>CM057451.1:644345000-645557500 GCA_016271365.2 Neoceratodus forsteri
CTGACTTTCTGACTTCCTCAATGACAGACATTCAAGTTACACTACTATGTCTCTCACAAATGTGCTGATTTTCCTGGCTACTGATCATTAATGTTAAAGAGAGAAACTGCGTAATGACATACCTATTTCTTATACACCGCAGGATACATGGAAGTACAGGGAAGAGGCCTTACCTCTCCTCTCACCCGTTATGGCCTGGGTTAGCAAAAAGTCAGGAGCAATCCTGGAGGGTTTTCTCTCAGTGGCTACTAACTGAGATAATGTATGCCTCGACTAGATCAAAGGCAGAATTGCTACCCTGGGGAACTTTCTTTTTTATGACTGTATGGCTAGCGATTAAATAGAGACTTCCTGAACTCCCTTGTCAAATTGATGCAAGGCTATTTCTGACTTGAAGGGGAACTATAATTTGACTTTTATTTTAATTTAAAACGTGCTGGCTTCATGGAACTTTTTGCTCTAGACTAAGATTTACTCCTGACTCTTAGAGATAAGAAAGTTGTTTTTTGATGCAGGAGCTTGATGGCTGGGAACTCGCCATCTACTGCCCTGAAATAGAGATTTAGCAACTATAGAATAATTGTTTAATGTTAAGATATAAAAGGTTTTGGTGTGATTTGTCTGCGAGTGTGTGTGTGGGGGGGGGGGAATCAGTGAGGGATTGCTTGCTGTTACCAGACTAGTGCTACAAAATCACCTGGCAGTATTAGTCCAGGAGTGCGGTTGTTTAGAACCGAGTGTAATGTTGAAAATAAGGGACTTAAGCCTTTTAGGCTACCCTTTCTGGAAGTTTTGGGGAAAGTAAGCTTTTCTTTTAATAATGTGGTGCATATGTTGAAACAAGTTTCTATTGGGGGGGGGGGGTACCAAGCCAGACTTGCATATACTTTTAGTGAAGTTTAAGTGTATTCTGGAACAGACAAGTTTACCTGCAGAGCCAGACTTTGTTCTCATATGGGGGGACCGTATGTTTTTATGAGTTGGAATGTAAAAGGGGTGCAGGATAGGTATAAAAGGCAAATGATACTGAGGCATCTTTCGCACCTTTGGGCTGGGATAGTATGTATGCAAGAAACACACCTTCGGAGAGAAGATATCCCTCTATTGCAGAAAACATGGGTGGGACAGGCTTATGGTGCAGGGGCATCCACAAGTCAGGGTGGGGTTGCAATACTGTTGGTGAAAACAGTCCCTTTCAAACTGATCCAAGAAATTTGGGACCCTAATGGATGCTATGTCCTGCTTCATGGTATACTTGAGTCATACACAGTATTACTGGGCTCAATTTATGGCCTAAATATAGACTCTCCCCAGTTCTTCACCCATTTAATGAACCTGCTCCTTACTAGCCCCCCAAATTAACAATACTTGGTGGTGATTGGAATATTAACCCCCAGCTGGATTTAGACAGGTCAGATAAGAGAAGGCATGGTCTATCCCCGGCCCAAAGGGCGCTGAAGCAGCTTCTCAATGGTATGGGTCTCTTAGATGTATGGAGGATTTTAAACCCTAAGAAAAAACAATTTACTTTCTATTCCCCTCCCCAGGCTCCTACTCCCGCATAGACTATTTTTTAATCAGCTCCTTTGCCCTTCCTGGAGTATTGGACGCGTCCATACATCCCAGGGTTCTATCTGATCACTCCCCCATCAGCCTCACTTATCTACTAGGCCCCGGAATAAAGCGTGACTCTTTATGGTGCCTGAACAACCAACTGCTTCAAAAACCAGACTCCTTAGCACATATTAAGGAGTTTATATCTCACTTCCTAGAAGTAAATAAGGGATTTGTTTGGGCAGCCTTAAAGTGTGCTTTAAGGGGTGAATGTATTAGAATGTCTACAAAAAACTTGTGACAAGCCAAAGCATGCCTAACGGCAGTACTTGACTCCATTAGCTCCCTGGAATGGCGCCTCACACGGCGTTCCCAAGATACTGAATGGGTCCAACTACACCAACTCCGGGCACAGTATGCAGATTTAATGGCTCAAAAAGTTCAATTATCCTTGCACCATACTAAACTTAAATACTTAGAAGTAGGTGAAAGAGTGGGCAAACTGCTTGCACTTAGACTCAAACAAGCTGAAACCTCAAGATTTATTCCGGGTATATGTACTACAAAGGAAAGCCCAGTATGTACCAATTCCCAGGAAATAAATGAAGCTTTTAAGGATTATTACCAGAAGCTTTACAATGTTGACCCCTCCATGAAGCCAACCAGTGAAGATATAGAACAATATCTTGACTCAGTAACCCTTCCTAAACGTCCCCCTGAGGAAGCAGCCTCTTTAGACACCTGCATTACAATAGCAGAAATACGGCAGGCCATTGAGCAACTACCATTAGATAAATCTCCGGGCCCCGATGGCTTATCTAACAATCTGTATAAAAAATGCCTGGCCATCCTTGCCCCAATCCTTGAGGAGGATTTTAATTATTGGTATGCGAATGGGTTCTCAGACCCTGTTTTTCAGGAAGCTCTCATAGTCCTAATACCAAAATTAGGGAAGGACTCGTTATTTTTAGAAAATTACCCTCCCATCTCCTTATTAAACTCTGACATAAAAATTTTAGCTAAGATTTTGGCTAACAGGATTGCTCACGCTATGGGAGGCCTTATAAGTTTAGAGTAAGTGGGGTTCATGGTGGGAAGGTTCTCTGGAGACCACATGAGAAAGCTGCTACACCTTATCTCAGTGTCCAGGGGCTCAGATACACCAGTGGCGCTTGTGTCCCAGGACACTGAGAAGGTGTTTAACTGTGTTTCCTGGGATTTCCTTTTTGCTACCCTGGCTCAATTTGGGCTACCCGATAAATTTATCCAATGGATACAACTGCTATACACCTCCCCATCAGCTCGTGTGTGTGGTGCAATGGGATACTGTCTAACCCAATATTGTTGCTTCATGGTACCAGACAAGGCTGCCTGTTATCGCCCTTACTTTTTAATTTTTACTTGGAGCCACTTATCCGTAAGATATTATCTTCTCCAAAAATAACGGGTATTAAAATTGGACTCCAAAAGTATACTCTTTCTGCCTATGCAGACAATTTATTATTGCATATATAGAAACCTCCCAAACCTCCATTTCAGCTTTATTAATGGAAATGAAAGCATTCTCTAAGGTGTCCTACTACAAATTAAATAGATCCAAGACCAAAGTGTTCCCTCTGAATAGTGGAATAATCCAGGCCAATCTAATAGCCCACCACCTCTTATGGGAAGCAAAATCCCTTACCTATTTAGGTATTGTGGTAACGCAGGAAATGTCGATAATGATAAAAGGAAAACCTTTCCAAATTAATAAAAATTCTCTATTCAGATATGGATAGGTGGGGTTCCCTCCCACTTTCCTTTTGGGGAAGACTCAGCTCAGTTAAGATGAATATACTCCCTCATATACTTTATCCAATGGGCATGTTTGGATGTTTTCCGCCCAAAAGCTGGTTTGGTAAACTCCAAAAATCAATTAATGCTTTTATATGGACAGGAAAGGGAGTTTGCAGGGCCTACTTTAAACTCACAGCACCTAAAAATCGAGGTGGCCTGGTGGCTCCTTCTTTCTTTACATATTATGGAGCATTCTATATCAGTAAACTAGCCCATTGGACCCAGGAGACAGTTTCCTCAACTACGCCAAACTACTCTCTGTTATGGCTTGAGCTAGAGAAGTATCTAGTCTCACAATTCTCGTGTTCATTGCCCGCTCTTCTATATGTCACTCCATCTAACCTGCCGAAACCACTCAGATGTACTCCGTTAGCATGGTCTATTAGAGCCCTGCACCAAGTACAGAAGCACCTCTCCTTAAATTGGCATGAGTCGTTAGAACAACCCCTCACTTACAATCCCCACTTTAGAATGGACAATAAATCATTAACACCCTAATTTTGGCCAGTGATCAAATACTCTAAATTAGTGGATTACATCAAAGATGGAAAACTGATTTCTTTTGGTGATCATCAGTCAAGGCAGAATGTGTCAGAACTTTGTAGATTTAAGTTTATCCAGGTTAAAAAAGCTATTCAGTCCTTTGCTGGGAGTTCATCTTTAGTTTCCCCCACTATTGAATTACCCCGATCTTGCAAACAGCAAGGCAACCACATGCAGTTTCATTAGTCTATAAAAAGTTACAGGAACTAGATCCTGTTCTACCCACAGGTGTCTGCTACTACTGGACACAGGCACTGCAAGTTCCTGCTGACCCTAATACATGGGAAAAGTTTTGCAAAACGTACAAGTTTGTTAAACAGGATAGACTCCATCAAGTTCAATTTAACATCATGCACAATATATATTCCACCCCGGTGAAATTAAATAGAATGGGTCTTCACCCATCTCCAGTATGTGCATGGTGTGAAAAGGAGGATGACACCCTTTTCCTCATGTTGTAGACCTGCTCTAAGGTACAAGTCTTCTGGAAAGCCATTAAAGGTCTCTTAGACCCCTTACTGAACCTGGACACCTTGTTCACCCCCGAATGCTGCCTCATATACTTTTTCCCCCTCAAATGCTTAAAACTAGAATGGCCCACCTTGCCTTGATAGCTGCTGTTGCCAATCTACTGATTATGAAATACTGGAAGGAGGACTTTCTTCCTACAATTACTGAGTAGTATAGAGAAATATTTTTAGCTTTACAACTGGAAAAACACATTGCATGTATGAGAGATAGACATACGAACTATCAGAATATTTGGGGCCCTCTAGATGCCTTACTTTCCATACGGAAGCCATAATCCATCTATTATCTTACATAGTAAACTGTAGGCCCACACATTCTAATTTTACTCATGAGTTAGGATTAGGTATCAATCTACTGCTGCTATTATTTGTGTAAGGAAATGCTTGGTATAGGGGATATGGAGAGGGAGGGAGGGAGGGGTGTGTGAAATATATGTATAATGATTGTATGTCTTTTTGTTAATTTGTATGTACCTCAATCCTTTTTGTACGGCGATATGCAGTCCATTGTACTGTTTTCTCCACTTGAATTGTATGTATGACTGCTCCATGTTGAATGAGGATCACAAAAAAAGGAAAAAATTAAATAAAGTATATTAAATAACAACAAAATTTTTTTAATTAAAATAAATGGAGGCTGAAACAGTAGTCAATTAATCAATAACTGTCTGTTTAAATAAGAAAGTCTTCAAAGAGGCTTTAGAGGCCTCCACTGTGTTGGCCATATGAATATTTAAAGGGAGCAAATTCCATAACACTGAAGCAGCCACTCCAAAAGCTCTGTCCCCAGATAATTTTAGCCTGGATGGAGGGACAACAAGCAAGTCCACATTGGTGGAGTGGAGAGGGTGAACTGGGTGGTAGGGAAACTGGAGCTCTTTTAAGTAGTCCAGACCCAGACTGCGTAGGGCCTTGTAAGTTAACAAGCAGTTCCTGAAGGTGATGTGCCACCTCATAGGCAGCCAGTGCAGCACACATGGAACCAACATGATATGTGTGCTCCGTGAGGAGCTCACAATCATCCAGGCTGCAGCATTCTGGACCAGCTGCAGGCATTGCATCAAACCTACAGATAACCCTAGGTAAAGAGCATTGCAATAGTCTAACTGGGAGATGATGGAAGCATGAATAATTGTCATTAAGTCAACCTGAGCAAGATAAAGCTTGATCCTGATGATATTCTGGAGGTATAAGCCAGATCAGTCTACAGTTGACACCTGCTGTTCTAGCATCAATCTGCAGTCCAAAATGACTCCCAAGTTCTTTACCATGTAAGTTGCCATGAGAGGTCGGCTGCCCACTGATGGGAAAGCCATACCATCCCCAGCAGCCATGCCCCAGTGACCCAGTTCAATCACCATGACCTCTGTCTTACCCCAGTTGAGACATAACCAATTAGAAGCCATCCAGTCACTGATCTCACCCAAAACACTGATGCAGCACTGAGGCCACAAGATCATCATCAGGGGAACAAGACAGGTACAGCTGAGCATCATCTGCATAGCAGCAAAACCCAACTATGTACCATCTAATGATCTCCCCCAGTGGCAGCATGTACACAGAAAACAAAATGGGGGCAAGGATCGAGCCTTGTGGAACTACGCAGAACAATACAGAGGCTTCCAAGGTAAAATTCCCCAGGGCAACCTGCTGTGTTCTCCCAGTTATGTAAGAGTTGAACCAGTGCAGAACTGCACCATTTGGGCCCACATAATCCCTCAAGTGATCCAAAAGCACTTCATGGTCAACTGTGTCAAATGCTGATGAGAGATCCAAGAGCACTAAGCAAGAACATTGCCCTTGGTCCCTCACAAGGAGAAGGCCATGGGTTACCCTACCAAGAGCATTCTCAGTGCTATGCTGGGGCCTAAATCAGGAGTACAGGTGTTCAGGAGTTAGGGATGGGCATAGGGTCTCACGATAGGTAAGGATTTGGTAGGGCAGACCCAACTGGGGAGGTTCATAGATGGAAATAGACTCCAGGTTGTCTGTCAGCTGCTCTGCTACCACCTTCTCAATAACCTTCCCCAAAAAGGGAAGGTTAGGGAAAATACCTATAGTTCAGTAGAACATCAGGGTCCAAGGATGGCTTTTTCAGAAGGGGTCTAATCATGACCTTTTTTAGGGCCAATGGAAAGACAACCTCCCTTAGGGACCCATTAATGTTATCCATGAGCAGTGGACCCAGGAACTCACCACAGTCAAAAATCAGCCATGTTGGTCCCTTGTCCAGCATACAATTAGTAGGGCACAAGCTGGAGATCACCCGGAGTACTTCAGCCTTGGAGTCAGATCAAACCTCATCCCAGGCAGGCAGATCTACATCACCAAAGCACAACTACTACTGGCCTGGGATGGGCCACCCGAGGAGATACTCAATCTAATGGCAGACACCTTGCCAGTAAAAAAATCATCTTAACTCCTCACACTTTTCTCCAGAAAATGCTCTCACAGACTGTAGACAGGCAGATTCAGCAAGCCGTCTACAGTGCGGAAGAGCTGAGCTGGGTGATTTTTTCCCCTGCAGCAGGTCGAGTGCCCGTTGATATTCAGCATAGTGAATTTTAAGCACTAATCTGTCCTCCATAGATCTGGACTCCAGGAATGCTCCAACCCCTGCCCCTTAGTCTTCAGCTGATGTAGTTCATCACAGTGCCACAGTGAACTATGAAGGGAGGTCAAGGGATGAATATGGTGCGGTGTAATAGAGTCCAGGGCGGCTAAAAGTATAAAGTTATAGTGCTCCACGGCCACCTCCAGACCCTGTGCACATGCCAGCAACATACCTGAGACATCCAGTGGCTCAGACAGACAGGAAAGAAAATAAGGAGATATAAAAATGAATCAACACCCTTTTCCTGACTCTGTGACCATTGTAAATGTGTTATGGATAAAATGTCCTGAAGTGAAACTCTGGGAATTCATAGCATAGAAGGGATAGAAAGTTCAATAAGTGAATGTAACACTTACACAGTCCAGTGGATGGCACAGAGGGAATAAATGAAAAAAGTACTCCAAGGAGAGCCATTTAGTTATTTTATTTATTTAGTTATTTTTTGTTGTCTGTGAAAAAAGGGCCAGACAATGCTGCCTATTGCAAGCCTTGTCCCAGGTGTGTGTGGGGGGTGTATACAGACACAAACTAACAGAAATTGAACCAGATTAAGCTATTGGTGATATTGTTGTGAATGTGGACATTTGGCCTGGTCAACTGGGAAATGTCCCTTCTCTTTTCGAGAACTGCAGCTGGATTTTTAACATCCACCTGGACAACCACCAGAAAAGGCAGATTGGGACCATGATTCAATCCAAAGGATGGCACACCCCAACAGTACAGCATCCTCCCAGTACTGCACACAGCTGCCAACATTTATGGTATGCAGCTAATCTTGGTTCAGGACTAGAACCCATAACCTATTGATGTAGAGTCGCGCATATGACAAACTGAGCCATGTTGACACCTATGAGAGGCTTTTCTTGCCCTGGGTTGTTGTAAACACAAGAAGTTCATATGGGGATGGTTGTTTGCCCAGCTATATAAAGATATGTGATTGTCCCACAAAGAAAATCTGAGTGAGATAGCATGACTGGTGGTATTTGGAAAAGACAGAGCAACCAATTCAGTAAGTCCATTCTAACTAAATCAAGGCTCATATACAATGACAGGGGTAAAAGGTTCCATCGAGCTATACCCTGTACTAAAGTATGAGAAAGAGGCAAATAATCTAAATGATAGAGTTAGGACAAATCTGTAGAAATTATCATCCTCAAATATTTCAAGGATGTTAAATCCTGCTTATAAGGGAAGTGAATGAGAATGGACAATGTAGGAGTGAAATAAAAAGAAATAACATTGTTTTTTTCATTGACCTTGTACCCAGAGAGTGTACTAAAATGAGATAGGGTTGCTACTCAACCTGGTTTCAGAAAGAGAAGGTTCAGCATGGTAAGCCTTTTAACTTCTTTGAAAGGATCAGTAGGGTTTTGGATCAGTGAAGACTGGTTGATGTGGTCTACCTTGATCTCAGCAAGGCTTTTAAAGGTTCAATCAATCAATCAAAATCTTTATTTACCCAGGTGATCACCATTGAGCAAGCTCAGTTACAAGGTGGACCTGCAGTTTGCAAGGACGAGGGTACAGAATAGAGTACAAGTAAAATATACATAAAACAACAGTAGCAAGATGTATACAACAAAAATATATACAGTGTAGAAATAAGGTAAATAGTATATACAGAGATGTCTTTATAATCCTATCCATCAATAACATGAACATAGCCTGTAAAGGAGTCCCTGGGATATGGAAAAGCGCACGCGTAGGAGGCAGGGACGCTGGTAGAAAAATTCTGGGCTACTAAGCAGATGGTATTGGGGCATAAGAGAGGGCAATGGGGGGTGTGTTGCAGTGAGTATATAGTACCGGTGGGACTGGAATGGACTGAGTTGAACCGGTAGTACCGGTGGGACTAGAATGGACTGGGGGGGGGGAGTAATCTTGGTAAGGGAATACTTAGTTTGAACTGGAAGGACTTAGATTGAGCGGAAACGTCAGCTGGACAACTAGGAATGGTGGAAACAGTTACAGAGCTCCACAAATGTTTTGGCATACAGGGTCTTGAACACAGCAAGACTAACAGGGGGAGCTAAGTATCAACGATTTCTGTAACCTATTCCAAAGTGTGGGCAGGACAAAGCTCATGGCTGTTCTTCCAAAGCTGGTACTGACCCTAGGTACTTTCAGGGAAACCAGCGAGTGACTTCTCAAGGCATAATTCCCAATCAGGCTCAGTGGGAGACAGTTAGCAATGTATTGCGGGAGTTTGTTGGTGATGGCTCGGAGCGTCTAGAGGGCTGCATTTCTAAACCACCTGTGTTGAAGGGAAGGCCACCCCACAGTTGCATATAATGAACAGTGGTGGATGGAAAAGGGGAGGCCTGTTATAAATCTCTGAGCTCTATGATACAGTACGTCCAATTTAGCAAGGTGTGAGGCTGGATACTAGCCATATATGAAGTCAGCATAGTCAATTAGTGAGAGGAACGTTGATTGGACGAGCTGTCTTTTGGCGTCTGCGGTCAGGAGGCGATTTATTCTAAAGAAGAGTCCAAGGCCTCTGCCTCAGCTTTTTCAGCAGTTCTTCTATATGTTCCACAAAGGAGAGTTTATTATCTATCCAGACACCCAAATACTTGAATTTTGGTACATATTCAAGATGTTCACCTAGTAAGGTGGAGATAGAAGGTAATGGACCATCAGCAGCAGAGTATGCCCCCTTACTAGTTGGTGAGAATAGCATTGCCTTGGTTTTCTTGGCATTAAGTAGTAGTCTTTTACTGAGGAGCTGGTGCTGCAGGATGTTAAAGTCAGTTTGCAGGTCGCCACAGGCAGCTTCAGGAGATTCACGGCTTATGTAGAGCACCGTGTCATCAGCAAACAGGTGAATGCTTGCTTCCTTAATGCCTACATCCAGGCTGTTGATATAGATAGCAAACAGTAATGGTCCCAATATGGACCCCTGAGGGACACCTCTTTTTATCAGTTTAAGTGAAGAAAGCTCCCCTTCAGCCTTGATTTGTTGTTGCCTACCAGTGAGGTAGTCATGGAACCAACACAAGGAGGTTCGGTCTAGGCCTATTGTTTGTAAAGTGGAGATGAGTAAACAGTGGTCGATGGTGTCAAAGGCCTTACTGAGGTCCAGGAAAACTGCACAGATTAATTTTTTGTTGTCTAAGTCCCGTTGCCAGTCATTAGTTACTTTTGCCAGGGCCGTAATGGTACTGTGCTTTGCTCTAAAGCCTGACTGCATAGGGTTTAGTAAGTTTGAGTTGTCAATGAAAGATCTCAGCTGGGTATCCACAATTTTTTCTAGGATATTGGAGAGTATAGGGAGGAGGGAGATCGGCCGATAGTTATTTAGGTCACAGGGATCCCCTGATTTAAACAGGGGGATGACATGAGCAACTTTCCATAACTGAGGGAGGGAACCTTGTGATAGGCACAGGTTGAATAAGACAGAGATAGGTGCGGCAAGGAGGTGATAAGCTTTCAAGTAATATGGGTCGAAGAAGTCAGCCCCAGCACTTTTTTTAGTGCCATGTCATAACAGCGATTGCAGAAAGGCGATCACCATTACAGTGAAGTGTACATCACCGAAAATCAGTTTAGGAGATGCACACTTGCAGCATGGACAAAACTGGCACCCAAGACCTAGGTCTCATTCTTAATGCAGAGGGCTGTGCCCTCCACACCCACCCCATGGGGGTCTTCACCCCCTGCACCCCCCCTACTTATGGATTCTCAACTCAGAGGGGTGCATGTCGGGGTGAAAAACTTAAAAATACATGCCACCTGCCAACAAAACCACACTGCACCAGACCCAAACCCTATACCTGCTCCTCCCAGCTGGCCACCCTCCCTCAACACCAGTGGTCCAGTTTGGCAGCTGTCCACCACACCCTCCCACATATCATCCTCCCTGCCCCTTCGCAGGTGCACAAGCACATATACCTGCTACTTCCCATCACAGTTTTTCACCCACCCCAGTATCCGGTCGCCCCCTTTCCTTGGTTGCTGTAAACAGAGGCACCGTAATTGAGTCGCCATTTTTGCAGGCACCCAATTTCAGTCACCTTGTTCACTGGATGCCCTTTTAAGACATCGTCTCATGCTGAGATTGTGATTACTCTTGCTGAAATCAGGTTAAATAAAAGCATAACAAAATGGGTTACATCATGCTTTAGTGATTGTAATCAAATAGTTAAAATAAATATGTAAAGTTCAAATTGGGATAGCATAAACAGCGGTGTTCAACAGAGATCAATATTTTGGCCTTCTCTTTTTAATATCTGTATCTCAGCAATAATGATTGCTAAAGGAGGGTGGGTGCCAATATTTGTGGACAACACATGCACTGGCCATATTGATGACTTACAAGAGAAGTAGCTAAGTTCCAGGAAGAACTGGATGAGCTTGACAGATGGGAAAATGAGTATAAAATGAAATTTAATGTGGATACTGTAAGTGTGCAATGATGCATTGTTGCCAAAATAATCCCAAGGCACCATATTTTCTTGGAGGAATAGAAATAAGAAAATGAGGTAGTGAAAGTTTCTAGGAATTACCGTGATGAACAGCTTTAAATATTCTACCCATTGTGACCACATAATCATGAAATGCAACAGAATATTGGGTTACATTAAGAATATTACCAGCGAGATAGACCCATAATCTTGCCAATTTAGTGAGCCATGGTGAGGCCACAGAATACTGTGGGTAGTTCTGGTCACCACATTTCAGGCACATATTAAGAGGTCAGAGGGAGTGCATTGGAAAACAATGTAAATAATAAGGTATAGAGAACAGCAACTATGATGAAAGGATCAAAAACATTAGGTCTGTACAGTTTGGAAATAAGGAGGTTGAGAGGAATGCTTACAGCAGTTTACAAAGCCTCCAGAGATGAGGTCTTTATTTGGAGTTTAAAAATATCTGGCTTTGAATCCAGAAGGCATATGTACCAATTAAGATATCACTTTAAAATGAAGAAACATAGAGCATGGGTCACACATAGAGCATGGGTCACACATAGAGCATGGATCACACAACAAATGTTTTTTGTTTGGAATAACCTACCTAATAGGTTTGAACAGAGTGAGAATTTACATAGACTTAAAGGACATTTGTAGAAATGTCTCCATTGTGGGGGGAGATGGTTCTTACAGTTAAAGTTGGCAGGCAAGCTACATAGACTTACTGTATGCATCCTCTTGTCTGAAATGCCTATATTCCTATGTTCTGTATGTCTGGAGAAATGATTGTAACAACTCCTTGATATTGCACATAGTCACCAATGTGCTTCCACTCAACAACAAAAATACAGGTCTGTGGCAGCTCTAGCACTCTGGACAATGGCTCATTAAAAAGTCAGTAATGCATGGACCATCCTTTTGGCACTCCATAGGATCAGAGATTCTTCTGATAGACCTAGCCTTCTAGGTCCATGTATTTATCTTCAAGCTGCTTCTGCCATTTATGTAAAAGTACAATCAGTCTTTCTGAACAGTTGGCCTGAGTGTCCAGCTGATGTAGTTGTTGTTATTTGTGGACAATCCTAACTTCTAACTTGTCCAGGCCCACTCAAAATTTATTGCAGAAGTCACATATTTCAGTTTGGATAATATCTAGCATTTGTGGTTCATGACTCCTGGGTATCAAATCAGCTCTGTGAACCTGCGCTGTACTAGAGGCCAGAGAACTTTCCCTGTCCCACTTGGTGTCATGTCTCAGTATCCACTATCAACCATCCCATCCTGCTTGATTTTACCTTCTCACATCTCCCTATCAATAAATACCTTTCTGTGGTAAACTGGCGAGTAAAATTCTGTTTAAAAGATTAGTAAGAGGTATTATTTTAGACTGTTACAGGTGGAGCTGTTTCCCAGTGTGGCATCTAGTCAGTGATGTTAGCAGAAGTCTGTAAGTTTATTTTAGCTGATTATTATAAGATTAAGTCTTACTGCTACATCCAATAAAAGAAATTCTTCAGATTCTTCAGGAGCAATTGCTAACCAATAAAATTTCAGCTTTTAAAACCTCCCTATAAATTAGCCCCAAAGAAACAGAGATCTGTACATAAATCACCATGGTTTTCAGATGCTCTTAGGCCTAAGAAGGCCCATGTGCATCAACTTGAGGAAAATTTCAGAACTACAGGATTAAAGGTGTACTGCTAAATGTGGTTTGATCTAATAAGAAAACATAATGATATTCTAAGGTTCTGTAGATCTTCAGCTATGCAAAGCTTATAAAGGAGATTGGCAATTATTTAAAGTTGCCTCTGCTTTATTAGCTCCCCAAAAATCTCATCAAGACCCTGATTGTTCACTTGAGAAATGTGAGGCTATTCCTCCATTTTTTTTTTACCAGGAAAATCCTGAATATTATTGCAGACTTACAGTAAGTCTCATTTAGTAAATTCTGAACAAAGGTTAGGTTCTGTGCAACAGGCATTGGAATGACCCATTAGTGTCTTCAGCTTAGCTTGTTTTTATTTTTAAGGGCCTTCGGTTTCTCATGAATGTTAAACCTACTTGTGTGCTAGTTCCTTTTCCATCACATTTGTTGAAAACATATCCTAATGAATTTGCTCCAGTCTTTCTGAAGCCAGTGAATTCCTCCTTACTGAGGACATGGGTCAAGAGTCTTTTAAAGTAGCTGCTGATATTCCAAACCATCATCTTAATGACTTAAAAAAGTTTTAGATCACCTTCTAATCTACTGTTTGCTGCCAAGCTACCTGAGTGTGTGGTAGCTAAACAACTTGTGACTTACTGTACTTGGAAGAAAATGGCTTATTAAATGATTTAAGTGTGAGCTTCAGTCTTGGTTTAGCACTAAGACAGCACTTATTAGGGCCACAAATGATCTAGTCTTGGCCACTGACAATGGCTCCCTGGCTGCTATGCTTCTGTTGGAGCTCACTATGCAACTGGCACTATTAACCAAGGGCTGCTGATGTAGATCATAGCTGGCATGTTAGGCACCACCTTGGCATGCCTTAGACACTACCTCACCTCTGGGGCCTTCTTTGTTGGTTTGGGAAACTTCAGCTCTATCCCACTTGTTCTAACTGAATGAGGAGTACCTCAGGGTTCCATCCCTGGACCATTATTATTCAACATTTATATGGAGCCCCTAAAAAAGTTGCTGTGTCACCTCTGGGTGTCCTTCCATTTGTATGCTGATTACACACAGATATATATTAGGATAAACTCTCTGGATAAGGTGTGTAATTTATTGACCCCCTGTTTATAAGAAATTAAGTCCTGGATGAACGAATATGTTCTACAGCTAAATCATGCCAAAACTGAATTCATAATTTTTGGACTTCTTTCTGTGTCTAAAGAAGGAAGGCAAATCTAATTAAATCTAAATCTGACATCAAGTTTCTAGGTTTTTACTTTGAGTAACAGCTTTCTTTTGACAAGCACATTATTAAAACTGTTAAGACTGGGTTTCATCAGTTACAAAATGTGGCAAAGTTATGGAATGTTTTTTCTTACCTTCAACTTGCTACATTAGTCCATGCTTTTTTTACCAGTCACATTTATTATTGTAATCTGTTGCTGGCTCAGTTACCAAATGTGACCTTGGAGAGACTACAATGCTTGCAGAATGCTACAGCTAATATTTTAAATACTGTATGTCAAAACTCTAAGACACAGAACCATAGAATTTGTCAGCAGAAAAGGACCACTAGGCTCACCCAGCCTACCCGCTCCCTGCCAAGTCTGCCTCCACAGACCCTAACTGGTCTCTGGCAACCCTTTCTCCTCCCTACCTATTCACTAATATTCCCTTATGTCTATCCCACATATGCTTGAAGTCCCTACTGTTTTTTGCCTCTAACACGTCTCTCTTCCAGACATCTACCACTCTTTCAGTGACAGTACTTCCTCATATCCCTCTTTAACTCCCAGCCTCTAGCTTCATTACATACCCTCTGGTCCTGGTGCTCTTCTTCCTTTGAAAGAGACTCCCCTCCAGCACCCCTGTTCACCCCTGTGTTATCTCTCACTTTTCTCTCTTCCAGGGTGTAAATGTTGAGATCTCTCAATCTCTCCTCATAGAACTTTTGGTGCAAGCCCTGCACCATTTTAGTTGCCCTCCTCTGGACTGCCTGCAACCTGTCTATGTCCTTTCTGAGCTGTGGCCACCAGAACTGCACACAATACTCAAGGCAGGATCTCACCAGTTAGCGATGCATTGGCAACACCACCTCCCACCTCCTGCTGGAGATACCTCTCCCAGTGCATCCCAGCATTACACTGGCCCTACCCACTGCTTTATCATACTGCCCTGCGACTTTGAGGTCATCAGATATGATAACTCCAAAGTCCTTTTCCTGTTTAGTGACTGACAGTTCCTCCCCCATCTTATACTGTCTTCATAGTTTCTGTGTTCCTGTGTCCTAGGTGCTTAATTTTGCACTTTTTGGCACTGAATCCCAGATGCCATGTTTTTGACCATTCCTTGAGTTTCCAAGGATCCCTGCACATTATTTCCACCCTTTTAACTATCCATCCTATTACAAATTTTGGTATCATCTCCAAAAATGCATATGTTCCATTCCAGTTCATCTGCAGTGTCATTTATGAAGGCATTGGAGAGGACCAGTCTTAGTACTGAGCTCTGTGGTACCCTGCTGCTCACTCTTCCATCCCTAGAATAAGTGTCATTAACCACCACCCTCTGTTGCCTATCCATTAACCAATTTCTGACCCAATTCACCAATGTGGATCATCCCAAGCTGCTCAATTTCTTAATCAGCCTCCTGTGTGGCACAGTGTCAAAGGCCTGCTGAAGTTCAGATAGGCCACATTCACAGTCCTCAGCTGACCTATTTTCCTGGTCACCCAGTCAAAAAATCAATCAGGTTTATCTGGTATGACTCCCTCCCCCGTGAATCCATGCTGCTTTTGGTCTTGCAGCCCATTTCACTCAAGATACTGTATTAATCTTTCCTTTAACAATGTTTCTATTAATTTCCCCACTGTTGAGGTAAGGCTCATCAGCCTATGGTTTCTATCCTCTTCCCTCCTGTCACTACTATATAGAGGGACCATGTCCACTCTCCTCCAGTCCTCTGGAACCAAGCCTGATTACAGTGAGCAGCTGAATAAGATCATCAGTCAGGCAGTCAGCACCTCCCTGCATGCTTTTAGTATCCTTGGATGTATCCCGTCCTCCATAGCATTGTCTACTTTCACAGCTGTAACTCCCTTCAGCACTCTTTCCTATGAAAATGGACTTGAGTCCACCTCCCCCCATTCCTGCTGCTCATTAGTGGTTAGTCTCCCTCCCTCCACTGTGACAATTGATCATGTTCAGGATGTCTGCTTTTTCTTGGCCCCCTTCTGGTGCAGTTTCCCTCTGCTGACTATATTACTCCTGTCTTGAGGTCACTGCTTTGGTACCCAGGTAAACAATGGGTCAGTTTTAAGATACTCTGTTTGGTTTACAAAGTTTTATGCCATTTCACAACTAGTTGTTTGACCAAACTACTGGTTTTGGCTCCTGTTTCCTTACTGACTTGCCCGAACTATCTAAATTTGTTACTTGTCCCACACTCATACAGTATTTGAGGACAAGAGGGGACAGTGCTTTCTGTATTTACAGCCCATAGCTTTAGAAGTCAGTGATATAGAACATGTTCCTACCTTCCTTTAAAGTTCCTTTAAATCAAAGTTAAAGATTTCCTTATTTGACCATGCCTTTTGTGCAAGCAGACAGTGTGCTACTTTTGCACGTTATTACATGTGTTTTAGTTTTTGGGCTGTATGTAGAGTCCTCTTACTGTTCTTTTTCTCTAAACTCATGTCCTATCCTTTTCTTACCATGCCAGTCCAGATTACTGCTGTGCGTGTCTTTGATATTGTACCACAGAATTTTTTATCTGCCTATTTTATTGTAGTTTACCTTTTAGGGTATGTGTGCTTGTTCAACTGATTTTACTTATTATTGTGAAGCATTTAGATAATTTATATATATCTGCCCAAGACAAAAGTAACATTGATTCTGGATTGCACTGAAAAAGACATTTATAAAGTACCTTTTACGTAGAATGTGAGAGAGTACTGTACATCAAAATAAAAAAGTAAGAGAATATTGGAACAATGAGTAAAATGAGATCTAGTGAACCAGCGTCATGGTGCTAGCACAATTTGGCTGCCAGACACACTAGCACCCTCAGTTTGCAACCTGAGCCAGGGACTGGAAGAGTGGTAACCAGCAAGCAGGGTGGTGGGTGTCTGCAAGGATGCTGTGCTCCTGTAATATGTGGTCTTATCTCGACATGCTTGGAGGAACACATAGGGAGACATGGTAGTGCTGTTGCGACATTGAACAATGAGCTAACTGGCACTCCCTGGTTCCACTGTGAGCATGTCTGCATTCAAAGGGAGGTCCTTAATGGAGGAAACTTCCCCCATCGGCTGCACTATGTCGTGGCCAATAAACTGCTGCCCATGGCCACAGGGCAAGATGAAAAGGCAGCCCTTCCCTGGCTTTGTGCAGCTGTGATCCATGTCCTTCTCAACTACTCTGCAACTATTCATTTTTGCATTAGCTTTATTTCATACTCACCCACCTAGCTATTTAATTGTGGTAATTCATTTTTATGCTTCTACTCACTGAGGCGCTAACTTCGCTGATACTGATGCACCGTCCACCTAGTGCTGTCACCTGCAGTAACCTCTGACTCAGCTGATGCACTGCAATTTGAGAAGCAGCTGTTGTCCAGTGTTCCCTTTTGATGCTCTCACATAACTAGCCCAGCAGTTAATTTAAAGGAGAACTGTGCTGAACCTGTAAGTAATGTTTCCCAATAGAAGCTGTTTTTAAAGTGATGGTTCAAATTATGTTATTGTTGCATTTATACAGGCCTTTTAGTAAGTTCAGTGGGTGTTTATGCTTTACAGTCTAGTGGTAAGCACCATTTTAGAACTGTCTGATGTATTTTATGTCCCAAAAAACACAGAGTTCTGTAGTAGAATATAGATGCATTGTACAAACAATAGGAGAGCAGAACAGAGACATAAACTACATCATTCAGTTCAAAATGGTTCTTACCAGAAGAATGTAAATCAGATACACCCACTAGCATAACTAAAAAAACCAGTATAGCTAGAGGAATAATAGAATTTGAACCAGTATTTAAAAAAAAAAAGGTTCTGTTGGGACAAATGACTTATAGATTCAGTCTTGTTCTCTTTTAAGAGCTGATTTATTGATGCTGTACTTTGTTGCTGGATTGCTGGAAAGATACCATGTCCCTTATCAGCTGATTGTAGGGTGGCAGCAAGGGACTCAAGCAGAAACTTTCGCAGATGGAAGGTCCTTCTGTGCTTGCCAAAAATGCAAATGTCCCTTTTTGTGTGTGTGAAAATGTGGTAAAGGAGCTTCATCATGCTACTTTACCACCATCCCCCCAAAAGAATGCTGCAGTATGTTAATTACAGCACTGCTGTCCACTAAGACATTGGGGAACATGCTGCAGAGATGGGTGTGAAGAGCACTGTTTGACTGTATGACAGCATGTATATCTCTACAATAAATGAGACTATAGTTACAAAGGAAGAAAGACTATTTGGACAGGCTTGGAGAAACACCAACACCAGCAAAGTTCAACAGAGTTTTACCACTAAACGCTGAAGAAAGCCAACACTCCTGCTGTCTGGTATTGAGGTGGAACTTGAAAAAAATCATAAAAAGCCTCAGAGCCGAAGGCACTGTTGTGAACACCCAAGTTTTTATAGCCAGTGTTTGAGGTGTTGTCAAGTCACACTACTGTGCGTCACTTGCAGAATTTAGGGGCAATCTCTCCTTTTCCCATCTGTGGGCTTGGTTATTTCTGAACAGGATGGGGTACACCAAGCGAAAGGGGACAATAGCTGAAAGGTAGAATTTCTTCCCTAACCTCGTGCAGCTAAATTTATGCCCCCTACACCCAACTACAGTATGTCTAGGCTAGGTGGAAATGGGACATTCTTCTAGTGGTAATGAGAATGTCAGTAAGCTGACTAGGAGGTGCCTGACCCATGATGGGGACTGGTGAAATGGCAGCAGTTAAAGGTAAACCTAATATGATTTGAGTGAAAACAGGAAGTGAAAAAAACAAACAAAAACAGCAGAAAAATAAGAATAATGATTTGGATAGGAGCAGTGGATTTTTTTAAAATAATCATGTAGGAGATACAAGCTGAATTAAAACATGTATAGCTTTAAATATTGTATGTGACTTGATTCTTAAAAAGAAACAGAGTATCATATAAACTGTAACATTTGCAGTGCATTAACTGGGAGCACATCACAGCAGAGTATCTTTTGATAAATATAAGGTTATGTCAGCCTTCAAAAACCTATTATTAGCTACTGGTTTCATTGGTTTCTGTATTTGTGCCACTGTACTGTCAAGCACTTACTGTATATTGGCAAAATGATAGGTGTTAGAAAATCACCAAGGATGCATATCTGTAGTATGTGTTTCCAGCTGTCATATAGTCCAAGACTGTTAATGGCTTTAGGTTAGCTGGTACTCTAATGCAGTGATACCATTAGTTCCTACATCCTCCCACAGAGCAACAAGACAACTACAATGGGATGCCAATTAGAAAACCACAATTCAGACCCAGTGACTCATCATTGCTATTAGTCATAGCTAGCAGGCATCAGGGATCAGTTTGGAAAGGTGAAACTGCACTGCAGTATTTAAAAAAAATACAAATATAAAGGGCTTGGTGTCCCAAATAGTAAGTGCTTTGTGCTGGAAAGGAGTATGAAAGCACTGTGTTGTAAAACAGAGAAATTATTCAAAGATTTGTAACTTCATTATGAATGAAAAACATTAACATCCCTATTACCCTGTGAGTGTTATGACCCAGTTTTAGTTACCCAAACCCAAACTTAGAAATTAAATGTGTGGGAGGAAACCAGATTTACTGTATACTAGCCCAAGAGCAAATCTTAATTCCAGTGTAGTAGACCTCACATAGGTTCCACAATGTTCTGAGTGTCACAGGACAAGCGGATAACAAGAAACCCATACTATACCATTCGGTGGGTTTTATTTTAATCAACAGATATGACAGGGTGTGCATTATGCTAGACTGACACATGCCCTGGGTGCATTGTGCCTTCAACCACCAGGAAAGTATAACAATATAGCACAATGCATTCCTGGAGTGACTTGTTGTGCTTATAAAATGGTCTGTTACAGTTAAAAATGCATAATTTCTACAAAAAATAATTTTAAGACATAACATTTAGCAAATAAAGTACAAAATAACTATAAATCCTTTTATTCATACATTCGATCCAAAAAAGGCACCAACAGCAGTATTACATCCTTGAAGGACCCAGATGGACATGTAACCTCAGACAATCAGGAAATGGCAGATAAGTGTAATGTCTATTTTGCACCCGTCTTTAATAAAGGCCAGCCAATACAAATGAAACAGCAAAATATGACACAGGGCTCCACCATTACATTAAACATTCTTGATGTATTAAAAAGACTTAAGGATATAAACCCTAACAAAGCACAAGGTCCAGATGGGATACATCCAAGAGTAATTAGGGAACTGGGACAAGAATTAGCAGGGCCAGTAACCTATATATTCCAAAAATCCCTGGATACATCTGTTGTGCCCAATGACTGGAGACAGGCTCTTGTCATACCAATATTTAAAAAGGGATCTCAACAGCAAGTTAAAAATTACTGCCCAATTAGCCTGACTTCGGTCTTAGAAAAAATCTTGGAATCTATTATCAAGGAATATATCAAGGAATGTATATACTTTATCTTTCGTATAATTTTCCTGTAACCTACCTTGTCATGTATGTCTGAATCAACTTCTTACCCTTGATCGTTGTACTTATAAGTGTTTTTTTCTGTATCTGTTATGCATATATTAGTGCATTGATGTATATGTTGTGTACCAACTATCGAACCTTGACCTTATCAGGTCCATCTTGTAAATGAGCCTTGCTCAATGATGCTCACCTGAATAAATAAAGATTTGATTGATTGTTTGATTGATTGATTGATTGATTGATTGATATCCTTGACTTTCTGAGTACTAAAGGTATCACAGACAGGTCGCAACACAGATTTACCAAGGGCAGATCGTGCCAGACAAACCTTCTGGAATTTTATGGCCAGGTCAGTAAAGCCTTGGATTTAAGCAATTCAGTGGATGTTGTTTACCTCGATTTTGCAAAGGCATTTGACAAGGTGCTGCATGTTGATTGATAGGAGCACTCAGGGAAATAGGAGTACATGAAAAACTCTTTTCTTGGGTGGAGACTTGGTTGGGAGATAGGAGGCAGAGGGTATGTGTGAGGGGAGCATGCTCTGAGTGGGCTGAGGTGTCAAGTGGAATACCGCAGGGTTCGGTGTTGGGACCGTGCCTTTTTAATATATACATTTCTAATATGAATGTAAGTGATGAAGTATGGCTAGCAAAGTTTGCGGACGACACACGGCTGGGATTCTCAGTCAACAATATAAATGAAGCCACTATGTTGTAGTCAGCACTTATAGAACTGGAAGAATGGGCAAACAATAAGGGATCATCATTCAATATAGATAAATGTGTTGTTATGCATTTGGGTAAGAACAACTTACATTTTAAATATAAACTAGCCAATAAGGAATTAAGGATTGTACAGGATGAAAAGGATCTAGGAGTAATGGTAGACAATGAATTAAAATTTGGACAACAGTACATCCAGGTGTTAAGGAAGGCAAGCGGTATTCAACATTGTATACGCAAACACATCACAAGTCATGAAAAAGCAGTGTTGCTGCCACTGTACACCTCGCTGGTGCACCCCCATATGGAGTATTGTACCCAGTTTTGGGCACCAGGCTATAGGAAGGACGTAGCTGCCCTGGAGAGGGTACAGAGAAGGGCAACAAAAGGCATGAAGGAGGTTCAGGGTCTGGAATATGAACAGAGTTTGGAAAAACTTGGATTATATTCCTTGGAGTACCGTAGACTATGCAGGGATATGTGTCAAATATATAGAGCAATCAGTGATGAGCAATTACAGGAGCAACTGGATATAAAAATTAAGAAACAAATTTACGATACTAGGACCCATTCCTACCAACTGTATAAAGATAAATATAACACCAAAAAAAGGAGAAACTGGTTTAACATAAGAATAACAGGAATTTGGAATACACTACCAAGTGAAGTAGTGTCAAGTCCTACTATGAATACCTTTAAAAATAGGTTGGATTCTTACTTAATTAGCAAAGGTATTCACGGGTATTGTTAATAAACCAGTGAGCTATATGGACGCATGTCTTCTATGCTCTGAAGCAATCTATGAACCTATGAACATTTTGAATTACTTTTTTTTAATGTAAAATAGTCCTTCCACCCACTGGAAGTTTTTTGCATTTTCAGGTTTGACTTGGTTATTTTGACCCAAATCTCCATCTGTACTTGGAGTTTTCTGGGTTATAGTGCTACCCCACCCCCATCACAACGTATGGTAATGATCATTTTGCCATTAGGGTGGCAGTTTAGTAGTGTTTGTTTGTGTATTCTTTGGTGGATGGGAGACAGCATGAGGAAAACAGAGAAAGACCATTGGGAAAGATATGACTGAGAGCCATTGAGGAGATTACCAGAAGCGGCACCATAGAGGTGCATCATGCTACATTTGTGGGATTGGGACTCTCCCAGGTACCCACCAGCATGTCTACGAGTAATCATGGGCTAGGAGATTAAAGCAAACACTTCACTGTTTTCACAAGGATTGCTGTATTGGTACTGTCTTTGGTGGTAGGTGGGGGAGAGAGAGAGAGAGAGAGAGACATACGTCCGGAGACAGAGCAGCGAGCCGGTAGCTTTGTGGAAGCAGCTGTGTCAGTTACATATTATACTTGAAGTGGGACCAAGAGCAGGGTCTGGCTTTTTTCCTACTAGCAGTTACCAGCATCATCGTGAGGTCAAACTGTTTTTTTCCATTTATTTATAAACTATCAGATGGAAAGGCGGGAGTTGAACAACATGAGTGCATGGCAATGAGGTGGCCAAAATGTGGCTGAAATGCAGCTCTCAAAAGTGACGAGAAAAAAAATGTATTCTGCTAAAAGAAAATGAACTGCCTTTCTTTCAAGTATGTTCAGTTCTGTTTTGGTTCACTTTTATTTTGATTGGTGGCATTGGTGGCAGGGGACAGTGTGTGGATGATATTGATGTAGCATGGGTACTGCCTAGAAAACTACAGTGAATGGTTAGTGAAGGGAAAAATAGCTCCAAAACATTTTAAAAAGTTCAGCGGCATAGTGAGTTGTGATAAGTCTAAGTACCAGGATGACCATGCGGCAAGCTAGATTGCCACACGGTCATGAGATTGATGTCAGCCAATCACAATTTTTTTATTTTAGGTGCCCATTTCATACCTGTAATTAGCAAGTAATTAAACAGCAGTCTCTTTTAAATACATTCGTACTAGTGCACGCTCATTAGAAAAACATACGATTGCTGGTAGTTTTTACCTTCCCCTGGAAAAGGAGGGGTGCTGGAAATGTATGTTCTTTAAACACTTCATTGTAGCTGATACCCTCAGTACAACAGTCCCAATTCCATCTTGGCATATAACCAGTCCAATAGATGACAGTTTGTATAGTGCTTAGTAAAGTATGCACACACATTAGCCACTTGATAAACCTGTAGCCCCCCAACCAGGTAAAATTTCACTCCTACCCCTTTAGTCTCCTGCCAAAGATGAAATGTTCACTAGGGAATTTATTTGGCAAGGGCTTACAGTCATTGACAAACACTTATGTAAACACCCCCTCTGGGGAGATGCTTACTAAAGTGACCCTCTCCTCCCATCTGCCCATTTTTGGCATTGTGGGCTAGTCTCCCCATTGGTCAGGTGGAAATGGTTCTTCCTCTTAGGGTATTTAATGGATTGTTTTTCTCTGGTAGGAGAGGCTGGAGGGAGAGAGAGTTTGAGAGCATCAAGTAGGTCGGAGCTCTGGCCCTGGCCCAGGATTCGGGCCTTAGTGACATGACAGTGTAATCCACTTGGTGGTGGTTGGGTGGCCTAGTGATCTGCAGCTTGACTGGGACTGGGTCCATATTGGGAGCCACAGCCTGGGGAGGATGAAGTGGCCCACCTGTGTGACCGTGGCATCGGGGTAGGATTGGGCCTAGTTCCTGGTCTGTGGCCTGGAAATGTAGGAATGGTGAGGGTGGTGCAATGGTGGCAGTCTGCATCAGGGGGTATAGTGGTGGTGGCAGCCCGTTGGCCCTGTACCCATGTGGCACTCCATTAAATTATGACCGTCTGTGGGGAGAGATAAAAAGGAGCCCAGTGCATACCTTGGATCACCCACAGTATAAGTTATGCAGGGATGCTGGGGGCCCAGGTCTCCAAAGGCCTTGTGTTGTAGGAATAGTGGAACAATTGGAAAAAGCCACAGCCTTGGTATGTGCCACCATGAACGTGTGAGGAGGTGAGTGGTAGGCTTTGGTTCAAGCTGCAGAAGTGTGTTATGGGCTAAGATGCAATGTGAGACCGGCTTGGCTGTGCTGCTGTTAAAGTATGCTGTGAGCTCCGGGGCTCAGTAGGATCCAGCACCAAGGCCTTCTCAGCCTCAAGTGTGGTGCTGTGGCTGTGTGCCACAGAGGAATGGTTTTCTCCTTAAAAGGCATGCCCCCACCTCCCGGGAGCTGCTTTGTTATTTAGCTGAAAATAAATCAATTTGTTGTTTACATTGTACTCTAGTGTGGCCTCTTTCTGCTTTAAATATGAATTTAGACATCTGCCTGCTAACTTCAACTTGCCTGTACAGTGAACCTGTTAGTTCCAGTACCCTGCTTCTGGCCACACTCTGCTACCACATGTGAACCTTAAGAACTGCAACAGATGTGGTCCATCTTTAATTCTGTGTTCAGGATATGATTCTGCTACAAGCTGGTGCCCCCCCCCCCATTTACCATCAGGCCCCTAGACATCAGGGAGGGGTTGGCTACACTTGTTTTTACCTAGTCCGTAGGAGAGGGGGAGTGATGCTTGCTGGCATTCACTCCCTCGATGGTCCAATCCCATGGCAGTTGTTTTGAGTTAGTTGGAGTCATGTTCCTGAACAACTTGTCACATCATGATTTGAAGCACGGTAGATGGCACTGGATTCTGATTGTTGTCTTTCTCCTGAGGTCCCAATACTTTGAGTTGCTGTAGACAGACTTGTTGCTGTAGTTGACTTGATGATGGTATCAGATGTTGAAAAGACCATCTTGATGGTGTTGGATGTTCAAAACACCATAGTTGATGGCATTTGATGTTAAAAAAATACCACATTTCTTGATGGCATTAGATGCTGAAATACCATCATGATGATGTTGTTGTTCAGACATACCATATCTCTTGATGACATGAGATGTTCAGAACATCATAATCTCTTTCGGGAAATGGTCGTATTTTAATACAGTACATTTTACATAGCAAACATTTTTCATCTCACATCATCAGACATTAAGATGGCTCAGCTGCATTTTGCTTATATTTCAGCAACAAGCATATGATAAGCATGTTTTGATGTATCCTTGAAGAGTCAAAAGCTTAACAGAAAAACAACTATACAGTCATTTCACCTTAACAAGACAGGCTGGCTTTCACAGAATATAAAACAAAATCAAAATAGTAATACTTCTATTAAGTGAACAGGCCTATAATTCAGGTTCAGATTTGACCTGAAGATATGTGACTCTATATTACCCACAACCCATCCCAGTGATTGGGGCCACACGACAGCACCCTTTCTCTAGTCAGGCAAGTGCACATCACACCTCCCTGGCAATATGGTGGATGAGATTTGCTGTGAAATCTTATTTCTTAATCAGGAGACTTTGCCCCACACACCCTGCAATTCTGAAACTAGAAGGATAATTTCAGCTATAACAAATCCAAGAACCTTCCCAAAAAGAGAAAATAGGCACCAGTTAGTAATGCAGTCAACTCAAATCTCGTTATAAATCATGTCCACCATATTGAAATGGCAAGGAGAAGCACCATTTCCAGTAAGCCTAGGCATACATATACATACAAGATGTCAGCAGAGAAGGCCCACCTAGTGTGCTCTAAAAAATCCAGCCCCACCTACCCAGAGAACCCCAAACTAACTCCCACACTACAAAACCCTCCTCTGAGTACCAGAATCCCCTTGTGTCTGTCTCACACATTTTTGAAGCCAGTAACTGTATCTGCCCCCAACCATCCCGGTAGACTATTCCAAACTTACACTCCCTCTCCATAAAAAAGTGCTTCCTCATGTTTCCCTTGAAACATCCCCCCCTCCAGCTTCCAGTTATGGCCCCTCATCCTTTGTCAATTTTTCTATTGACAAATACTCTCCCTTTGTACGCTGTTTATGCCCTTGAGATATCTGAAGGTCTCTATCATGTCACCCTTCTCCTTTCATGCCTCCCTGGAATACATATTCAGCCCTCCCACAGCCTCTCCTCATAGGATATCGCCTGCAGACCCCTCATCCTTTTTGTAGCCCTCCTTTTAACCCCCTCCATTCTGTTTATGTCCCTTTTTAGATGAGGCCACCAAAACTGACCTCTGTACTCAAGATGAGGCCTCACCAATGTCTTGCAAAGGGGCAATAGGACCTCCCTCTTTCTGCTTGTAATACCCTTCCCTATGCAGCCAAACAAATGGCTAGCCTTCCCCACCACCACTTTGCATTGCTTAGCCACCTTTAGGTCATCCATAATAACTATTTCCAGGTCCCTCTTCTGTTTTGTGACTGCTAGCATTAGTCCTCCTAGTGCATATGCTGCCCCCGGGTTTCTACTTCCTACATGCATACTCTTACACTTTTTCACTTTGAACCCAAATCATTGCCTTCACAGCTGACACCAATGTCACGCCGTGATTGACCAGTTATAAGTTTTTGCTGTATACTGCCTCAGAAGCTAAGTGACTCACTTCTGTGACATACTGGCCCCCTAGTGTGCTCCAGCACGGAATTTCCAGGCTTGCAAGTGAACCCCTAGTCTCCTAGATGGCAATAAGATAACTGTTGCATCACTGGGTCTGCCCAGATGTATGTTTCCAAGGTCTTTGGTTTTATGCAAACAAGTATTAACTATTAATAGAAAACAGCAAAAAGTCCCAGACCTCACTCTTCTATAGAGATATTAGGTAAGGTGCTACAGGCAAACTGCAACGTCAGTCACAGAAAAAGGTAACCTGCATGGCAGTGGGAAACAAGAATATAGTTCAGTACCATTTCTCAGTAGTCATTTTTAAAGTTGTGATAAATAAAAAATGACTACTAAGAAACAGTAGGAATAAATTACATTTTTGACTTTTGGTGACAGTGTTCTGGATCCTATTTCCCACTGCCATGTGGATTACCTTTTCCTGTGACATTAATTATTAATAACCTACTTGTAACCATGCTGACAACAGACCCTTTGATGACAATTACACTGTTTCACATACTACATGAAAAAAGTGTACATCAGGTATTGTAAACTTGATTAGCTGCCTTCCCTTGGGCTAGCCACCCAAAGGGAAGCCCCAACATGGGAAAAAAAGCTGCTGAAAAAAGGATCTTCCCTGCAGCAGCTGTACCGAGTTCCTTAGAAGGGGGTGCCACAGAGATAGGTGGGAGCATTGGTGAACTCTAGAGGGGAAAAACATTAGTAAAATAGAAAAATGAAAAAAATAATTTTGATAATTTTCTGAAATTGGTAAGTTAGCTGCTGAACTCCCCCACATAAGAAAGCAATGATCTGGTTGGCCAGAAAGCACAGAGGTAGTGCTATCTCAAGCAATCTAGATGGACTAGGTTCATTCCCCAAGCCTGTGCCAAAGCTGCTGATTGGCAAGGTGAAATTCTGGACTCTGTGCGAGATACCTCCTGCCTTGGGTAGGTAGGGCACCTCTTCCTGATGCATGATTACCTATTGGTGGTCCACAGGAAGGAGGTGTTGTCAGAGGAGGAACATGTGGTCACTTATGGAGTGGCCTTATTTCGGTGCATACCTGTTCATCTGGTGTGTGACAGTGAGGCAGTGCACACCAAGAGCATGGCAAGTAGGTGAGTTCTGAATGAGCGGTTAGGCTCTCCCACCTCTCAGACAGTCCTGATAGGTGTGATGCCAGGTTGCTCTGCAGAAGCATATCCTTTGGGAGGGATGAGAGTGTAGAGGTATGGGGTGAAAAAAATAAAGGGCAGATCTGGGACAGATGAAGTATCATAATCCCACCAATCCCATCTTGCTGTCTGACCTGCATTCTGCTTGCCAGCTCCTTCCTCTAAGCACCTGTCCAGTCACAATTTAATATGTAATACTTCTCCACAGAAAACAAACAGAGTTACCCATCAGATGCCCCTGTTGATGGTCCCCAAACATGTTTAACGAACAGCTGGTCTTAGCTGCCAACTTCCCTGCCAGCATAACCTCATGGAATACTGTTTTCTTTCTGCTCTCTACTTTTGCCAGGTCCATCCTCCATTTGTTTTACTTGATACCACCCAACTCTAACACTGCAGAGTACCACCCTCAAGACGCCTGTTTTTCCTGCTGAGTTTAGTGCCAAAATCCTCACCAACATCCAGCTGTGGTATCTGAACCTTTTCACTAATGAGTGTCTGAAATTCAGTGCTTCTCCAAAAAAGGCCTTTGACAAAGCCCTGTCAAAAGAGAAGGTGCCATTTGACCTTAGTACCAGCTACAGCATCTATCTGAGTGTGGCAGTGAACAAACTAATGCAGTTACTGAACCTGGTTTCCAACACCTTGCTTTCTACAAACAACTTCAGCAACATTGCCGCCAAGCAGAAGACAGTATCCCATTAAGTCATACTTAGAGGGAAGTTGGCAGCTAAGAATAGCTCTATGCTAAACAAGTTGGGGACCATCAGCAGGAGGTACTGACAGGTAACTCTCAACTTTTTCTGTGGAAGGATGGATTTGAACAGGAGCACTGCAGACAGAGGCAGTTCTCATGTTTGCAGTGCTATTTTTTAATTTTTAAAGTAGCAGTATGAGTTAGACATATTGTTTTAGTAATAATTTTCTTTTCATTTTCTTTCATTCTTAAACTGAGATAGTTAAGTTTCAGTGGCTCAGCAGTTAACCTGACCCGTGTCTGTAAGATCAGAAAGACACAGGTTCTTTCTAGCCCACACCAAGTACTTGGAGTTACACCCAGAACTGACCCTGTGGTGCAATAAAAAGGGGCGCTGCATGGTTGAGGTGCCATTCTTCAGATGAGCTGTTAAACCAAGAACACTTCTGCCCATCTATAGTCACTGTCCAGGTTGAAGAGAAAGAGCCCATGGCACTTATGAAAAAGAGTAGAGGAGTTTCTCTGGTGTCATAACCAGCATATCCCCATCAGTTAAACAGGTCCATGTAACTCATCCCCCGGGATGCACCTAGAAACAAGCTAGCATAGCTTAGTGTGCCTTTCCTGGTTAAAAATACAAATAAATAATATCCTTGGAGGCATGGTCTCACCTCTGGGGTCTCACCTGAGGGGAATCAGCCATGGATTACTGGTTCTGGGGCCAGAGTTAGGAAAAAATGAAGGTAGGAAATGAAGACAATAAAATGAGCATTGAGGGGGTTTAAAGGAGGTTCTTTGATTAGGCATTAAGGTGTCACAACAAGAAAGCATATAAAGAAAGGAATGATGAATATGACACTAACAGAATTAATTCAGAAATATGTGCATCATTTTTCTGTGTAGTCAGATTTTTTTCACATGCAAACAGAATATGAATTACTGAAGACTTGTTAATTAAAATTTTCTATAGTGTGTATTAACAAAACATGTTGATGTTTGTATTGAACTCCACAGAAACTAATTTAAAATGCCATTATATTTCTGTTTAGAGTTCTTCCAGTTCTATTGTATGTTGCATTTTACAGAAGCTGAAAAATGCAGTTTTATTTCTGCGACAATGTGTGATTCATAGCCCGAATGAGTCAAAGAGAAAGCTAAAAAGAAAGGAAAAAACCAAAGGCCAGGAAATAAGTCTAGAATCCATGACTGCAAATAGGGTACCTTAGGGAATGTCTACACTCAATTACTATTCTGCACCAGTACCGGTTCATGTATTAGTGAAGGCAACGTCAGAGGATAGGATGCATAACAGAGCTAGGAATATATTTAATATTACTGTACTGTAATAGTAATGAGAACTGACAACTGCCTCAAATATAAGGTAATATAATATTTTATTAATAAAATTCAGTTTTTGTATTCTTAAAAATCTAGCTGATAGGAATACTGCTAGATTACTGCATTAGGTGCTGTTTTATTGTTGCCTCTGCATTTACTTGTATGTAGCTGTATATATTCTTCATTAAAGAGAATATGCAACATAATATACAGATTGTTTTGATGTCCATTTTTAAGAGTATATTTAAGCAATATTTGCAGCAAAATAACCTTTTTTAAAGGGCAGGTCCTGCTGAAATGAAATATCTAAAACCATTACATTTATAGCAGGTGCATTTAATTTAAATTATTCTCTAGAATATTTACAATATTGCATCATCAGTCTCATAACTGTTTAAAATACACAGCTACTTATTCGACTCTCTGTTTCAAAAATATCTGTCTTCAACTGACCTCACAATTGCTGTGCTTGTCACATCACAGTCTGTTGTCCTGGTAATCACTGTAATGTCATAACGAGTGAACTATGATGTTATGACATTCCTATGGAAGTTGTTTTTTACAGGCTCCACAGATATTTTGGAAAATAAAATGGGAAGTGGGGGATGTAAATAGTACTTCTGTTCAATTTTTAGTGTAAAAAAAACAAGTGGTAGGATGCAATAGAGTGGTGACACAGGAACAGATCAGATAAACATAACCCATGGAGGTGTAGCCCCAAATCATTAGAGAAACTGAGAAGCTTAAAGTGGATAAAACAGCAGGGCCAAATAAGCTACACCCAAAGGTCTTAAAATAACTGGCTAAAGAAATAGCAGATCCCTGATTAACTTATTTAATTTGTCACTTGAGACTGGAAAGAGGTCACAGTGATACCATTATTTATAAGGAGGGACAGATGTTAGCAATCAAATTATCGACTTATCTGCTTAATGGCAATAATATGTGGTGAGACCTACTTTTCTAACTTTGAAGAGTGCATCACCATGAGGCACTGGCTTGCAGCTGTATGTAGTGCTTCAGACAGGAGGATATGGTCTTGGGGGGAGGAGTGAGGCTTAGAGTGGACAACACAAAGAAGACCTCATCACTGATTCGATACAATTCTGGAGACCCAAAATCCTAATGTTTTTATCCTTTTGCTTCTTGGGGGTTGGGGGTGGGGAGTTAGGGTTGGAAACCCTAATGCCAAATTTCTCTACTTTGTGGGCATTAAGTTGAACCCTACCTGGTGCATTAATGCAGTTTTTTTTTTTTGCAAAGAAATTCCTTTTTTGTGAGACTGTAGAATTGAATACTCATTCATGCAGGTCCTGAAGCTAGGCTCTTTAGGCCTTGTACCAAGGAGAGACTGTGTCTGTCTGCAGAAGTGGAGCAATGGATATCAAGAATTCATGGGGCTGTCTGGTGGGCTGTGGAAGTGCATGGCTCTCTGGACCCTGTGCTTCCATGTGGTCAGAAATACAAATGGTCAGGGCAAAGAGTCCATCTGTCAGCAAAGGCACAGGACCCTCTGGCACCCATGGGTATAGAGGAGCAGGGCCTTATGTCAAGAGAAGGGTTCTCTTCACTATATAGCACTTGAGTCTGTGCTGGTAACTGTGCACTTTCCCTTCCCACGCTTGGGAGTGGTGTCACATGACAGTGCCACCCTCTCCAGCCTCGGCCCATCCTGCTGAATCTTTGAGCTCACCCCCAAACTAAACTCACTGGCACAGGATAACACACTATCTGTTGAGGTGCAGTTAGGCACTACACACAACATTTCTTAAGAATTATTTTTTCAGATTTTGACCAAAAATTTTCAAGATAGCAGTTTTATAACACTCCCTTATAAGCATGGCATGTGGTATTTATATAAAACTGGCCAAAATTACATTTTGTACCACAGGTGTGAATACACATCATGTACAGGACTTGAAAAATGACACCTGTCACATTTATGAGGTGGTGTGGAAAAACAGATTGTTGAATTTTTGCAGTCAAAATACTGAAAATTACTGAAGTTATGAGTGAATGTTGAAATGTATCAATGTTCACTCATAATTTAGCAATTTTACATTTTTACACCAAATTTTCAACAGTGACTTTTTACGACCCAATTTCATGAATCCAGAAGGTAAAAATGTTCAAATCCTTACCAAAATGTGCTTCACACAACAACTCTGAAATCACCTTTCAGTATGGATTTGAAAATGTTCAACTGCTTTGCTCATCAGATGGGGTCCCAAAGAGGCCATGTTGAAAGTTTGGTGGAAAATGTTTAAAATTAGTGAAGTTATGAGTAAATGTTGCTGTATTTCAATGTTCACTCATAACTTGGGCATTTTATCATATTTTCACCAAACTGTCAACATAACTTTGTTATGAACCCAAGTCATAACCCCCCTTAGGAGAAACATTTCAAATCCCACCTAAAAGGTCACACAGCAACCACAAAATCACCTTTTGGGAAGGACCTGAAAATCTTTACCTACATTGTTCATGAGGTGGGGTCCCAAAAATGCTATGTTGAAAATGTGGTGTAAAAATATTGAAAACTGACAAAGTTATGATTAAATGTTCAACCCACAATGAAATACATTAAATGCACGTTTCTTATTTTCTCATATCACAATTGATGGTTCCAGCAGCAAGATATGTTTTTGATCGGAGAGTGGGTGTACACCATGGAACACTTTTAGGTGAGTGAGGGTGTGTGGGTGTGTGTGCTGCGGGGGTTGGAGTGGGTGGGGTTCATATTAGTGAGGGACTGTTTTCTTTTTTAACAGCATTAAGTACTAAAACTAAAAAAGATCAGTTTTCTTACTTGCAGGAGACTGTTAGTTAGCTGGCACTGGAGATTGGGCACTACACTGTTAGGATACTGGTTGGCAGCACAGAGGATAGGTACCCCGGTTCTGCCATGTATATTTTGGGAAGAGGCAGGTGACTTGGAAGGGAGTGGGTAGGCAGAAGTGATACCAGGGTTGGGCACCCTACTCCACTTAACACATAAAATTTTAATAGACAGATAGGCAGACAGATAGATACAATAGACAGACAGACACAAAGACAGACAGACAGATAGATAGATAGATAGATAGATAGATAGATAGATAGATAGATAGATAGATAGATAGATATGAGAGAGAGAGAGAGAGATAGTGAGAGAGATAACTGGCTCACTGCTGGCACACAAGCCAGGAGCACGCCTCCATTTGTGGTTGCAAATGTCAAGAAAGTCCCACTGCTCTCATATTGAGAATGCAGATGAACAGCTCCTCTGTCTAAGCTGGGCACCATGGAGTTTGGTTTGCCCAGAGAAAGTATTCTGACCAATTTTTTAAAACACACACCATAGTCTAGGTAAACGGAGTTCCATTTAGCTAGGTTCAGGTGTTGTTTTTTTTTAAATACACAGTTTTCATTTACTTTCAATGTTTTTTTTTTGGTTTAAGCAAAAAAAAAAAAGATGGCAGCCCTCATAATCAATATTTTTTCTCAGAATGGATAAATCATGAATGATAAACTCTCACAATCAATGTTTTTTATCATTTATATCAAAGGGATATCCAAAAATACTACTGACCATGTTCACACAAAAATTAATACCCTTATAACTCTGGAACTGATTAATATTTTTTCATGAAATCAATGAAAGGCACAACCTCAGCAAAGACAGCTTCTACCATGTTTCATGAAAAAAATTATTACCATCTAGGCTGTACATGACAAAAAAAAAATTATGTTAAGAACAGGGGAAAGAAAAAACAGGATTTCATTAAAAATTGAGCTCCATATCTTGTAAACCATGTAATATGCCACCACAAATCTTGTCAGGTCTTGAGACCCTGTCAGACAGACTGCACAAGCAAAAGTTTTGGATTATTTCATTGAACACTGCCAAAGTTATTAAGGTATGATAATTGGGATTTAACATGAAACACCTTGCTCAAACCTAACTATAATGGCACTACTGTGCCAGTATTATATGCAGTATATATATATATATATATATTTTTTATGGCAAAAAACTCTGTTTAATGCATCGGTTAGGGTTGTTCCACAGCAACAAAAGTGAGGAAATTCGGTATTAGGTTTGAAAGCCCCCTTGCATCCCCAGCTGACCTCCCCAACTGGCAGCAGGGTGGCATTAGGGTCATCAGTCTAACTCTCACTCCATCCCATGTGCAAACAAGCTGAAGTGGTGCAGTACAGGAGAATGGGGTGAGAGTTGCGACCAGACAACCCCAACACACACCCTGACATGCCGTTGTGGGGCAGGCTGGGGTGCAAGGGGCTTTCAACCCTAACACAAATTTCCTCACCTTTGTCTGTGGAACTACTAACTGATGCATTAAACAGAGATTTTGCAAAGATTTCTTCTTTTTGAGAATGAGAACTATAAATAGTGAATGGAATGCGGTGGTGGGAACGCAGGCCCTTCGGGCCAGACGCTCCCACCACGTGATGTCTTGTGACATAGTAATGGTAACTGCAATGCCAACACAAGTGCTAATGGTTACACACATGGTGACGCAAGCGTAAATGGTAAAACAAACGTTAATAGAAACACAAGCGCAAAGTGAAGCAAAAGCGAACAGTGACGCAAATGGAGACACAAGCATGTATGGAAATGCTACTGGTAATGTGCATAGTCACGGTACTGCTATTGTAAATGCAAATGTTAACTGTTACAGCAACAATAATGCCAAAGGGGACAGGAACAGAAACAGAAACCCAAATGCTAGTGCGTACGGAAACACAAAGCGTAACACGCACGGTCATGGTAGCACAAATGCAAATGCAAATGGTAATGGTAACAGCAAAAATAACACCAAAGGAAATAGAAACAGAAAGGCAAATGCAAGCGTGAATGGAAACGCAAACCGTAATGTGCACAGTCACAGTAACGCAATTGGAAATGCAAATCGTCATGTTAACAGCTAAAATAACACCAAAGGAAACAGAAACAGAAAGGCAAATGCAAGCATGACTGGAAACACAAACCGTAACGTGCACAGTCACGGTACCACAATTGTAAACACAAATGGTAATGGTAACAGCAACAATAACGCCAAAGGAAACAGAAAAGCAAATGCAAGCACGTATGGAAATGCAATTGGAAATGCAAATGGTAACAGTAACAGCAACGATGATGCAAAACAAAAGACAAACACACATGAAAGGGCGGCCACAAACGCAAATGGTAATGCGCACGATGATGCAAAGCAAAAAGCAAACAGAAACAGTACTAAAGACACAAATGGTAAGAGTAACGCAAACAGAAGCACAAACAGAAATGCAAAGGATAACGCACACGGTGGTGTACACGGGAACGCTGATGCAAATGGGTACAGAAACACAAGTGGAAATGCTACATGTAACAGTAACTGGAGCACATACCCTGGTTTTCCCCAATAGCTGAATAGAGTAACACAGTGACTACAAAGAATGTATGCATAATAATGGGCCTGGGACCAGAAAATGAACTCTTGGAATACTAAATTGTTTATATCTCAGGAACCATACGACGTAGAGAAAAAAATAAAATTTCATATCACTCATGACTTTCCTGGCTAAGTTTGCACTGAATGCTTAGCCACCTGAGGGGTTAAGCATTTTTCCAACGAAAAGTCCGTATCTCGCAACGTTTCCGAGATACGGGCCCCGAAAGGCACGGTAGACGCCACAATGTTAGTCTATGGGAAAAAGCGTCAACTTCGGAGTACCGTAAATTTGTATCCCTGCAGTATTTTTTCACCAATCCACCAAAAGGCATATCAGTGAGATGCTGACTTTCTTCCCTCCAAATTTCAGCCCAAAAGACTAAACTGTTCTTTTGCAGCAGGGTGGCAAACAGTTCCTGTCATTTTGGCCATAGTGCTGCAAAGTAGTGTCTTGATTTGCAACACTTTCTCAAAAAAATCACGAAAGTGTTGCAGGTGCGACACTACTTTGTGACACTACTTTTCCCAAAAATTAAAAAAACATATTTCTGGGTTGTTTAATCCCAAAATAAAGACATGCCTAGCATCCTCAGGTCTCGATTAGGTAAACAGAAAAAGAATTGTGTCTCTAGATGGTCCCAATTTTAAATGACAAGCATTTCTGTGATCAGTAACTGAAAATAAATGGCTGAGTCATGTTACTACAGGGGTCAGTTGCGAGACTAAAAACAGCATTTGCAACACTGTCAAACTTTTTGTTAACTTGTCCTATTGACTATAATGGTAAACTTGTTTTTTGAATAACTTTTGAACCGTTCAATATTTTTTCACAAAATCTTCAAAAGGCACATTGGGGACCCTGGCTGCATGTTCTATGCAGTTTTCAGACTGGTCGCATAAACTGTGCGACCTGTAGGCGCGAGCAAAGAATGCGCAAAAAAGTAAATGCGCTCCGGAATGTTGCTTAATAACTCCGCAGCCATATATCCAACCAGTACAAAAGTTGGCAGATCCCAAGATCTATGACTATGCTCCATGCCTGCCAAATTTCAGGCAAATCTGTTGAATAGTGGAAAACTTATTACGGTGCAAGATTTCACCATTTAACCTTAAATGGGGTACTCAACCCTAACTATGGTAGCACTACTGTGCTACTATATATATATATATATATATATACATATATATATATATATATATATATATATATATATATATATATATATATATATATATATATATATATATATATATATTTATATTTACTTGGTACTTGTTTACTTGGTAAAATGGACAAAAGGGGGCCAATGCCCATCGAGATTGTCCTCCACACTTGTGGAACATATAAATAGATAGGAACTCTCTATTTCCCCTTAATCTGTTATTTCAGCAACCAATTATCTAATTTGTTTTTGAAGCTAATTATTTGTGTACAGTCTACAATATCTTGCGGTAAAGAGTTCCACACCCTAGGAGATCGAATGGTAAAAAAAGATTGTCTTTTATTAGTTTGCGATCTTTCAATTACAAGCTGTATGTTGTGGCATCAATCACAATTTTTCTAGTAGTGAATGATATTCCACACTGAGCAATTAAAGATGGATTTTGAATTATCTTAAAGAGTTGAAGAAGGTCATGTCAAAGTCTTCTCAATCTGAGTGAGTATAATCCTGTACATTTCAACCTTTCCTCATAGTCTAGTGGGAGCGAGTTGATGAACTAATTTTGTTGCCCTTCGTTGGATTTGCTCTATTCTTTTTATATCAGAGATTAAGTATGGACTCTAGAGTGGGGATCTGCAGTCTATGTAAGGTCTAACCTGAGACCTATACAAGGTCATAAGACATTCTTCAGATTTAGAAATTAAGGTAGAGTTTATTCTATGAAGAAGAGCATTTGTTTGATTTGCTATTTTATTGCAATGTTCTGAAAATGATAATTTGTTGTCAATTAGAATCCCCAGATCTTTTTCTACACTGGAATCTTTGATTTTAATGTTATTTAAATAATACGTCTGTTTAGAATAATTTCTACCCAAGTGCAGCACTGCACATTTGGATACATTGAAAAACATCTTATTTGTTACTACCCATTGTTCAATGTTAGCCAAATCAGTTATTAACTGTTTTTTATTAATCGTGTCATCAACATGACCCCCTAATTTGGTATCATCTGCAAACTTAACAATTATATTTCTAGATGTAATGTTCATATTATTGATGAAGATATTAAAAAGTGTGGGTCCCAGGACAGAACCCTCAGGGACACCACTAGTTATGTCAACTATGTTAGAAAGTACGTTATTCACCCTAGCATGCTGAGTTCTACCATTTAGCCAAGTGTGAACCCATGAAACCAATTGTGCTGAAAACCCAAGTTTAATCAATTTGGTCACTAATAAGTTATGGGAAACTTTATCGAAAGCCTTACTGTAATCCAGTAAGATAACATCAACTGGAATATTAGAGTCAAGGTCTTTACTCATAATGTTATAGAATGCAATCAAATTAGTGATACAAGAATAACCTGTTTTAAACCCGTGCTGTGTGGGATCAGTAATATTTAATGATTTCATTTCAGCTTCTAATATTAGTTTGATTTTTTTCTCCAATAGTTTACATGGTATCAAAGTCAGACTAATTGGTCTGTAGTATTCAATGTTTGAGTGAGAACCTTGCTTAAATATCGGTGTGACTATAGCTGTTAACCAATCCGATGGTACTTTGGAATCCTGTAAAGATTTGTTAAAAATAATAGTAAGTGGTAGGGCAATAGTATCAACTGTTCCCAGTATGAATCTTGAATTAATGTCATCTGGTCCAGGACTTTTTGTTTTTTTTAAGGTATATCATAATTTCTTGATTTCCGGAAGCAAAAAGTGGTAACCAGGGGATTTAGATAAGTTTAAAGTAAATGTGCAGGAACTATCCTGTTCAAAAATTGAGCAAAAATATTTATTGAATTCATTAGCTGTATCGATATCTGAAATGATAGTAGTATTTCCCTTAATCAGTGGGCCCACAGTTCTTGTATTCCCCTTTTTGCCATTTAAGTAGGAAAAAAGAGATTTATGTGAGTCCTTAGTATGAGCAATATGGAATTCAAGATTCCGTTTTGCTTGAATGATTTGCTTTTTTAAATCCTTAACTATTGCCCTATATTTATTAAGAATTTCACCTTTCTGAGCTACAGGGCATATCTTTAAATAAGAAAATAGTTTCAGCTTTGTAGCCCTCAACTTTTTAATGGTCGAATTGTACCATATTGGGATTTTTCCTTTGTTATTGTATTTTCTTATTTCAGGGATGTATTGATTTTCCAAATTGTGTTGTATCTGTGTATAATTTGCAAAAATCTTCATTAATTCACCAGTTAGGGTTCACGCTAATGCTACAAAAGTAGGGAAATGTGGCATTTGTGTTTTCAACACCAACTTCCCACCCACAAAGCAGCAAGAGAAAAAAAAAAACATTAGAGCTTTGGGTCTCCAGAATCTTGGTGAATCAGTGGTGGGGTTTTCCTTGGGATTGTCAACCTTAATACTCACCCCCCCCAGCCCATAGCCTTCTGTCCAAAGCAGAAGATACAGCTCCAAACAAGTGTGCCATAGTGATTTACTCTTCAAAGGTAAAGAATTCTGTTTCACCACATGTTGCCAACATAATCTGTTGTAGCTTTCTTTATGCAGGGCCCTACAGGAAGAAAGGAGATCATGTCTGACATTGTTTGTTGAGGGAACAAGGTAGGAATTAGGGTTGACAATCCCAAGGAAGGCCCCACCACTTATTCACCAGGACTCTGGAGACCCAAAACTCTAATGCCTTTCCTGGGCAGGGAGTTAGGGTTGAAAACCCTAACCCCATATCTCCCTACTTTTGTGACATTAACTTGAACCCTAACTGGTGCATTAAAAAGGTTTTTTTGTAAAGACAATCCTATCTTTCTGAGAAAGTGGAATCGTATCCTCATTCATGCAGATGCACAGGTCCAGGGACCTGTGTGAACAAATACAGATGTGCAGGGCTGTTTGGAACCTGTGCCAAGGGAAGACTCTGTCCACCTTTGAAAGTGCCTCTGGTTCCTGTGCTTCCACATGACCAGAGATACAGTTGCACAGGGCAAGCAATCCATCTGTTAGACAATGCACATGGCCCTCTGCCACTCACAGGTGCAGAGCTGCAGAGCCCTATCCTAAGAGAAGATTTGTCTCACTGTATGGTACCCAGGTCAGTATGGGCAACCCTGCAGCTTTCATTCCCAGGCTGGGAGGTGTCTCATAACAGCATCATCCCAGCACCCTCACCCCATGTAGCCAGATCACTGAGGTCACCCTCAAACTCAGCTCACTGGCATGGGATTACAAAGCATACCTGCTGGGTGAAGACTGGCACTACACATAAAGCTTCTAAATAATTATAATTTTTTTGTTTTAGTTTGACCCAAACTTTTCAAGATAGCTGTTTTATGACTTCCCTTATACATGTGACATGCGGCATTTAAATGCAACCTTTACCTCAGTCAAGAGTGGTATCTTGTAACCAGGACCACCCTACTTGTTACACAGACAAGGCAACAAACCACAAGTTGGCAGAAAATAAGTATCACCCCTGGCATTAGGGTAAATACTTGGCTTGGGCATCTAAGAGGTCAGGGGATTAGGGTGCAAAATAACATTTATATTTACTCCAAGTCCAGGAGAGAGGTGCCAGGTCTATGTTGTGTCTCCTCTCTGAGGGGACCCCATAACGTTTCACTTGGACTCATAGATGGAGTGTCCATACCCATAAAATTGGGATTCTATTGTATGACTTTATTTTCTGACAAGATGTTAAGCAGCACTAGGGTGGTCCCCCAAGTTTGTACTGTCCAAACAGATGACACAACTTGCAGTAGGAAAAACATTTGTTTTCACACAGAAGCAGTACCGTACATTCCAACATGAACCTTTTCCAAAAATATTATCCACTCCTTTGCTTAGGGATCTCTGGAGTTCTAACCAAGTGTAAATATAGTGGGAATTACCACACACTTAACTTGAAAGTGATGATTAGATGAACTATGTTAACACCTGCAGGCCATGGTGCCTATCTGGTAACCAGTTAGCCCTGAACTGTGACTGACAGTGAGATTCTGCCCACTCCAGCCTCAGTCAGTCTCTACCATTCCATTTATGACACACAACTGGATCCTTCAACCCCTCCTGGATTGCTAAAGGCATCCTTTACTTTAGTACACTTTAACAGCACATATCTGTGGTGAACAGAGTCCTGAGTTTCTGCAGTCTAGCCATCATAGGGGACATACAACACCAGACAACCCAGAAAGTCTCTCTCAATTGCACACTGTACTCATGGTTTGGTATTCACTTTGTTACAGACATTTGACCATATTTGAAGAAATAGTCCTTCAAAATCCATAGCTTTTGCAGAACATCTTTACAGTCTCTTTCTCTAGGCAGCTGTGACAATATTCAGTCCATCAGAGGGTTGCCCCTTGGAACTATTGATTCCTCAGTCCCTTCTCACATCTCAAGTGAAAATGAACCCATTGAGGTTCCACTGGCACAGGTCTCCACCACTTCTTTTAGGCGCACTGTTGTTCCATTCACTAGGGTGAGAAAATGATGACCAGAGGTCCTTCACGGGGGCTGGAAGGCACCTCTTGCCTCTGCTTTCCTCTTCACTCTCCAAACTGGAACTCATGCTCTCAACTCCCAAGATTCTAAACTGCTTCCCCTGCAGCTGAACTAAAAGGCTTATGCTGCTTGTGACAGTTCTAAATAGACATTACTCATTTTCCACCTAGACTAACTAGGTTAACAATTATGTAATGTGGTAGAGAGTTTCTAAACAAACTCCCTACTTGCTGCCCAGAGACCTACCTGGCCTAATACTGATGGGATTCTAGCAATCCCAGGGGACTGAGTGGTTACATTCACCACCAACAGATTAACCTTGCTGTCTGCAGCAAGGGCTTTGGACTGCAACACAGGCCATCCAACCTCTGGGTGCCCTACAGGAAGAGGTGGCCAGGTTCCCCCTACCCATGCCGAGGCATAGGCAGGTTGCCCAGAGAACAGAGGCATGCTGAAGCAACTTCATTCCACCTAACAAATTAACTTGGGACTCTTTTTACAGTGGCACCAAGAAACTGCCTGAAGCATTCCCTGAGAGGATAGAACTGATGGTCCCTACCTGCGTCAGAACCATCAATCCATTCATCCCCCTAGCCCTCTAGGGATAAGCTATCTAACCTACGCTACCCACGGGGTAACCTATACCCACACACATTTCACATTTTACACTGTGTGCTGCTTTAGAAACATACATATTGCATTGCTATGCATTTCCCCAAACCCCAGTTCTACACACTTTAAACCTGAAAAGCAAAAACATTTAACATTTCCTAGTTGAAACATTTTTAAAACATCTAAAAAAGAGGACTCCATTGAGCCCAAGCATCCTCTTCTTGTCTTCTTTTCTTCTTTCAGGTGCACCTGTAAAAGAAAACAACCTGCAAACAAGAAACAATCTGCAAGAAAACAGTAACCAAACCTTCCACCAGCAGAATACAATCCAGTCCCAAAAACATTTTTAAAGGGTTTTCTACAAAAGGCAGTATAAAAGTACAAAAATAACACATACAAAACATTTGGGGTTGGGGGTACCCTTCACCCAGGGCTCGACACCTGATTGGAGCTGCTCCCTGGCTGCCATCTGCTGTACAATCTAAGCTGCCCCCATCATCCAGGGCTTGACAGCCGATCAGAGTTGCTCCCTGGCTGCCGCCTGCTCTACAACCTAAGGTGTGCATTTGAAACCAGGGGCACCCAGCCAGGAAAAAGCTGCAGTTTTTCAAATCTGGCACCATTTTAGGGAAGCTCACCTGCGAGCCATCTGGAGCTTGGCTACTTGCATCCAGTTGCTCAAGGCAAAAATTCCTTCAGGGACAGGTTGTGCTGCTAATGCTGCTTACATCAATTTTCCTAGCTATATTATGCTCTTTTGCTCCATAGGACACAGCCTGCCTGACTGTAACTCAAGTCGTGTGTGTGTGTGTGTGTGTGTGTGTGTGAAAGCAGGAGACACTCTTGCTCTGAATCATTGTAATACTTAACAAACTGCCCTTACCATCCCAGATTGCTAAAATAGTAGCCTCTATTTTTAGAAAAGCAAAATGAAGCATGCAGTTATTATTTTAAGGAACTGGCTTTAGAAAAAGGAGTTTGCTTTAATCAAGGTGCTGGTACCAGCCGGTGCTACATGCTGGCTCCCCTCCCTCCCCCCACCACTCCCACCCTGGGTGGAGTGTTACTTTTATAGGGTTTGGAGTTGTCAGATGATTAAGTGTCTAAACTGCCATTGGCTCCTTATATTGCACAGACACTAGGGGAGCTTTTGAGTCTATCTTTGTGACTTGTTCTCCATAAACTCTTTTTAGCAACCAATTGCTTTGGTAATTGCACAGTCTTTCTAGCCTGTATTTGCATTTACTTCTATTCCTAGTCTCTCCTCTTCTCATCTGTATTAGCTCATTTAAATAGTGTGCCAAATACTCTGTACATGTGGACTTCCACTGCTTGATCCCTAACAAAGTAGCTTGCTGAACCAACACTAATCTCTTTTTTAAGGGATTGTACATGTGGCCACTTAAAAATATCTCTTACCTGGGCTGACATCCTTCCTAGGCTACTTCCACTGTGATTTACTCTACTAAGCAGACTGTCTGTCTCCATCTGTGGATGAAACATGGTAGTAGGTTTCCTGAGGGGGCTGCTCTCCATAATCCTACTACTACTTTGTCTAGACTGGATTACATTCTCCATTCCCTACATCAGGAAGCCAAGTGCCACTTCATCAGGACTCTGATTTCCACTTTTCTAAACTTATTGCTGAACAAGGACCTGTGCCTAGGTGGAACCTCCTCTTCTATAGCGGGGGTTGTACCTACTGTGCTTTCTCAGCTTCTAAAAAATGAGCATGAAGGCTTAACAATACTTTCACTTTCCACAGTGGCATCTCTGGTTCCTAGCTTTCCTGGTAATTCTCCTATCTGGGGATGTCAGACTGAATCTGGGTCCCACAGCTCATTTCTCCTCAACTGACCCATCTGTGATCTCTAGCAAGGGGCCATTTATTGCCCATATGAACATAAAAAGCCTTACTCATCACCTCGTCAACCTAGAGGCTTGGACCAGAGTTTACAATCCTGACATTCCCTGCCTAACTGAAACTTAGCTCAAACTGGGGATACCTGACTCACTCTGTTCCCTGGCTAATTACTCTAGGATTCGTTGAAACAGATCGTCCTCAAAGCGTGGGGGTGGAGTTGCTCTATTTCACAAAAACTACCTCGACATTGGCACTATCCCTGGCACTGCATCCCCCTCTAGATGTGAATTCCTACATGCAACTCTGGCTCTAGGGGCAAAGAAACTTCATATTGTCTGTACATACAACCCTCCCTCTTGTGGCCTTGTGGGTTTAAAGGACTTGTTTGCCTGTACTTCCCAGATGTTCAACTGTAATGAGGTACTAATCCTGGGAGATCTTAACCTAAACTGGTTGGGATCATTCTATAGTTTGTTACAGTCCCTTACGCACAGCTATAGCCTTCATCAACTTATAATTGAACCTACAAGAACTATGCCTCAACTTCAATCATCCACCCTCATAGACTGGATACTGGTAAATCATGTGGAATATGTATCTGTTTCTGGCATCCTGGCCGATGCACGAATGGACCACTCTCCAACTTTTTGCATCTGGTCTATGGGTGCACCTCCATCTCCTCCATCACGTCTTGTCACTTTCACCAAGTTCGCCAGCCTTGACACTGAGGCATTTCTGTATGATGTTTCCAGGATTGACTGGTCGGATATCTGTCACTCTGGTAATGTAGAGGATGCACTGCATGCTTTCCTTAAGAAATTCCTGGCTATACAGTGTAAGCATGCCCCGAAGATTACAAGACGTGTCAGGGTAAACAAACTAGGTGGCTACATAAAGACCTGCTTGCAAATCTGCACCTTCGGGATAAAAAATGGAGGAGGTACAAAAGCACTGGGCTGCAATTGGATTTCAATGTCTATAGGGCTCTGAGGAGCTCTTGTAAAAAGCAAGTCAGATTAGCAAAAAGTAAATACTGTAAAGAACTCCTACATAGCTCGGTTGGTGATCCCAGGAAATTCCGTGATAATGTTGAAACTTTTCTTGGTACCTCTCAAACAGTTACCCCTGGTGAAATCATTTTAAATGGGGTACATTGCAATGACCCTAGCACCATAACCAATGCTTTCAATCAGATGTTCTCTGACCTGTCCCAGTACATCTCCTCCTTCCTGCAAGTTGTACATCACTCTCAGTCCTCACCTGCATATTAGCCGGTCACCTCCAACACCGGATCCAATGACTCATCTTTCTACTTTAAGGCCATAACTAGATCTGAGGTCCTGAAACTACTGAGTACCATTTCGGACAATACTAGCTCTGGGTCAAATTCAATTGAATCCCGGCTGCTGAAGCTTGCTGCTCCTCTCATTGCTTCTCTGCTAGCAAAAATCTACATGTTGTCTCTCTCTCTCTCTCTCTCTCTCTCTCTCTCTCTCTCAGTGTAGTTCTGGACCTTTGGAAAACTGCCCACATAACACCTGTCCTCAAAAAAGGAGACCCAAAAGAAATCACTAACTACAGGCTCATTGATATTCTTTTGGTCCTAAGCAAAATCCTGGAGAAACTTGTAGCTAGCCAAACAACTGACTGCCTGACCAAATTGAATCTACTCTCAGAAACTCAGCATGGTTTTAGAAAAGGCGATAGTACATCAACGGCTCTGGTCAAATTCACGACTGATACCCTGTCTCATATGGATACTGGACAACTTACAGGATTTGTATTTATTGACCTCACTAAGGCCTTTGACCTTGTGGATCACCCCATGCTTTTCTCTGCTCTTCGTAGGTTAAGTTTCTCTTCCCGTGTTGTTGACTGGTTTAGCAGCTACTAATCAAACAGGACCTAAGCTGTTAAATTTAACTCTTCCCTATCTGACAATTCTTCTATCAGTATTGGTGTGCCTCAGGGCTCTATCCTGGGGCCCCTTCTTTTCTCAATCTTCATAAACAATATTGCAGATGTCTTTCAATATTGTTCATCTGTTCTTTTCGCGGATGACCTGGTCTTCTACACTAGCTCCATAAATGTGGCCAGTATAAATTCATCTCTCTCTCTCATCTCTCTCTCTCTCTCTGCTGACTTCAAAAATGTGCAGAACTGGCTATCTGACCACAAACTGGTACTGAATTCTCAGAAAATAAAAGCTCTTCTTCTAAGCACTGCTCCAAAGTTGAAGGCTTGTTTTATGCCCCGATGGCATGTGACTCAGATGAGACACAAATCAAGTCCGTTGAGTCATTTAAATACTTATGAGTCTTGCTTGGCCAATCCCTTGACTTTAATTCTCATATACAGTCCACCTGCAAAGCTGTAAATGCTAATCTGGGTGTGGCCTACAAAACTAGCTAATTACTAACACCATCAGCCGAGTTGGCTATTGCCAGTGGTATCTTGCTCCCTGCTCTCACTTATGGTGCACCAATTTTTGCTGCAGCTCACAAAACTACCCTCCATAAGTGAGACGTTGCCTATAATAATATATGCCAGTATGCCTCATCGTCCCCTCATCTAGAGCATCATTGTCAACTGTGCAGTGACCTTAAATGGTTCTCTCCCTCAGCTTGTAGGCAATACTCTCTTGCCTCACTCACTGACACTATTATCCGGGAACAAACTCCTCCCTCACTTGCAGCATTGATGGCTCCCCTAAACTCTTCTCATGGACTTCAATCAGCAGATAAATCTCTTCTTAATGTTGTGAGATGTCGCACGTCTAAAGGTTCTAGCACCTTCCAATTTGCTGCCCCTTAGCTATGGAACTCTCTTCTCCTAGTCCTTAGACAGTCAAAGTCCCATTTTTGCTTTAAAAAGTAATTGCACCATCATTTATCTCTTGCTGACTCATGCACTTGTTTTGACCCCACTTGATAACACTATGTGTCAGTGTTTCTCTGTCCATCAGTGACACTCCTGACCTCCTTTACGGCTATCCACCACCTTACCTTTCCTACTAAGCCCTTTCACCCATCAATCCCTTTCACATTTCTCCTTGGACAAGTCCATTTCCCCACTAAGTAAGGTTTGCACTGCTATTTATTTCATTTCCTCTATGTTTTTTAACTGATTAGCACTTACCCCTACCTCTCTCCTTCCTTTACTGACCTCTCCCTTTTTTGTCACACCTGTTTTTGCTTTATCATATTACTGTACTTGCTGTTTCCTTGCTCTACTCTGTTTAGATCTATTTCTTGTACCCCTACCCCTTACGATTGTTTTTTAAACAGTTTTTGAAAATACTTATGTTAAACTCAGTGTTACCTATTGTAATATTTTTGAACCCTTGATCTAAGTCATTGTTACTGTTCAGTTCTGCTATATCTGATATTGTCCTGTACCCATGTTATGTTGTCTCTTATACTTTATTGCACTCTCTTGGGGCATGCCTGAAAATAGTCATTTTATGCTAGTGCACCTACCTGGAAAACAAAAATGAAATAAATAAAATAAATTGTCCAATCTAAGGAGGAAGTGTCCTGCGTGCACAAGGCACTCACATTCAAGAAAAGTCACTGTAGGCGGAAGCCAAGTCAGAACTGTTCTTGCCATAGGCTCAAGGCCAGCTGGAAACTTTACTCCAGATCCAGATGTCCATTGGACCACTAAAACAGGGACACCTCTTCTGTAAAGGACAGTTTTTTTTTCCGAACAAAAAAGTAAGAGGGGAAAACTTGATCCTACCATTTCTAACATACAGGCTGACAGTTCAGAATCACCTCTCTGGATTTGGTCTGGATCTCTTCTCCTCCTTCACTGAGGACAAATCTTTGGAACAAGCTCTTCCACACCACTTCTGGACCTGGTTGCTGCTGATCAAGGAAGAAAGCTGCAGACACGACAACCCTGGTTGCTCCCAGTGGAGACTCTGACTCGTTGCTCCCAGAGGGGGATGCTATCCTCCACCATCCAGATCTTCTTTCTTTGGCCAATTGCCTGCAGAGTTGGATGGCGGACCCACCACACTGAACATCGCCAATGTTGCTTTCTTTCAAGCTAGCATCTGCTGGTGTTGGTACTCAAGGGAAGTACCACTTGGGATGAGAACCATATATGACTGTTTTATCAGGGTGGACAATTCTAGTACTGTGGACTGTCTCATTGCCATTTCTATCAGTCACTCTGATGGACTCGAGATGGAGGGTGCAACCCAATCTCCACAACTTTAACCTGTCTTGGCAAATTTTGATGCCTACAAACATATACAAACTAGATTTAACGGTAGCTCTGGCTTCTTCCAGCAACCATTCTTCTCTATGGTCTTCAATTTCTTCCCACATCCATCTTTTGAAAAACAGATACTTTTGTCCAAATTCTTTCTCTGCCCTACATCTGATCAGGCATTCCTGTTTACTACTTTTAGGTAGACTTAGGCCAGAGGCCTGACTTGGGGGAGGCCAGATCTGGTCAAACCAGTTTTGTTTGTTCTAAGCAGGGAATCGGCAGTCCATCCCTGTACTCATTATCATTTCTCTTGAGCCCTGCACAGTCTCTGATGGCTCACTTATTGTTAGGGCCACTGGTAGCCCAGTCTCACTACCAGTCACCTTGCTGAGCAGTTCAAATTCATCTTTTTCTACTTGCTCTGACCAGGAGCTGATAGCTGGTTCAGTCCCTGGCACAGTCCATTCCTCACTCATTTCTGAGGCAATCATCATGCATTGTAAGACTTCTTCAATCTCATCCTCACCAATCAAGCTTTGACTAGGGTCTGCTGCCCATGGATCCACAGACTCAGTTTCTGGCTAGTCCCTCTCAACCTCCTCCTGGGCTGAAGGGTCTAACTCTGCCTGTCACTGCGAGTCTCTTTAGGACACACCCTCAAAGAAGTCTCTCACAAACTCCTCCATTTCTTCCTGCTTGCATGCAGCTGTCATCTGTAATGTACAGGTTGGGACCTCACCAAGCATCCACATCGGAGCCAGACATATGATTTTAGTATTTGCTTGTACAGTACCAATGTCCATGCTCATGCCATACTGTTTTCTACAGTCCTTGCAATGAGGAATCATCAGAACATCTCTCATTGTTTACATGCATACTACAAACATTCACAGGAAAAATCAGCAGGGCAACATTATCTGGTGCTCCTTCACATCCATAAAGCTGTTCAAACTGTTGCGAATCTTTGTCTCTCTGGGCTATCCAGATCCTGGTATGGAGCGGATACCCTTTTCTGTCATTAGCCGTGCTGTTCTTCAAAACAACACACAAGCCCAAGGTTACTGAGCTGCTTTATTGCACATTGACACAGTTGGTTTGAATTTTTAAAAGAAAATGTCTCTCTCTTTTCTGTGCTGAAATCTGCTGCTCTGTATTTTTTTTTTCAATTCCAAACTTTGGTAACACTTTGGTGGGTTTTGCTATCAGGGCCCTGCCCTAGCATGGTGCATCGTGGTTTGTTTGCATTGCTTTGCTCTAGGCACCCAACCCCCAGCCTGGCTGTTGATTTTCTCTCTACACCACCAACACACTGTTTTGCTCTCCATTTATCTCCTTCATAGCATTCTGCTTCATTTGCTCAAACACTTATTATTTGGCTCAAAAAATCTTGCTTACTCTGCTCAGTCTTTAAATTCTGTACATACGCACTTAGCAACTTTACTCAGTACTGGATTAGTTAACACAGCTTGGTTGCTTGCACTAGATACAGCTACTAGTTGAGTCCTTTCTCTCTGCACACAGCTTTGTTTAATTTTCTTCAACACTTGCTTATTTCAGAACTTTGTGTGCTTTGTTCAACGCTTAGCTGCCCAGAGTCTTTTCATTTTTTTTCTGCCAGACATTCACTATTGTACTTACATAAATACCTGGTTCCCTCCTGATGCTTGTGGCCTGCCACTGACTCAACTACACTTTCCTTGCTTCTGGGCAGTTCCGCCTGATGATTTCCACAATGCACACACCAGCAGTAGCTAACAGAGTGACCACTATACAGGAGAAGTCCAATTTAAACATTTTTACACTTCGATTATTTCTATTGAAAGAAGTCCAGTTTCAACCACGACACTATGGCTCAGCGTTATGCCTCACACACACTCTCTCTCTCTTCCCTCTCGAACACTGAGCAAGTCCACAGAGCTCTAGCCAGGGGGTGGAGTTTGCACGCTAGGGCCAACCACTCAGCACCATGAAATGACCTGGAAGCTCTCTCTCCATTCTCGCACATTGCGATCCTCGAGCTGGGGAACAATTTCAAACTGTAAAAATTAAGTTTTTCCTTGGCTTGGATTTTCACAGTTCAATAGCACTTTCTAGTCAATTTAAGTATACATTTGCACAATTCCTTTAGCGACTCCAACACTGTAATCCAGAAGCACTTGAAAACATTTGTAATCCAAAGAAAGAAATGTTCTTTTTCCCCAAATCATAGGGAACTTTGCAATTTTGACAATATAACAGTCTATTTCAAAAGCGCCAGATTGTATGGGCCCGTGGGGCATGTGCCCCATCAATACCTTTGAATGTAGGCTCAGCCCCAGAAATATTTTCCCATGCAAGTTTTTTTCCCATCTTTTTTTTTTTTTTCATCGCTCGTCCCTGTCTCCAGCAGGCTCCATCCTTATTGGTGGGCTAGAAAGGCATTTTTTGAAGCTGGCACCATTTTGGGCATATGATTGTGCATGACCCTGCTGGGCATGGTGGCATGGGTGCAGCGGGCAATCCCCCCCGAGCGATCCCGATCCTCTGCCTCTATCATTGGTGATCTGTGGTGGTGGCATTTTCTGTTGGCCCCAAATCCCTGTCGGTGCATGTGCCTACTGAATCAGAGCTGCATTCTGATAGGGCAGCACTATGGTTTAAATGAAGGTGGGCTTCCAGGTGCAGAGAGGTGAGCAAGGGCTGGGGAGCAGTCATCAGCATATAATGTGAGTGGCTGAGCATTTGGAGCAGGTGTCAGTGAGGAGCAGCAGCAGTAGTGACCAGGAGGGTTGAAGACAGTGCGAGGACTTCCCCAAAGAAACAGGGCTGAACTGTCCCTGTCTGTGCATTGAGATTCGAGGTGAGGAGGAGGAAAGGAGGTCTCTTGAGTCACAGCAGAGAAGCAGTACGCACCGACCAGTGAGATGGACCCAGTCACCAAGGTAAGGACCCAAGGAGAGAGAGAGAGTCAGTGGCACCAGCAGCAGTAGAGCTGAAGAGAAGACTGAGAGACTAGTGAGGCTGCGACAGAGTGTAGAGCAGAGGGCGCTCAGGGCAATGGAGCAGGGAGCCATCCAAACCAGCCTAGTATCCAAGGGAAGGTCCTCGGGAGTCTGTGTCAGTGAGTGTGTGTGGACCATGTGGGAGGGAGTGACTGAAAGCAGCAGGTGGTTGGTTGGGTCAGACTCGGTCAGAGCATGGCAGGCGGCTTAGGGCAGGGCAGTAGACCAATGATCTGCACCATAATCTACCCAGGCTGCAGTACCATTCTATACCACCGAGGCTACAGCAGCAGCAATCTAATCAAAAAGAAGAAGCTCCAGGCTCAGCAGCCACCAATCAGACAGAGCAGGCCCAGGAGTTAGAGAGGTGTAGGCCTAGGGAGAGAGTCTGAGAAGGTTGGAAGCAGCAGAGAGCAGAAAGAGACTACAGAGAGGTAGTCACCAGGTTGGATCAGAGGAGACAGAGGAGAGATTCCTCCATTGACCCTTGCAAGCAACCCACCAGGAGCCAGGATTAGGCCAGTCAGTCAGCATCCTCCAGCACAGGCATTTCAGCAGTCCACCAGGCAGGGAGCAGAGAGGCTACAGGCAGCAGCCAGCAAGACAGAGGAGACAGAGAAGATCAGAGGAACCCAGACCAGCAGTTAAAGCACAGCACCAGGTGGTGGTAAGGCTAAGGCGTATCTCCACCCCCCCCAATCAAGAGATCAAGAGAGCCATCCAGAAAGTAAAAGCATTAGCCAGGTAAGGTGCCGATGGCACACTGGGGATGTGAATGGATCATCATCGGGGATGCATCATGTGAGGTGAGATGTCTGTGTAGGATTAGGGTGAGAACTGGGATGTCACTGATGTTGCCTGACTAGACTGTATGTGGAAGGGTTAAGGGTATAGCGGTATGAGAGGAAGTTGGCAAGTTGCAAAAGTTAAGGTATTTTATATGCTGTCGCCAACCAGCAACCACACATATTTTGGCATTGTTATCTAGCAAATAAACCCAAGTCTCAGTTCAGTTTGTTTAGATAGAAATATATTTTTTATGTTACCTTTTCCCGAATATTCTTGGCCTTTTTTACCTTTATCTTCCTGGCCCTATGTGAAGCCGGGAATAGAAGTTAAATAGAAGTGATTATTCAAGTGGAAGAATAGAATCAAATGCATGATATGCATCTTTGTGGCAGTAAGCAGTCTTGTACGTGGCCCATAATGGAGGCTCCAGTAAGTTATTATCACACTATAATAATACAGTGTGTAATCAAGGACTCCCGGCAGCTTGTTTCCACTAAATGTCTGAAGGCACAGTGTCCTTAAAGCAGCAGTGCATGAATGCGGTGAAAAATTTCACCTATGCTTTTTCATTCTGTTTTAGATTTCCCTTCCCGGATCTACGGACTTGTATGATCTTTCCACAGTTTGAGCTCGCATAATGAGTACTTTTCATCACATCTGAAGGGGAGTGCTCATTTTTTTATGGCTCAAATCAGGTTTTCATCAGTATTCTCAGCTGTTTTTGTACACAGTTGTTTAAAATCACTTCTGTTGTGACTAAAACGGAACTATAATGCAGCAGACAGGGCTCACTGACCTTCTGGAACAATAGGCGTTCAAAAATGGCTGCAAATTCTGGGTGCATGGCCTGACCAGGCAGAAGATGGCAGCATAGTTCAGAATCTCTGCAGGAATGACTGCAATCTAACCTCATCCAGCCTTCACCAGACCTTTCTTTGGTACCAACTCCTGTGACCAACCTGTAATCTTACTGCCTGACACAGTTTGTAAGTCATTTTTGATCCATCATCTACTTATATTCAACTATTTTACACTGTACTGCTGCATACTAGGCCTCCTCCTTCAGCATTATGGCAGATCTCCAAGCACAGCAAAGCTCACTTGTTAGAGTGGAAGTAATGTTTTCTAAACTGATGGATGAGATTAATGATTTAAAAACCTCCACCCAATAGAATGCGACCACTCTTGAAACTTTTAGCCAGAAAACTGCATTTAATGAGAAAGCGATGGCCTGTAACACCACTACTATTCATGACCTCCAGGCTACTGTCCGCAATCAAGATCGAACTATTAAATCCCTTCAAGCCAAACTTGATGACATTGAAAATTGTAATCATCGCAACAATTTACAATTTGTTGGCTTCCCTAAAGGTGTAGAATTAGGATACACTAATGTGCTTTTATTACATGTGCTGCCTGCAATGCTTAAACTGCCTCCTGACCTAATGTTAATCTTTGAGCAGTCTCACCGCACTCTGGGTCTCAGACCAACATCAGACCAGCGACCAAAGCCCATCATTGCTCGCTTCTTTAACTATTCCCATACAGAATTAATACTGAAACGAGCCAGAGAAATGGGGAAACTTCAGTGGCAAGAGTTTAATATTTCCGTCTACAGAGACTTTTCAAAAGATTTAACCATCAGAAGGAAGGCCTACAATCCACTTAAACAAATCCTCCACCAAAGAAGCGTTAAATTTGCTCTATGTTACCCCGTGACACTACGCCTTTTTTCAGGCTCTTTCTTCAAGGATTTGAAACCCTTGATGTCTTAGCCAACTATATGGAGGTCTCTCTCTCTCTGTAATCTTACCCTATGACGTTCAGCAGCAAATGGCAACCTGAACACAGCTTTGGTATCCACACGGAGGGTGGACAATGAGGTACAGGAACATGGGGAAAGTGTTGCAGAACTCACAGCCCCAAGCAGCAACGCCGCAACTGATTTGACCCCAAGGCAATCAACACGGATGCAAGAGAAGCTTCTGTCGGGGCATTATTCTTCAAGACTTTCATGCTGTTCTAGCGAGGTTTCACCCCAAACACCCCAAGCTGCAGCATCTCACCTTCAAATCAACCCCTCTATTCCCTTGAGCAATAAGTTTGCTCTCTTGGAGGATGACATGCGCTCCTCGCAGGAGGATCTTTCCCAGCAAATTTCAGACAAACATCCCTCTAATTTGGGCCCTGTGCCTCAGGGATGTATTTCTGCCAATACTTCATGGGCAGAAGCTATTGCAAGTTCCCCCCTCAAATCTTTAGAGCCGCCCCAAAAGAAACATAAGGCAAAGACCAAACGCAAGAACATCAATAGTCACAATCCTGCTAATAAATCTAAGGTGTCATGAGTTTATATGGTCAGTAATATGGTCACACTTACTATATCTTGGTAGGTTTTACTTCCAGGATACTTAAAGGTAATGCCAGTACACTTTTTCTGCCTAGCCAGCTACTCTACAGTCTATGATACCTGGTTGCTTTCGCTCCCAATGGGTGCAGAAAGCAAAGGCTGTACATCACGGCGCGATCAATTTACATTTTGTTGCAGTGTTTAAATGAGCAGCTTAAAGGTCTTCAAGGGAACTTTGGTATATCAGCAATGCTTTTCTAACCCATTATTTAAGTGTTAGATCTTATACATTACCTCACTAAACAGGCTCTCTGTATCTAGCCTTTTACTCTCCAGTTTAGCAGTGCATCAGGTTTATAGTCTTTTGGCTGTTCGGTTGCATACCTTCAATCGGTATGCATCCTGACTATTGCCTTTCCTTTTTTCATATGTGAACTATTATATATTACAAGGCAATGTACCCCTTCCCTCTCCTGATGACAGGTTCTTAAGTATTATTGGCAACTACATTTAATCTATCTCCTTCCCTACACTCCATTATTCCTACTACCTCCTGTTTACAATACTATCATTAGCACTCAAAGAGGTGGGTTATGTTTATTGTACTATTGCAAAGGATTGTCAATCTACATCTTCCTTATGCCCCTTATTTTACTCGAAGCCTACAGATATTATAGAAATTCACTGCTGTGTGGTCCCTCCTGTTTTGGGGCTCACTGGGCCTAGTCTTCTAGACCTAGTCACACTATATAACACCTATTTATGTGATTTTAGAGTAATCGGAGATGATCTTTACTATGACTGCCTCTTCTGTCTACAGTTATCACCAAAGCCTATACCTCTCCACATAATCCCGATTTGCATTTTGCCTGTAAGGGCTTAAATTGACCTCCCCTTTCTTCTTTCCCCCTCAATATTATATTTATTATGTACTTATTCTGTTGCACTGCAAAGTATACTCAGAGTCACTCTAATGTGGTAATGATCTACTTTTCCTTTTATATTTGTTCATTTGCATTCCACCTGGCTCCCTGAATTCCTTGCCCTATGTCTAGGCTGTACTGGCATCTCATATATGGTTCTTTAATTTACTGTTATTTCAAGTTGGTATATCTAGTACTATTACTACTAATGTTTATAAATAAGTTCTGGTGTTTAGCTTTATCCTTATACCTTGTCCTGTTAGCTTAGAATTAAGCTGAGGTTATTACAGTCCCCTGCCTTTCTTGGTATTATTCCCTTTCAGTTTAGCTTATCAGGAATACTTACTTTATTATATTACTGGGATCAGACTTCGGTTTGGGCAGATATTTGTAACCAGTCCTCCCTAGTCTCCTCCCTACATTGACGCCCCAGAGTGTGCTGAGAGAGTCTCTTAGCCAGTTGGCTGACTCACATCTCCTCACACCCATAAAACGTTTTCTTTATTTAGCTTACTAGTATTGTTGTTGCTGTTAATGCCTTTTCTCCTTCCCCATCTCTATTCTAACGTTAATAAGATATCTGTGCCACTCATGTATCATGCATCTCACTTTCTTGGCTTGAATGTTCCTACCACTCTCTGCATATACGTAAGCTCTCTATATTGTATTCTAATCATCCTCTGCCTTATTTATTTGTCCCTTCACACTCCAGCGATTATTCCCTTTCTTTTACACTAACAATATGAGTGACATACTGGATGCCTTGCCATAGCCTGCCCTAGTATGTATTTCATACATGGTTGCTATTTCTGATCCTATAACACCCTTTTGATTGTAACCCTTCTGCTCTCCACTTACATCCTGTCTAGGTTTGGGTTTTATTATCAATACATGTATATAAGGCTTCTCCAATATGTTTACCCTAAACACTGTGTTTTGTTAAGTGATATTTTATACCTTACATGGAGGATAGTCTTCTATTGTAATAGATGTGTGCTTTCTTATATACTCGAATTTCAATAAAAAGATAAAGTGAGAAATAAAATGGCTGCAAATTCTGATGAAAACCTAGTCTGAGCCATCTTGAAAGGAGCACTCCTTTTGTTATTTTAAATGAGAACAAAAGTAGTAAAGAAGATTCAAAATAGAGAAAGAAGAGTATCATACATATTAGGAGATAAGGATCAATCTCAAATAGTGTTAAAAAAAGTATAGGACACAATTTTCTCCTCATTCATGCACTGCTGCTTTAAACCAGAACTGATGGCATCCTTACTTGGAAAGGGAACAAAATACTAAAGATGCTGTGTGACCAACCAGTAGTACTCAAGTGCCAATCAGGATAGTAATTTCCTTTTATTGAAGACTGACCTTTGCTCAAGACAGGGGGTAGTCTTGGTGAATAGTCTTCTTAATAAAAAAGGTAATGGTAAGACTAGGCAGGGCATAGTGAGAGCATTTATTTGACTGTGCTTGCACCTATGCAGTTCCTTCTGTACTAGAGCTGACTCGTGATTTGTGACCAATGCTGTGTAATAAGGGGTTTGGGGAAGTCAAGGGGTCTGGGGAAGTCAAGGAGAAGAGTGCAAGGGGTTGGAAGATGAGATTCAGCTAGGTATTAAAAGATATATGGATAATGGGAAAAAAAAGGAAAAAAAAAAAACTGATGCCATGCTGCTGATCGTGAATGGGATGGAAGCAGAGGGACAGCCTGTGACTAACTGTTATGGTATACTCTGAGTCTGATCTGAACAAACAGTGCTAAGCTATGTGTCACTAAAGCTTGTTTGCTATAGTACACCAAGTTCATATTTCTGACTCTGTTCTGTTCCACCAAAGCTCCTTCATTTTTTAATAGCCCATTGATGCAATAATTATTAATTGCTGCATCAGTGGTCTATTAAAAAAATTAAGCTTTACTCATGAGGGAGAAAGTAGCTGGGACAGAAATATGAACTTCAACTACCTGATGATAAATGGAATGGAAGGTGAGGGAGAGCCTGTAACTGTTATTGTTATACTCTCATCTAACAAACATAAAGGATAATGTATGGGCATACACAATAAGGTTATGTCTGCATCAAGAGGTTTTTTTATGGTAACCACCAGGAACCTCGAGAGCGACGCACAAGCAGGTCACTGGTTGCCATAGAAAACTCGAGATGAAGACACAGGCTTGTGTGTGGATGCCAATACATTCTGTTTTATAGTGTAGTGGCATGATCCATGCCTATTTCAGGCACTCTGCTTTTCAGTGAACTGGGGGTTATGGGGGGGCACTTGAGTGTTGGTGGTGGGCTCAAATTATTGAATTAATGTGCTGCAGCTTCTTCTGTAAACTCAAGTTCACAAAAACTATGTGGTAACATTCTTGGTCATTCTGCTGAAGTAGTGACATCACTACTCCAGCACAACATGATGTCACTACTGCAGCACAACAAGCATATTCCAGGGATGGAAGTCCATGCATAAAATCATTCCACCATACACTGTAGTAAGCTATATGTGACTAAAGCTTCTTTGCTACTGCTGCAGTACACTAAAAGTTCATATTTCTGTTTTGCCCCGCATTGGTAAGGCTTCTGTAATAGCCCATTGATGCAGTTAATTAGTAAGTACTGTTTCAGTGCAGTTATTTAAAAACAGTGAAAAGCCTCATCCTTGTGGGACAGAAGTACGAACTGAGTGTACTGCAGAAAAGGAGCTTTAGTCACACATAGCTTACTGTTAAGAGATTATAATTTTGAACTGAAGTGCATTTTGTAAATTAGTAGAACCAGATGTGGACGATTTCCAGTACTGAACTTCCCAATTTGTTATTTTCCCCTTAATGTAGTTCCAGTAGGCCTCTGCCTGCCTGCCTAATTTAACTGAGCTACAGAGACTACAGCATAGTTTTGTCGCATGTTTCCTGTACTGTACCGTATTTGTGATAGGCTACTTTCATTGCTTGCTGGCTGTTGAATTGGGTGTTGTTGGTTTGAGTTGGGGGGGGGGCTTTTCTCCCACCCAGGGGGTTCGGGTGTGTGTGGGGAAGTCCCCGAACTCAAAGTAATAAAAAAAGTTGCTGACAGCCTGACGTGGCATACAGCGTGCAGTGCTGTAAGGGGCCAAGGTACTATAACTTCAGCGCTATGCTAAGAGTGGTGGTCCAGGGTGGATTGATAGTGTAAGCTTCTAAATAAAGTAGTATTTGGGGATTGTGGCCCAGTGCAGTGCTCACTACAATTACAGGCCAGCACAGCACATGATGTGCACAGGGTTGTAACAGACCCTTTATTGGAGGGAGCCGTGCCCTGGCTGGGAAGGGGGGACAGTAATCACCACCAAGGGACAGGTAGGGGTGTGCAGAAATAAAGGCATATATAAGGCACAAGAGGGATGTTCAAGAACGAGGGGTTATGATATGAGGCTAGAGGATAACATGAGGAAATATGTCTTCATAGAAAGCCAGAAAGCACTGTGGATGCTCGAAACAGCCTCTCAGCAGAAGTGGGGGGGAGGGGGGACAGAAACGGTAGGGGAATTTAAGAATGCATGGTATGGGCACAAGGTCAGGGAAGGGAAACCTAGCAGTTGGAAAGAGAAGGTAAAAACCAGAGATGAAGTAGGGCTCCTGACTCCCTGGTGGTGGGGAGTTGACTTCTGACCCCTGGACCAGAGGCAGGGCTTTGACCCTGGGCCAGGGGGTGGGGCTTTGACCCCTGACCTCTGGGCCCCACCAAAAATTTTACAAACCAGACTCCTATTTTTAAATCACTCTTTAACAGGATTCTCACTCTCACTAAAACAGTCTTTTGCATCAAATTCTCAGCAAAACAGTGCAAAGCAGAACATTTTTTCCACAGAAAATCACAATGCAGCAGATGTTGGGATGGCATTTTCCTTGGCACAACTTAATTTTTCCTCACATCGATTCCAGGTATGTGCAACACCACCATACAGAAAGACCACAGACATACCCTCTACACTTGAACTAGCATGGCAGCTTTTTTCTCTTCCTCAAGATCTTCATATGAGCCCCCAATTTTGCAACACTTGCCCTGGTCAAGAGCAGCATCATACAACCAGGACCCCCCTACTTGTTACACAGACAAGGCAACAAACCACAAGTTGGCAGAAAATAAGTATCACCCCTGGCATTAGGGTAACTACTTGGCTCAGACATCTAAGAGGTTAGGAGATTAGGGCAAAAAATAACATTTATATTTACTCCGTGTCTGAGAGAGAGGTGCCAGGACTATGCTGTATCTCCTATCTGAGGAGTACCCATAACATTTCACTTGGACTCACAGATGGACTGTTCACAACCATAAAATTGGGATTGTATTGTATGACTTTATTTTCTGACAAGATGTTAAGCAGCACTTGGGTGGTTCCCTAATGTACTGTCCAAACAGGTGACACAACGTGCAGTAGGAAAAACATTTGTTTTCACACAGAAGCTGTACCATACATTCCTACATGAACCTTTTCCAAAAACATTAACTATCCACTCCTTTGCTTAGGGATCTCTGGGTTTCTGACCAAGTGTAAATATAGTTGGAATTACTACCATGACCCCCACTGAAGACTCATGAGAGTCAAGGCACTAGGGGAAAGTCTTAAAACAAGAAGTGGTGCACAACTTCATGTTTGCTGTGATTTTGAAGATGTAAAAAGAACTTTGGTACAACTCTACTTCTTCTACCTTTTTTCTTGAGTGTGCACTACCACCTGTTTGGATCTTGCTTTTTTGGAGGTAAGCTGCCTCTGTTTTGTAATGCTCACCAGCTGACCCTCTGCTGAATCACAGTGCCTTTCTGGAACTGTAAATATAATGGGAATTACTACACATTTAACTTGAAACTCCTGATGAGATGGGCTATGTTTACACCTGCAGGCACCAGTGCCTATCTGATAACCAGTTAGCCCTAAACTGTGACTAAAAGTGAGGTTCTGCCCACCCCAGACTCAGTCAGTAATAGACAACAGACACTTGTACTCCACAGCTAGGAGCTCAGGTGCTCCAGTAAAGATCACTGACAGAGTTGGTAACTTTACCAAATAAATTGCACCAGGGCAGGGTGCGAGGGTAGGGGCAGCAGCCCAAACAATGCAGCAATAGACAACAGACACTCGCACTCCAGAGCCAGGAGTTTAGGCACTCCAGTGAAGATTGCCGACACAGTTGGCAACTTTACCAAATAAATTGTACCAGGGCAGGGTGCGAGTGTAGGGCAGCAGCCCAAACAATACAGCAATCGACAACAGACACTCACACTCCAGAGCCAGGAGCTCAGACGCTCCAGTAAAGATCACTGACACAGTTGGTACACAGATGGACTGTTCACAACCATAACATTGGGATTGTATTGTGTGACTTTATTTTCTGGCAAAATGTTAAGCAGCACTTGGGTGGTCCCCCCAAGGCTGTAGTATTCAAATAGATGACACAACTTGCAATAGAAGAAACATTTGTTTTCACAGAGAAGCAGTACTGTACATTCCAACATGAACCCTTTCCAAAAACATAAACTATCCACCCCTTTGCTAAGGGATCTCTGGATTTCTGACCAAGTGTAAATATAGTGGGAATTACCACCATGACCCCCACTGAAGACTCGTGAGAGCCAAGGCACTAGGGGAAAGTCTTAAAACAGGAAGTGGTACACAACTGCATGTTTGCTGTGATTTTGGAGAAGCAAAAAGAACTTTGGTACAACTTTGCTTCTTCTACATTTTTTCTTGAGTGCGCACTACCACCTGTTTGAATCTTGGATTTTTGGAGGTAAGCTGCCTCCGTTTTGTAATGTGCACTGTTTGACCCTCTGCTGTATCATGATGCCTTTCTGGAACTGTAAATATAGTGAGAATTATCACACACTTAACTTGAAACTCCTGATGAGATGGACTATGTTTACACCTGCTGGCAACAGTGCCTATCTGATAACCAGTTAGTCCTAAACTGTGACTAAAAGTGAGGTTCTGCCCACCCCAGACTCAGCCAGTCTCTGCCATTCCATTTAGGACACAAAAAACTAGATCCTTCAACCCCTCCTGGATTGCTAAAGGCATCCCTTACTTTAGTACACTTTACAGCACAGATCTGTAGTGAACAGGGTCCTGAGTGTTTGTAATCTAGCCATCGTAGGGGCACATACAACACCAGACAACCCAAAACGTCTCTGTCAAATGCACACTGTACTCAAGGTTTGGTATTCCCTTTGTTACAGGCATTTGATCATATTTGTACAAACATTCCTTCCTCAAAATCCATAGCTTTTGGAGAGCCTCTTTACAGTCTCCTTCTCTGGGCAGCTGTGACAATCTTCAGTCCATCTGGGGGTTGCCCCTTGGAACTACTGCTTTCTCAGTCCCTTCTCATATCTTGAGTGAAAATGAACCCACTGGTGTTCCACTAGCACAGGTCTCCACCACTTCTTTTAGGCACACTGTTGTTCCACTCACTAGGGTGAGAAAATGATGACCAGAGGTCCTTCACCCAGCCCAAGGGAGGCTGGCAAGCACCTCCTGCCCTATGCTGGACAAAGAGCTCCTTTCTCTTCACTCTACAAACTGGAACTCACACTCTGAACTTCCAAGATTCTAAACTGCTTCCCCTGCAGCTGAGCTAAAAGGCTTATGCTGCTGTTACAGTTCTAAATGACATCACTCATTTTCCACCTAGCCTTACTAGGTAAACAATGATGCAATGTGGTAGAGAGTTTCTAAATAGAAAAAAAAAACCCTACTTGCTGCCAAGAGACCTACCTGGTCTAATACTGATGGGATTCCATTAACCCTAGGAGACTGGGTAGTTACATACTGTATAGTAAATTGTTCGAAATGTCATTTTGCACTACAAGTGTGAAAACAAGTCTCACCCAGGATTTAACAAATTATACCTGCCACATTTATGAGGTGGTGTGGGAAAATGGCTTTGTTGAAAATTTGGAGTTAAAATATTGAAAATTAGCGAAGTTATGAGTGAACATTGAAGTACTGCACCATTTACTCATAACCTTGGCTTTTCACTGTATGTGTACACCAAATTTTCAGCATAGCTTTTTTATTACCCCACCTCAAGAATGCAGTAAGTAAAATTGTTCAAATCCCTGCTGAAACATCAGTCCATGTCACAGTGCAAAAACACATTTTGGACAGGATTTGAAAATTGACAGCTGTCACATTCATGAGGTGGTGTATAAAATGGATAAGTTGAAAACTTGGGGTCAAAATATTGAAAATTACCAAAGTTATGAGCAGGCATAGAAACATTTCAATTTACACTCTTAAGTTTGTCATTTTCACATATTTTTACCCCACATTTTGAACACAGCCTTCTTATGACCCCACCTCGTGAGCAAAGATGGTGAGTTTTTTCAAATCCTGCCTGAAAGGTGATTTCACAAAGCAACCATGAAATTGCCTTTTGGGCCAGATTCACATAATTCCACCTTCATTGGTCATGAGGTGGGATCCCAAAAAAGCCATGTTGAAAATTTGGTATAGATCATTCAGATTTTTAGCTGGTAATAGATGGAGATTGTGTTCAATGTAGAAGATGGCTCTTACAAAGCAGACAGCATGTATTTATTTAATTTATTTAGTTGTTTAACCAGGTATAGCACACTAAGCTGAAAGCTTTTTTACAGGAGCGACCTGGGAGCACAAGGAGGTTAAGTGACTTGCTCAGGGTCACACAGTATGCAGGTGGAAGCGGTGGGATTCAAACCCAGGTCTGGTCTGCTGGATGTCACCAGATTTGCAGCTCAGAGCCTTAGACCACTGCGCAATACTGCCTCCACCGGCGGGAAGGCACCCCTCAAGCGGCAAATTTTTATAAGAAGTTTTTAGATCAGTTACTTCCCCATCTAATACACTTATTTCAGTATATATTATTGGGTGCCCAGATGGATCCTACTTTGTGGGAGGCTCTAATATTCTTAATTTTGAAGCCTGGGAAGAACCCAGAACTGCCTGTGAGTTATCGGCCCATATCCCTGATGAATCAAGACATCAAGATATTGGCCAAGATTTTGGTGGATCGCTTGGCATTTGTGATGCCTGATCTGATTGGGCCAGAGCAAGTGGGATTCATGAAAGGGCGTTCCTCATTAGACCATCTCAGAACCCTGTCACACATTCTCTCGGCAACCAGAGACACTTCATTTCCAGCGGTCCTGGTCTCCTTGGATGCTGAGAAAGTGTTTGATAGGGTGGATTGGAATTTTTTATTTAGGGCCCTTAATGCTTATAAGTTCCCTGAGCTTTTTCAGAATTGGATTAAAGCCCTTTATAATACCCCCTCAGCCAGAGTAATGGTTAATGGTGTTATTTTGGAAAGGTTTCCACTGTATTCAGGAACCAGACAGGGTTGTCCTTTATCACCTTTACTTTTCAATTTATTTCTGGAGCCCCTCATTCACCATTTAAAACTTTCTCCCACGATCCAAGGAATAACCATCCAGGGATATGAGGTTAAAGTATCGGCATACGCTGATGATTTATTGTTGCAGTTATCCGATCCAGATAATTCAATACCGGCCTTGTTGGCGACTGTGTGTGAATTTGCTAATCTTTCCAATTATAAATTGAACCTTGATAAATCCCTTGTGTTTCCACTTAATTATAGAGTGATAAAGTCAAGTGTTGTAGAATATGGCATGTCCTGGGCGCCGAACTCTTTAAAATATTTAGGAATACAAGTTGTTAAGAACCCTGCTCTGGCTCAGAAGTTGAATTTGGATGACTTAGTTAAAACTTTAGGAGTGGATTTAGACAGATGGACCAAGCTACCTATCTCACTCTGGGGGCGTGTGAACTTAATTAAGATGAACTTTTTCCCCAGGATTTTTTACCCATTGTACTTGCTTAATAATTGGATTCCCGTTTCATGGTTCCGTAAAGTTAATGCTTTGATAACAAAATTTATTTGGGCTAATAGACAACCCAGGATTGCATTTCATAAACTGGCAGCTCCCAAGGATAAAGGGGGTCTTCGCCTTCCACATATGATCTTTTACTACTGGGCGAGTCACATGGTAAAATACGTTCGATGGATGGAGAGTTTGGGAGAACCAGAATCAGTGGGCTGGTTGCCTATTTGGCTTAAAATAGAGCTATCTCTAATTAAACAGTGTGGCCTATCTCCAGCTTCGTTGTTTTATATCAGGCCGGATGCTCTCCCCCCTTGTTGAAATCTACCCCCGTTGCAATTTCGGTCAGAGTGCACTCCCAGATATGTTCATTTATGGAATATGATCATACGGTTGATTTAGCTCAACCCATTGGGGGTAATCCTAATTTAAAAATAAGTAATATGCCGATCATGTCCAAATGGCTCCCACAATTGGGAAATGTTAAGCTTGCTCAAGTCGTTGCTCCAGACAGTTCATGGCTTTCTGTCTCTACAATATTGAGTAGCCTTAACATCCCCACTAAGTCTATTTTTAAAGTATTCCAGTTGAAACACTTGTTAACAAAACTATTTGGTCCGGCTCCGTCTCAATGCTGTATGAATACGTTCCGGGACATGCTGCTCTCGATGTTTGGTAGTCCTCATTCAGTATCTGATATATATAAAATTTTATATAATTGTAAATATCCAGAGATGTTTATAATGGAGAGGTATTGGGCATCATATTTTCCTGATTCAGAGATAGATTGGGCAGCATTGTGGGTAAATTGTCATAAATATGTTACTCAGGATAGGTTACATCTTGCTCAGTTTCATATTTTACATAACATATATTACACTCCCCAAAAATTATACAAGTATGGTCTCATTGACTCCCCTTCCTGTTCCAGGTGTAGGCAGGCGGATGGTATGCCCTATCACATATTTTGGTCATGCTTTAAGGCTTCCACCCTCTGGAGGGATATCCAACAGAGGATGGATCCTTTATTGGGCCTTTCTGACCTTTTCACTCCGGAGGTATGCTTATTAGGGGATTATACCCTCATTCCTGTGATATCGAGAAGGTATTATATGGCACTAATTTCCTTATCGATTAAGAAGGTTATCCTTCGTCACTTGAAAGATGACGTAGATATTCCTTTTTCAGAATGTCTTAAGGAAATATTGGCTAATCTCAGGATGGAGAAAATGGTGGCTAGTCTAAGTAATAGGATGAATAGATATAGGCAAATTTGGGATCCTTTTTACATGCTGCTCTGTACTTAGATTATATTAAAGCAATTTCTTAGTTTTGGATGATTCACCGTTTGAATAGTTCGAGCTGTGCTGATGGGGGGGTATGGTAGGGAGGAGGATTGAGTATGGGGGAGAGCAGCTCCGATGTATGTAGTGAAAGCTCTTTTCTGTCTAATGTATAATCTTGTTGGCCATGTTTGGAGCTGTTCTTATATGTATGTATGAAAATTAATAAACTTTGAATTAAAAAAAAAATTGGTGTAAAAATATTCAAAAATAAGAAAGTTATAAATCAAAGTTCAAATCCCATTGAAATGCATGAAACCAGACTTGTCTTATTTTTCTCCTATCACAGTTGCTGGTTCCAGCAGCAAGACATGTCTTCATTGAGACAGTGGATCTACACCATGGGACATGTTCAGTTGAGTGAGGGTGTGTGGGGATGTGAGGGCTGCGAGGTGGTGAGTGCTGATTGGGAGGTTGGGGCGTGTGTGTGGTATGTGTGTGTGTGGGGGTCAGATCAGTGAGGGACCATTTTCTTTTTACAGGTAAAAAAATCAAGTAATGGTTTTCTTTATTGCAGGGGACAGTCACATTCTGACACTAGGGACTGGATACCCCACTGTCTGGCTTCTGTTTGGCAGCAGTGGGGGAAGGCACCCTGGTGCCAGTACATACATATTGGGCCCTATGCACTATGCCTATGTGCCATGGAAACCAAGCACATAGGCATAGATACAAGTGAATGGTGCACAGCGGGATCTTGTGGACCCCTTGTGGCATTCATGAAAGGCAGGCAAGTAAGTTACATGGCAGATCCCCTGGCCACACAGACAGTAATACACTGGGGGTGGGCAGGGGGCATGCCAGGGGCCTGCCAACATTACACGCCATTCACTAAGGCACATAGTGCTGCACACTGGGTGGCATAGGAGGGCACCAGTTACACTAGGGGGGACCCTGCTATAACCACTGTACATTCCCAGCCCTGCACACATGGTCACCCTGTCCCCATTAGAGTAAGGCACCCCCCACCCCAATACATGGCAGCCCTGGTCCCCGTGTGCCCAAGGTATAACCCCCCCCACCCACCAACATATTGTAGCTCTGGTCCCTGTCTGCCCAAGGCATAACTCCCCACACCTGATGCATTGCAGCCCCAGTCCAATTGTGCCCAAGGCATAACCTCCAAAACACATTGCAGCCCTGGTCCCCATGTGCACAAGGCACAACCACCAACCCCCAACACATTGCAGTCCCAGTCCTCAGTGTATCACATGAACCCCAACACACACAGATGCCCCAGCACCCATTGTTGTACAGGGCACCCCCCCACTCACACAGAAGTATCCCCATTCATCCATATCCTGACTCCCAACCCAGTTCCCCTGCACATCCATTGGTGCCCAATGGCCCCAAGCCTCACTCCCACCCCGTGGCACAGATGAATCCCCACCCCGTACCATCCTGATGGTGCCATGGCTTGGGACAGCCAGCAGCACAGCTCTTCACACACCTCCTCAGCCGCCATCCATCTGAGTGATGCTGGGGGTATTCCTCTATATCTCCCAGCATCACTCGGATGGTTGGTGGCCAAGAAGGTGTGTGGAGGGCTGTGCTGCTGGCTGTCCCAAGCCGTGGCACCATCAGGATGGTATGGGAACTGGGGTGGGGATTTGTCAGTGCCAGAGGAGGTGGGAGTGGGGTTGAGGGGGCCATTAGGTACTAATGAGTGTGCTGGGGAACTAGGTTGGGAGTTGAGATATGGACAGCAGGGAGTACTTCTGTGTGAGCATCAGAGGGGGGTTCTGTACATCAACGGGCACTGGGGCTCCTGTGTGTGTTGGGGGTTCATGTACTACACTGGGGGCTGGGACCACAATGTGTCGGGGCTGAGGTATTATGCCTTGGCCACACGGAGACCAGGGCTGAACTGTGTTGGGGGTGCTAATGCCAGATGGGGATGGGGCACAGATGTATATGTGTGTGGGGGGGTCTTATGGTACCTTTATGGGGCCGGGTCATTGCTGTATGTTGGGTGGGGGGGCTTCATATTGGACTGCTGGACTCCGTGGCACAGCTGTGCATGTTCTGGTGCCTACAGGAGCTAGTTACACACCTGGACCTACACCTACATGTGCAAGGGATCCACTCCTGGACCTGGGATGGGCATCCAGTTGGATGCCTGCCTGGGTTTGCTACTCTGTCCTCAGCTGCCCTGTGGAGTGCTACATGCTGGGGGGTCAGGGCTGCAACAGGTGCCCCATTGGTGCATGCGGTAGTGCATACAACACATTCATTGAGAACAAGGGGAAGGTGACTTGAAGGAGAGGGGGGTCAACAGGTGAAGTGCCATGAGTGCGCACCCTTGTCCGCTAACATAAGGAGTGGGAATGGCAGAGCAGATGACCTGGAGGTGGAGAAGGAGAAAGAAACCATACTGGGGGTGGGCAAAGTTGGCAACATGAATCCAGCTGCAGCTTCAGCAGTCATGATAGTACAACTGTTCTCATACAAAGAACATGGGTCAACGACTCCTCTAGCTAAGCTGGGCACCATGGATTTTGCTGTGCCCAGAAAAAAAGGCATTTATGGCGATTGTTTTAAAGAGCACTTTTCTCGATTGACAAAGTACCTCAAGTAAACTCACCAGTAGCTGTGTATGGGTGCCCAGTTGAAGGTGCATTGCTGAATTTTGCAGGATTGGGTCATGTTTTAGAGCTAACTGCATTTCTATCTCTGTCTGCAGACTTTCACTGTTTTTCCAGCCTGTTTTTACAGTCCTGATGAGTGCTCCTGTGACTTCATTATACGGAGTGCTTCTGACTCTTGCCAATGTGATTGTCTGGATCACACTCGCTGCTCATTCTGCACTATGGTGCTGCTGACTCAAATCTGGATGCAGAATTACAGTATATTAAACAAATGTCTCTTCAAATAAATTCATTTCTGCTCTCATGACTGCATGTTGCTGCTCATTATTAATTTGCTGTTAAATGTTGTAAATTGTTTCAGATGAGCACCCCCCAACCACCTCCACCAGAAATGTCATGATAATGTTGTGGTTTCTTTTGTCTTTGTTGAAGTCATGTTCTGGTACAGTAGGCATGTGCATATAATAATAGAAATAAATGTATAAACATAGAGAAAAGAAATGAATTTATTTAAAGAGACATTTGTTTAATATCATTCTGCATCCAGATTTGAGTCAGCAGCACTGCAGTACAGAACGAGTGGCGAACGCCATCCAGGCAATCAGACCTATATATATATATATATATATATACATATATATATATATATATATGCACATCTGTGTGTGTGTGTGTGTGTGTGTATACATTTATTTCTGTTTTTATATGCACATGCCAACTGTACCAGAACATGACTTCAACAAAGACAAAAGAAACTCACAACATTATCGTGACATTGCTGGTGGGGGTGGAGGGGTGCTCATTGGAAATATATATATATATATATATATATATATATATATATATATATATTATATATAGAAATATATTTATATATCTATCTATATATATATAGATAGATAGATCTGTGGCTGTGAAAGGTCATGTATCCTGCACTTCCTTTACCTCCTCCATCCCAGTTAAACATCGACTTGAGCCACTTGATTGACTGTTGCAGACTTGATGACTGAAGCAGGCAGCTGGTGGTTTTTCTTTGGGGGGGGTTAGACCTGTAAGGATTATACAAAACTGCCATCATCAGTATTTGGTATTTTACAAATGGGTGATGCACATAAATACATTCCATAACCCAACCTCTGTTATCTCACAGTTCTATATGGCAGGTACAACTGAATAGTTACCGTGTCCCTGGGACATTCTGGCAAATGTTGCACACACAGGTGTGTGCAATATTCAGTACTTTCTGTGGCCACATATTACCAATGCTACCTTAGTTGCACTGCTGCTTGTCATGACTGCTGATCAACATGTCACCTGCTAACAGTCTGGCTCTGTAGGTATGTAACAAAGGAAAAACTAAAAAATGCTGCACACTGCACAGGTACTTATGGGGTTACAGTACTTGAACAAGTCAAGTCAATTCACTTTATTTCTTTAGCACCCAATCCCAGAGGCTCTGGGAGCTTTATAAACATGCAAACATGAAAATACATACATTATAGGTCTGGATCTAGTCAATTTTAAAATACCATAAAAATCATAAATACTATGCTTAAAAGTTCAATTTCAATTTCAGTATAAAATCAGTGCACATTAAAAGCCTGATTAAATAGATGCATTTTCAGCCCTTGTTTAAAACTTTCAATGGAGGTGGCCTCCCTCAATGCTCATGGAAGGGAATTCCATGATACAGAGCCCACAACTGAAAGCACGATCTCTTGAAGTTTTGAGTCATGCTCTCAGGACCACCAAAAAACCCTGCTTAGATGACTGGAGGGAGTGCACTGGGCATGCTACTGTCAGGGGGTCAGAGGGTAGCCTGGATTCAATCTGTATAGGGCTTTTTAGGTAAATAAGCCCACCTTGAAGGCAGTCCTCCACCTGACTGGCAGCCAGTGCAGCTCATGCAGAACCGGGGTTATATGACTGGACCTCTAGAGACCCATCAGCAACCTCGCTGCAGTGTTCTGCATCAGCTGAAACCTGTGGAAGTTGCCCCCACTGACCCCAAAGTAAAAAGTGTTAGAGTAATTGAGCCTGGAGGTGACAAAAGATTGCACCAGTGATAGCAGATCTTCTGGTGGGATCAAGGGTTAAATCCAGGTGACATTCCTTAAGAGGTAAAAACCACTCCAGAAGATGACAGACACCTGAGCTTCAAGTGTCAGACCATCGTCAAGGTTGACGCTCAGATTTTGCACCTTGGTAGCCACCACCAATGCAGTTGACCCCAGGAACAATCCTGTTCCAGCTCTGGTGGCAGCTACATCCTGCTAATGGCTAGGCTTAATCACCAGTGTCACAAGTCCACTCCCATAAGGCAGGATTTCTCTATGTCACAGCGAATAAATCCCTCTTGTGACGGGTGGTCAGGGATTCCCTTTCTCCATCCATTTAGTATGCTCGCTGTTTCATAATTGAATGTACGCCAGAGAATCTCAAGGTACCCTCTCTTCATGCGAGGGGATACAAATACAGTCTTGAGTCTGTGTTCCTGGGTTAGAATCCTCTCAGCCACTGCACCATGAACCAGAAAGCCACAGGCATGAATAGGCTTCGGGGAACTCTATACACCCTATTATGTGTCTTTACCCAGAAATACAGAGCTCAGTTCAACCCCCTACAGGCTCTCCCTAAGACCCTTCATATTTCCTCCCCTCCTTTCATCACAAAGTCCCTAGTGGTACTTCACTTTGGTAGTGTTTGGCCTTAACACGGTCACACAGGTGTAGTATGGTTTGAACAACTCTCCCAAGGCAACCCACACAAAACGACATTGGCAGAATTATCTTAAAAGTAATCCAAAAAGCTTTACTAACTAAATTAATAAAAACAGTAAATAACATAAAGACAAATCATTTTAGACGTTGGTTACAGGATATTGAAAATAAAATGGAAAATATACATAAAAGCCTACACTTAAAAACTCTGAGATTAAAACTCTACCTTGAGTCCTTCATTGCTGAATTTTGAAGTGCAAAGTTTCCTTAGAAGTAGCAGTTGAAGTCTTAGTTCTGGTAGTCCAGGAGAAATCGTCTCTACTCTCCAAGCAGACAGGCAGGGTCCAAAATGACAACAGGCTAAAGGCTAAAAGGCTTAGATACCCCTCTGCCTTCTTGCTTTAAGGGGTTTCTCAAAGGGCAGGTCCAGTGGACAGTGGCTTGCTCTTTGATTGGCTAACATTTTGTTTCTATGGCTATGCAACCAATTAGTTTTTAGTATCTTATTACAAAACACAGATCTGCAGTTCTGAATGGGAGAGGAAAAAAACTCAGAGGTCAGCTAGTTTATTTTTTTTTAACTTTATTTTTAATTTTTTATATATGCATACATACACATAACTTTTTGTGTCTAGAACAGACCATATTCTTAATTAGAATCCCTTCAGGAGAACAGACATTTCCCCTTAATATATAGGTTTGTATATGCATTCTAGATATAGAGATACCACTTGGAGGGATAGCTAAACATTCATTTCAAGAAGTTCATAACAAAATTTAAGCTGCTTTGATAAGCCCATGAGCAGTATGACTTTTCCTTTGTAGCTTAAGTCCAGAAGAGTCCCAAAAATCCTCACCCTACCAGAGGGCAGTTGGTGTCATACTTTATAAACTAAAAGTTCAAAGAAAACTCTCAGTATTTACCCAGGACAGCAATATCTAAATACAAAAACTGGCATTTTAAGGGCTATTACTCCAGTAGAATTAGAAGAAATAACTGTATGGAAATCCCTTCATTTTTAAATTCTTTGATATATTGAAGAGCTCAGAACCCACCATCTATAAACATTTTTATAATTCAACCCCCAATATTTCAACAGACAGAGAGACATCATGCTCTGGTTATTTAACCTCCAATATTATAACATGCATCAAGAAAAACATCATGCTCCAATAAACAAAACTATAATGTCTTCTATGTAAATACCGTGGTGGAAAACTTGTGAAGAAAAAAGGGACAAGCCTGTTCCACTATTCATCCCTTTGCTTCGGAGTCACTATCTCCAGATTCCCGTCTTCGTATGCGATCAGTGACAAAATGAGAGGCCCATTTACCTGCTTCGTTGGGATCTGGAAAGGCCCACACTTTACCCCTGTGCACAATATGCAGCCTTGCTGGGAAAACCACTGTATGGATAATACAGGTGTCGCTCAACACTTTTCTGACCCCATTGAATTTCTTCCTCCTGAGACATGTCGCATAACTCAAATCGGGGAAAAGATAGATGGTTCAATCGTCCTGTGTAAGAGGCCCTGCTTGCCTGGGAAATCGAAGTATTCTGTCCCTGGCTCTGACTCCATCTGGGACCAAGAGCAGGGTCCTAGGGTTCTATGATTCCTCCCGATAGCCTCTTGGAGTAATCCGGTAAGCCTTTTGGTAGGGAATGTTCAAACTCTGACCCTCAGGTAACAGCTTTAGTCCAGCCATTCTCAGAGGAACATAAGAGGGTGGTCTCCCTCTATCCCCTCGGGTAGGCCCAGATTTCTAACATGCGCCAATCGGGCCTGGTTTTCCAGGGTCTCAAGCCTGGCCCTCATGTGGTAGTTTTCGTTTACCAAAAGTGTGGCTGTAGCGGCAGTGGGTTCTACTTGCTGTTTTGCCTCTCCAACCTCCAGCAGTATTCCTTCCACTGACTTCTCCACCAGTGTAGCTCGGGTTGCAAACATGTTCATTTTGGTGTTTAGGTCAGCTACTGATATAATAATTTTTTGTAGCTTAATGCCGATAGATGACATAGTCTCCTCAGGCTTGTGATGAGGTACAGCTTGCTCCTCCATCGCAGTTCCCACTGACTGGGACCCACTTGTTGATTGAGCACTGGCTTCTCCACCTCTATCTTTCTTAGGGTTACCCATTTTATGTTTGTTGGGTTCCTCTTTTGATCTATGATGTTTATTTTCTTGAAGAATCACTTTAGAGATTTATAACAATTTTAAAACTTTTCTGCTGGAGCTGTGATAGATTGCTGCCTGTCAGCTCGGGCTCTACAGGGCCCCCCCCCCAGAGGTCAGCCAGTTTAAACCAGAATTCTGCTGGAAAGTCCAGCCTCCCTCCTGGGAGATGGCTGTAATTAAACTACACTCATTACAGTCATTTACATAAATGGGAGCTCATTCAGCTGTAACAAGATTAAGTCAGTGTGGACCTCTGAAAACAAATGGCATCCAGACATCATGGCTCCTCATGAGGTCCTGCCCTTTTCACAAGCAAACTGGGCTACCTGGCCTCCAAGCTAGGCCTAATTATTCTTTTGTCTCTTTCTAAAATGATTAGCAGCTGACAGATTCTCTGCCCAGCAACAAGAGTTTTATTTATTTATTTAGTTAGTTTTTGTTGACCGGGTAAGTGCACTAGGCAAATTCTGTCTATTTCCAGACACGACCCGGTGGAGGGGGATACAGATGAATACCAACTGACATTGAACCAGATTAAACTGTTAGTGGTATTTTTCGTGAACGGGGGGAAATTTGGCCAGGGCACTGGGGGACATTCTCTTACTCTTTTCGAGAAGTGCCATGGGATCTTTAACATCCTCCTGAGCTACCACCAGAACAGGCAGATGAGAACTCGGTTTAATATCTCATCTAAAAAATGGCACCTCAGGAGTGCAGCACCCCCCTCATGATGCAGTGCAGTGTCAGTACTGGGATTTAACCCAAGTGCCTGTATTACAACATCATTCTAGGGCCCATGGCTTTTCCTTGTACCCATGATCCCTAGCACTTACACAGGCCACCATGGGCATCTCTGATGCATTATATACATACAATTATATAAAACATGACCAAAACAATAACATATGACCTTATTTCACCACAACTAGTACCTCTGTTTTGTCTGGGGGTTAAGCCTCAACCAGTTAGAGGAAATCCAATCCTGGATCTCGGACAAGGTTTTAGGCACATCCACAGCATCAGATGTTCCAGGAGCAAAGGATATATATAGTTGGGTATCATCTGCATAGAAGTGAAAACCCAGATCATAATGCCTAATGATATCACCCAGGGGCAGCATGTACATCTCTAATAACATAGGCAACAAGACCTACCCTTGAGGAACTCCACAGGACAGGAGCCTCGGATGTGATGAGAAACTTCCCATCACAACTTGCTGCATCCTGCCTGTAAAAAAGGACTCAGCCCAGCTGATGACCTTGCTGGTGAGTCCTCAGAGCCCCCTTAGGCAATCAAGTAGCACCACATGATCTACGGTGTCAAAAACTGAGGAAAGCTCGAGGAGAATGAGAATTGACTGTTCCCCTCTATCTCTAGCCCTGAGGGGATCATTCAGCCAGCAGTGAGAAAACCTAATTTTCTTATGAGAACAGCAGGACTTTACTCACTGCTGCTGCTGCAGATGGAGATGTGCTGCTGGCTTGAGTGTCAGCAGTAAGTCAGCAGTCTTCTTCTCACTGTTGATGACAGCTGCCCCCCTCCTGCCCTCATTATTCTCTCCATAAACTCTCAGCAAGTAACACTAGTTATGTGACATTTCAATTATGTCTTATTACACTCAGGAAGGACTCACACTAGCAAGCCTTAAATTGCCCAGGAATGCATTCCCATAAAGTCCACCTCTCTAAGGCTGCTGCTGCTGCTGCTGATGGACTTGGCACTGCTGTGTTTACAGTCTGGGAGTTACAGAAAAACACATGCTTGGTAACTGTAAAGAAAAGAATACTTGTCAACACTCAATAATATGTCTGTGAAATGATACTAAGTTTACTTTTTACTTTTTCACAAATGTTGGGCTTGCCTGGTGGGACATGTGAGTCTTCAACTATGTTTGGAATTTGAATGGACAAAGTGCTTTTCACAACATTGCATACCTGTAAATAGGAGGTTATCCAACCCTGGGGGGGAGGGGGAGCTGTGTCAGGTTATGATACAATATGTAATCTCTTTTAAATAACTACAAAAGAACCCCAGAGCAAATGCTGTTATGCACGGGTTATCCTGGAGGATATTGGCCTTACAGCCAAATTTTAAAGAAAACACAATTGCACATACCTCAATAATGCAAAGCATCATGGGAAACACATGCAAATCCCCATGAGAGAATTTGGACTGGCTCAACTTTAAGCAGAATTGCATGATGCTGGAAGGCATTACAGTGCAATCAGCAAAATGCTAAGAACAGCAGACACATACACATGTTTTGTTCTCATTTGGACTCATCAGTGTGCCATATCTGTGTCTTAGTCCAAGGAGAGAGAGCCAGCCACCCCTTAAGGGGAATGTTATTTGTTTGGGCCATGGGGAGCCAAAAATACAGAAGGAAAATAACTACAAAAGAACCCCACAGCAAATGCTCTGAGGCATGGGTTATCCTGGAGGATATTGGCCTTACAGCCAAATTTTAAAGAAAATACAATTGCACATACCCCAATCATGCAAAGCATCATGGGAAACATATGCAAATCCCCATGAGAGAATTTGGACTGGCTCCAGTCCAAATTCTCTTAAAGGGATTTGCATATGTTTCCCATGATGCTTTCCATTATTGGGCTATGTGCAATTGAGTTTTCTCTCTTAAATTATCATTTTAATTAGACAACTGGTTGCTTTCTATGCTTTAAAACACATATGGGAAATGACAGAAGTTCCACCTATGATGAAAACAAAACCTGTATTAGCTAAAGTGACCTCTGGGCACACAAAATGTGCAAGAATAATATCAAAATGTAAATATTAATAATGCATCATGTGAAAGATCTTCTTGGAATGGTTACTGAAAGTCATTCATATGACTGATGGAACTATTTCAATAAGTGACCTCAATACTTTTTAGTGGATCATTTCAGAGTCTCAGATTTTCATGAATTTTTGAACTTGTCACACCTGGCTGACTGACTGGCTGGCAGATCACAGGTCACCCCCTGGCCTTATTATTCCTACTGCATTTTCTGCTGTATGTGGTCTTTTTTAAAGTATCCTTTTAAATAGATAACTAATTGCTCTCCTTGTCTTAGGACACATGTGGAAAATAACAGAGGTCCCCCTACAGTGAACAAAAACAAAGCCTGTACATTAGCTAAGCTGAGCTGTAGGTGCACAAAAAGTACAAGTTGTAATATCTAATTGTAAATATTAGTAATGTATCATTTGGAAGATCTTCTTGGAACGGGTACTGAGCATCAGTTATATGACTGATGGATTATTTCAATAAGTGACTTTAATGCTTTACGTTGCATCACTGGAGGTATTTCAGAGTCTCAGATTTAGCCAATTATTATAAATGCATACTGGTGCTATGCAGATGTCTTGCTGTTGCACAAAGAGAGAGGGGGTCTGTGAAAGTACATGGTCGAATACCTAGACTGTGTCCTTCCACAGTGGAATTGATGCACACAAGGTCCTCTCCACTTAGCAGAGTGCTGTTCCTTTGTGTTGCCTCTTCCCTCCACCGCACTATTTTTTTGCTCGCACACTTACTTCCAGTTCACTTCCATCTCCAATCTTTGTGATTCAGCACTGAATCAGAGCCCCCCACTACTGCTACACTATTTTCTGAAACAATGGCACAAAATGGTAGAATAATTAGTATTGCAAGGATTCCAAAAAGTGCAAAGTGCTGTGCAAAGTAATATCAAAAAGTACAAGTGCAATGGGCAAGACTGAAAATGTATATCAAAATGAGCGAATATAATAGCTTTACTGAGACAGCAGTTGGGTAGCGTCGGATAGGATCATATCAGTCAGTCAAATTAATGCCTCAGATATGTTTGCAATAGTGCTGTGCATAATTCGGAAATCCATCAGCAGAATTAGTGTGGAATGACCTTTCCGCTGGCGGAATTTCCACCATAATTTCACTTGTTCACCTGCAAAATTCTGCCTACTGTGATCCTCGGAGAACATAATTTTTTCCACAGAAAATTTTTCTGCAACAATTTCTGCTGAACATATTGAGATCCGCAGAATAATATACAGCGATTCTTCCACGGAAAATCATTCTTCAACTATTTTATGCTGTGGAATTCTGCCATTCTGTTTCTGGTGGAATTAGGTGGAATTTCGGAGGAATTTTGATTATTCCACCGAATTTTGTTCCACCGGAATTTGAAAATTCCACACAGCACTAGTTTGCAATAACAACCATATCATGAAGTTAGGAGCTGACGGGGAGGAAGGCTATTTCAGGCTCTGAAAATATTGGGTTTAAGAAGTGATGACAAATTTGAGCTGAACAAAGGTGAGAGGTCAATAACTTGGAAAATGTTTTACACCACACTTAGAAGTTGAATGGAAACACTGTCAGAGTAAGGTGCCCATGTATAGTATGATAACTTTGGTACTAGAAACTGCTTGAAAAACTTAAGTGCACTTTTATCAGAGGGCTTCAGTTTGAAAATGCCAAACATAGTTGGAGCATGTACAGAGTACTTATGTGAGCTTGAAGGGTATGCCTCCCTGTGTTGGGATGTACTGGACCACAAAAAAGCTGCACATGTAACTTAACACTATAGACAGTGTAAGCAGGTAACAAAGCACAGTATACTTGTGGTTCAATGGTAGCTGTTTTATGTGCAATGTCTCTGTTCATTCCCATAAGATGTATGGCAAGACACCCACCTGGGTGTCTCAGTCACAGGGACTGGAAAATTGGACACAGCCTGTTGCAAAGGGTTGCACCCGTAACATCACCATACTGCCCTCACTAACATCTCTATATGGTATTTCCATGTTATTGACACAGGAGGGAGCTTTAGTTTTGATATTTACCATTTTCACTTGTGGATATATTTTGGATAGTTATCTGCCTCACTGGCTGAACTTGTACTTTATATTGAACTAAAACACATTTTACATGACAAGTGTTTTTTAGTGGTTGGGTACATCCTGACACAGATAGGTATAGTTCCTCCCCCACCGCAAATAAGATCTCTACACATGCAAAACTGTTCGGCACTTTTAAACTGAAGCCCTCTAATACCAGTGCAAGTAAACTTTTCAAACACTTTCTTGTAGCAAAGATATCATTATATACATGGGCACATTACTCTGATAGTGTTAAGGTGCAGCTTCTAAGTGCGGTATAAAACATTTTTCAAGATATTGACCTTTGACCTGTTTTCAGCTCCAGTTTTTCAGCGCTTCTTAAGCCTGATATTTTCACAGCCTAAAATAGATCCTTTCCTATTCAGCTTGTAACATCATAATATGGTTCTTATTGCAAGCATATTTGAGGCATTAATTTGATTAAATTAAAACATTTTGGAAGGTATTTTAGCAGGGGAGGCCGAGACCAGGGTCAGACACCCATGCACGCCTCTGGCTGGCATGCATTACAGTTCATGTTGTAAGTGAACAAAAATGTAGTTCAAGCAGAGCTTCCCCTCTAAAAATCAGAAACGTGAGGTGTCTAAAGCAGCAGTGATGAGGACTTGTATTTTCCAGCAGCTACAAACTTCAGCAACAGGAAGAAAGGACTGTAACACCATGTGTGGACTTCCTGCTGTCACATGTATCAATAAACAATAATTATTTTCAAGTCTTGTAGATTGTCACGAACATGGACACAGAGACACACACATACACACCACCGCCACCACATCATGACTCATCAGGATCAACAAAATCAACTTTTCTTTTTATGCACTCGGTGGTAGAACTGGAAAATGTTATTATTTTTTTATTTAGGTTTTTGTTGACCAGGTAGGTACACTAGACATCAAAATACTTATTTTAAGGTACAACCAGGGAGAATTACAAAACAAGATTACAGGACAAGCAACACATGAATACAAACTATAGTAGTGGTCCAAAAACAGGAAAATCAATAGTGGCAAAACATAGTTGTACCAATAAGAGAGAGAAAAATACAGCAGTCAAGCAGGTAGTGCAAAGTAAAGCTAAGTGCCATAGCTCCAGGGAGCCCTCAAATACAAAATAGAAAATACATGATTTGGCAGTGAGGGAAATACACAAGTAAAATGAGTATGTTTTCAATGCCACAAGTATGGCAGTTGGTAAGGCAGCAGCAGGTATATCTATTATATTGCCATGTATGCTGTGCCCTGTTATTATGCCTTCCTGCCTGGAGCTGAGAACTAGCTTAGGTCTAGTGACACGAATCAGTGCTTTCTGACTTCCAGGAAGGATTACATGTATAGTATAGCGGTGTGGTAGCGTCACTATAGTTGGGGTTAAGCAGGGGGTGTCTATGCTAAATGTAAAATTTTGCACTTTAATATCTTCACAACCATTCAATGATTAACATGAAATTTTGCATACATGGTCTCGTGGAGTCAGTCTCTTAACTTGCCAAGTTTTGTTCCAGTTCGATGTGAGATTCTGAGATGTGATAGTGAACAAACACAAAAAATATCAGCTTTTTTTTTTGTAATCGCCTTGCATCCAGACTGTTTGGAATTTCCTACTGATTTTTTTTGTAATCAATAGTTTTTGAGATTTTTCATAACACAATATATTGAAGCATACAGAAACATCTAAGAATGAAAATAAAAATACAAATGCATTAATAGTGGTAAACAATAATAGGATTAGAGGAAAAAAGTCCAAAGGGAAGTAAATAACAATAGCTAGTAACTTACAAAGCTAAGCATGATATCATTACACAGATTTTAAAACTGTTGTTTTACAATATTGTGTCTTAAGGTAAGGGTCAGAAATGTCATGAAATGTGTCCAATTTTTCTATGTTAATGTGAACCAGACTCTCATAACTAGCCCTCATAGCAACATCCTGTAGCCATTCTGAAATGTTCGGTGCTTTAGTACTTCCCAATGTTTAAAAATTACTTTTTTGCTTCAATAAATACAGCATGGATCCAAAGTTTCTGATGGCACGAAAGATTAATTTCAATCAATCTGTTCCAAAGTTATTAAATTTAAAAATGTTGAGTTCTGAGCATGCTCAGTGAGCACTTCAAAATAGCTGTATAAAATGATCATACGGGGCCAATCCTTTTTTTTAGGGGAAAAATCCTTTTTGTACGCTGCCATCTTGTTTTCCATTATTTTCATTAAGAAAAATTTCAAACCCCCCAAAAATGACATCCTGTAGAGAGAGACCAACACATCTGTCATGCTCATCAGGACTCCGTTGGGTGGATTCTGCACTTACCTGTTGGAGAAATTACCCACACATTTTTTTCTACTATTTTAGATTCATTTTCATCACTTGTTTCCCCTTTTTTCTTGAGGACTTGGTATGAAAATTTTAATATGAACGAAAAAAAATCATATGAAAATTGTCATATCAATTGCCATCTCCATAATTATTTGTCTGTAGTTACAATTATAATTATTTGTGTCTAGTGGCACCACCCACCCTCTGATCATTGTCCCCATAATTGTAATATGTTTCCCTGGTTTCTAGTGGCACCCCCACCTCCAAATGTCACCCCCATAATTCTAATATATTTCCCTGGTGTCTAGTGGTACCCCCCACCCTCTGATCACCATTTCTGTAATTGTAATAGATTTCCTTGGTGTCTATTGACACTCCCTCCTCCCCCACCCCCTTCTGAAATAAAGGACACCATCCCTCAATGTCTTTTTCTACCTGTAAAAAAGAAAACAGTCCTTCACTGATCTGACCCCCCAACCTCTCACTGAGCACCCAGCACTCTGCACCCCCCTACAACCTCACACACCCCCTCACTCACCTGATGAGCTTACTGGGTGAAGATCAACTCTCCAATGGAAGACACGATTTGATGCTGGGACCGCTGACTGCAACATGAGAAACGAATGCAAGTGCAGTTCAATGTATGTCAATGTGGTTTTCAACTCTGATGCATACATTTGCAATTTATTTCATATTTTGAGCCTAGATTTTTAACATAGCCTTTTTGGGACCCTGCCTCATGAACAGTGGTGGTGGGATAATGAAAATCTAGCCTGAAAGGTAATTTCATAGTCATTTGGCAAAATCCTCTTTCAGGTGGGATTTGAACAATTTTCACCACCCTTGTTCATGAGGTGGGGTAATAAGAAGGCTATTTTGAAAATTGGTGCTCAAAATATGCAAAAATGGCAAAGTTATGTGCCTGTTGAAATTTTGGTGCATTTGCTCATGAATTTGGTCATTTTTAATATGTCAAACCCAAATTTTCAATATGGACATTTTTTACAACACCTCATGAACATGACAGCTGTCATTTTTGAAACCCTGGCAAAATTGTGTTTTCACACTTGAGGTGCTTAGTGATGTTGTAGTGGCATGGAATAACTTTTTGGAGGGGATTTGGACATTTTCAGACTGGGTTCATGAGGAGAGGTAACAAGAAGGATATGTTGAAAATTGTGGCTCAAAATATGCAAATATGGCAAAGTTATTCACGTTTATTGAAATTTTGGTGTACTCGCTCATAAATTTGGTAATTTTAAATATTTTGAGCCAAATTGTCAACATAGCCTTTTTTACAACACCTAATGACAATGGCAACTGTCATTTTTCAAATCCTGGCCAAACTGTGTTTTCACACCTAAGGTGCTGAATGATGTTCCAGCGGCACAGAATAACATTTTGGAAGGGATTTGGACATTTTCCTGAGGTGGGATGACAAGAAGACTGGTGACAATTTGACTGCAGTTTTGCTAAAAGTGGAAGCAACACAAGAACAACATACGTACACACACACATCTATGGAGGGATGAGAGCGCAGGGCCCAGCACTTCCAAGGGCAAATAAGGATACGATTACAGTATCTCAAAAAGTATAGATGGATGGGCCTGCAAGGCCCAATGGGCCCTGCACTTCCACAGACAAATGAGGACACAATTATACTATCTCAAAAATTAAGGACATTCACTGCAAAAAACATTGTTAATGCACTAGTTAGGGTTAACCAACAAAAGTAGGAATATGTGCCATCAGGGTTTCCAACCTTAACACCCCACCCCACCCTGCAGGCAGGAAAAGGGAAATGTTTTTCCTGTTGCTGTCTGTAGGGTGGGGGTGGGGTGTTAGGGTTGGAGATCCTATTGCCACATTCCCTACTTTTGTTGGTTTAACCCTAACTTGTGCATTAATATCTATCTATCTATCTATCTATCTATCTATCTATCTATCTATCTATCCATCTATACCATCAGACACCTACATACTTGAGCAACTAGAAGAAAGAACTGTATATAACAGCATATGTGGACTTTGTATCAATAAATGCACTATTATAATTATTTTCAAGTCCTGGAGATTTTCATGTACACACACACACGCACACACACACACACACACACTCCACCACATTGTGACTCATCAGGATTAACAAAATCAAGTTACCTTTCTATTAAACTGGGACTATGCTCTCAGCAGTAGAACTAGAAATCATATCTATCATATCGCAATGTATGCCAAGCCCTGTTATTATGCCTTCTTGCCTGGAGCTGACAACTAGGGTAAGTCTAGTGACACACATCAGTGCTTTCTGACTTCCAGGAAGGATCCTATATATAGACATAAATATTGTGACACTTGTTATTTGCTCTCATTTTGTGGAGGCACAACAGGTCTGAGAAAGACTGAAATGTGTATATTATCTAGGTCACTGTTGGATTTCTTGATTAAAAAATATTTTTATCTTGCCCCCAGGCTTTGTTTGGTTTGTAGTTTAAAATTTTAGTTTTATCTTTTCCCCAGGCAATGATAAGTTTAAAAAAAAACTCAAAAACATATGATTGGTATTAAAAATTTGAAATAACATATCAAATAGCTCACATCGAATGATGGACTTATGTATGCTAACCATCAGGGTATCCCGTTATATGGGTGAAACAATTTGAGGGACTCATATATGAGTGAATCAATTTGCGTGCCCGAAGGAGTAGTGAATAGGTTGGGAGAGCGAGGGGAGGGAATAGAGAGTGCTTAGTGATGGATAGTGAGGGTGAATGATGGGAGAATTGAATAGTGCTGTGGGTTAAAAGTAGGAGTACAGCTTGCTACTGCCAAGCTGACCACCTGGTGTGGTGGATACAGTCAGTGTCTGGAGTGGTGATGATCCTAGGTTCAGGATGCACACAGGTAAATGCTTTTTTGAATTGCATTGGCTGTTAGACTTTAATTTTTTTGCTTTGCCTCCTGTGGTTCCCTCAACTATGTTTCCTCAGTCACAATATCCCCTCAGCACACTGTAGCCCCTCCTGTGTATTCCCCTGTATCCCAGTGTCTGCCCCTGAGTTGATTATATTAATATTGAGGGTGTGGGGAGCTCAGCCTCATTAAATGTTCAGTTATATCATCCCCCTACTGCACTGCATAATGCCGTTGCTGTGTTGCCATTTGGTGTGGTGGCTGCAGAACTGAAATTGTATTTGGTGAAATGTACTCGCTGTTATGCGAGTTACTGTTTGGAATTCACTGTTATGACATGGAACCAAAATCAGATCTCTTGTCTGAAAACTATTTGTATATTTATTGTTTAGTTAAACACTGTGGGCATTTTTTTCACAGAGAGCTACAGGTGTGCTTTGGGGTATCCTTTGCAAAACAAACTTAAAGAGTGGTAGTGTGTGAAGTTTAGAATTTTAAATTACTGTTCTTTTCCCCTAATTTTGAGGTTTTTTCCCAATACACAGGATGATTAAATGAAACTAGAAAAGGCTCTGCCATCAATTCTAGTCCTTACCTGTTTACTTTTTGACATGTATATTTGGACAGATACTTGTGAATGAAGATGGTTTCAGTTCTGTCTTTACATAATATAAAGTAATGTTTTTAAGTATTTGTTTTAACAAACATTTATGTACTAATGGTTTTCTTATGTATATTCCTGTTCTAATTAAATGTTACACACCTTAACTATTTCTGTAAATAAATATCTGAATACCATTCTCTTCACTTTTCTTTAATAAAGAGGTTTAATAAAGCCAACAACAGAGAAAAAAGGAACTCTCTAGTTCTTACTGGATTGCTAACAAGATTTTTAACAGAATTGTCCTTGCATCCTTGGTCCAGGTGAAGTATAAGGCAACTTGTAAAGGCTGTCTTTGTTTCTCCTTTGAATAGATTTACTTGGAAATCTAAAGCAAGTCATTGTTACCTGGAGCCAAAAACCTGATTTATCACATTTTTAATCATGAATAGGAAAGAAGATAGAACCAAGTCGTTGTACTTCTAAAAAAAAAAAAATCAGGAACATAGAAGAGAATTCACCAAGTCCATTATCTTTCTAGAGGACAACCATATTCTTTGCTTTCTTCTCAGCAACTTTATATCCACTTTATCTTGTTTGTATGAGCATTTCAGAACTCTGATCCCTGTAATCTGATAATGCAGCTAATTATTTCGTTGTTTTTAGAGGAAGGGGTGACACCTTTATTATTTTTTACAAAGAGGATCACCATTGGCTCAAGGTTACACATGATAGGATGATCAAGGCCACTGATTTACGATGATTAAAACATTGAAATTCCATTTTCAATACTTCAGATTCTGGAATTGCACTAGTGATTGTTATTCTAATTTCCGGATTTTACCGGGATTCTGCTATCATTCTTTTAGTATGTGCGTAAATAATCAGAATAAAAGAAGGCTTAATATACAGTGCATTAAATAAAGCAAATTGAAAATAGTTCAGGAATCAATTATAAAAAAAAAAATACAAGTTTTGTAGAATTACCGATCTAGTATAAAATGGCAGATTCCATGAAATCTTTGTTTTTACCGGTGTTCAGGCAGCCCTAATTACGGAATTTTACCAGGTTTTCTGGCAAAAACCGAAAAACAGTGGCTTTGAGGATGATGGAGTTTATTCTCAGTACATAACCATCCAGGTGACCCCGCCTGTCCAACTATACAGCAGTGGGCCAGGTTGGAAGTTATACCCTTGACAAATGCATGCATTTATGGCATGTTCATCAAAACACACTGTCAGATAATCCATATCTAGAGAGAGTGACAGCATGCCAGAGAGACAGAGAGAGATGCTGGTTATTTTATACGATGGAGTGTGAGAATAACCTATCCTCTTATTTGGGTGCTCTGATCACTTTCAACTGATGTTGCCAGTTCATTAAAACCCATTGTTTCAATATAAATTCATGACATTTCTGATTGCTAATGCTATTTGACAGAGAACCGTTAAATTTACCCCCCCCCCCGTCACTGAACTGTCTCCCTGGTACATTGTAACTCAATAAGATTTTAAGCAAAAGGACAATTTTAATCAAAATACAGGCATTTTCAAAAGTGCCTTATTATTGTTTCAAGGTACTGCTTAAATTGCAAGATATCTTTATCATCCCTGACAGGAGCATTTGCTTTTTGACTCTGGGTCAGACATGGCATGTGTTCAGATCTTGTTCTTGGCGTGGTACAACACATGACACACATAAGAGTTGTGTGTGCAGTGTCTGCACCTGCTGCCATTTTACCAGTAATGTCTCAAGATGTCCATCCCTGATAGAATAAAATGAATTACAAAAATATGATTGATTTGGGTTGGCAGATAATTAAGCAATAATACACATCAGAGTGTTGTATATCATGAGATATTGTCATGCCTCTCATGCATTGTGAGGCATGAGGCCACAGGCCTAGTGTCTCATGCATCTGAGATGTGACAATATCCCATGATATACCACTCCCTGGAGTGTATTATTACTATTATAAAATGGCCCTAAAGTGTTAGTAAATGGCTGATCTTGTTGCTCAGTTTTGGACCATGATGATATTGTGAGATATCATCACGGGTCAAAGTCTGTTTCAGCCAATCAGCTTCCAGGAATTATAAATGCCATTTTATAACCTGAATTATACAGTGGCAAGGGAAAATGTAAGAAGCTGTTTGGCTGCTGTCCCATTGAGACAGTGATGTTATTACACAATAACATCACTGTATCTAAGGGAGCTTGATGTCTTGAAAAATGAAGTAGCACAAGCTTAGTTTCATATAAAAACCTTATTTACTCATAATGTGGGAACAAAAATATTTGTCTTGGCTAAAACATTTCATTGTTAGGCAGAGAAAAAGTGTCAAAACATCTCCTTTATAGTGTGGGAAAATCTCTTTTATAGTATCAGTTTTACAGTTTTATTTTTTATGAGGAGGAAACACACCACATATGAATGCACTGCATCATGGTTGTGGAAATACCTAATTGCCTGGTATTACATAACACAGTACAGTGATACCAGGCAATTGATTATTTGCATACCCATGATGCAGTGCTTTCACATGGGGAATGTTTCCTCAAAATAAAAATAAATAATTAAAACATAAAATGAACAAGTACTCTAACTATGAAATGTTTTAGCCATCAATATGTGCTAATTTTTCTCCCCACAGTATTAATAAATAAGAGCCATTGGCCCAGATATCCAAACTGCGCCCAAAAAGTGCGCAATAGCAGGAGCAAGCACAAGTCTATTGCGCCCATGCGCAAGAGACATGATATTCAAAGAAGGAGCAGGCCAAATTGCGCCTACAGCCAATGTCTGAATGTCGCGCTACCTGCGCCATAGCGCAACTAGGGAGGGGAAGCTGAGCAGATGTGATGCACTATAGCACAGCAAGGGATGTTCAGCTCAGCAGTCCAGAGGTGCCATAGCACAACCAGGGATGCCTCCCAGCTGCAGAGCAATGTAACTGCACAATCTGGGAGGTAGGGACCCACCACCCATGCCACAGATGGGCACAGGAACACACAGCAGAACAGACATTGCCCCCCCACACCCTAAGCACAGCACAACCAGGGGGAGGGCTGGAATAACCACTGGTCCATGGAGACAAGCAACCAACCCACAGTCTGGCCATGGTGCCCCATCACACCTACCGGCAAGCTGTGACTGGCACACAAGGAGGCCGGACCACCCTGTGCCACACCATCCCCCCCAGTGCACAGCATACCCTGTACCGTGACCCCCAGACACCCCCCCATGAACAGTGACCACCACTGCAGGAATCCCCATGCATGCCAGCACCCCCACAGTGTCAATGCAACCCTGTACCACAGAAATATACAAGCCAGTCCCACCATGAGCACCCATCAGCAGGTTGCAGCACACGGCAATGCAATAACGGCAGACAAAGTGCCACACGCACAGTCCCCTGAGGTACTGCTGAGAGACTGACCATGCGTTGGCACAAGAGTGACCCCATATGGGACGGTTGTGTAGTTGACACCTCCACCAGTGGTACAGTGCTCCACACAGTATTCCAGTGACAAACCCCGGCCCACCACTGGCCACAACAGCCAGCACAGACACCCACAGTGGTGTGTGGAAGCATGCACCACACCAGATGCCACACAGGGTCTGGACAGACACCCACCCATACCCAAGGGCACAACAACACAGGGAAGCAGTGGTGGGGCAACCAAGCCCCCATTGTGGGCCCATGTAAGCCATGTACACACAGCCTGCAGTCCACCATGGCACTGGAGTGCCAACCACCCTGCGCAGGCACCATGGACCAATACTCCACCATTAGTCACCCGGAGCACAAGCCACAGACAGTGGGGCACATCTCCTGCAACACACACAAGCCATAGCATAGAGGTGGGACAATGACCGTGTTGCTCACAGTGCCACCTGAGCCAGGCATGCATCACACCAGTGACATGGGCAACCCAGCAAAGCGATGGGTACAGTGTCCACCCTGCAGGAAATGCCACCATTGACATGCCAGCAGATCATGCAGGTCACAGACAGGCATGTGTGTCGGCTGCACAGGCCATGGACGGGCCGATGGGTGCACCATGGACACAGAGCAAGCACCATGGACCACTGCACACAGTCATCCAGTGCACGGGGAACAACACACACAACACAGACACTGACTGATATCTACCCCCACACCATAGACACCTCTACATGGACACACACACATACCCATGACTGCACCACCCCGATGCCATGCACACCACTGCAGCTGAGCACCTATAGCCCACTGCAAATCAGAGACCACCACGGTATTCATATAAAAGTCATATGTATTATAAAAATAAAGAAATCAACTATTTACATAAACAACAACTATATACAGTTATTTGGGGGGGACACAAAAAAGGTGGGGGTGGGCAGAGGGAAGGGGTGGACAAATGGGATGAAATAGGAGGGGTGTGAGGGTGGGTCTAGGGGGGATGAGAGGTCAGGGATCAAGGGACTATTGGCTCCCATGCTGGTCCAGGCTCTGGCTCCCCCTTGCTCTGTGCCTCCGAAGTACCCCTGACTCATCTATCCTTCGAAGGATTGTGACCGTCTCTCATGCCAGGATTAGGAGCTCCTGCAGGGTGTCCCTGATTTCCCTCAGATATCTTGCACCTAGGACAAGGGAGCACAGTCAACAGGTGTGAATGCACAACGCCATACAGCCTGCCCACTGTGCATGGCATATGGCCATGGGACATACCACTGTGATGGTGTGTGACCAGCTGCAGTGATCACATCCACAGGACCTGCCCACCCAGGCACATACAGCCATGCGGAATGCTGCACACACCCACCGGCCAAGTCATGCACAGCACCACCGTGGCCGTCTAGTGACATGGCTATGTGGTGCAAAGGCAAGGGCACAGCCATGCACCTGGTGCACACATGCACCACCAGTGATGCACACCCAGACATGCATCGCCACTGGACAGTGCTGACTGTAACAAGTGGCTTGCATAGCAGTGATGTCAATGAATGGTGGCCATGTCCCGCTGCCCACCTTATCACACAGCAAGCAACATTAATCATGGATGTTTGGCACTCACTCACATCGGGCCAGTTGGGTGGCCGTTGTTGGTCCTCGGCCTGCCTAGCTGTGGCTTCCACCACCCTCCGCTCCACACGCACTCGGCACAGTTCGCCCGGGCCTGTGGGGACAAAAAGGAGAGAAGAATATCAGTACATTCCCGAAGCAAAGTCCCCCTGCCCCAAGGAGTGTGCCCCCCCCCAGCCAGACCCACCACCCCACACCCTGTGAACACCGCCACAGCCAACCCCATATGGTCCCTCCCCATGTGCTGAACACATACAACACTGTGACTCATATGGACGATAACAGTGTGTTGACGGAACCCCTACCTGGACGTGGTACCGTGCCCCTCCTGGCACTTGACCCCAGTCTGGCCAGTAGCTCCAGCTCCCTCCTCTGCAGGTCACCATATCGGTGCCTGCACTGCTCAGCTGTTTGGCCCCTGCCAGTCACCTTCTTGAGGGCAGTGGCCACCTCTTGCCACACCTGGGACCTTGCCGTATCCAGGGGGGCCTCCCCAAAGAGAGGTCCATGGTGTGGCTCGACTGTGGCCACCAGATTCACCAGTTCGATGGTCATCCAGGGAGCAGCCCTTCTCCGCGCCATTGCTTTAGGTATAGTAGGTAATATGGCGCTCTGCAACGTGGTACCCCAAGTGCAGATGCTGCACAGTACAGTGCTGCCATTCCCTATCGTGCTGTTACCGAACAGCACAATAGAGGTGCACCTATGCCTGATGCATGGCGCCAAGGGGGCAAAGGTCAGACACAGGTTCAAGGGTCCCTGGTGCAATGCCACGCACAGCGTCATTGGATGACAATGCATGTAGTGCGATTGGCTGCCTGTGTGCCAGTGCGACAGTGGACTATCAGGCAGTTGGGCCATTGTGCCTATGAAGGCCCATTGCCACAGCACCATGTAGTGACTTTCGCTATAGCGCCACTGGCACAATGGTGGCCATGCCCTGCATTGCCTACCACGCACAGCACATCATCAGCATAGCAGACGCCTGCGTTAGCAACCTGGGCATGCACAGTGAGGTGTACTTTGCATGCCACAGAACTGCGCCATTGGCTCAGCACATTCGACACAATTGTGCAACAGCGCGATATTCAGCCATCACATGTAAATCATCCGATCAGCCATTCAATGGTGCAGCACTGCAATTTGCATCTAATTAAAGCTGCTCCTCACCTCATTTGCATGGACTGCGCTATAAAGATGCAAAAATGTGCTGCAGTTGCCATAGTTAGTTACTGCAGTTTATTGGTGAGTTGCATGCTGTGTGGGAGTGCGTACTGTGGATTCAGTGACATGCATGGGACTGCACAGTCACAGGTAACAACTGCCATTCTTACAGGCTTCATAATGACCGAGCACGTTCTTGGAGAGGAGAACAACAGTGGTGGGAGGAGGAGGAGGAGGCAGAATTTTACTAAAGCCAAAACTGAGGCCCTTTTTGAGGCCTACCTGGCTCAGGAGCCACTGCTCAGTGGACGCCGGGGCACCACTCAGGCCCATGCTGCTGCATGGGAGGAGGTGGCATGTGCCGTGAACCTGCATGGCAGCCACCAGCACTCCATGCAGGACTGTAAGAAGAAGATGGGCACAGACAGGAGAGGGTAAAGGAGAAGGTGGCTGCCATCAGGGCAGCACGTGCTGCAACAGGTGGGGGACAGTCGGAGGTGGTACAGCTCACCCCAGCAGAGGACAGGCTTGCTGCAAGCATGCACCGATGTGCCATAGAGGGAGTTCCGGGTGGTGGCTTCCAGACGGGCGGTGGCCCATCTCCGCATGGTAAGTCATGGTCTGTCTAGGGGGGGCAGGGTAGGTCACACGCAGTAACGCGACTTTGCTTTCCCTTACAGATCCTGACCATTTGCATGGGTCAGCGGTGGGGGGCTTGTCCACTGCGGACAGTTGGATGGAGTCGGAGGTGGGACCATCCACCTCCACGGGTATTTGTGGATCTGTACGACAGTGGGGCCACCTGGCTGTCCACACTGATGTCATTCAGACAGGTGTGGAGGAAGTCCTGCCTGTGTCCCAGCATGTTGGCATCCATGGATGCCAGCACACTGTGGCTGTGGCTAGGGCAGAGTCCGGCACCAGTGATGATGACACGACCGTCATGGGCAGTGACACCTGTGTGCCACAGGATGGACACACAGCAGGGCAATTTGCGCCCATGGCTGTGGCTGGTGCCGCCATGGGGGCCTGTGTGTCAGTACAGTCCCAGGCTGTGCCTGTCAGCAACAGTGGGGCAGCACTGGTGTCTGTTCAGGACACTGGGACTGTTGCGGCCACTGAGGTGGCACCACTGAGTCCTGGGGTGTGGCAGCTGGAGGGGCTGCATCAGCAGTCACCCACTGGGTCTGGGGGTACAGGGTTCAGTGGTGGCATCTGTGCACCACCTGTGGACATGCCCAGACCTGGTCCTGGTGTGCAGCACCCACCCTCAAGGGGTGCTGAACATCGGACCCTTGCACACCCTGAGGGACAGGCTGCCGAGGAGGCTGATGACCTCTTGGACGAGCACACCCGCCTACTGTGAGCATCGGTCCAGCAGCAGATGTGGCTTGTGACATCCATGGAGGCACTGTGTGTGGCTCTGAAGTGGGCAGAGAAGCGTCGCAGCAGGGATACCGAATGGATCCTGGCACGGATGGATCATTTGCGAGAAGATGTGACCGCTGCCATTGACAGGCATGCACTGGCGTTCATTGCTGTCATGGCCACAATGGGCACACAGTCAGGTGCCCATGCATCATGGACACCACGCAGTGCACTCTCCACCCCCCATTCCCAGTGTCATGCGACTCCCATCCTGTCAATGCCGGGTTCAGCTGTGGGCATCCCAAGCACTCCTGGTGCAAGCATGTTCGGTGTACTGCAGACCCCTGCGCGGGCACGGTTGCAATCATGCAGTGGAACCCCTGGGGGACCATTGGTGCCACCCCATGAGGCCAGTGGTCAGCCTGCCAGTGCTGGTGGGTCTCGGCGGGGCCACCCACGCATCTGTGGCACTGTGTCGCAAGACTGACCTGTCTCCCAGTGCAGCTACTGTCTGGTGCTGCCCTGTGTGCATTGTGTGTTTCAGTGGGCAGTGCATGGGTGGGTACCTGGCCCTGCACGCGGACACACAGTCCACCTGCACACCCTCCCGGCTGCTGTCCACAGTTACATATGCATGATGATGCCTGCATTATGCTGTACACCAAAGTGTAATGGTGCACAGCATCTGACACACGCACATGGACAGGCAGTGGGCGTGGTGGCCTGTTGACATGTGTGTCGCTAGGGTGTGCATTCTGGGTCAGTGTGCCTTCTGGCCTCTGTGCACATTTGTTGCATTGTGTGTACGTGCGTGTGTGTGTGTGTGTGTGTGTCCTTCGGCATGGCATGTTAATCCTCACCCATTCCCTGGCTGTGTTTGTGCCTCTGTGCCCTGCCATTTCCCTCGATGGCATGCACCCCCCAGTGTGGGTTCCTGCATGTTTGTGGGTTGTGTCTTGGCCACTGGTGGTTGCGCATGGCCCCATGACTTACCTGCGTTGGGTGAAGTGCTCCTCCGTGATGGTGTCCCAGTGCAGCTATGCCAGCCAGAGCAGTCGGGGATCCCATCGGCCAAGGGGGGCTGCCAATCACCATCATCACCGGCATCCCCATCGTCCCCATCGCTGTCCCCCTCTTCAACCTGTATGGCTATCACACATTCATTGGCCATGTTGTGCAGGATGCAACAGGCCAGGAATATCCCACAGGCCTTTGAGAGGCTGTACTGTAGGGCACCACCAGAGGTGTCCAGGCAAAGGAAATGTGCCTTCAGCATCCTGAACACCCGCTCGATGACATTGCATGTGGTGGCGTGTGCCTCATTGTAGCATTGCTGCAATGGGGTCGTGGGCCGCCTGTAGGGTGTGAGCAGCCAGGAACAGAGTGGGTATCCACTGTCACCTGTGTGTAGAGGGTGGAGGTTAGTTTGGTGATCAGCATCGCCCTGCCCCAAGCCATGTAGGCCACTACCCATGGCACCTCTGGCCATGCCCCCCAGGCCCTATATTTGTCCATTTGGTTTGCATACTCACCCACTAGGTGTCCAGTGGGGATGTCCCCACTCTCGAATCTGTGACACAGTGCTGACTGGTTCCAGATGAAAGAATCGTGTGCTCCCCAAGGGTGTGTGGCACAGACATTGATGAAACACCCCCTGGCATCGCACACCACCTGGCAGTTGATGCTGGCATAGCCCTTGCAATTTATGTATGCGGCCCCCTCGTGGCCAGCTGGTGTGCGTATGGCCACATGGGTACAGTCTATTGCCCCTAGCACACCAGGGTTATGTGCTACCCTGTGGAACTCCTGTATATTTGTTGTGCGCTCCGCTGCTGTGCTGGGGAAATGGATGTACTCCTCAGCATATGGCAGCAGTGCACTGAGGAATTGGGTGAGGTGGCGTGACGTGGCCAACTGGATTATGCCTGTGGTGTCCCTGGCTGGTCTCTGGAAGGTACCTGTGGTGAGCAAGCACATGCAGGCTGTTATCTTGGTCTGCACTGAAAGGGCATGGCTCCATCATGTGGGTGCCTGCATCACATCACTGCACAGTTCACAGAGCCATCTCAGAATTGCCCTGTTCAGGCGGTACCAGTCCACAATCTCAGTATCAGTGTACAGCTCGAAGCTGGTGTGGGCTTGGTACTGCCTGTTGGGGGCATACCGCCGACGGGCCCTTCCATGGCCACGCCCCCTGCCGCCCGCCTTCTCACCCCCCTCATTACGGCCTCCATGTGGAAGGTGGCACTGGCCATGTCTCTGTCTTGCATTCACCCCCCCGGCAGCTGTTACTGTATTCCCCCTGCTGTCCTGGCTGCTACCTCCCCTGCACCGGGTACACCTGCCTGTGCTGGCCTCTGATCTGTGTGGCTCCCCACACCTTCCCTGTGCCTGTCTGTTGCTGTGGCCTTTCCCTGGCCTGCCCTGTTCCTGCCACTTGCCCTGTCTGTGTGCCTCTGCCTCTGACACATGTCGCTTCCCTGTAGCATTCTTGTGCCTCTTCCTTGCTCCTTTTTATTTTGGCTCATTTCCGCTATGGCACAACTTCCGCTTGCTCCACTGTTGCACATTGCGCAAGTCTTTGAATATCACACTGCACTATTTATGCATGGCTCCTTCCCCTTCAGTTGCACATGCCTTCATTATCATTGCGCTGTTGCTCAGCATGATTTCGGGGGCGCAACTGCCTCCTGCTGAATATCACAGAATGGCACTAACTCAGACTTGCGCAGGCGCAACCCTATTGCACATGGCTCAACCCTTTTAAATATCTGGGCCATTGTATAATAGCAATAAAGCACTCCAGGATGTGCTTCAACCCACCTGATGAGTGACATTATTGCACAATAACACACACCCTGTCATGCCTTATTGCTTAATCAACAAGTACTTGTGGCTAACTAAGTCCTATCAGACTGCTAAAACTAGCCAGTAACATTTTATATTAGGTTGATGCTACATTAACTTCTTATGATGAAATATTTTAATACATACAGCAAATATGCCGGCCTGGGTTACACAAAAATATCACAGAGGGTTCTTTGGGACTTGGGTGTGTTTTATAAAAATATTAGTAGCGGGGTCTGCGCTTAACATATTTTCGGGATAATCTGACAGAAGTCACAGTTATCTTTTGTATATTATAATACATGAGGTAATATATTATGAATAAGTACCATGTCCTCTTTGAGATAAGTGTATAAATATGCACAAACTCCTTTCTAAAACAGATTGCTTAAAGCATCTGTCCAGTATCGAAGAAAACTTTAAAACATATGGCAGTCAGACACAATTTAAAATATTTCATTCATGTTTTTGTATTTCTGCCCTTCATTCATTTTTTACTGAGGATATTTGCATAAAAACATTATATTTCTTCCCCAGACATTATCTCATCATCCTGCTTATCCCCCCACCTCCACCTCACTGAAATCATAATTCACCATTTATGACATGATAATCTGTTGCTGGGGAAATTATTTTGATCCCACAAACAGAGGGCTGTGTCGGGGGGGGGGGGGCAACAACAGGAGAAAGTGAGGTCTGGGACACAAATATCCTGCTTTCATGTAAAAGACCTCAGTAATAAAGCATGCCAGGACTTACAAACAGAAAATTAATAAATATATGCATTTTTGAAAACCATATAAATAAATCAGTGTGGTGTGTGAAAAAACATGGTTACTTTGTACAGTATGTCAGGTAGTACACATTGATTGCTGGCAAACATTCACTTCCTCTAGTCTAGTCTTGGGCAAAGTATACCACTAGAACCAGAGCGGTCATTGACCAACCTGAAAACATAAAGTGTAATTTAATTTTGCTAAATGGGATTTCTAAACCAACAGCAAGTAATAAGTCCCAAAAGCAACATGTAGGGAGTGTGCTTAAATGCTTGAGAAAGAGAGATAAATACTCCACAGCTTTACAAATAGTTGCATCACTCCCTTGTCATATTAATGTACTGTACAAGCAGCCATTTTGGCTTTGACCAGAGTTTGCTTAATCTTATCACACCTAGTCTGACTGACTAGTAGATCAGCAGCATCAATCAGCTTTTTCACTCAGGAAGTCAAATGTACGGGGAGTCACGTGATGCAGTCCACCAGATAGCAGCTCTCCAGCTCAGCTCCAGCCTTCTGACCCATAAAACCTTTAATTTCACTGAAATATCTGTCAGAAGCTCATCTAAACTGATCCCCACATGTTTAGGAAGGGGTCTAGACCAGATCTTCGAGCAAGTTTTCTTACATGGAGACGACGATGAGAAAGAATTCACCCAAGCGTACCCCTCCCAGCTATGCATGAGAAGGCCTCTAAAAATCCAGGGCCTCAGGTGGCGTAGAAGGGCAGACCTCAGAAATCACTGTGGAGGATCAGCAGCCTCTAACCCTGCAATGATTTTTGCAAGAGTTCGCTCCCTTCAGAGAAAATATGAGTGCAATATCGACCGAGATTAAAAGTTTAACTCAAGCGTTGGAGGATCTACATCAACGGACAACGGACAGTGAAGCCAGAATCAGCTCAGTGGAGAAAAGAATCAAGAAAGTGGAGCCCGAGATCGTAGCTATTCGCCAGAAACTAACACGAATGGAGATCAAGATTGAAGACCTAGAGGGCTGCAGTCGTAGAAACAATGCGGTTCTCATAGGTCTCCCTGAAAATGCAGAAGGATCTGATGTTGTGGGATTTATGCAAAAGCTAGTGGAAAAACTAGCTGGCCCATCACCCTTCGGCTTGACACATATTATCGAGCGAGCGCACAGGGCTCTTCGCCCAAAACCATCAACAGGAGCCCCTCCTCGTCCGCTGATCTTCAAATTCTTAAACTTCTTAGAGCGACAACATTTTTTCGCAAAAATCAAAGAATTACATGAAGTGCGCTGGGAAGGTGTTAAAATTAGAGTGGCACAGGACTTGCCAGTGTCTGTCAGACAAAAAAGAGCCCTGTTTCATCCCCGGAGGTGTCCAAACTAATCGCTGCCAGTGTGAGATTCCGGATGGGCTACCCTGTGAAATTAGGGATTTTGATATCAGGATCATGGGTAGCCTGTGATGACCCAGACGTCGCTGTCAAGGGGCTTAAAAGCACCTTTCCCAACTTGTTCAAGGACCCATGAAAGCTTTACACAAGAGGGACTCCAGTCATGAAGCTCATTAAAGGAACATTAAATGCAGAGTTTATGCAAGTTCTGAAACTCCTTTCACCCTATGCAGACATCCTGACTGGCATACCTACTAGTCAGCTTGTGAAGCTGGTATTTTGAGTGTTCTCCGGATAAAGCTTTCCTTTCCCTTCTGTGCCTGAGCTCCCTTTGGCAACTCCCGGTGCTATATTCTGGCTCACTATGGGAACGCAGTGTCTAATGCACAGCTTTAGTTGTAATTACTTCAAAACTCCTACGGCATTAGCGAAGATTATCCCATAAGCTGGCTCTCCATAAGTCTCAGTGAAATACAGTTCTTAATTCATGCTTATCCTATTGGATTTCTGCAATTGTGCCTGTTGCATCTTAACGACAGTCACCGCTAGAGGGCACCTGGAGTCTGGAAATGTCAGAGTGCTGCGATTGCCAGCTAATTCAGCAGCATCGCCGATGCTCATTGCAGGACTCCACTAACTAGGTACCACCTCACAGAACGGCGGTGCGGTTCACGGACGACCTTCACCCCAGTGATGATAATCGTTTGGATTCAGTGGTGTTGGATGAGCCCTCCCTTTCTGTTACTGGAGGGTATTTCAACTTATTTGCATCGGACATTTGTTACCAATAAGACATTGATTTCTGGAAGGACTTAAAATGTATATTCGTTAAAGAGATACCTCAAGGACTTCTGTTCTGTATATTTCTATAATAGAGCTGTTACTAATGCTTGCTTTCAGGAGCATAGGCACTGAGTTAGAATCTTATTATATGAGACTGAGTTTGGTTGCAGTGTATCAGGGAGATAGCATACGGTCTTAATAGTTGAATGATATACACGTTTTCTTGTGAAAGCAAACTGTGGCCCCGAAGGTTAAGCGGAGTTATTACAACGCTCCACAAGACAATAGATAGTTAGAATAGCCAGAGATAGGATAGAGCTGATTGCCCATTTAGTTTTGGTCATAAGCACCAGGTTATGGTTAAGGCGCTAGTTTAATAAAACGCATTTAATAAAACAGAGTAGTTACAGTGTGTGGATTGGGTATCTAAACAGTGTGAATTAGTTAGAATACTCTGTTTCATCCCCCCCCGTTGTTTAGTTTATTGCTTGATGTTAAATAGTAACTTCTGTCAATGAGGTGGTAGTTGGGTTCGGAGGGCTGGGGGGGCGGCATAGCAGGGTGTTCTGTTGACGCTGATCGCAGCAGTGAGGGGAAGGGGGAGGGTAGGGAGATTACCTTGATACTGATATTAGTATATATTTGTGTTAAGTGGTTGGATTTGGGGGGGGGAGGGACTAGGTCTGTTCGGATCAGTTTATGGATACAAGGTCCAGAACAGAGTTTGTTGACAAAATGCCCAGAACTCTCATATAAAGATATGTTTAATGTATGATGAGTAGTCTAGTTTTTTCTTCATGGAATGTAAAAGGAATTAGACAGAAGATGAAACAGTACCAAGTTCAGAAGCACTTACAATTGTTGAGGTCTGACATTACCTTTATACAAGAATCCCATCTGCTGATTTCAGAAGAATTAAAGATGAGAAGGCAGCAGATAGGACAAGTATTTACAGCTGAGGGTACCAGGCAAAGTCGCGGGGTTATGATTCTGATAAGGAGCAGCGTCCTAATTTTACCAGCTAACATTATTAGGGATGCTCATGAGAGGTATATATTTGTCCAAGGGAGAATATATACCACAGAGGTATTATTGGGTAGCATGTACGGACCGAACACTGACTCTCCGGAGTTCTTTGTAGAACTCATTAATAAACTGGCCCCTTTTTCCGCAATTCCAATGATTTTGGGAGGCGATCTGAACCTAGTGTTGGACCCGATCATAGATCGCACCGCTAACAAATTCAGAGGTTTGTCTCCGTCCCAAAGGGCCCTAACAGACATGTGGGACAAGGTGGGACTGTGAGATGTGCGGCGTACACTACACCCCGTAGATAGAGGTTATACATTTACTTCCCCAGTTCATAAAACATCTTCCAGGATTGATTACATTATGATTTCTCATCAATTATTATTCGGGGTTGTAGACTCAGCCATTCATCCAGGACCACCATAAGACCACTCTCTTGTCACCTGCCGGCTCTCTCTTGCGGCTATCCCAAAGGGGGAAGGCCATTGGAAAATTAATAATCAACTTTTAAAGGACCCAATCATAGTGGAATACATTAGTAGTCATATTTCACAATTTGTGTCTGCTAATTTTAACACTACCGGGAAACCTGACATGGAGTGGGGTGCCCTAAAAGTTTATTTGAGGGGACTGTTAATTGGGGTGGCATCAGAGAGGAGAAAAATGAGAGAGCAGCAGTTAATGCAGCTCCTTAACCAGATTAGAGTTTTAGAAAAGAATATGTCCCCTCACACACACCGGAGCAAACCCAGTTGGAACTGGTTAAACTTAAAGACTCCTACTCAGAGTTTCTGAGGGAGAGGGCAGAATTCCTGATCCTGAAATCGAACTCAACCTATGCTGATCAGGGTGAGAAGGTGGGTCATCTTTTGGCTGTCCGAATCAAACAGCAAGAATCTGCTAGATTTATTGCCTCAATTTGGTCACATGATGGTATGCTGGTGTATAATCAGAAAGAAATTACAGTAGAATTCCAGAAGTTTTTTCAATCTTTGTATTCTCCGATGGCGACCCCCCCCCTTAAAGATTTGGATCATTACCTAGCTGAATCTCATCTGCCCTCTCTCACAGAAGCACAACAAGCTATATTATGTGCCCCTTTAACTGAAGTGGAGATTTTAAGAGTTATAGATAGCCTTCCCATAGATAAATCCCCGGGACCGGACGGGTTTTTGCACAATTTTTATAAAAAGTTTGCAAAGAAGCTCGCTCCTTTGCTTCTTTCTACGTTCCAACAGATTCTTGCAGGCAAGAGTACAGATAGTACATTGTTTGAGGCGTTAATAACACTGTTGCCAAAACCCGGTAAAGCACCAGAGAATATGGCACGTTACAGGCCTATATCATTACTTAATCAGGATATTAAAATTCTGAGTAAATTGTTAGCAGATCACCTCAATTCAGTTCTTCTGGATCTAATAGGAGTGGAACAGGTGGGCTTTATGAAAGGGAGGTCAACCAGCGACCATATTCGCACCTTGGCACATGTTTTCTCGGTGTTCAGAGATGCGGAATACCCAGCTGCTTTGGTTTCCCTGGATGCCGAGAAAGCATTCGATAGAGTAAATTGGAATTTTCTTTTCCGGACATTACATGCTTTTGGTTTCCCCCTAGAGATCCAAAACTGGATACAGGCCCTTTATAAATCTCCAACGGCTAAGGTCTTATGCAATGGGTGTATCTCTGATCGGTTTCCTTTGTACTTGGGCACTAGACAAGGTTGTCCCTTATCCCCTCTTCTTTTTAATTTGTATCTAGAGCCCCTCATCTGAAGACTGGTTGCCACCCCCAGGATACAATGTATAACTGTACAGGGTATTGAAGTTAAGGTCTCGGCCTATGCAGATGACCTACTGCTTCAAACCTCGTATCTCGGAAAGTCTATCCCACATTTACTGGAAATTATTAAGGAGTATAGTTTGCTCTCTAATTATAAATTAAATGTGGGAAAAACTGTGGTTTTCCCTCTTAACCAGAGAGTGATGGAAATCATTGAAATACCTAGATATTACTTTCTCAAGAAGCGTTGCTCTTTTGCAAAAGAATAATCTGGACTCCTTACTAAATGTCATTACTCAGGAACTAAATAGGTTGTCCCTTCTCCCATTGACTGTCTGGGGCAGAGTTAGTCTTATTAAAATGAATGTTTTCCCTCGGTTGTTCTACCCACTTAGTCTCTTGAACATTTGGTTACCCCAATCATGGTTCAAGAGAGTGCATAATATTTTCTCCAATTTTATTTGGGCTAGTAAATGCCACTGGTTGGCCTTTCACAAGTCAGTGGTCCCGAAATCCCAAGGGGCCTTCGTGTACCGCACGTTGGCCTTTATTACTGGGCCAGTCATGCGAGCAAATACTTGAGGTGGCTCACACCAAGTGATTCTGAAGAATCTGGGGAGTACAAACCTCTCTGGACTAAAATAGAATCTGCCCAAATTCAATGTTGTAATTTCTCTCCCGCTGCCTTGCTTTTTGTGCAACCTAAGAACCTCCCAAAACCGTTGTGCTCGTCACCTATTGCTGTATCTGTGAGGGTACAGTCCCAATTTTGTTCCTTTATAAAATATAACCACTGCTTAGATTTGAAGCAACCCTTGATAGGCAATCCTAACATTAGGTTAGGTGGGAAAATTCTCTCCCCCTTGTGGATCCCACAAGTTAAAGAAGTTAAGCTTTCATATTTCTGGAATGAGATAGAACAGACGTGGTTTTCATTCACAGAAATTCTAGATAAGTTAGGAATCCCGGCCTCTAACATTTTTAAGATATTCCAACTGCGGCACATTCTGATGAAAACCATAGGAATAGAAGCCCAGGTGCATGGGATTCCTCCCTTTTGGGTGAATCTGGTCCAAATGGCAGGCCATCCTCACGTGTATCTAAGATTTTTGATGCTTTATATAACAAAGTTTACCCCGGACCTTATGGACCTTCAGATTACTGGGCAACACTCCTCCCGGAGGTACTCATTAACTGGGAGAAGCTTTGGCAAGGGTGCCACAAATTTATTACACAAGACAGGCTCCGACTCATGCAGTTCCAAATTTTGCATAACCTATATTATACCCCTCAAAAAATGGCTAAATTTGGTAATGCCTCTTCTGCTGCTTGTGTAAGGTGCGCCCATGGTTAGGGCAATCTAGTGCATATTTTTTGGCTTTGTCCCAAGATAACACCCTTATGGTCGCAAATCAAACAAAGAGCAGACCCCTTATTGGGACTCGATGAGTTGTTCTCAGTTGAAATCTGCCTTTTAGGAGATTACTCTGAAATTCCAGTAGTCACGCACAAATATCATACAGCTCTAATATCCATGTCTTTTAAAAAACTGGTACGCTGACATTGGAAGGATAGTGAAGTAATATCATATGCTGAATGGCTGAGGGGAATTCCTGGCTAGTATTAGAATGGAAAAGATGACAGCCAGTCTGCACAACAGGATGAGTAAATTTAACAAAATCTGGGCCCCGCTTTTAACCCTATACTCTCTTCAAGTGACATAATACAACAGATCCTTGAGAGTAGAGGTGTAAGAGAGGTAATGTTCTGGGCACTCTAACCTGGGACGGGAAAGGGGTGATGGGGGGATGGAGGGATACTGTGGGGGGTTTTCTTTGTAGGGTGTGACACTTTTCTTTGTATATTCGGGGTGGGAGGCGAGAATTTTTTTCTCTTTTCCTTGGTTTTGCTGGAAACATATACTCGTATTCTGTGTACTGTGTGACTATGGTGTACTGTATGTTGGAAACTTTAATAAACTTTAAATTACAAAAAAAAGGAAATCAAATGTACAGTGCTCCCCTCACAGCTATCAGTTGCCCCCTGACACAGATTGACAGTTAATTTGAATTGGAATCCATTCTTCTTAAGAGTCAGAGAGAATGGTGATGGCACTAATAGCGGGTGTTTATTCATTGCAAGTCTGCTTTGTAGGTGTCTAGGAGAGGGTCATTTACATTAACAAAATCACTTGACCATATCTGACTATCCATCTTTAAAGGTAAAGGGTGATGCTGCCTAACCAAATTCAGAAGGGACTATATCTACAATATATATGACAAACTTCAGTCTAGTTGGCATTTGTAAATCTTTTGTGGCCAAAATGTTGAGCAGAGTGTTATTTTAAATACTGTTCTATAGTTTCCTACTGATCTCAAAATGTTACTTCCCCAAATATTGAAATATTTCAGAACAGGCTGTTGACAATTTAGATTCTTAAATGCAGAATTGGGACCTTTTGAAATACAAGCCATTAAATTGCAAATATATTCTCTTTAAAAAAAAATGGGAGCGTATCCTTGAAAGGATATTGCAAAAGCTTTACTTTTCCTAATAATGTTGTTTGTCATGAATATATTATGGATTTTACTCACACAGGATGCAAGTATTATAAGGGCATGGTAGCACCTCTATATCTAGGGCTGAGTGATAGGTTCTATGTTAAACCTCTAACTTTGCACTTTAATAGCTTTTGCAGCATTTGACTAAATTAGCTGAAATTCTACATGTGTTGTCTAAGATGTAAGGTCTAATTCTGTGGAAAGTTTCATGATGGTAGCTTGTCTGGTTTCTGAGATCCACATATGTCATTTTCCTGTAGACATCTGAGTTGTTTTCCTATGGGATTTGGGTTTGCTCTCACTTACAGCAACACAGAACAGAATGTTTTTCCAAAACTTTCAGAGTACAAGCATGTTGTGCCAAGGGAGTGCCTTTGGAAGGTTTTGTGAAAAAAATATGAAACGGTTCTATAATTATAAGGATTTAAAATGTTGTTTTTTTTTCTGTTCTGAGCATGCTCAGTAGGGCTTTTGGGATAAAATTCTTGTCAAAACTGAAGATTCTGTGTTGTAAGATCATTTTTGGGTTCTCACCACTTGCTTCTCACAGTACATCTTTTTTGTGCTGTGACAGTCGCCATCTTGTTGTTTCCCCTTGACCTATACAACATGGAAAACAGATAAACATGGTGTAATTTTAAAAAACAAACACCCGGACCTAGCTAAACGGAACCCATTTAGCTAGATTATTATGTTTTTTTTTTAAATAATTATTAGAAACACCTGTTCTGTGCACCACAAAATCCAGGGTGCCTTATTTAGTGAAAGGGGCCATTTATCCATGATCTCTGTATGAGAACAAGAGGACCAGGGCTGTGAACAGGGGGGTGCAAGAGATGCAGTTGCAGTAGGTCCCACACTATCAGGGCGCCCACTGCCTCAGAGGTCAGCATTATTATGAAAGCCATTTATTGTCACAAACAAGCTTGCAACCTTCTTTTTTACATTGCTTTTCCATTTGAAATTGGGGCTGTCAACAGTGGCAGCAGTGGGGTTTGTGATGCAGATTTGAATGCCGGTAGGGGTAGGGGAAGAGCACAGCAAAGAAGCACTAGGGCCCATTACTCAAAACATCTGATATAAGTGGCAATGTTTTCAGGAGATGTAGGGGAAAATAACCTTGTTCAGTTCCTTGATCATGGTGCCGGCTAGGGAAAGTGGGCAACATGGACAAACTACAGATGCTCAGAAGGACTGATACATAATAACAAATGTATCTACACTATAAATAGTTTCTATATGATAATGGTTATATTCTCCTTACTGGTGGGGAGGTAGGGCCCCACAAAATATGTGCATGGGGGCCCATACAGTCATTGGCACAACCCTGAACAGGACTTTCTTAAATGCTTACACCACAGCTGGAAGTCATGCTGCTGGCTTCAGCTGAAGCAGTGAACCAGCAATCCCCTGTTCCCTATGTCTCTGTGTCTTACTCTCTGTCTGTTTCTCTGTGTGTCTGTCTATCTAGCCACAAAGCCCACAAATTTTGTATTGTTCTGCAAGTTTGTTATAGTGCTCAGCATGAACTAAACAAAATGCTATAATAAACAGATATCTTAAGATCTTAAACAAACCTGGGTGCCCACCTCCGACACTGCTTCTTTCTCCCCTCCACTTCTCAATGTATTATTTTATTTATTAAATAAGCAGACCAGGATGTCCACTCCTAGTACTGCCTTTCTTGACCCTCTCCCCTCTAGGTAGCCTTCTCCCATTCCATAATGTAGCTTGTAGCACTGGGGTGCCCACCCCTGGTGCCAACGAACAGTAGCCTGACTCTGGGATGCCCAATCTTTAATGTCAGACTATCATCTAAAATAAAGGAAACTATCTTTTGATGTTTTCTTACCATGTAAAGAAGAAACTGGTCCCTTGCTGATCTGACCCCCATCCACCCTACCATGACCTTCCACTCAGCAGCCACCACCTCACATCCTCACACACACACACACACCAACACACTGTCACTCACCTGAACATATCCCATGGCATAGATCCACTCTCTGATGGAAGACACATCTTGCTGCTGGAACTGGTGAATGCATTATGAGAAAATCAGGTAAATGCCCCTTAATGTATTTCAATGGAGTTTTGATCTTTGATTCATAACCCTGTCTTTTTTTATATTTTGACCCCAAATTTTCAACATTGCCTTTTTGGGACCCACCTCATGACCAATGGTAGTGGAATTATGCAAATCTGATCCAAAAGATCATTTTACAGTTGCTTTGTGAAATCACCTTTCAGGTGGGGGGTTTTAATTTTCACCACCCTTGTTCATGAGGTGGGATTATAAGAAGGCTATGTTGATAATCTGGAGTCACAATGTGCAAAAGTGACAAAGTTATGAGTGTGCGTAGAAATATTTCTATGCTGGCCCATAACTTTTGTAATTTTTAATATTTTGATCCCATATTTTCCAGATAGCCATTTTTTTCAAACCTCCTCCTGAACATGACAGCTGTCATTTTTCAGATCCTGGCCAAAATGTGTTTTCACACCTGTGGCGTGGAATGATAATAGTGAGGAATAACGTTTTGGCAGGGATTTGAACATTTCCACCCACTGGTTCAAGAGGTGGGGGTAATAAGCATGCTATAATGAAAATTTAGTGCACGAATACAGTAAAATGCCCAGGTTATGAGTGAACATTGCAGTATTACAACATTCACTGTATTCACTCATAACTTTGCTAATTTTCAATATTTTGACTCCAAACGTTTAACTTGGTAATTTTTTCACATCACCTCATAAATGTGAAAGGTGTCATTTTTTAAATCCTGAACAACATGGTAGCTGATTCTATAAGGTGGATGCAGGGCTTGTGTCAAGGCCTGCGACGACCGCAAAGTTGGACACAGTTGGGCCAAAGCCCCTCAGACACAACGCAGTCTGATTCTAGAAGGGTTGACACAATTTTGACAGTTTCCCCACTTTACAGCACGGTGCACCAAAGGTTTGATGCAAGTCCTGTAAAAGGGGGTCCCCCACAGATACAAAGTTAGACCAGGGATAGTCTAACTCCCTGCATCCCTCATTCCAGACTTGCAGCAGGGCATTTGCGGCACACTACTTTAAGAATCACGTTTGCTGCAATGTTTGACGCAAGTCACTGCTTGTGTCAAATACCCTACCGCAAGTTCTCTTTAACAAACCCACACTTTTTACAGTCGGACCCATGTGTTTTTACACTTTTGGTGCAAAATGACATATTGGCAAATATACTATAAATGCTACATGTCATGTTTATAAGGAGAGTCATAAAATCACTATCTTGAAAATTTGGAGTCAAAATAAAACAAAAATTGTTTAGAAACTTCATATGTAGTGCTAGTCTTGACCCCAGCAGGTATGCTTTGTGAACCTGTGCCAGTGAGCTGAGTTCAAGGGTGAGCTCTGTGACCCAGCTGGATGAGGTCAGGGTGGGAGATGGTGCTGTTATGTGACCCCCCCCAGCCAGACAATGAAAGTTGCAGGGTTGTCTGCATGGCCACAGCAATCATATAGTAAAGACAACTGTTTTCTTGGCATAAGGCCCTCCACTTCTGTACCTGTGGGTGGCAGAGGACCCTGTTCATTGGCTGACAAATGGACTCTTTGCTCTGTGCATCTGTATCAGTGGCAACATGGAAGTGCAGGACCAGAGGGCGCTGTGCTTCCACAGCTGACCAGACAGCCCTGTGAATGCTTGAAATACATTGCTGCACCTTTGTAAGTGGATGAAGTCTTCCCTTGGTGAGGTCCCAAAGGGCCCTGTGCATCTGCATCTGTTCAGGCAGGTCCTTCAGGATCTGAGTGAATGAGGATATCCAGTATCTGAAAAAGAAAGGGCATTCTTTGCAAAAAAACGTTGTTAATGCACAAGTCAGGGTTCAAGTTAAGACCACAAAAGTAGGGAAATGCAGCATTAGGGTTTCCAACCCTAACTACCCACTCCCATTTCCAAAGCAGCAGAAGGAAAAAACACTAGTGTTTTGGGTCTCAGTAGTCTTAGCAAATCACTGGAGGGGTCTTCCTTGGGGTTGCCAACCTTAATGCCCACCATGTTCAATGAATAATGTCAGATCAGATCTCCTTTCTTACATATGAACATACAAAATTGCAAGCATATAAAGGCCTTATGGTCTATCAAGTCTGCTCGATTGTGCAGCTAGCAGCCCTTATATTGCAGCTACCCTCCACCCCTCCCTCCCCTTCCCTCAGTGACCCTCCCCTTATCCTGCCCATCCCCTTTTGAAACAGCCCACTGCTATACAAGATACCACTTACTTTGGCAATGCATTTCACCCAGATACCACCCTCTCCATAAAAAAGTGTCTCCTCATTTCCCTCCTGAAACTTTCCCCTTCCAATTTCAGATTGTACCCACGAGTGTACCTCTCTTTCCTTAATTTGAAAAGCCCTTCTGTGCCCATCTTATTTATTCCCTTCATGTACTTGAAGGTTTCAATCATGTCCCCCCATCCCTCCTTTCCTCCAGGGAGTACATGTTCAACCCCTCAGCCTGCTCTCATAGGGTAAGTCCCCTAAACCCTGGATCATTTTTGTGGCCCTGCACTGCACCGCTTTCAGTAACCTAATGTCCTTCTTCAGGTATGGTCGCAAGAACTGCATGCAGTACTCTAGGTGTGGTCTAACTAGTGACCTATATAGCGGCAGGATCACCTCCCTTCTCCTGGAGGATATGCCTCTGGCAATACAACCCAGCATCCTGTTGGCCTTTGCAGCTGCCTTCCTATACTCTGTTGAGTTGTTCATTGCTCCCATTATGATCACCCCAGATCCTTCTCCTCCTCCTCCATCTTGGCTAGTTGAATCCCCCTAACTGGTAGCTCCTCCTTGTTTTTTTATGCCAGAATGTAGCACCTTACATTTCTTGGCATTGAACCTCAGCTGCCAAGTGTCTGACAAGGCCTCCAGTTTTGCCAGATCATCTTGCAACCCCTGCCACCCTCCTAAGTCATCCACTACTGCTCCCATCTTGGTGTCATCTGCAAACAGACTGATCTTGCTCTTGATGCCTATTGAGATGTCTGCTAAGAAAACCCCCAATAACACCAGTCTCAGTACAGAGCCCTGGGGAGATGAGAGCTCCCCTCCAACCACCACCATCTGCTGTCTCCCTTGCAGCCAGTTCACTACCCATCCCACCATCTTCACCTCCTCCACTATGCTTTCCAACTTATTTCCTAGCCTCTCATGCAGCACCAAATCAAAGGCCTTACTGAAGTCCAGGTACAGGACATCCACTGCATGGCTCTTGTCTAATTGCCTGGTTACCCAGTCATAGCACTCCACCAGGTTGATCTGACAGGATCTGCCTGAGACAAACCCATTCTGTCTGCCATCCTGTAGCCCATTAGCCTCTAGGAGGGAAACCAGCCTCTCCTTCAAGATTGTCTCCATCAGCTTTTCCACGATGGATGTGAGGCTCACCAGTCTGTAATTTCCTGGCTCATACTTGAGGCCACTCTTGTGGAGGGGTACAATGTGCGCCATCCTCCAGTCCTGAGGTACACTCCCCAAGTCCAGGGAGGCATTGAACAGGTCTGCCAAGGATTCCGCCAGGACTTTCTCCAGCTCCTTTAGCACCCTGTGGTGTATACCATCTGGCCCAGGTGCCTTGTCCACCCTCAGTGCCCTCAAGCCCTCCAGCATCCTGCTTACTAGGATTTCCCCATCTTTCACCTCCTCTCCTCCCCTGAGCCCACCCTCCCACCTCCTTTGGATATAGCTCCCCCTTTCTCTTTAGTAAATATAGAGAAGAAATACTCATTTAATGCATCTGCCTGTTCTGCCCCTGTTTCCACCCACCCCATCCCTCTTGATCCTTACTATCTGGTCCTTACAACTCCTTTTCTCCCTGATGTACCTGAAGAAGTCCTTCTCCCCCTCTTTGATGCCCTGTGCTAGCCTGAGTTTCCTGGATGCCTTGACTGCCCTTGTCACCTCCCCTGACTCTTTTGGGTATTCCTTCATGTCCTCCCCCTCCCTGTTTTTTAGTACCTTCTAAAGGCAGCTCTTTTCTTCCTTACTTTTTCATGACCCCCCCCCGCTCACCCAGCTAGGCTTCTAGGCCCTAGCCTTCTTAATCTGGACTCTTGTACATATAACAGTTGCCTCCTCAATTCCCAGTTTAATGACCTCCCACTTCTGCTTAGTGTCCATATTTGGATGGATCCTGGCCAGATACCCTGTACTATTTCCCTCATCCTCCTGAAGTCATCCCTCCTGAAGTCTAACACCCTTGTGCCCATTTCTACTCCTCCTTTCCCCATGTTTATTGTGAACCACACTGAGTAGTGATCGCTTTCCACCAGCAGTTCGTCTTCCCCCAGCTCCCTCACAAACTTGCCATTCACCAGCACAAAGTCTAGGGTGTTCTCTCTCCTGGTTGACTCATTGACCATCTGCAATAGGAAGCTGTCCTGGAAGGCATCCAGAAGTACCTGCTCCCTCCTATTCATGGTGGCTGGGGTACCCCAATCCCCTTCTGGCAGGACAATTACCATGCTGCCCCTCCCGTATAGACCTACTGATCTGTCCCGCAAGTTCCCTGTCTAATTCCTCAGTCTGAGAAGGTGGCCTCTACACCACTCCCATCCTGAGGGTTCTATTTTTGGAGTCCTGGAGCTGCACCCATAATGACTCCATGCTGCCCTCCTGCCCTTCCTGCCTGACACACTTCAGTCCTTTCCTCACATACAGCTCCATCCCCCTTTTCTCTTTTACCCTGTCTCTCTGAAATAACCTTTACCCTGATATTGCCAGGTCCCAGTCATGGTGACGGGTGGCCCATGTCTCGGTGATGGCCATCATGTCCACCTCCCCATCTGCCATAAAAGCCTGTAACTCTGTTATTTTGCTCCCTAGACTCCTAGCATTCAAGGTTACCACCCTTCACCCTGTTTCCTTCCCCCTTCCCTACTTGCTCTCCCTTTCTAGCATCCCCTCCTGACCTCTCCCTAAGTCCCTTGCTGCTGGTATGGGGGTTAGCTCATTCAGCTTCCCTTCCTGCAGATCATGCCTGACTCCTGCCCACCTGCCACTCCCCCTTCTAGTTCAAATTCTCATTTTTTGCTAAGTATTCCCCCAGTTTCTGTTTCAATACCCTCCTTCCCTCCTTTCTCAAGTGTAACCTGTCCTTAGCGTAGAGATCCTTGCCCTCCCAGGTCCTTTCCCACCCCCTCACCAGTCCATACTCATTGGACTGACACCATTCGCTTAGCCACATGTTAAATTCCTCTATCCTAAGCTTCCTTGCCATGCTTGCCTTGGGTACTGGAAGCACCTCCAAGAAAATTACTGATCTGCCTGCCTCCTCACAAATCAGACCCAGCTCCTCAAACCTCCTCAGGACTACATCTACCATATTTTCTGCCAGGTCATTTCTTCCAAAATGCAGAACTATGTGAGGTTTCTCTCAACCCCTCTTAGCATACTTCAGAACAGATTGACCATGCCAGCCCCCCCCGGCACAGTGGTTGGATTTCCACTTATGACGCCAGTGACCCAGGTTTGGGAATGAGCCTGGGGAGCTGGAGGGCTGGCTGGGGGGAGGAAGTCTGAATGTCCTATGGATGACTCACCTTCTCTGGGGGTAGGGGGGGTTCTTGACCCGGTGCCTGGGTGACACCGAGTGGAGACTCAAGGTACAGCAGACCTGGGTACTAAGAGGGTAGGTGTGCTGGACGTCGGTGCTCATAGCGCCTTGACATCATGGGCACACGGCATGCCCAAAAAGCTGGAAAAACACCCACTGCCTCCCTGTAGACAGAGCATCAACATCCCAATTCTCAACACCCCTGCCACCTCTGGAAACAGCATCCCGTTGAAGTAAAAAGACACATTTGGGTGAAAGTACCCTCACACCATACCTGCCTGGGGGGGTACAACCATGGCTCCATGGGGGATGGACTGCTCCAGATGGGGGTCAGGTGAGTGAGGGCATAACAGACCACTAGTGACTCCTGAAGAATGGGAGTGTGGAGGGCAGAGGAGGGGGAAAAAAAAGAACAGATTGACACACCGTTTCTGCTGTAATGCCTGGCATAGCCTCTACCCATATGCAACTATGCCTCTCCCCCTTGCTTCCCCATCTGATCCCTTTCAGAACTGAGTCTCCCAGCACTAGGATCCAACCCCTGCTTTCCTGTTCTGCTCACCTGGTCCTTCCTTTATCCTGTCCCCTTCCTCTCCATTCCTCCTCCTCCTCTAGCTCAGTTGTTCCCTCTTCCACTCCTGTTGTAATGCCTCCTGCCTCTGCCCTGTTTTCCTGCTCCTCTTTTTCCTCTGATTTTACCACTCCTCTCTACCAGGCTCCACCTGCCTCCTCCCCTGATGCATCCCTACCCTTTTCTTCTCATACCTCCCCTCCCCTCCCCCTTCCCCACCTCCCTCCTTACTTGACCAGTCCCCTATACCATACCCCCTCAACCCCTTGACCCCCTCCAATTCCATGCTCCCCTTGTCCATCATCAGCTCCTCTACTCTGCACTCCCATCACATCCCCCAATCCTGCCAGTACTTCAAACAGATTTTTCAATGCCTCTTCACTACCACCTATTTCCCCCATCCTTCTGCTGTCCCCTACTGCTGCTGACTCTGTGACTGTTAAATTCCTCCTTCCTTCCTGTCCTCCTTTTCTCCCCTTTCCTGCCCTCATTTGTCCTTTAAACCAAGACCCCTGTCACCTTCCCTCATCTGCCACCGTATTCCCTCTCCTCACCCTCCCTCTTTGCTCTGTCCCCCCCACAGTTACCCTCCTTCCATTCCCAGCCACTGAGTTGTCCATCATTGCAGTCCTCAGTCCCCTCCTAAGCTGTTTGTAAACAGCTGACCTCATTCCTAAGCTGCCTTATTTGCCTGTACACCAAACACCCTACAGTTCTACACGCATTATTCAGAAAGATTGCCACCCTGCAGTTGTTGCAGCCTACCACCCTTCCCATCCCACTGTTCACTCATCAGTATCCCCCCTTGTTTTGGGTAGAAGGATACCCATACCACCCCATGACCCCTCCCATCCACCTTTTCCAGTTGCGCCCATGATTCCCCCAGCTCCCTAATACCTTACCCCAATATAAAAGTTAGCTAACCAAGAAAGCCCTACAGGCTAAGCCCTAAAACAATCAGCCAAGGAGTTCCCAGGCAGTGGCTGGTCCAGCCACATCAACTTAGAAGCAGCTAGATGCTTCTACAACTGCAGCAGAAACAAACAGAAGCCTCCCAGTTAGCTCAGCAGCCTGAATCTACTGACATCAAACACAAATGCAGTGAAATTGACAGAATTGCAGTCAGAAATAGTTCAAATCCTAAACAGCACTGATTAAACCCCCAGGCACATACCCCCTCCCAGTACAAGCTAAGACAATAATAAAATCAAAACAGCAAGAACAAATACTTCCCTTTTTAGTTCATCCTCCCTCAAACAGCAGGAAGAAACACTCTTTTGTAGTTCACCCTCCTTCAGGCTCCAAATCCAAACTGACTTCATGAATGGCCTGGTGTCTAGCGCCCCTTACGTTGGCATGGACACCAGATATATTTATATGACAGTAAGGCTGTGAATTCCCCAGGGAGGGAGGGGGCGTTAATCAAGTCCATGCCATCATTTGGTCAGCTCTATCAAGTTGTAATTTACCACAGGGTTCTTTCAATAATTTTCAAAAACAAACTGTCCTGCTCTAGATGTTACTTGGTTTTATAAATCTCTTTTGAAATGCGTCCACCAAAAATGGAAATTTAGAGAAAGGGTGGGGGAGGCACAGTGTCATCTCTGTCACCACCCAAAACACCTCTTCAATTGTAGTACTGAACCTTTCCTGTCCAAAAATTGCTAAAAAAAATGGAATATGGTGTGTAAAATATAAAGTGCAAGATGGTGTGTAAAGAATAATAAGTTCCAACCAGTGCTTGATCTCTGCCCAGGGAATCTTCTGAATGCATGTACTGCTAGCAATAGAATGAAAGTCTTTTACAACTATTATTGTAGTGGTGTGAAACTTGACTGTGTGGGGCTACTATTTCACAACAGGTGGCAGTTGTTCTTTATGAACTTTGTAATAATAAATACTACTACTAATAAAAGTAATAATAATAATCATGGGAACCTGCTCCGGGACATACCTACAAGAAAATCTCAAGTGTCTGACCACTCCAGTAAAGTCCTAAATGTGAGGCATCAGTAAAGTAATTACCCCGTTTACATGCAAGGTTAGAATCGATTGCATAGTAATCAGTTACTTCTCTAACCTTGCGTGTAAATGGTGCTAAAGAAGGATCTCGCAAAGAGAACACACAACAGAAATTACAAGTATTACAAACACAACACAAAACACCCTAGAACAGCACAGCTTAATGAGGAGCTACAACAAATGAGGACAACATTGCTCAAAATGCTTGATAAAAAGGTCGTAGGCAAATTATGAGACATGGACCATAAATATTATAAAATTGGGGGTTGAGCCACAAGACTGCTAGCATTTAGATCAAGAAAAGAAGTGTCAGAGTGTTGTTTGGGAGTGAGACTAAGATGGCCGCATAGGACTTTCACTCTCACTCTCACTCTCGACTCTCTGCATCAAACAAAAGACATTGGTGAGTAGTTTTCTTTTTCCACAGGCTTTTATACAGTAAATATGGCACACTGGGGTGGGCTCCCAGTGTGCCATATGAGTCTGAGGGGGGCATACATGATGCAGACAGGGGGATTTGGCACCCCCGTCGGCAGTGAAAGTGTCAGTGGACGGGGCAGATGATTCATTTTTGAAAATGGCTATTAATGTTACTTTTTTGACAGTCCATTTCTCCAAAATCACAAAATCCAGCCACACAAAATTTGGCATGTCAAGAGACCTACCACTGGAGATTATGCATGGCAGAGTTTGTGCAAATCCGTTGAACAGTTCCAGAGTTTTTAACATTCAAATATTAAACAACTTGGTTTCATTTTCACAAGCAGACTCATTTTTGCAAATGGTCCATTTTCATGCTAAACACTTAAGTTTTCCCATAGGAAATAATGGGAAATTTAGAACTTTGATAACTTTTGAACAGGTTAATGTTTTTTCACCAAACCTTCAAATGGCACATTTGTGACCCAAGGGCTTTCTACCCTGAACATTTCAGCCCACAACATAAAGCCATTTCTAAGATCCAGGATGACAAAGAAATGTCAAAAAATCTCGATATTTCTGTTTTATTTAACACTTTATATTTCAGAAACTGCTTGACAGATTCCCACCAAACTGAGAAGCCCAAGTTACACCCCACACCTGCTCTCCTGCCTGCTTGGGGGGGGTGTCAGGGTTGTAAACTCTAATACCACATTTCCCAACTTTTGTCACTTTGACCCTTACAGGAACATTAACAAAGTGTTTTGCAACTTATTGCCTTACTTTTTTGAGATACTGTAGTATAATCGTATCCTTATTTACTGTGGGAGCAAAGAGTCCTTTGAACCCTGCACTCACGGGCATGCATAATTTTGTCAGTGTCTAGTGGCACCCACCACCCTCTGATCCCCATATTTACAATACTTTACTACCTGATTGGTGGTTAGTGGCACCCCCACCCTCCCATATCCCCTAATTTATAATAATGTACTACCCCATTGTTGGTTAGTGGCACCCTCACCCTCCCATATCCTCATATAGTATAACCCTGGTGTCTAGTGGCACCCCCACCCTCTGTTGCCTATATATATGTTAATTTAGTACCATCCCATATCTCCCATTTATGGTCATTTAGTTAAAGCACTGGTGGTTAGTGGCACCTCCCCACCCTCCCATGTTCTCATATATTATAGCCCTGGGGCTGGATTCACAAGGACAGCCAAAAATCCAGCAGCTGTGGGAAAAAAGCATGCAGCACTGTGGAAATGCTGGTGGGGGATATTCTGCAAGAAAAATTGTGGACGTGTGGAAATCCATAAAAAAACAGCAGTTGAGAAAATTCTGCAAGTGCTGAAAATCCACAAGTGCGGATCTGCAGCTGTGGAAAAGGCTTAGGAGGCACAACAACAGGCAATCCATATTAGTTGGAGCAGCATATTTTGGCAGTCTTGCCATAGATGTAGCTGAAAGTACCCATAGAGAGAGACCAGCAACCATGCCCTCAAGTGGGACCACTGCAGCACCACTGGTACCAGCAAAACCATGCACCACAATGGCTATTTGTAACTGATGGTTGTGTCTCTCCCTGGAATGTTTATTTTGCCTGCTGCAGTAGCACTCACTGCAGACTGTTCAGCCTCTACTGGCTGTGGGGCTTCTTCATGGGCTGCACTGGGTCTGGTGATTGTTGTTTGTTGTCTTTCAATGTCAATGTGTGCTAGTGTTGCTGTAACAATTGCCACTGCTATACACCCACTGGTGTGCTATTACTTGTGCCTGACCTCTACTATAATTGTATTTCAATTGTTGGGGCACTGCACTTTGCTCAGGGAGTGTTATGCCTCACTCTCATATGTGCAACATTTTTTCTGCAACTGCAGAAAAACACTGGCTGAGAATAGTCTTTAAGAGGATGTACCATACTTATCAATGACTTTTTTCCTCAGGAACTTCTGCAACTGCACTTTTTTCCACAGTCTGTAGTATATTTTTTCTGCAGCTGCTGATGTTTGGTGTATAGTGCTCAGAGAACTTTCCGGTTTTTTACCACAGCTACGGAACTTTTGGGGACTTAGGGAAGGGTTTGCACCTTCAGATTGTTTTGTGAATCCCACTTCCCCATGTCTAGAAGCACCTCCCCATGCTCCAATGCCCATATTTATAATATGTTTACACTTAATTGGTGGTTAGTGGTACTCCCCCTCCCATGTACCCATATAGTAAACCCTGGTGTGTAGTGGCAGCCCCGACTTTTGGATGCCCATATTTATGATAATTGTACATTTCATTGATAGTTTGTGGTACCTCCCACCCTCCCATGTACTAGTAAAGCTGCAAATAAGAAAACCAAGTCTCAATGCCTTTTGTAACCTAAAAAAAAGTCCAGCGTTGATTGCACCTGCAACAATCACCCAACCTCTCACTATGCACCCACTTCCCTGAACCACCCTTGACTCCTCCACACACCCTCACTAACCTGAACTGCCAACACAGTGAAAATTCACTCTCTGATCAAAGACGTGTCTTGCTGCTGAAACTGGCAACTGCTGTCTAACCAGTAAGGTAACTGCAGTCGAAAATACATTCAACCACAGTTACCTTACTTGTTAGACAGCATTTGCTGGTTGCAGCAGCAAGATGCATCTTTGATTAGTGAGTGAATCTTCACTATGTTGGCAGTTCAGGTGAGTGAGGGCGTGTGGGGGGGTCAAGGGGGTGCGGGGAGGTGGGTGTACAGTAGAAGATTTGTTTTAAAAAAAATGTGCCAGAAATACCTTTTCTGGGCAGTTTTGCTGGAGGAGCCATTCACCTGCATTCTCTGTATGAGAAGAGTGGAACATTCTTGAGTACCACAGCTGTAGGTAGAAGTCATGCAGTGGGCTGAAGTGAGCGGAGTGAGCTGCTGATTCCCCATTCTGTCTGTGTCTCTATATCTCTGTTTCTCTTGCTGTCTATCTATCTATCTATTTGTCTGTCTGTCTATCTGTCTATCTATCTATCTAAACACTTTGCTATTAAGTGGATTGGGGTGTCCACCTCTGGTACACTTGTTTTCCCCTTCCCTCCAGGCTGCACATACCCATTCCTATTTTATAAGTGGTGGCACCAGGGTGCTCACCCCTGGTGCTGCTGAACAGCTGCCTAACACTGGGGTGCCAAGTCCCGAGTGTCAGATATGTGTCCTGTAAAAAAGAAAAACATCCCCTAATGTTTTTTTTTAATCCTGTAAAAAAGAAAATGGTCCTTCAACAACCCCCCACCCTATCCTCCCACTCAGCATCCACCACTCCACACCCCATACCCCATACACACACCCTCACTAACCTGAACATGTCACATGGCATAAATCCACTCTCTGAAAGAAGGCATTTCTTGCTGCTGGAACCAGCGACTGCAATGTGAGAAACTAAAGTAAATGCATTCAATGTATTTCAACGGGGGGGGGGGGTTGAACTTCGATGCATAACTTTGTCATTTTTGCATATTTTCACCCCAAATTTTCAACATGGCCTTTTTGGGACACTACTGCATTACCAATGGCAGTGAAATTATGCAAATCAGGCCCAAAAGGTGATTTCATGGTGACTTGATGAAATCACTTTTCAGGCAGGACTCAAAAATTGTCACTGCCTTTGTTCATGAGGTGGGCTCATAAGAAGATTGTGTTGAAAATTTGGGGTCAAAATATTTAAAAAACTGCAACGTTTTGAGTGTACATTGAAATTTTGAAACAGCCATTTTGTTCACATCACCTCATGAACATGACAACTGTCATTTTTCAAATCCTGAGCAAAATGCATTTTCACACCTGTTTCACAGAATAACGTTGTTGATGCATGAAATCACCTTTTGAGTGGGTTTTGAAAACTATCTCCACCCTTGTTAAAGAGGTGGTGCCATAAGAATACTACAAAAACAAAAAAGTTATCAGTGTATGTTGAAATGTTGTGATGCACGCACATAACTTTGGTAATTTTAAATATTTTTACTCCAAATTTTCAACACTGCCATTTTTTTCACATCACCTCATGAAAGTAACAATTATCATTTTTCAAAACCTAGCCAAAATGTATTTTCACACCTGTACCACAGAATGATGTTTCGGCTAAGATTTGAAAATTTTCACATACTGGGTTCATGAGGTGGGTTCGCAAAAAAGGCTATGTTGAAAATGTGGGATCAAAACATTAAAAAACAATACAGTTATAAATGTACATTTAATTTTTTATGCACATTCATAAGTTTGGTAACTTTTGACATCCAACAGTGGACAGAAGGACAGGGCCAGTGGAGTCCTACACTTCCATAGGTGGATTGAGTGTGCACTTGGTGCACAGCCCAGATGACCCTGGGCATCTGCATCTGTTCATGCAGGTCCCGAAGGGATCTGTGTGAATGAGGATACAATTCCACTATCTGAAAAAAAGGGGAATTATTTGCAAAAAAAAAATTGTTATAGCACCAGGTAGGGTAACTTAACACCACAAAGGTATGGAAATGTGGCAGTAGGGTTTCCAACCCTAACTCCACATCCTCAACCCCTAAGCAGCAAAAGGGAAAACCATTAAGGTTTTGGGTCTCTGGAGTCTTTTAGCTTTGTAGTTAATATGGTGAATTGTATTAGTATTTGTTCATAAATCATATATATATGTATATACATACAGTATATACAGTATATATATATCTATATGTAGATGATATATGTTGAATTTTTCTCAATGTACCCTTCTGGGTAGTTGTAATTGTTAGACTGAATAAACTGAACTGAACTAAACTAAATTAAACTAAACTATATATTTCCCCATATACTGTATAATGGTAGCCAATTAGCATATTATGATGCCAATTAGCTAATTACATTGTATTAATGTGTCTTACTAACACATTAATACCTAACAAACACTATATATAGGGGGTGGGGTATTCAGAAATGCACCAGAGGCAGACACAACAGCCGCGCAGCACATGTACACTGCGCCAGTGAGCAACCAACAAAATATTCAAAGGCTGAGCACAATGGCAAGTGACAGCGCAAGATGGCTGAATATCACAGGGATGCGCCATCACACAACAAGGGCTGCACCAGGGAGCAAGTCAGCAGGCACCATCGCGCAACCTGGGCTGCACAATGGAGCATGGCAGGAAGCGTAAGAGCACAACATGGTCCAGACAAGGGACAGAGATGCATGGACCATAGTACAGGGCACCCTGCACAGTGTGGAACAGGCCACAAGAGTAGGCCACAGTGCCACCAAGGTGCAGGAGATGACTGGATGGAGGCAAGGCAGGTGCACAGCTGCAGGCCCTGACCACACAAACCACAGCACTGCAAGGAGGTGGCGTGACACCAATGGCCACTGGCAGGCAGCCACAGGCAACACCCACAGGATGGCACGGGACATGCCACCAGGACCATAGCTGACAACACACCTTCCAACAGCACACAATACACAGGCCACACAGCCCAGCAGGGAACACACATACACCCCAGGGCACACACACAGGCCACTGGGCACAGACCACCAGACACAAGCCCAAGTCGACCCCAGATATACCACACAGCCACCATGCACACCACTGCAGCATGGCACCATACGCCAGCTGCAAAGCAGACACAGACACAGATGGCTACCAAAATATAAGTGTATTAAAATAAACAAACAACAACAAATTATATACAGGGGAACAGGAGAGGGGCAGGGAATGGGGAGGGCACAAACAGGAAGGTAGGCTGGGGAAGGGGTGGGGACAGGGATCATGGCTAGGCAGGGTACAATGGAGGTTTGGGGGGTCAGAGGAAGGGAGGGTGAAGCAGGTCAACGGGCCCCCAAGATGTCCACATCTACCGGTGCCTCATCTGTCTTCACCTCTGAGGCCAGAACAGGGCCTGCTGAATGATGCAGGCCACCACAATGGTGGCTGTGTGACCCTCAGTATCCTCTCCAGCAGCTGTGTGTAGACATCCACCTGATGGACGCCTATGACAAAAGAGTGGACAAGGATGAGTGCACGACCACATGACTGTAGCCCATCCACCGTGTGCAGCGGATAGCGGTGACATGTGCCCTGTAGGTGGCACATAGCCATCCGCAGTGTGCATGCCCACACGAGCCACCATCCCAACCAGCCACACTCAGCACTGCACACCACCACCAGCCATGTGCAGCACACCACAGCCATGGTTGCCATGCAAATGGCCATTGTGTGGGGATGGCAGTGGCCTGGCTTGGACCTGTATGCACCCACAGCCCACCCACAGTGGCCACACACACATGCAAAAGGTGCAGCATGATGCAATGGACCACGCTGGCGATGCACGGCCGTAATGGCTATGTGCATGGGGGGTTGTGACTCACCCCTATCCCACACAACAATGTACACTGACAAAGTGCTTACCTGCAGGCTGTGGTCTGACTGGCATCTGTCCACCTGCACCTCCCACCTGGCCAGCATCCCTCTGCCATGCGCCACCGCTGTCCTGCTGCTGCCTAGCAGTGGCACCCGCCATCTGGGCTCTGCACCAATCTTCAGGGCCTAGTAGGGAGACAGTGAGAGGCAGACATCAGTACTGGGCACCAACCCATGTGCCCCACCCCCCACCAGCACAGCATACCCCATGTCCCTGTGCAGTGGCGGTGCCATGGCACAGCACATCTATGGTGCACTTCCATGGCTGGCAGCGTTCCCAGCCATAGCCCCCCAACCTCTGACAGCACAGTGTGGCACCCGCTGGCACCTCACAGAACAGCAACATGGCATGGTCGTGGATATGTGCACTCACCTGGCCGTAGCACTGCACCCCTCTGGACACCTGCCTGCAATGTCCTCAGTCAGTCCAGATCCCTCCTCCACAGGTCCCCATACCTGTGGTGGCACTGTTCCCCACTGTGGCATGACCCTGTGGCCTCCTCCAGCTCCTGTGCCACCCCCTGCCACACCTCTGTTCGTGGCTGGTCCAGGGGCACCTGCCCATATAGGGAACCAACATGAGGCTCCACCAGTGTCACCAGGTTGACTAACTCAACCTGGCTCCAGGTGGGCACTCTTGGCGTGCTCTGATGTGGCATGCCTGCAAACAACACCACTGAGCCAAAATGGCACTGGTGAGTGCACGAGACGCATGCGCGATGGATGCGTGACATGCCTGGTGATGCGCCACCATCCCCAATTGCACATGCCTCACCGATGCACAATACAGCTGGGGTGATGCTGGCACATGCTGCAGGCACCCTGGGGTCAAGGGACACATGCAAGGGTCAAAGGTCTGCACGTGCACCATGCGCGACAGCACGACAGGGCATGGATAGCATGGTGCGCTATAGAGTCCAGTGTGCCCCATGGGCCATGTGCCAATAGCACACGGCACCATTGGAAGTACAGCACACGTGCCTAACATGCCCAATAGCATCAGAGCGCATGCCACCTGTAGCGCACGGTGTGTAGGATGCGCTACCAATGTAGGCAATGTCAGTGCACGCATGAACTGTACCATGCGGAATGCGCATGTCATACGGTTGTGCTATAGCTTGTACATGCACATCCCCACTGCACCATGAGCAATTCCGTGATATTCAGCAGGCATATGCAGATGACCTGATCAGCATATCTGCAGTGCATCAGAGGCATTTGCATCTCATTACAGTTGCGTATTCCCTCATTTGCATGTGATGCGCTATAAAGGTGCCATGGAACTGCACAGGCACCAGACCGGTATGCATCCTTCACAGGTAAGACACCAAGCAGTGGTCATCTTGGGAGAGTGGAAGGGGGGCACACTCCGTGTGTGGCAGCCAGCACTAACCACATGTCCCCACCCACAGGACAGAGCATGTCAGTGCAAGAGGAGAATGAGGAGCAGGGGTCTGCATGGAGGTGCAGCCCAATTTCATGAGGGTTGAATGCGATGCCCTCATGAATGTTTGATGCTTACCTGGACCAGGAGCACCTTCTGAGTGGCTACACAGGCACCCCACAGGCCAGGGCAGAGGCATGGGAGGGAGTGGCCAGGGCCGTGAACCTGCAGAGCAGGCATCAGAAGTTAGCACAGGAGTGCAAGAAAAAGGTGGGCATAGACCAGTGGTGGATAAAGGAGAAGGTGGCTGCCATCCGTGCCACATGGGCCATCACACGCGGTGGACAGCCTGAGGTGCCACAGCTGACACCGCAGGAGGAGCTGGTGGTGGCGTCCATGTAGCGTAGAGCCATGGAGGGTGTACCCGGTGGTGGATTCCAGATGGGGGGAAGCCCATCGCTGCATGGTAGGTACAGTGGCACATGGGGGTAGGGGTGAGGGGTGCAATGGGGCAGGGGTGTGTGGTGGTGGCAATCACTTGTATGTGTTCTCTTACAGATCCTGAGTGCCTGTGTGCAGCTGCAGGGGTGGTGGTGCCCACCTTGTGGGCTGACATGGACCTGGAGGAGTGCCCATCCACCTCCACTGGAGTCTGGGGTCTGGACCGCTGCTGGGCCTTCCCCACTGTCTGACCAGATGCCTGTGGCATGGGCACGGATGAGGTCCAGGCAGTGTCTCAGCGGGATGCCAGCCATGGCATCCAGTATGCTGAGACACTGATCGGGGTGGGGTCTGGGTCTGATGATGACATGTCCACTATCCTGGACTGTAGTGATGCCAGCTGGGGGGAGGCACCCCTACCGTGCACCAGACACAGCAGCACAGCCAGTGCCCAGGTGGCACTTGACGACCCTCCAGCCACACCGCCTGGTGAGGCGGTGGTTGATGTACCTGTGACACAGCCCATACTGTGTGGTGGTGGTGGTGCAGCCACTCCGGCACCGTCACGCGCACAGTGGCCAGAGGGGCAGCAGTGGCAGCAGGATGGTGCAGAGGGGGTCCAGGTGCAGTGGCCGCTGCCATTGCACCTCAGACAGTACAGACACAAGGGGGCCCCACTGTGCAGCCCCAACCTGTGCGGAGGACTGTGCTACAGGGCCGTGCAACACCTGTGGGTTGGTGCAATGCCCAAGGCCAGGATGCTGACTCTCTGACCGAGCACATCCATCTGCTCCAGGCATTCATGGAGCAACAGATGCTGGTCATGGCAGGGGTGCATGCACTCTGCACGGAGCTGCGCCAGTCCACAGGGTGGCATGACCGGGACTTTGAGTAGCTCCTGGCCAAGGCCACACGCATGCGGGAGGACACTACCACAGGCCTGGATTGGCTCACCACTGCAGTCATGGCCATCCTAGCACCGCTGGCCACTCTGGTGTGGGGCCATCCGCAACATTCACCATGGAATGCATTCTCCACCCCTCGGTCCTGGCGTCGTGCAACCCCGGCATTATCATCGATGGGATCCACTGTAGGCATTCTGGGCACATCTGGAGCGGGCATGTTCGGGGACCTAGAGATGCCTACGAGGAACCGGTCACATACCCACAGTGTCACACCTGGGGGACCATCTGTGTCATCCCCTGTGGCCTTCGCACAGCCAGAGTCTGCTGGGTGGCCTCAGTGGTGCCATCCACATGTCCATGGTGGCCATGCAACTGCGTGGCAGTCATGATCCACCTCCCTCCCTGTCCACTGCCAGCCACAGCCCTGTATGCACAGTGGCATGGTGTGTGCATGTGCGTACCAGGGCCATGAGGTCCATGGTCCATGCAACATGCCTGCCCTATGCACACCCACCTAACCGCTGGCCACTGTGGCTTGTGCATGATGATGCCATCACATCACCAGCTGCCACTGTGCACTGGTGTTCAGCATCTGACACATGCCCATTGGCGGCTTCGGGATGTGCATGTGTGGGTGCCGTGTGACTGTGTCTGTGTGTGTGGAGGTGTGTGGGGCCATGTGTGTGGGGTCCGCAGTGCTGTACGGGGTGCTTCCTCAGTGTCCAGTCCCTTTCCGTCAATGCTGCCCTCCAGCCATGTCTGTTGTGGGGCCCAGCCTGGCATGCCTGTATACTGTGCCCTGGTCCCTGCATGTGGTCACGTTCATCTACCTGCGTGCACCGTAGTGCTCCTCTGCAATGGTGTCCCAGTGCTGCTGGGCCATCCTCTGCAGCCAGGGTTCCCGTCATCTGGGGTGGCTGCCCACCACTGTGGGGCCCGGCGTCCGCATCATCCCCACTGCTGTTCCCCTCTTTGACCTCGATGGCTATCCCATGGTCAGTGGCCATGTTGTGTAGCACACAGCAGGCCAGGAATAGGCCACAGGCCTTTGAGGGGCTGTACTCTAGGGCACCGCTAGACCTGTGCAGGCAATGGAACTGTGCCTTCAGCAGTCCAAACACACGCTCGATGATGTTCCATGTGCTGGCATGCACCTCATTGTATTTCTCCTGCGCTGGGGTCGATGGGCACCGGTATGGGGTGAGCAGCCAGGGCTGGAGTGGGTATCTGCTGTCACCTGTGTGGGGACATGATGGGTTAGCACCATGGTCTGTGTGTCTGCCCCACCGCCTACACAGTCAGACCCCCTATGACCCTAGCATTGCATCTCCCCCCCAGACCCTGCCCTGCTGTGCAGGGCTGCCCATTCCAACTGCATACTCACCTACTAGGTGGCCGGTGGGGATGTCCCCACTCTCAAACCTGTGGCACAGTGCAGACTGGTGCCTGATGAAGGCATCATGTGCTCCTCTAGGGTGTGTGGCACAGACATTGATTATGCGCCCCTTGGCATCGCACACCACCTGGCAGTTGATGCTGGGGTAGCCTTTCCTGTTGATGTAGGTCACCCCCTCTGGCCCCGGTGGTGTACGGATGCCTACGTGGGTGCCCTTCAATGGCCCCTAGCATTCCAGGCATACATGCAACCCTGTGGAACTCCTGCATGTTTGCTGTACGCTCTACCTGTGTGCTGGGGAAGTGGATGTATTCTGCAGCATGTGGCAGCAGTGCATTGAGGAATTGTGTGAGATGCTGTGACACGGCTGACTGGGTTATGCCTGTGGTGTCCCCTGTTGGTCTCTGGAAGGTGCCCATGGTGAGCAGGCATATTATGGCCATGACCTTTGTCTCCACTGACAGGGCGTGGCTCCATCTTGTGGGTGCCTGCATCTCATCACTGCACAGCTCACAGAGCTGCCTCAGAATTGCCTGGTTCAGGTGGTACCATCCCACAATCTCGGTGTCACTGTACTGTTCGAATGTGGTGCATGCACAGTATCACCTGTTCTGGGCATACCACCACTGGGCCCTTCCACAGCAGTGCCGCTCAGCCTCCTGTCTCCTCACACCCCTCATTACTGCCTCCATCTGGAATATTGCAGTGGACATGGCCTGACCTGTCCTGCCCCCCCGTGGCTCATGTCCTGGGCTACCCCGGCTGTGTGCTGCTGTCTGGGCCCCTGCACTGGGTGCACTTCTGTGTTGGGGACCCACACACACACTCTGGTAAGCTCACACTGACAGGCACAGTCAGGGTTGCACTCTCTGTCCCACTGCCCATTGCACTTCCTGCCTCTGTGCCTGTTCTGCACTCCTGCTGCTGTCCTGCCTGGCCACTGGACCTCTCTCTGTCTCTGTCTCCCTCTGTGTCTGTCTCTCTCTGTCTCTTACTCTCAGTCTCTCAGCCCTACTCCCATGGGTGCGTGCCTCCATCCCCTGCTTGCTCCATCCTTTTATGGGCTCAACTTTGCTCTGTGCATGTCCCTGTTGCTGCGCGCTTACGCCATCAGCTTGCTGTTGTATATCACAATGTGCAACTTATTCATGGTTACGCCCCCTGATCTTGTGCATGCATTCATTTGGGTTGCGCATTGGTGCACTGCGTTTTGTGCTGCGCATTGTAGGCCACTGAATATTGCTCATTGGTGCATGTCTGCTGTTGCAAGTTAATAACACATTACTATCAAACACACTGAAAACCACACCACTAACACATGTAATAAGCCCCTTAATAACACAAGTAGCACGCACCTTAATAACACATGTAACAGCTATCCTACCCCACAACACTGTGGTAAATCATAGGACACAGCAAAAAGTGTCCAGCCTAATGCATTATATAAAATAAAAGATGGCAAATCCAGCATACTCATGAAATAATACCATCTTGAGGTCACTCATAAAAAGGCCAATCACCCTTTGGGTCCATGGTTTTATGGCATGTTTGACCTCCTCAAATAAATTATTTCCTTGTATATTGCACCTTACCATCATTTTTTCTCTATATATTGATATTCTTTGCAAAAAACTGCAGTAATGCACTAGTTAGGGTTCAACTTAATGCCACAGAAGTAGGGAAATGTGACGTTAGGGTTTCCAACCCTAAGGCCCAACCCCCCCAAGAAGCAAAGGAAAATTACATCAGGGTTTTGGGTCTCTGGAGTCTTGGCAAATCAGTGCTGGGGTCTTCCTTGGGGATGTTATTCCTAATGGTCACCCTTCCCCCTAGCTTGTAGCCTCCTGTCTGAAGCACAAGGTACAGCTCCAAGCCAGTGCCTTATAATGATACAGGCATCGAAGGAAGTATGTCTTGACATGGTATCCACTGCTGACAGCGAAACTTTTATAGTGACCATCAGTATAGTGACTACAGCGCCAGGTCACTGTACAGATGGTCGTTGGACCCAGGCACTGTATTCAGGGGATTTTCACCCCCTTCCCTAATCAGCTCCTACTCGGAGTTGATTATAAAAAGTGTGGGGGGGTTACAGGGGACACTGACCCCCGTGTGGGGGCTTCAGGGGGAAAGGCCCCTCAAAGAAAACAAAGTTTCCAACTTGGAAACCATCTGCCAATCGCAAATGTGGTCGACATGGTGGTTTTGCTGTCCAGTCATTCGACAAAATTTTTGTCGACAATTGGACATAGATCCTTTTGACACATATTGCCAACACAATCTGTTGTAGTTGTCTTGACACAGGGCTCTGTGGGCCCTGTGGAATAAAGGAGATCATATCTGGCATTGTTTGCTCAGGGAAGAGGGTGGCGTTAGACTTCACAACCCTAAGGAAGGCCCCACCACTGATTCACCAAGACTCCAGAGACCACAAATCCTAATGATTGTATCTTTTGTTGCTCAGGGGATGGAGTGGGAAGTTGGAAACCCTAATGTCACATTTTCCTACTTTTGTGGCATTAAGTTGAACCCTTACTGGTGCATTAACGCAGTTTTTTTTGCAAAGAATTTCCTTTCTTTTTGAGAGAGTGGAATTGTATCATCATGTGAAAAGTTAAGGGTTTAATGTAGAACCTGTTGCTCAACCCTGACTATAGTGGTGCTACTGCAAAAGTATAAGATATAGTCAATGTAAAAACACTGCCTCAATGTAGATATTAGTGTTGAAGAATCCAAAGTGCACAAAGTAGGGAAATGAGAAAATGTTAGGGTTGGGGTTTACAGAGTCTTGGTGAATCAGTGCTGGGTTCTTCATTTTGGTTGTCAGTCTTAATGCCCCCCCCCCAGGCTTTAGTCTCCTGTCTGAAACACAAAGTGCAGCTCCAACCCAGTGCCTCCTAGTGATACAATCTTTGGAGGTAGAGATGTATGGCTTGCCACATGTGGCCAACAAAAAACAATTGTAGCTTTCTTCACAGAGGGCCTTTTGGGCACTCTGTGAAGAAAAGAGTTCACATCTGATCTTGTTTACTCAGGGAAGGGGGTGGGCGTTAGAGCTAAACAACCTCAAGAAAGACTCCACTATTGATTGACCAAGATTCTGGAGACCCAAACCCATAATATTTTTTCATTTTACTACTTTGTTCACTGTGCATTCTTCAACCCTAATGTCTGCACTAATGTAGTTTTTTGCAATGAATTACCCTTCCTTTTCTGAAAGTGAAATTGTATCCTCAGTCACATTGGTTCCTTTGGGACCAGCATGAAATGAATAGAATAGTGGAGATTACCCCAACGCAGTGCATGGGCCCATCTGGCCTTAACACGCACATCAACCCTTTGTGAGGAAAGGCTCCCCAGCCCACCACAAGGTGTTGTCTGTGCACCAGACCACTGCTTCATCCCTCCTCAGGTTGGGGCCGGTACTGCACACTGCATGACCTTCCTCAGCCTTAGCCCATTCAGCCGGCTCACTGAGCTTCCATCTGAACTCACGTCACTGGCACAGGAAGGCAACATGATCGCCGCTGGGCAAATGGCCTTCCCTGCTAAAAACATTACTGCACAATTTTATTTTGTGACAGTTTGACTCCAAAGTTTCAACATAGTCTTTTTGTGACCCCCACTTGCGAACATGGCAGGTGTCATTTATAAAATGCTGTCTAAAATGTCATTTTGTGAGAGAAGTGTGAAAACACATTCTGGCCAGGATTTGAAAAATGACACCTGTCACATTCATAAGGTGGTGTGAAGAAATGACAATGTTTAAAATTTGCTGTCAAAGCACTAAATATTAACAAAGTTATGAGCAAGCATTCAAAAATTAGAAGGGTACCTTCATAACTTTGTTGTTTTTTAATATGTTGTCCCCAAATTTTCAGCATTGTCTTCTTATGATCACATCTCATGAACACAGTAGGTGAAAATGTTCAAATTCTGACAAAAACATAATTTTGCAGTATAAGCGTGAAAATACATTTTGGCCAGAATTTGAAAAATTATACCTGTCATGTTCATGAGGTGGTGTGAAAAAATAACTTTGTTGAAAATTTGGGGTTGAAATATTGAAGAGACTCTATGGCATATGTGATGGTGACAGGGGGATTGGACACCCCCGTCGGCAGTGAAAGTGTCAGTGGATGGGGCAGACTAGTTCAGTGCAGAATCCTGCATCGAAACTTTCGCAGAACAGTGGCACTGTGAATTTGTTAATCCATCCTGGAAGCAGATTTCGCACAGTGACCACGCCATTCTGCTTCACAGGTACGTAAACACATTTCAGGCAGGATGTGTAAAATGACAGCTGCACTATTCATAAGAAGATGTGAAAAAAATGGCAATGTTGAAAATCTGGAGTGAAAATATTAAAAACTGGTGAAGCTACAAGCGTGTGAAGAAACTTCACAATGCACGGTCATAACACAGTCATCTTTGGAAATTTTTTCACCAAATTTTTGCAACACTGGTTTTTTTTGTACCCCACATCATGAACAGTGGCAGTGTTATTTTGTTAATCGGTCCTGAAAGGTGATTCCACACAGTGACCGCAAAATCACCTTCTGGGACTGAGTAACAAAATGACAGTGCCAGTGTTTATGAGGCGGGGTCCCAAGAACCCTATGTTGAAAATTTGGGACCAAAATTCCCCAAAATGGCAGAGATATCAACCTAAGTTGATCCCCCCCTCCATTGATTGTCATTATAGAGTGCTTACCTTTGATTCTTCAGTTTGCAGTTCGGCTTTGAAGAGTTCAGACGTTTCCCATTCCAGAGAAGATTGCTACTCCTGACCCGTGGAGGTAAGTATGGAGTAAGGGAGGGGTAAGGGGAGGTGGGTGCTCAGTGGGAGGGTGAAGATTGGGGAGGGAGGACTGGGGAGACGATGAGGGACCATTTTCTTTTTTTCAGGTTTTAAAAAAAATAAAAGAATTCGAGGGACGCTTTTCTTTATTTACAGGTATTTTTTTGACATTTAGTAACTGGGCACACTAGGGTGGGCTCCCAATGTGCCATATTAGTGTGTGGGGAGGGGAACATGTGCCGGTATGGGAATTGGGCACCCTGTGTCAGCAATTGAACAGTACCGCTTTAGGGGTGGGAGGGAGGGCATCATCCGACACCAGGAGTGGGCATCCCGGTGTTGGAAGCATTTTAATTTTATTAAAAAATATATATTTAGCACACTGGGGTGGGTCCCAGTGTGCCATATTAGTGTTCTGGGGGGCACAACATGCATGCCAACACAGGGATTGGGCACCCCAATGTCAGCTTTTAATTTTAACAATAAGTGATCCACCATTGTTGATCCTCATTACTGAGACCATCCCTGTTCATGAGGTGGGATTAGGACCAGATCCTATGTGACCATCTGGTCTTCATCTCACAAATGGGGATTTTGACAGCTGGCGAAAGATAGTTTAAAAAAAATCCCTTTGCACGAGCTGTCAAAATCCCCTTTCGCCAGGCGATCCCCTTTCATGAGATGACAAAATCCTGGTTCATGAGTCAATCCTTGTTTATGAAAAAGGGCCATCTGGTCCCAAAATCATGATCAAGGATTCTGACAGCTCATGAACAAGGATCAGCTTGCAAAAAGGGATTTTGACAGCTCACAAAAAGGAATTTTGACAGCTCACAAAAGGGGATTCAAAAAACCAATCCCCTTTCATGAGCTGTCAAAATCCCCTTTTGTGAGCCAATCCCCTTTCATGAGCTGACAAAATCCCTGTTTGTGAGCCAATCCTTTATTTATTTATTTATTTATTTATGTTTTTGGTCACCGGGTGAGCAAACTGATCCAAAGGACCATTTTCAGTTATGACCCGGGCCATACAGTGGCACAGACAAAAGGTACAAGTTATAATACAGTAGTTACATATAATACAGTGAGTAAAGTGGTATCAGAAACAGTGATACATAAACATCATATCTTAAAAATAGGGGTTAAAGACATAAAAAACAAGTTAATGACAAATAAAACTTGTTCATGAGATAGGGCCATCTGGTCCTAAAATCCCAATCAAGGATTTTGACAGCTCATGAACAAAGATCATTAGCTAGTGACGATCAAAGATTTTTTAAATTCAAAACAGCCGTTTTAAACAAAAACAAAGAAAACCAGAAGCATGGGTTTGTACAGGGCATCTCCCGGAACAAAACCCATACTAGTCATACCACACAAGACACCTGTGATAGAAGTTAGACCATTTTATTTGTGTGGGAAACTGAAAACAAGATGGCAGCTCACAAAAGGGGAATTTTTCCTCACAAAATGGGGATTTAAGAAATCCCCATTTGTGAGGTGACAAAATCCTTGATCGTGTGCCCATTCCCCTTTCGCAAAACATACATATAAATCTAAGACTAAATTGAGTATGCTCAGAACCTGAAACTTCAATGTTAAATAACTTTTGAACAGATAAATATTTTTTTACTACACCAGTGCTGGATTGTTCCTTGGGCAAACCTCTTTATACCCTAACAATTTCAGACCACAATTCCTAATGGTGTGGCTGCAGCGCGATGGGCAAAAACAGTAAAAAATGGGTCAAAAAAGTGAAAACCACGGTTTTTGGTATTTTGCTGCACAAAAACCACAAATACAATTGAAACAAAACTTGGCATATCAAGAAACCTACCCCTCTGAGACTGCACATTTTGAATTTTGTGTAAATCCATTGAACAGTTGCAAAGTTATTAACGTGCAAAATTTGGGTTTTAACATTAAACTGCCTACTCAACCCCAACTATAGGGGCATGACCGTGCCCTATAACATATATATATATATATATATATATATATATATATATATATATATATGTTATGTGCTGCGGTAGTGCTACCATAGATTAGGGTTGAGTACCCATTTAATGTTAAATGGTGAAATTTTGCACCTTAATAACTTTGCCACCGTTCAATGGATTTGTCTGAAATTATGCAGGCATGGGGCATAACTATAGATCTTGGGATCTGCCAACTTTTGTACTGGTCGGATATACGCCTGCAGAGTTATTAAGTGACATTCTGGAGCGCATTTACTTTTTTTGCGCATTCTTTGCTCGCGCCTACAGGTCGCATGGTTTGCATGACCAGTCCTAAAACTTCAGAGAATGTGCAACCAGGGTCCCTGATGTGCCTTTTGAAGATTTCATGAAACAATATTGAACGATTCAAAAGTTATTCGAAAAACAAGTTTCCCATTATAGTCAATGGGAAAAGTTAACAAAACGTTCAACAGTGTAGTAAATGCGGTTTGTAGTGTCACAAATGACCCCTGTAGTGTCGTGAGTCAGCCATTTGTTTTCAGTTACTGATCACAGAAATGCTTGGCATTTAAAATTGGGACCATCTAGGGACACAATTATTTTTGTGTTTACCTAGTCAAGCCCTGAGGATGATAGACATATCTTTATTTTGAGGTTAAACACCCCAGAAATATGTTTTTGACATTTTTGAGAAAAGTAGTGTCACAAAATAGTGTCGCATCTGCGACACTTTTGTGATTTCTTTTGAGAAAGTGTCGCAAATCATGACACTACTTTGCAACAATATGGACAAAATGACAAGAATTGTTTGTCACCCTGCTGCAAAGGAACAGTTTGGTCTTTTGGGCTGAAATTTGGAGGGAAGAAAGCCAACATCTCACAGATGTGCCTTTTGGCAGCTTGGTGAAAAAATATTGTAGGGATGCAAAGTTACGGTACTCCAAAGTTGATGCTTTTTCCCATAGACTAACATTGTAGAGTCCACCGCCCCTTTCGGGGCCTGTATCTCGGAAACGGTGCGAGATACAGACTTTTCATCGGCAAAATGCTTAGCACCCCAATTAGGGGCTAAGTACAAAACTAGCCAGTAATTCATACGAAATTTTAATTTTTTTTCTATGTCGTACGGTCCCTGAGATATAAGCAATTTAGTATTCCAACTCCTCATTTTCTGCTCTGAGACCCATTATTATGTGTACATTCTTTGTACTCACTGTGTTTCTCTATGCAGCTGTTGGGGAAAACCAGGGTGTGCGGTCCAGTTACTGTTACACGTAGCATTTCCACTTGCATTTCCGTACTCATTTGTGTTAGCGTTCCCGTGTACGCCACCGTGTACGTTATCCTTTGTGTTTCTCTTTGCACTTGCACTTGCATTACTCTTACCATTTGTGTCTACAGTACTGTTTCTGTTTGCATTTCGCTTTGCATCACTGTGTGCATTACCATTTGCGTTTGCGCCGACCCTTCCATTTGCGTTTGTCTTTCACTTTGCGTCAACGTTGTTACCGTTACCATTTGCATTTCCAATTGCGTTCCCGTGTCTGTGCACATTACGGTTTGCATTTCCATATGTGCTTGCATTTTCATTTCTGTTTCCTTTGGTGTTATTGTTGCTGTTACCGTTACCATTTGTGTTTACGGTTTGCATTTCTGTATGCGCTTGCATTAGTGTTTCCGTTTCTGTTTCCTTTGGCATTATTTTAGCTGTTACAGTTACCATTTGCATTCCTAATTGCGGTACTGTGACCGTGCGTGTTACGGTTTGCATTTTTGTACGCGCTTGCATTTGCATTTCTATTTCCTTTGGCATTATTGTTGCTGTTACTGTTACCAGTTGCATTTACAATTGCAGTACCATAATCGTGCATGTTACGGTTTGCGTTTCTGTACGTGCTTGCATTTGCCTTTCTGTTTCTGTTTCCTTTGACATTATTTTTGCTGTTACCATTACCATTTGCATTTGCAATTGTGGTACCATGACCATGCGCATTACGCTTTGCGTTTCTGTATGCACTTGTGTTTGCATTTCTGTTTCTGTTCCCTTTGGCATTATTGCTACTGTAACAGTTAACATTTGCATTTACAATAGCGGTACTGTGATCATGAGCATTATCAATTGCGTTTCCGTATGTGCTTGTGTCTCCGTTTGTGTCACTGTTCGCTTTGGTGTCACTTTGCACTTGCGTTTCTATTAATGTTTGCTTTACCATTTACATTTCCATCACCATGTGCATAACTGTTAGCACTTGCATTTGCATTGCACTTACCGTTACTATGTCAGAAGACATCATGTGGTGGGAGCGTGGACCCCCACCACCGCATTCCATTCACTATTTATAGTTTTCATTCTCAAAAGGAAGGGGAAATTCATGGCAAAAAAACTTCATTTAATGCATCAGTTAGGGTTGTTCCACAGTGACAAAAGCGAGGAAATTCGGTGTTAGGGTTGAAAGCCCCCCTTGCACCCCCCAGCCCATCCCCCAATTGTGATGGGAGTGATTTCAACAAATGGAAGTACAGATCTGCTTTAAAAAAATGTAAAAACAAAATAACCCTAGAAAAAAAGAAATTTCAAAATGGACTGGCATATGGGAGAGATGGAGGGAAAAGTTTCTATACATATATAAATAAAAAGAAACAAATATCTCGGACAATAGGTTCAATTACATTGAATACCCAAGAGATATCAGCTCCACAACAATTGGCAGAGGTATTTAATGAATACTTCTCATCTGTATTCAATACCAAAAATAAAGAACCAGTTGTAATTTCAACTGTTTCTGATGTTAATGATCTCACTTTTACTAAAGATGAGATTAAGATACAACTTAATAGAATTAACATTATCAAATCACCGGGGCCAGATAAGTTACATCCAAGACTACTCAAAGAAATTAAAGATTGGTTATTACATCCTCTATACATACTATTTAATATGTCACTCACAAGCAACATAATTCCCAACGATTGGAAAAAAGCAGTTGTAACACCAATTTACGAAAAAGGAGATCATTCCAATGTTTCTAACTACAGACCAATCAACCTAACTTGCATTATTGGTAAAATCTTTGAGACCCGATTAAAAAATAATCTCGAACAAGATTTAGAAATAAAAGGGCTAAGAGATAAATTACAGCATAGTTTCAAAAAAAATAGATCATGCTTAACTGGTAATCTGGTATTTTATGAATACGTAAGTAAGAACCTTGATAATAACATACCAATGGATGTTGTTTATCTTGGTTTCTAAAAGGCCTTTGACAAAGTGCCACATGACCTTCTAGTATATAAAATGAAAATACTGGCCTGGATATTCAAACTGCGCCAGGCTGTGGCGCAAGCCTGGGTGCAGCTCAACTTTGTTGCACATGGGTGTGACCAGGGCGATATTCAACAGAGCTGCGCTATGGCGCAACTGCGCGAATACGCACCCTGGCCACACCACTGTCTGTCAGCACAGTGGCTGCGCCAGCACCGATGGTCAGGTGGAGCATGGAGATGCTGTGGCGCCAAGTGCCATTCGCCATGCACAGCACCTGCGATATTCAAACGGGGACATGCAAATGGGGCCATAATTTATGCAAGGTGCATGGGGGGCCATTTGCATCTCGTTACAGCCCCATTTGCATGCCATTAGCAAGCAGGTGCGCCGATCCCTGACAACTTGTGCCTGATGCCCTGCCAGGCAGCAGCCGTCAGGGACTGACGTCCCCTGCAGCCCGATCATGGGAAGTCCCGTAAGTGAATAAAAAAAGACCAATATCCCTGGTGGTCCAGTGTACCTCTATGTGCCCGATTGTGGGCATCATTCATCCCAAGTCCGATATCCCTGGTGGTCCAGTGGACCGCTGAGAAGCCTGATCATGGGCATCATTCACCCCAAGTCCGATATGCCTGGTGATCTAGTGTACCCCCACCCACCTGCCACTGAGCCCCACCACCCCAGTCCCCCCATAAGCCAGCGGGTGGCAGCACCCACCCACCTGCCGCCCGCCGCCTGCCGACTGACAGTTCAGTAGGGCTGCCACCCATTGGTTCAGAGCATGAGCCAATGAAGGCCCCAGCCCATACCATACTAGTCGGTCAGATATAGTAGATGAATTCATTCACATATCTGGACTGACAATATGTATGGGCTTTCATACCCATGGCTCATGCCTGAACCATCGGGCATGCAGCCCCACCGAGCTGTCAGTTGGCAGGCGTGGAGCGGCAGGCAGGTGGGGTGCTGCCGCCCGCCGGCTGATGGGGGGAACAGGGTGGTGGGGCTCAGTGGGCAGGTGAGGTGGGGGGTACACTAGATCACCAGGGATATCAGACTTGGGGGGATGTATAATGCCCACAATCGGGCTCCATGCAGTCCACTGGACCACCAGGGATATCGGACTTGGGGGGACTTCAGTGATGCCCGATCAGGGCATGGGGGAGCACCACCAGGTGCAGCGGGAACAAGTGATGGCCACCCACAGGTGGCAGCTGCTGTGTTGTGCCCTGCAATGCTGCAGTTCACCTGTGGGTGGCCTTCACTTGTTCCTTTTTTTGGGGGCGTAACTTTGTGCAGGCACAGGTAGGGGTTGCGCATGCATGACTTTGTACAGCCTGGGCTGAATATCGGGCTGTGCAGGTTATGCATGGGCATGCCCCCCTTACCTGTGCCTGCATACATTACTGATGCGCTCCGGCGCATCGGGATTTGTGCGGCGCACTTTTCCCTTTTAAATATCACACCGGGGTGCATCAGTGGGTTGTGCATGGCACAACACTGTTGCGCCATGCGCGACCCTTTTGAATATCTGGCCCCTATGTATAAATAGTAAAATCACCAATTGGATAGAGAAGTGGTTAAAAGAATAGACCCAACGCGTCTGTATTAGAGGCCACCTATCTGACCCTTGTCCAGTTACTAGTGGAGTGCCGCAGGGATCGGTTTTGGGCTCATTATTATTTTATATTTTTTTATCTGATTTAACCACTGATATAAACAGTTTCTCCATTAAATTTGCCGACGATACAAAAATAGCAGCATCGGTTAAAACTGTGGATGATGTAGCAACACTCAGTAATGATCTCAGGAAAATTGAGATATGGGCAGATAATAACCGTATGTCCTTCAACATTAACAAATGTGTAATTATGCATTTTGGCACTACCAACACACTAAACAAATACACACTAAATGGGCACACATTAACTTCTGTGGTCCAACATAATGATTTAGGAGTAATTATGAATTCTGAACTTACTTCTGGTAGTCATTGTAACTTTATCATAAACAGAGCGAATAGATTAATTGGTTGCATTAAAAGGAGTTTTACCTCCTGTGATAGGGGCTGTATCCTGCCATTGTACAGGACATATGTGAGGCCTCACCTAGAATACTGTTCTCCCCTCTGGAGTCTGTACCTTAGGAGAGACATTGGTAGATTAGAGGGAGTCTAGAGGAGACTAACTAAGATGGTCACTAACATGAAGGATAAGAATTATGAGACTAGGCTACAGAAACTGAACATGTACCCATTGGAATTAATAAGAAAGAGATAATGCACAAAACACACACTGACACTGAACTACTGTTTCAATTAAATATGATCAACAACAACCAGGATCGCATCCTACATAGCCATTCTCATCAACTCACACTTTTATTCCCTAGAACCAATAAAAGAAGAGCTTATTACACTCAAAGAATTATTCCATTATGGAATTCTATCCTCAGTTCCCTATACGACTGCAATACTCAAGCTACATTTAAACCGAATCTCGATTGTCATCTGTTGTAAACCAAGGGATCGTATACCAGCTGTGCTGGAGACATACACTTATGGGCATTAGCCTTCTGTATGCCTACCTTTTCCTAGTATGAAATCCTAGTAACCAGCATCGGGATGTGCATTGCGGTCATCGGTCCTAACTCTCACCCCATTCTCCTATACCTCAGCTTGTTTACACATGTGATGGGGTGAGAGTTAGGGCTGACACCCCAACACACACCCCGATGCCAGTTGGGGGTGCGGACTGGGGGGGTGCAAAGGGGGTTTTCAATTCTAACACCAAATTTCCTCACTTTTGTCACTGTGGAACAACCCTAACTGATGCATTAAACAGAGTTTTTTGCCATGAATATGGTGTATTCAAAAAAACTTCATTAACACATCAGTTAGGGTTAAATTGACAAAAACTGGGAAATGTGGCATTATGGTTTGAATCTCTATCTATCTCTCACTTACACAGACCATTAGAACTGAGGTCAGCCTAGCCATCAACCCTAACACTCACCGCATACCAATAGAAAATGTGATGACATGGGTACAGCATAGGAGAACTGGGTGAGTGTTAGGGTTGATGGCCCCAAGAAAGACCGGCCCCCACCTGTGGGTCCATGCATGGTGGGGAATGGGGTGTTAAGGTTGGAAACCCTATTGCCACATTTCGCTGCTTTTGTCAGTTTAACCCTAACTGATGCATGAACAAATTTTTATGTAATTTATTTCCTTACTTTTTGAGATAGTATAACTGTATCCATATTTGCCCATGGGAGCACAGAGCCTACACTTAGAGATGTAGCAAATTCAAATTCTGCTCACGAAGTGCCCATGAAGTAGGCACTTCACCTTGTAATTATCACTTCTCATTGTTACCCCACCTTAAAGCGAATTAAGGCGGAGTGACAAATCTATTGGCACTGCAGCCACCCACACATCACATGGCTTAAAGTAGTGTAAGTCACATGCTTTGGCCAGGCAGAAAGGAAGTGACTCACTAGGAGATAGTTTCACTTTCCCCTTTGCAGAAGGAGAGAGAGGAGCTTGTAGAGAGGGGAGAGAGAGAGAGAGAGAGAGTTAGAAGCACAGTTTAAAAACCACTGGTTAAAAGCCAAATCTTTCTTGTCTTTTTTCTGATTTTGTTCTTTGTTTATTAGTTCTTCTATGTATTTCTTTTGTTTGATTAATTCTTTGTTTTATTTTGTGTGTGTGTGTGTGTGTGTGTGTGTGACTGTGTTGGGCCACAGGCAGAAATTAGAATGAAGCAGGGAAGATCTGGGGCTGGGGCATTTCTGTGGCGTGGCAAATGGGTGGGAGTTCTCACACGTGGGGGGCTGGGCCAGTTTTGGCTGGACCACAGTAAGCTCTTCCCAGCCCCCCCCAGAAGCAGGAGATGTTGGTGTTGCTGCTGCAGCTATGATGGAACAACCACCACCACCTCCTCCCACTGCCCCACCACCACCATTGCCAGAAGCACCTCAGCAGCTTGTGCCTGTGCCCCCGGCCCCAAGTGTGGAGCTTCAGTCCCAGGCTCCCACAGCATCTGGTCCCCTCCACCTGTACCTGGTCCTCCCCACACCTCCCTAGTTTGGGAGTTTCTCAATGGTGTGTGGGGGACAGTAGCTTTGTAAGTTGCCAGGTCTGTGATGTGGAGGTGTGCTGTGGTCCACGGAGAAGTCACCTGGGAACCGGGGGCCAGCACACCCATATGTTGAACCATCACTGGGAGGAGCGGCAGGCTACTGTCACGAAACAGGCCAGGACTGCTCCTGCTGGCCCTTCTGTGGCAGAGGGGGTTGCTGTGTGTGGTGTTAAGTAGAGGAGTGCCATGGCAGCACCTTCAGCTCCACCAGCACCAGCGCTACCAGCTGAAGCACCTCCTGCTGGTGGCAACCCCACAGAACTGCCTGTAAGTCAGGCTGATTTGGCAGTTCTGTGGAGTGTGTTGGATGCTGCCAACCAGCACCTGACCAATGTCGAGTGGCAGTTGGAGCGGATCAAGGGCCATCAGCCTCAGATGATGGCCATGATCTAATTGCTGTTGTCCCACCATGACATTGAGCATTCATTTTTTAGTTTTTCCTTCATTGTACCCCACCATCCTCTGTAATAAAAAATACATTCATATGTTGCCCCCTGACTCTTCCATGCTGTATCTTATAATTGTTTTCCCTTTTTTATGCAAATCTCTTCTTGTCTTCTGTTCTGTATGCATCCACCCTGTTGTTGATTCCATTTCCGTACTCTACAGTTTCTATCCTGTGCCCCCCCTTCCTTCTATTAAGTGTGTATGTTGTTTTGGCTTTGCATAACCTTGTTTTAAGTAGAAAAGGGTTATTCTTTCCCTCATCATTCCAACTGAAAGGGAGTAGTCCACCCAAAATTTGCAACAACTTATGTTATGCAAAGCTGTTTGATTTTTATGAAAAGTCCTAGTGTGTCCTTCTCTCTGTCTGCTATTAGGAGTTTTTCCTAAATTAGCCTGCTAGCTTTATGGTAGTTTTACAAGTTATGACCCCTTGGGATCTCTGTCTCAAATATGTTTATTGCCTTACTTTTACCTACAATGTACCCTGTGTCATGTGACAGTGATGTAGCACATCCCATCGATTTAGCAAATGCACAGTTCACAACAGTAGAGCTGTGTAACTGTTCTTATCCAGTGATCACACATGGCAAGTTACAGTTTAGCAAATACCTGAGAGCTAGCTGAGTAGGGTTTCTGTAAACAAAACAGCTACTAAATAGCTGTAATTAGCTATTTGTGTTTTCTGTGAGTGTCAGGTCTAGCTAGCAGTAGTAAGTGTTTTCATTCTAAAATTTAATTTAATCAAACTACACACAACAATAAAAAGCACAGAAATGGCCCCAGATCATCAATGTTATAATTAGTAAAGACTAGCAGTTTTTGTACAGAAACCCCACTCACCTAGCTCTCAGCTATCTGCTAAACTGTAACAATAGCCATTTGGACTCACTGGATAAGAACAGTTACACAGCTCTGCTGTTGTGAACTGTGCATATGCTAAATCTATGGGCTATGCTACATCACTGTCACATGACTAAGGTGCATTGTAGGAGCAATAAAGGCAATAAACCTATTTGACGTGAAGAGCCACAGGAGTTCTAAAACCATTATAAAGCTAGCAGGCTAATTTAGTAAAAACTCCTAATAGCAGACAGAGGGAAGGACACACTAGAACCTTACATACAAATGAAAAGTGCTCTGCATAACATATGTTGTTGCAAATTCTGGGTTCACTACTCCTTTAACTAAACCAGAATACTATAAGTCAACATGAATAGGTGCCAGTAACATATTTTCACTGCTAGTACAACTGTATTTATGACAAAACAAGGCACACAGTAATGACCCTTGCACTTTGGCAGTTAGGCCTTCAGTAGTGTGTCTTCTAATGAAAGCCTAAGCGCCAAAGTGCAGTGGGCATTTGTGTGTGCCTTGCTTTGCCATCAATAAAGTTGCAGTTGCATTGAACATTTTTTGAGGCATGTATTCATACAGAAAGTAAACATTACTGAGGCACCAAAAACATTGCTCACATACAGTCGCCAGAATTAATGTGCATCCACAGAATGCTACTGTCCTGTCACCAGAAAATTCCCCAGTCCACACGAAGTGAAATGAGAGCATAGCAACAAATGCAAAGTCTCCGAGAATTAATGGCGCACACAGTCTTGCATGCAGTATTCACACACAGTCACCATAATTAATGTGCATCCACAGAATGCTACCGTCTTGTCTCCAGAAAATTCCCCAATCCACACAAAGTGAAATGAGACCATAACAACAAATGCAAAGTCTCCACACTCCACACTCCAATAAGAACTAAGTGCCCTGCTGCTGCTGTTGGAATTACATGTAATGCTGCTGTTGATCTGACTGTGATGGGATGATACACAGTGTCTTGCCAAGTGGTGTGCGAGCAGGATAACCTGACCATTGAGTTTACCATCCAAGATGATGAGACTGAGAGCACTGTTGGTTGCCCAAAGTGTGCTGCACTGACCCCAGCAGGAAGGATGCCCTTTGTGTGTACACTAATATTACCCTTGGTAAGCTGATTAATGTACCTGCCTGGCACCGTCATTGTTTTCCACAGAACCTGACCTTAACTGTGTTCTTGTCTACCTATCTATCTATCTATCTATCTATCTATCTATCTATCTATCTATCTATCTATCTATCATTTGTTTTCTACATGTATACATGTAATCATTGTTTTGTTTTGTGTCACAAGTCACATAGTTGCACTTAGTGCGCGCATTTCTGTGTGATTAGGATTGTGGGTTGGAATACTGTCAAGCCAGTGAAGGTAAGTATTTTATTTTGCGGGGGCATTTTCAAGCAAGTTTCAATAATGGTTTATTGTTTGGTAAATTCTTCACAGGTCTTATTTGCATCCTCCTCCAGTCAGTACTGATGGTCATGGTCATGGATTCTACTACTTGTTGCGTCATGTCTGCCGGCCTGGGGGTATGATGTTGAACTTATTTGGAGAAAGCAACAATGACAGCACACAGCATCAGAAAGTTTCCTCCTAAAAGAGATGAAGAAGGAGTTATTAGTACTTGACTGAAGTAACACATTATGTTAAAGTGTGGCTGTTCCATCCTGTAATATATGCTGATTAACAGATACAAAGATGTCTCAGTAAGCCACATGAAGACCAAATAATCACAATCACAAATGTAATACAGTACCTGTAACCCATACACTGTGTCGATGTCCCTATGTCTTAACTCAAGTTACATTGTAAAAACACATCTTGTCAAGTCACGGCCTGGATTAAACTTTGTTCAACACCGGCATGGCTACTACAGTAATACAGTGTGTGATGTGCATGACAAACATATTATGTGACGTACATGTCACCTACTTTATATGACTCATCAGTCAGATTTGCATTCTTGAAAAAATGAAAAACAAAAAAAAGCACTGATGAAATAAAATGAATAAATTTACTGGTCTGGAAATGGATATCCTGCAAGTTGCTGTAGACAGTACTGCAGTACCATAGTCCTCCAGCGAAGGAGAGTGGTTTGTTAACCTGTAAAAAAAGAAAATAAGTTTATCGTATGTGTTTGACCACTGCATCTCATAAAATCAACAGGAAACATAACACAGCTAAAGGAAGTTCCATAGTATGAAACATTAGTACACACACTCACTTTCAAGTATTGATAGTAACTAAGAAGTCTTGTGGCTGTGGCTCATGTATGAGGTCTCCTCTCTGACTCCATCTGCCATGACATGGGCAGGACACAGAATGAAAAATATCGGCATACTGGTGGTGGTGGATGGTGATGGGCACATCATGATGACATTCCCTCTCACATATATCTGCATCTTCTGGTGGCTTTGGCTAACAACAGTTTTCTGGTGGTGGTCATGGGGGCACATGCTGACATTCCCTCTCACATTTATCTGCATCTGGTGGCTTTTGCTAACAGCGGTTTTCTGGTGGTGGTCATGGGGGAACAGCTGCAGCCTGCAACACATTCACTGTCACACACACGCATGGGTGGCAGGCGGGATATAGAAGTGTGCACTGTGTTACAAATATGACATGCAGAATTTGGGTCATTCTGAGTGGGACACTGGTTTAACTTTATGAAGAACAAAACATGTACCGTAGAAAAAGTGTGACCGCCTTTTAACCACTTCACTTAAAACCTACCAACATCAACCTCAGCGTCATCTTCATACAGAAAGCTGCCCTTGCAGTCATCAGTGTCTGAATTCTGCGCACTAGGGAATTCTTTCTCCATCATGTCATCATTTACCTCACTGGTATGCTGTTTCATGCTGTCTGTGCCACCAGGATGGTCCATTTCTACAACATCAACACAACCATGACCATGCCGTAGTACAAATACTGAGGTTTCAGTTCGAGCTGGTATGTGGTCCTCATTCATTTTTATGAATTTCAGCAAGCTGACATTTGCAGGAGCAAGGTTTGTATGACAATCCTAAACTATTGCACCCACTGAACTGAATACCCTCTCGACACTTACGCTGGAATGAGGGCATGTCAGGTACTTCAGTGCCACTGAGGTCAGCTCTAGTCATTCACTGACTTTTCCACTCCAGTACAAAAGATGATCATCAGTTATTGACAGATGCCTGTTTTCAGCCAAATATGAGTCAACCATTCGCTAGTCATTCACTGACCTTTCCACTCCAGTACAAAAGATGATCATCAGTTATTGACAGATGCCTGTTTTCAGCCAAATATGAGTCAACCATTCGCTGTGCTGCACGAAGTCCAGTGGTTGATGCATCATTCTGTTCTCCGGAATCATTTATGTCACAAATCCTTACTTGGGACAAAGCACCCCAAAGTGGGTTGACGACAACTGGTTTTGATGACAGATCACCTGGAACTGCAGCCCTCTTACAGGTTGTGCTTGATACTACTCCAAACTGACCTTCAGCCTGATTATGCTGCTGAGGTTTGCTGACCTTGGCACATGATTTCTGTGCCCCATGAACCAAGTGCACCAGTTGCCCACTGACATTTTTTACCTGTTCAGGCTCTCCCTCCATTAGTGAGGTAATTCCATGTTTGTGTCGTGGGTATAGTATAGCTGCTATTGCAATGTCATCACTCTCCTGAATGCTCAAGATGTGCCGATTGCACTTGAATAGTGTTAGTATGTGTTTCAGCAACACACACTGATAGCACAGTCTCTGGAACTATCAAGGCTATGCTGTAGATTCAGCAATGTCGGCCTCAACACTAGCAGCAGTGGAAGTGATTGGCTAATGGAGGCAGGCTCACCACTCACTGCCTATGTGGCATGTTTAAAAGGCCTCAAAATTGTTATTAGAGAGTCCATGAGGTGCCACTGTTCAGTCGTGAGAGACATGGAGGCCCCAGAAGTGTCACAGCTAGTGTGGATGACAAGATATTCTGAGATGGCTTTGTATTGTTCATACAACCTCTCTCCCATGTATAAAGTGGAGTTCTACTGGGTGACAACTTCCAGCTTTAGGCGGTGCTGCAGGAGGCTATTTTGGATCTGCAACTGCTGAAGCTGGTCACGGGCCTTTGCAGAGTGTGAAAAGTGAGAACAGATATGGCGTGCAACTGTCAGCATTTCCTTTGTATCTGGGTGCTGTATAAACACCTGCACCACAAGATTTAAACAGTGGGCCATGCAAGCAACTCAAACAAAGCCACCATTCGTGATGCATTTAACCACATTTGACCCATTGTCACTTGCTATAAACCCAGCTCTCAGGGACAGGGGGTTCAGCCACTCATCAATTTCAGTCAGTAGCAAGTCCGGCATGCCTTCACCAGCGTGTGAACAGGTCACATTGTGCATAGCAAGTGTTGCATGCTGTCGAATTCCTGGAAGATTGCTACCATGACAGTCCACCTTACTACAGTGATTATTCACACTACCACCAGCACAAACAATCCCCAGCATCTGCGCCCAATGTGCAGTTATACACATATATGAACTCTCTGCTGTTTTGCCACTTGTCCACATATCCATACTTAAATGGATGAATGGAGAGGAGGAATGTTGAAGAGCATGTCTTACATAGTCAGTCACAGTACGGTATAACTCGGGGACATCACGGGTGGAAACATATGTCCTGGATGGGGCTTTCCATTTTGGACAGGCGTGTGCCACAAACAGCTGGAATCTGGAATTCTCCATGAAGGAAAAAGGCAAAAGATCAACTGCCAGCAATTCAGCTACAGCAGCATTAAAATCATGTGACACTGCATGATTGGGTGGGTACTTCAGGTTATGGGCAAAAACACTCTCCTATGTGGGCTGAATTACACATTTTGCACAGGGTGTGACAAATGGCTCTGCTCTGCGAATGGCCAGGGGTGGGGTGTGGATATGTGAAGAAGAGGGCTGCACAGGTGACAAATCCACAAATGAAGTTTTTTTCCCAGATTTATGCACAGGGGTTAATGTACCACTTGCACTAGACATACTGCATTGACCACCACCACCACTGCTACTCTCACCACCACTTGACAAGATTTCAGAATCATTATGCTCCACCTCATCATGCCTGCAGTAATCCTCTGCTGTTATTTCATTGCTTCTGCAGACATTTCTACTTGGTCTTACAGTCATGGAAGCAGATAACATGCTTATTAAGGTTGATGACAAGGGTGAACACCTCATAATGGCATTAGTTGCTATCTGCGGCCAGGTCCACAGTTCCATGTGCCTGTTCTTAAGATGTGTATGCTGCACCCCTGTGTGCCCAGATGACTCCCCTTTTTACCTTGCCTCACACTCACATGGCAAAGCTGGTAGATTGCAGCGGACTCATTATTTGCATCTTGCACAAAAAAATCCCAAACAAGGGATTGTGATCCCCTACTTTTAACATGTCCCTGATGCTGCTTATTGGACTTTGTTTTTTTAAGCCCTGAAATAGGGCATATGCTACATGATTTTTCAGGTGGGACACACTTAGACTGCAACTGCCCACCACAGCTACCTATCATTATTACTGGGTCATCATCATCATCAACATCAACTGAAACCGCTAAATTGCAACTTTTTCCCAGTGGGGGGGGGATTTAATACCAACAGACCCAGACACAGTCACCTTGACTTTCTTTTTCTCTGGTTCCCAACAGGGGGTCACTGACATCATCATCATATTCATCAACATCATCCGCATCCACAGTTTCTGCTTGGATGCTGTCATGTGGACTGCATGTTGCAACCGCAGCAACATCATCATCATTACCAGATATTTTTGCACCACACTGTGAATCATTGCGTGGAAAAGGCATGACTTTAGCCACAGTGAAAGAAATGTGACACTGTGCATTATCGTTGCCATGAACAGAATCATGTTCAACTACCATGGGGATGTTACTGTGGAGTATGACATCATCTACACTGTCTCTCACTGTTTTAGACTCAATTATATTTTTTGACATGGTTAACTGGTCAGAAGTGGAATTTGAGGCAGCAATACTCATGCCAGCAGAAACTGCACTAACACCACCAGCTGGGACAGCATCCTCTCCTCCAACTATAAGTGAAGCTACAGATTTTCACTGCAAAAAACATTGATGGAGAAATCCCTTTCCTCACATCAGCTATGCACTTCTGCGTACTACCACACCCACAGACAATCTTACCACTGGTATCAGTGCCATGGCCAGAAACAGCTTTGCTTGTACATCTCTTTGCAGGCATTTTGGGAGTTCATTAAGAAAATTGTAAACCAATTTAGATTTCGGAACTTTCAGCCTGGCCCAGTGGATGTGATGTAAAGCCCAAGAAAACAACAACAGTGGCTTACGGTCTGCCGACGTAGATTTTGAACTAAACAGATGCAAAGGCACAGACAGATTAGATTGCACTGTGTAATCAAAAAAAAGATGCAGATGCAGATGCAAACTCACAACAACATCTTAACCACTGCTGCTCGCAACAGTCACAATCCAAATCCAATATGAAAAGAATACCTTTTGCTGGCTGTGGGGGGGGGGAGGGAGTGCACTGCAGTAACAGTACAAAACCAAACCAATATACCACAATCCCTCCCGACCACAAAGCGGTACAAGATCACACAGTTGCGGTGGATAGCAGGTTCACACTGCTGCAATTATTCTGTGGCACAATAAAAGGTGTCTGTGATTTGATGGCACACATCACACACACACACAAACTACAGGTAATGCATGGCAGATTGAAAACTTCAGTAATATAACCAGCTCTTTTCAACAAACTGAAGTTATACACTGCTACAACACAAAATTCAACAAAAAAAGTCATGAATTACTGAAAATATTACTGTGTGTACATTACCACAGTTATACAACAAAAATATAACCAAAACAAAAAGACTGCCTTTTTCTCCCATACAGTTAATCTACCTACACCACACAGATATGCCCCTCCCCCAAAGCACACTTCAAGTGTCTCTCAGTACACAGACTAATTGTTCAAAATTAACATTCAAAATCCATGCACAAACAATAAACACTTGATAATGTGAATACAGGAGGGTTTCCTGCAATTGATGTACTATGTTTTAAGCCAAAAAAAGGCTCAAAAAGGATTTTTTAACAGCTTTTATAGAGTTTAAATCACAGAGCTCTGACAGCAAACTGTCTCCAACTACCGCTACACACACACACTACACCAAACTGAGGCTGTGCATAACGATCTAGAGCCCTTGTGACCTGCAATCCCATGTATCAATACAAAATTCACCTTGAAGCCCAAAAACAAGGTGAAGTGATGCGAAGTACATTGGAATCAATGTACTTAACCTAAAAATAGGCACAGAAGAAGTTGGAGGAAGGCGGAGTAACATGAAGTGCATTGAAATCAATGACTTTGCGATTCTCATTATGACACGAAGTACACCACTTCACATTGCAGAGTACTTCACGAATTCCCAGCCACTTCACGAGTTGCTCTACCGATCAAATTTCAGCCACTTCTCCCACCACTACCTACCCTCCATAGATGTGCATATGTATCTTGCTGTGGAAGCACAGGGACCTCTGGCCCCTGCACTTCCAGTTATAGGACAATAGTTACCAAATTGACACCATAGCCATGTTATTACCCAACCTCATGTACCCGGTGCAAAAAAGTTTTCAATCCTCACCAAAACTTAACTCTACACAAGCGCAATACCAATCCATAGCACAGGTGCAAAAACATATTTTAGACAGGATTTGAAAAATGACAGCTTTGCCATAGATGTAGTGGTGCAATAAAAAGGCTATGTTGAAAATTTGGGATCAAAATATTTAAAATTCCCAAAGTTATGAGCATGCATAGTGAAATTGCAACAAATAATCATAACTGTGCAATTTTTAATAATTTTGACCCAGAATTTTCAACATAGCCTTCTTATGACCTCACCACATGAACCCAGTACAGAAAATTTTCAAATCCCTACCAAAATATAATTCTGTGCAACTGCAATGCCATTCTGTGCTACAGGTGCGAAAACACGTTTTAGCTAGGATTTGAAAAATAACAGCTGTGTCATACATGATAGTGCTATGTTGAAAATATAGGGTGCAAATATTGAAAATGTCCAAAGTTACAAGTGTGCATAGCAAAATTGCAATGAATGGTCACAGCGCAATCATTTTGTGAAATTTAGACCCCAAATTTTCAACATAGCCTTTGTATGACCCCACCTCATGGACAATATGACTGTCATTACACAAATCCCACCGGAAAGGTAATTTCACCAAGTGACCACAAAAGCACGCTTCTGATGGGACTTGCATGACAACAGTCATATTGTTAATGAGGTGGGGTCCACAAAAGACCATGTTAAAAATTTGGGGAAAAAACTCTTTAAAAACGGCTGAGTTATGCATAAAAGTTGAACCCCCCTATTGAAATATATTGAAGAACATTTACTTTAGTTTCTCATGTTGCAGTTGCCAGTTTCAGCAGCAAGATGTGTCTTCAAGCAAGAGAGTAGATCTCAAACATGGGACCTGCTCAGATGAGTGATGGTCTGTGAGGGTGTCAAGAAGGTTGTGGGGAGGTGGGTACACAGTGGGTGGTTGGGTGGGAGGTGCGGGAGTGATTGGCGATGGACCTTTTCATTTACAGATAAAAAGAGACAACGAGGGAACATTTTCTCTTTTTTAGCTTAAGAGACCTGAGAGGGTGGGGGATACCACTAACCACCAATGAACAAAGGGGAAAAAATTTGGAGGATGGGGAGTACCACTAGACATCAGGGATCAAGGATAATAGTGGCAGAATGCCACAATACAGAAAACTAAGAATATATATATATATATATATATATATATATATATATATATATATATATATATATAGTGGCATGGTAGTGCCTCTATGGTTAGGGTTCGGTACCCCATTTAAGGTTAAATCTGAAATTTTGCAGCTTAATAACTTTGCCACTGTATGATGGATTTGTCTGAAATTTGGAATGCATAGTTTGGTACTATAGATCTCTGGATCTGCTAAGTTTCATAACAGTTGGATATACGGTTACGGAGCTACAGAGCGTTGAAAAACACACAAATTACTCATTGTTGTGCATTCTTTGCTCATGCCTACAGGTCGCATGGTCTGTGTGACCAGTCCAAAACCTTCAGGGAGCATGCAGCCAGGGTCCCCGATGTGCCTTTTGAAGATTTCATGAAAAAATATTAAATGGTTCAAAAGTTATTCAAAAAGAAGTTTCCCATTATAGTCAATGGGAAAAGTTAAAAAGTGTCTCAAATGCAGTTTTTAGTGTCACAAATGATCCTTGTAGTGTTGCAAATCCACCATCTTGTTTTCAGTTGGTGGTCACAGAAATGCTTGACATTTAAATTTGGGACCCTCTAGGGACATAATTCTTGCTGTGTTCACCTAGTCGAGTCCTGAGGATGCTAGGCATGTCTTTTTTGGGGGGTTAATGCCCCAGAAATATGTTTTTAACATTTTTGTAAACAGTAATGTCGCAAAGTAGTGTCACACATTCAACACTTTCGTGATTTTTTTCTCAAAAATGTCGCAAATCACGATACTACTTTGTGACACTATACAAAAAACAATAGGAAATCTTTGCCACCCTGCTGCAAAAGAACAGTTTGGTCTTTTGGGCTGCAATTTGAAGGGAAGAAAGCCAAGATCCAACAGATGCTGCTTCTTATGGTTTGGTGACAACGTATTCGAGGGCTGCAAAGTTACGGCACTCCAAAGTTGACAATTTTTCCCATAGGGTAACATTATGGTGTACGCTGCTCCTTTCGGGGTCCGTATCTTGAAAACTCTTCGAGATACAGACTTTTCATCAAAAGAATTCTTAGTCCCCCACTGAGAGGCTAAGTGCAAAACTAGCCAGGAAAGTCATAAATAATATGAGATTTTAATTTGTTTTATATGGTTCCTGAGATAAAGGCAATTTAGTATTCCCAGTGTTCATTTTCTGCTCCGAGGGCCATTATTATGCATACATTCTTTGTATTCACTGTGCAAGCACCTTTTTGGGAAAAAAAGTGTGTGCATTTGCGTTACTGTTACATTCAGCATTTCAGTTACCGTTTGCATTAGTGTCTCCGTTTACGGCATCATGTGCATTACCCTTTGTGTTTGCATTTGCGCTTGTGTTTACGTTACTGCTACCATTTGTGTTTCCATTACTGTTTTTCTTTGTGTTTCCTTTTGTGTCACTGTGTGCATTACCATCTGAGTTTGCATACGTGCTTCCGTTTGCATTTCCATTTGTGTTTCTTTTGGCGTCATCATTGGTGTTACTGTAAGGTTTGCATTTCCATGACCGTGCACGTTACCATTTTTGTTTGCACACACACTTGTATTTGCTTTTCTGTTTGTATTAGTGTTCTCTTTGGTGTCTTCATTGGTGTTACCATAACCACTTGCATTTCCAATTGCATTACCATTACTGTTTGTGTGTTCGTCATCATTTGCGTTACCGTTTGCATTTTCATTACCATTTGCGTTTGCGTTTTTGTTGCCGTGAGCATCTGCGTTACCATTTCTGTTTTCATTACCATTTGCGTTTGTGTTTCTCTTACCGTTTGTGTTATTGTTTACGTTTACATCACCATGTGCGTTACCGTTTGTGCTTGCGTTTGCGCTACAGTTAGTGTTATTTTACCTCACTGTTTCCACCGCTGTTTGCATTAACATTACCATTTGTGTTATTGCATTTGTGTAGTGCAGTGCAAAACATTGTTTTTGCTATTTTTCCTGCTCTGAATTCCGTGACACATAGCACAGCCAGTGTGTGGTTGATTGGTCTGAATCTGGGCAGGTAGGAAGACCTATGTTCAAGGAACATGTCAGTTTTTGTTTGGTGAACAAATGTTGTTCTGTTCCAGAGTTATGGCCATTTGAAGTTTCCCCACCTTGCAGTCCGCCATTTTAGTGCATTTTCGGCTGCAATTTCTACCATTTTGTATTGGAAGACTTCTTAAAGGTGCAGAAACATAAAAATTGAATATCTCTGGAACGGTTTGGTCTTTTCACATGAAATTTGGGGGATGTTGAGTGGATGCCCTGGAGATATGAATTATGCTGTTTACATGTTTTAAAAAAAAAAACATTTGCTGTGGAGATACTGCATGATGCAGTTAACATTTTGTGCATAGTGTTCTGCATGGTGCTACTGCCTTTACATTTATAGTGAAGGTAGCCCTAGTGGCTTGGAGGTGACTTGCAGTGGTTTAGTGTGTAAAAGATTAACAGGTGCAGAATTATGCCACTCTGACAAATGAAAATTTGGTTCATTATGCTTCGATAACTTCTGAACCATGTGTCCGATTTGCCTGGCATTTGGAATGTACAAAGATTTATAATTCATTTTTCACTGTGCCAATTTTTGGGTCACTGGCATTTACAGTTGCTGAATTGTGTATGTTATATTGTTTGCTCGTGCCACTGTGTGGCCGTTGAATGGATGTACATACAATTCTGGACACACGGTGTACCATGGAAAATGTCTTCATTTACCAATTTTCATTTCAGTTGGTCATACAGTTTTTGCAAATTCACATGGTTCGGGCCCCGCGTTCCCACCACCACATTCCATTCACTATTTATACTGCACATTCTGAAAAAGAAGGGAAATTCATGGCAAAAAACTCCATTTAATGCATCAGTTAGGGTTGTTCCACAGCGACAAAAGTGAGGAAATTTGGTGTTAGGGTTGAAAATCCTAACTACGCATTCCCCTTCCACCACCACACACACACACACACACACACACACACACACATATATACATGCAAGTAGGGGAAGGACCAAGGCAATACAACCAATCATGCACAACCAGCAGCAGATGATAGAACTAGCATACAACTATCTAAACCATGAAACCACACACCTATGCTCCCATTGGGCTGTGGCATGAGGCTGTCACTGCTAACTCTGATCCCGGACATTCCACACACCTCAAAACACATATCACTATGCACAACTGGGCATCTTGAGCCACAAGCTTCCACCAACACATAACACAGACTACACATATGGAATTTTGGGGTTCACAAGATCCAAAACAGGATTTTGCACATTTCCTGAAATACTTTGGAAAATCACTTTCACTAATCTGACAGTGTTGTGATGTGCATTTGCAACACTTCCGTGTTTGCAACAAAAGGGCGAGTTTCTAGACCAAGTCACCAAGTTCAAATATCTTGGCATCATGTTTGATGACACCCTCACCTTCTCAAGCCACATATACTCAGTTATCAAGACTGTAAATGCAAAGCTGGGCGTGCTTTACCATCATAGACACTCAATGACTCCTGATGCTCTCAAACTAGTCACTAGTAGTTCAATGCTGTCTACCATAGATTATGGATTGCCTATTTATGGGGCAGACACAAAAACAGCCCTAAACAGGATCAGCACACTCCTTAATAAAGCCTGCCACCTCACTCTGGGGGCTGCCATTGACACCCATACTTGCATGCTCTACAAAGACACTGGGTAGCTCCCACTCAGCCTTCGAGGGCAATACCAAATCTGCCTGCTTCTAAAAAAGGTGCTGCTGGGTCTGTCATCTTCCATAGTGGGAGGCCACTTTAGGCTGGCTGGCCCTACAAAATCGACCCGAAGTACGGTCACTGACAGGATGATGATTTTCTTCAAAAGGACAAAACTTGCCCAAAACTCCATCTTGTATCAGGGACCGAAGTGGTACAAAGAACTACCCACTGACCTCTCTGAGACACACAAGATTAGTACTTTCAAAACTGGGCTCAGAACCTTCCTTGGCTCAAAAATGACCTGTACCTGCTATTGCTAATGTGGTAATAACTCAGCCGACAGTCTCCCAGTACCTACCCCTTTCCTCAATTATCACTCCACTGAATATCACCTTCCCTGGGACCCTCCTTACCCTATCCCCTTGTAACTAACAATGTCTCCTCATGGCTGAACACTCCTCCCCACCCCCTTCTCTGATGATGCCACCTTTTGGCTGACCCTTCCACCTCCTTTTCTTTCCTTGAATCTAGCTTATGTAATTAAGTACTAAATTGATGTGTAAAACCTCAGACTTGTTCTATTACTGGTTGTGTATATGATTCAATGTTCCTTTTACTGTTAACTCTGTATTTTATACTGTTATGTCTGTTTTTAACAGTTGACTTGGAACTTTTGAAATCCCAAACTGAAAAAATAAATAAATAAATAATGGGACCTTAAAAATGCAATAACTTTGGAATGGATTAATATTTCTTCACCAAACAAATGCAGGGCAGTTCAGCAGCCCGCACTCTTTCTACCATAAAAATTTCAGACTAGCTGGCCCAGTGATGCTGAGGTGCTGGATGCCTTACCTTGCACTGCACCAGTGACCCAGGTTTGTGAATGACCTCAGGTCATTGGGGTGTTGGCATGGGAGGGAGCAGGATCAAGCAACCAATGGCAGCTCTCCCCTCCTGGGGGTGGTTGTCTGTCCCCCCATAGTTCCACTCCCATCAGGTGGAGGTCTGATGGAAGGAGCAGGCAGGAGCAGGTGGTGGCAATTGCCAGGGGTGGGGTGGAAGGGGCCAAGCCTTTACCCATGCACCTCCGTGCACACGCATGCACGTGTCTGCCGGGTCCCGGGTCAGGGGGAAAAAAGCCACAAAAACTACATATAGAAAGAAAAAAAAAAGGAAAAAAACTTCAGGCCAAAATTCAGCACCATCTGTGCACAGGGTGATTAGCAGAAAACTGCAAAAAGTGGCAATTTTAAGGTTTTTGCACTATCCGGATCTCAGAATCCACACATCCAACTGGAACAAAACTTGACACATCAAGAGATCTACCCCACAGGACAGTGCACATCAAGAGATCTACCCCATGAGACAGCACATGCCAAATGTGGTGCAAATCCATTGAATGGTTGCAAAGTTAATAAACTGCAAAATTTGAGGTTTAACGTTAAAGTGCCTGTTCAACCCTAACTATAGTGGTGCTACTGCACCACAATATTTTCAGTTTTTGTGACTTTTAGAAATGATGGCCATCAGAATCGGTATTTTTTTCAGCATGGAAGGTAAATCATAAAAATAAGCACTTGCAAAAGGTTTTGTTTTACTGGTCAAACTTGAATGTTAACTTAAAAATCAGTCAATCATAACTCTAAAACTGTATAATATTTTTTCACCAAATGATTGAAAGACACACCTTTGTCACCTTTAAACCTGAAAATTTTATGAAAAAATTCTGCACCATCTAGGCTGTAGGTGACAGCAAAAAATATGCAATGTTAAGTATAGTTGTTTTTGTTTGTTTTTTGGCACTCTGTATCATACAAATTGTACAAGATGCTGTCACAAAACTTTTCACATCCTGAAACACTGGCAGCTTGACTACTCCTGCCAGATTTTGGGCTATTTCATCAAATGATGCCAGAGTTGTTAAGGTGCAAAAATGTGGGTTTAACATTGAACAACTGACTCAGTACTTACTACAGGGGTGCTACCGCACCCCACTATACAGGTGCGGTAGTGCCTGTATATTACAGTTGAGTAAACACTTTAATGTTAAACCCCAGTTTTTGCACCTTAATAACTTTCCCCCATTCAACCAATTAACATAAAAGTTCAAAAGCCAGAGATGGTGCCAGGATCTCTGAATCCTGAAAATTTTGTGACAATCGGTTTACTGGGGGAAAAGTTACAGAGGGGCAAAAGCCCCAGAAATCACCAAAATTAAGACCTTTTTTTTCTGCTCAACTACAACTAAATGAGCACTTATCAGAGTCAATATGGCTGCTATGTTGCTTTAAAGGGACATTGTCCAATTAAAATGATCAAAGTTATGAGTGTGCATTGGAACATTTCAATGTACGCTCATATCTTTCTTGTTTTGTAATATTTTTACACCAAATTTTCAACACAGCTTCCTTATGATCCTACCTCATGAACAAGTGTGGAGAAAATTTTCAAAATCTGCCCAAAAGGTGATTTTGCACAGCAACAATGCCGTTCAATGCCACAGGTGAAAAAAAACATTTTGATCAGGATGTTGTGACAGGGCTGAATATGGCCCTGCCCCAGTTGTTATGCAGAAAGAGTTTAAATGCAAGGTTCTGTTTTATCCTCTCCTTTTCTGTCTCTTCTCTTTCTGGGTGAGAAACCACATTTTCTCATGAGAACTAGTACTTGATCACCCTGATGGTCTTGCAATTCTCTGCCTCTTGCTGTCTCTCTACTCTCACCTGTTGTTCTGTCTTTTCTTCCCCCTTGCATATCTGCTGGTATAAAAATATATGTGAATCATTTTGTGGAACTGTTACTGATCCTGGGATCCCTTTGTTTAAAACTGTATAAAGTTGTAATGTTGAAATGATTGCCAAAAGCTATTTGGAAAATTCTGAAATTCTTTGGGTAAAAATTACCCTCCCCACACTCAGCGAAGATCAGCATCGGAGTTGTGTACAGACCACCTGCTATACCAGCCCTGGAAAACAGCCTAGTACTAGATTTTATTAAAAACATCCCACAGGAGGATAACATTATCCTATTAGGTGATTTAAATTTCCCAGGAATACAGTGTTATTCACTGAAAATTAAGTCCCAAGTGGAGGCTAGTTACCTTGAAGTCTTTATGCTAGCTGGATTGGACAATTTGTCCTAGAAAACACAAGGTGTACCCATATCCTAGATGTGGTTTTGAGCAATATGACTAACAACATTCATAACTGCACAGTTAAGCCACCCCTGAGCTCTGTGACCACTCCATGGTTAGTTTTGAATACATGGGGACCTTGGAAAGTAATGCTGGCAGTACAGTTTTATATAACTTCAATAAGACTGACTTTAACAGAATGAAATATGAGTTGGCCGAATAGAACTGGATAGCTGATTTCGACAATGAATCAGTGCCAGTTATGTGGGAAAAGCTCAGTAATAAAATGAATAACTTGGTCCATACGGATACACTGATCACAAATAAATATAATAGGCACAGAAAAGCCCTTCCCCCATGGTTGACCCCTGCAGTTAAAAAATCAATAAAGAAAAAAACAGGACATACATTAGGGCTAAACAGAGTGCTGACAATAGGTGTTGGGAAACATATAGGCACTGTCTGAAAGATGCCAAGAGAATTATAGCAAAAGCCAAGGATAAGTATGAACACCACTTAGCTACTAAGGCACAGGACAATTACAAGTCCTTCTATGCTTACATAAACAATAAGAAAGGAGTTAGTAGGAAGATTGGACCTCTAAAGGACAGTACTGGGAATATATTAACTGACAACAAGGACGTGGCTGACCATTTTAACAGTTATTTCTACTCTGTTTTTAATGTAGGATCACAAGTATCCAAAGCAAACACTGAACAACAAATGTTAGTAGACCCCCAAATTGGGTTCCAGGATGTGGAAAGGTTAAAAAAATTAAACCATAATAAGGCTCAAGGCCCAGATGGATTATATCCAAGAGTTCTTAAGGAGCTAGCTGAAAGCCTGGCAGGACCTGTTACCTTCTTTTTCCAGCAATTTTTGGATCCAGGACAAGTCCTGGAAGTATGGAGACAAGCTACTGTCATCCCCATACATAAAAAAGGTTTCAGGCAGGAGGTTAGCAATTATAGACCCATTAGTCTGATCTCTGTCCTTGGGAAGATACTTGAGGGCATAGTTAAGGATAAGATCATGAACTGTTTAGATACGCTAGGGGCTGGGGATGAGTCACAACATGGATTCACAAGGGGCAAGTCATGATCGACAAACCTGTTGAAATTCTGTGGTAAGGTCAACAGAACCACAGATGAAGGGAAATCAGTGCATGTCATATTTTTGGACTTCACTAAGGCCTTTGATAAAGTCCTTCATGAGGAGCTGATTGAGGCCTTAAAGAACTTGGTGTCCAGTCTTGAATATCAAGATGGATTGGGACCTGGTTGACAGGAAGGAGACAAAGCGCCTGCATCAGGGGAAAACTCTCCGGGTGGGCAGTCATGACTAGCGGGGTGCCCCAGGGATCTGTGCTGGGTCCTTGTCTTTTTAATTTATATATTTCAACAATGAAGCCACAAACAGACATATGGCTATCTAAATTTGCGGATGATACCCATCTGGGCCTCATAGTGAATAGTCATGAGGATGCAGTAGTGCTACAAGAAGCACTGGGGGAACTTGAAGCCTGGACTCATAAAAAAAGATCCTTGTTCAATATCAAGAAGTGCACTGTGATGCACCTCGGTAAAAACAACCCCCAGCATAATTATACATTAGCTGGGAAGGTATTAAGGACTGTTAAGGATGAGAGAGAGATTTGGGAATAAGGGTCAGCAATGACCTTAGATTCAAACAACATTATAATCAGGTGCTAAAAAAAAACTAGTGGTATTCAGAGCTGCATCCACAGGCATATTAAGAGTATGAGTAAGGCGGTTTTGAGTCCCCTCTATAGCTCCCTGGTGCGCCCACACATCAAGTGCTGTGCCCAGTTTTGGGCCCTGGGAATAAGGGAGATATAAAAGCCATGTAAAAAAGTCCAAAGAAGGGCTACAAGGTGAATCAAAGAGGTCCAGGGTCAAAACTATGCACTGAGGTTGCAAAACCTGGAGCTATATTCATTAGAATACTGCACATTAAGGGTGGGGACATGTGCCTGATCTTCAGAGCACTGTCAGATTTACATCTATGGGAACAGCTGGGACTTACCTTGAGAGACCAGAAATACAATACTAGAGCCCACCCCTTATAGTTAATAGGCAAGAGATATATACCCAATTAAGGAATTCTGGTTCTCTGTGAGGGTTGTTAAAATTTGGAACAAACTTCCCATAGAAGTGGTTGAGAGTAGAACCATGAAAACCTTCAAGCATTCCCTAGACTTCTACCTGATAAGTAACAACATTACTGGGTACCCCTAGAGATCATGTGAGCTATAATGGACTTCAGTCTTTACAAAGCTCCGAAAAAAACAATGAAACCTTTGAAACTCAGGGGGTTAACCTGAAATGCAGTTTTTAAGTCTCTTGCAGAAATGTAAACAAGAGGTCAGTTCTGGGTCACAATGTTCTTTTTGCTGCACCTGCTGAAACTGACAAGAACACTGTGTGAGAAGCAGAATGTTCTGTTAACGCACTCCTGCAATGCCTTGTTATAAAAAGAGCTGCAATGTTTTGCAAGAGAGAGCAAGAGAGAGACAGAGACAGACTGAGATTTGAAATTGAGAAGAAAAATAATTCTGCTTTCTATGTATGTACTGCCATTGCAAATAGTTATTCTGAACAATTTGATTTTTATTTTACTATTATTAATAATAAAACACTTGTTGCAAATTTTACAACTGCTCCTCATTTTCCTATACTTCCTGACTTGTGCCTTGATGACAGATGTGAAAAATGTCAGTAGTCAAGTTCATGAGATGATGTGAAAAAATGGCTATGTTGAAAAGTTGGGGTCAAAATAGAGAAAATTACCAAAGCTATGAGTGTGCATTTCAAAATTTCAACAAATGCTTATAACGTTGCCATTTTTAAATGTTTTGGCCCAACTCTTCAACATAGCCTTCTTATGACCCCACCTCATGAACAAGGGTTGAAAAAATGTTCAAAATCTGCCCAAAAGGTAATTTTGCACAGCAACAATGTCATTCAACACCACAATTGCAAAAACACATTTTGGCCAGGATTTGAAAAATGACAGTTGTCACATTCATGAAGTGATGTGAAGAAATGGCTGTGTTGAAAATCTGGGGACAAAATAGTGAAAATTACCAAAGTTATGGTAGTGCCTTTTCAACATTTCATCGTATCTAGTCTACATCCCTACATTTTTAAAGACACCCCAAAATTTTCAACATAGTCATCTTATGACCCCACTTGATGAACAAGGTCAGTGAAAATGTTCAAATCTTTCCCAAAAGATGATTTTTACAAGTGACTGCAAAAATGCCTTTCAGGCCTGATTTGTATAATTCCACCACAAATGGTCATGAGGTGGGGTCCCACAAAGGCCATATTGAAAATGTGGGATGAATCTGTGCAAAACTGCCAAAGTCATGCATCAAAGTTCAAAATCCCATTGAAATACATTGAACCGCACTTACCTTAGTTTCTCAGATCGCAGTTGCTGGTTCAAGCAGCAAGACATGTTTCTGATTGTAGAGTGGATCTTTGCTGTGTAGACTGTTCAGGTGAGCAAGTGTGTGTGGGGGGTTGGGGGTTAGGACTGCTGAGTGGGAGGTTGGGGTTGAAGGGGTCAGACTGGCAAGGGACCATTTTCTTTTTTCACAGGTTTATGGAAAAAACATCAAGGAATGTTTTTCTTTATTACAGTTCCCATATGAGACTGGCTATCAGAGAGTGGGAGATGCCACAAGACACCAGGGAAACATTATAGGAAATGGGTAATAGAGGGTGGGGGATGCTACTAGACAAGAGGGAAAACTTTATAGGAAATGGGGATTGGAGAGTAGGGGTGCTACTAGACACCAGGTAAAACATTACTGTGGACACAGTCAGAAGGTGGAGTGCCTCTAGACACCAGGGAAAATATCATAGGAAACAGGAATTGGTGGGGTGCCACTAGACACCAGAGAAAACATTATGGCAGATGGGGATCGGAAGGGGGGTGCCACTAGACAGTAGGGAAAACATTATAGGTAATGGAGATCAGAGGGTGGGGGTGCCACTAGACACCACAATAATCATTACAACAATCAGAGGGTGGGGGTGCCACTAGACACTAGGGAAAACATTATAGGGAAGGGGGATAGGAGGGTGGGAAGTGCAACTAGACACCAGGGTAATCATTACAACAATCAGAGAGTGGGGGTGCCACTAGACACCAGGGAAAGTATTCTATGGAACAGCAATCAGAGGTTGGGGGATGTCACTAGACACCAGGGAAAACATTACAACAATTGGATGGTGTTGGGGGATGCCACTAGAGACCAGGGAAACATTACATAAGCAGGGGGCTGGAGACTGGACAGCGGAGCACACACATCTCTCCCTCTCTTTTTTTTTTATATTTTCAGCCATAACAGGGAACTGCAAGTAAACCCAAAGTGATGGGCAGCAACAAAATAGTGCATCAGTGGAGGAGAGGGGGAAGATACACAGGAACTGCACTGTAGTAGTGGAATGATTGTGCTTCAACTCCAAAATGTAGTGATTTGTTCAGAATCTGGTGATGTGCTTCTGGAGCTCCCTTCTCTCTGTTTAATAGCAGAACATCATGTATAGCTCTGCTATGCAGCTATACAAACTAGAAGGATTTGAAACCTGAAACTTGCAGGTTTGATAGAGTTTGGTTCAAGCTGTGTGTTTCTGTGTTTCTTTATTTCCCAAAGTTAAGAAGCTTTAAAATTGGTTAGTCAGTTAGTTAGTTAGTTAGTTAAACATTTGGTAACTGGGACAGGCACACTGAGCCTAGGCTTGTTTACAGGTGCCACTGATGGGGGGGGGGAATACAGAAAGGAAAAACATACAATATCTGAGAACAGTAACTGAGTAACACAAAAGTATTTCAGAATTGAATGAATCGAAGTAACAACAGGCAGCTTTACAGATGAAAGAAGCATGTGCAATACTATATGCAAAAGCTGCAACAGATGTAACACGCAATAAACATGGACACTTATTAGAGAATTAGGAAAAAATGCTCAGTTCCTGTTGGGATGGGAGACAATACAATCAGTGAGGAAAGACTGACTATGGGAAGTCAAAGGCAGATACATAGGGTGGGAATAAACAGGAGAGGGGTAAAGGAAGAGAGGAGGGAAGAATCAAGAGTGATTTGGCAGGTACAGGGAGGAAAAGAAATAGACCTTAGTTGGTATTTAAAAGCAGGAAGTGAGGGGGGCAGGTATAGGGGAGTTGGTTCCAAAGGGAGGAGAAGTGGTAGGAGATGGCTGCTTGACCTGCAGAGGAGTGGTGATGATAGGGGATGGAGAAGGTACAGGAGTCTCTGGAGCAGACAGAGGATGAGAAAGATGGGCAGGGGAGACTAGTGAAGAGAGATAGGAGGGAAGGGACCCAAACCAGTATTTGGCTATAAAGGACTGGCAATGACTGAGAAATTGTAGGATGGAGAGGGAGAAATAGTGAGAACAATGGTGAGTGTGTGTGGGAGGGGGAGTTGGTGGCAAAATGGCAGAATGTATTGACAAGGAAATCCAATCTGGCAAGACAGGAGGAAGGGGCAGTAGCATAGACCACATCTTCATAGTCAAAGATCAGAAGAACCATTTTAGTAATTAGCTCCTGGAAGACCTGGAGGGAGAGGCAGTCCTTGTGATGGTAGAGGGCACCTAGTCTAGAATGAAGCTTGGTATGGATACCGTCAATGTGGGCATAGAAGTCACGTTTGCTATCAAGCCACACACCAAGGCATTTGAAGGCAAGGGCAACCTCCAGAGGGGTGCTGTCCAAAGTAGAGAAAAACTGGGGGGTGGTGATAAAAGACTGATCAGCTTCTGGCTGGTGCCAAGGGTGATAGAAACAGTCTTCTTTGTGTTGACCCAGAACTGGCTAGTATGGAACTGCCACAGTACATTATGAAAATAATGCTGGAGCTGACCCTTCACAGCTACAGCTGAGGATCCAGAAGCCAAGATCTGCATACTTGTGGATGTGTTAGTAGACACATGCAGAGAGGAGATCATTTAGGAAGACTGAGAATGGGATAGGCCCCAGGATGGAGCCTTGTGGAACCCCAGCTAGGATGGGAGGAGGAGGAGGGGACAGGGTGCCACACACATGTACTGATTGTTGATAGCCTGTGAGATAAGAGATTTAAGAAAAAACATTCAATATGTGAATGCACAGTTTAAAAAAAAATCAATGTTCTGAACTGAATTTTTGCAACATCATGATGTTATGTTGCTTAGTTACGAGATGCTCTTGTTTGTCAACTGGCAGGGCTGGCTCCCTGTTGCAAATGCCATCCATGCTGTTTTCATTCAGCAGGGATGGGGCTATGTGTCACTGTGTAGCCCCATCCCCGCTGAGCATGTTGTGCATATGTGTGTGTTTGTGTGTGCGTATGTGTGCATATGTGTGTGTGTGTGTGTGTTTATCTGTCAGTCTCTGCCATTAGCTGCATAAGTGGTTTTGTTCATTTCTTCTGGACACCAGGGTGCCCAATCCCCAGTCCCAGTTTAATTATCTAATTTAATAATATAATCTGACTCCAGAATGCCCATCCTCAGTGTCTGTTCATTCCCCCCAACAAACCCAAAATCTGAAGGTGCCAACACCGGAGTGCCCAATCCATAGTGCTGGCATACACAACTTCCCTTCCTCCTCATTCAATGGTCTAGAACACAGGGGGTACTGTCCCCAGTACTCCAACGTATCATGCCAACACTGGGGTGCCCAATCTCCAGTATCAGAAATAGTAGTGTTCCTGAAACAAAGAACACCATCCAGTGACATCTCTCTTTTTTAAATGCTGAAATTAAGAAAATGTTCCCTCATCATCTTCCACCATCCCCACCCACCACCCTAACACACCCACTCAGCACCCACCACCCCACACACCCTTACCATATACTTACCCAGCCAAGGTCCAATGTTGTAGTCCTTCTGGAATGGAGACATGTCTTCACTCTTCAGTAGTGCATTAAATACCAGCTTAGATATTGAAACGAACTGACTATTTCTAGAACAAGCAAGTGAGCATATAAGGTTTTAGTCAAGAGTTTTTTTATGCACTTAAATATATTTGTATTAAACCCCCTAAACCATAGACTTTAACATATATACATACTTTGGTGCAGCAATTAAAAATGCATTATATATAGAATAATGTATGGGGTGGTGTGTGTAACGAGAAGTTTACACACACCTGAGGGGTAAGATGCTACATAAACCCCAAGAGCGAAGCTCGAGGGGTTTGTGCAAGTATCTTACCCCAAGGGTACTTTGAGTTTACACACAACACCCCATATTTTATTTTTTATAATTAATAGTGATTTGCACTGCTTGCGCACCTTTGCATGACTTAATGTGGCATTGCGTGGCTTTGCATGGCTTTGTGCGGTCTGCCGTTATACACACTCATGTATAACAGGAAATTATGCCACGGTTTCTACTATGGGAAAAAGTCGAAGCCATTAATTATATCAATATAGCCATTTACTTTTAGTTGACAGAATTAACTTACAGGTACCTATCTTAAAGGAATGCCAGGAAGAGTTAAACTGTTCTGTGCACATTGGTACTTTAAGAAATTTATTTTATACTTGGTTAATTCCATATAGATATGGTGGGTTTTTAAACTATACACAGTCTGATTTTATATTTGTAAACATGTGAAGGATGGAAGACTAGACTCAATGTTTTCAATTGTAGTTTATTTAATTGTATTCCAATAACAAGACCATATGAATGTTATGTAATATTATTGTATGTCAATAAAGAATAATGCATGACAGGGTGTGTGTCGTGCTGGGATAACGCCCACGCCTGGGGGTTGGGCACAAGGCCTCAGGTCATATGCCTAATGCCCCAGGTACATGCTATCCCAAACGACACACACCCTGGAGTGCATTATTCCTATTACACAATGGCTTGTTGTTATATATAAAATAAAAAAATAATTTTAAAGAATGTTTTTATTAGTGTGGAAAAATATTTTGTTTCTTAAGAGGAGATGCAAAAAAATGCTCATCATCCAAAAAAATCATCCATATCCAAAAAATCATCATCCATATTGGTTCATATTGCTGAGAATGGACCTGTGGCATTGTGCTGGGATAATGCCATGGGTCCAGCCCCAAACTGACCAATCAGAGACCAGGATTTTTTCTTGCCATTGCAAATGTTGATTATTCTATTGTAATGATTTGTAATGACTATAATAGCCAAATGAACAAAAAACAAATTCTACTACTCTAAAAAAAGATAGTGGAATTGTATCATTTGTGCACATCCCTTTGGGACTGCACAAAATGAAATAAATGCAATATGGGAGACAGTCCTGACCAGTGCATGGGCCCATCAGGTGTCAACATACATGTCAATAACTTGTGAGTGAAGGCTCCGAAGCCCACCACAAAGTGTTGTGCATGTGTGCCCAAATACTGCTCTGTCCCTCCCCAGGCTGGGGCTGGTGTTGCATGCTGCTGCTCCTTCCCCATCATCCTTGGCCCATTAAACTGACTTGCTGAGCTCACACTCTGAACTCATGTCATTTTCACAGGAAGGCAACATGGTCCCCACTGGCTCAAAGGACATCCCTGCAAATAACGTTATTTCATAATTTTGTTGTTGTGATATTCTAACCCCAAATTTCAACAGAATCTTTTATGACCCTCCTTCTGAACATGACAGGTGTCATGTAATATCAAACAGGACAAAATGTAATTTCATGCCAGCAGTGCAAAATCACATGTTGGCTTGGACTGGAAAACAACAGTTGTCACATTCATGAGGCGGTGTGACAAAATGGCTATGCTGAAAATTTGAGGTTTAAATATTAAAAATTACCAAAGTTATGAGCGTGCATAGAAAAATTAAAACATACCTCTGTATCTTTGTTGTTTTTGAATATTTTGACCACAGACTTTCAGCATAATCTTCTTATGACCCCAACTCATTTACCCGGTAGGTAAAAATGTTCAGATCCCTACTGAAATGTAATTTCATGCCACAGGTGTGAAAACATGTTTTGGTGAGGATGTGAAAAATGACAACTTTAATGTTCAGTGCTAAACCTGGAAATGATGAAAACATGTAAGTGTCATATAATGTATTTCAATGCTTTTTCAACTTTTCTTCATAACTTGGTCATTTTTATGTATTTTTCAGCAACTTTACAACATGGAGTTTTTTGGGAGCCCCCTTCTGGAACACTGGTGGTGAAATTATGTTACTCTGGCCTGGAAAGTGATTTTGTGGTCACTGCATGAAATCACCTTTCAGGCCAGATGTACATAATTTAACTGTCTCAGTTCATGAGGTGGTGTCCCAAAAAGGCCATGTTGAAAAACTGGGCAAAAAATATGTAAAAATGATCAAACATTGACATTTTTCTATGCCCGCTCATAATTTCAGCAACTTTCAGTATTTTGACCCCAGATTTTCAACACAGCCATTTCTTCACACCATCTCAGCAAATCAGTAAGTGGGTCAATAAGTGAGACCATAGGATAAGAACTACTAGGAAAATACAAGAAAACAAAGCACTAGCACCAGCACGCATAGAACATGATGTCAAGTGAGTAATAATATAGAGAATAATGGATGGGTAGCTGGTTATAATGAGGATTTTACACTCCCAAGGAATTGGATGCCACATAAACCCTGAGAGAGAGAAGCTTGAGGGGTTTATTAAAGCATCCCACCTGAGTGTGTGTGTAAAATTTGAGTTTTATACTTATCTTATTTTGTATAATTGCTGAGGGGGCGTTTTCATCACAGCAATTATACAAAATAAGTGGATTTCTCTACAGAGTCGAGCTGCAGATCATTGGGGTTTTGGCATGGTCCATAGTGGCTGGCTCCTAAACTGAGGCAGCTTTTTTTTTTGTTCAGTCCAATTAGGTAGTTTTTCTGTGCCCAGTAGTATTTTTTGTTAAAAAATTGAAGAACTTACTGCCGACTTCTGTCGGGGAAGTTTGAAGCACTGAAGAGAGGGGATGGATGGTGCAGAGCAAAGGAAGTTTGCGGTAGGCGCATGTGCTGAAGTAGGGAAACTGGGCACGTGTTTATCATTATAACTGGTTGGTTATAACAACAGAATTATAAACCGGTTTCCCCATGGGAAAAAATGGTCTCCAGTTATTATAATAAAATAATAAAATAATAAAATACAACAAGAAACAATTCTAGATTATAGTGAACAGTATCAGCATTATAATCTGGAAAAAAAAATGTGCATACTTATATCACCCCCTTTGTAAATCATGAAAGTGCAGCCTGCGTTTCTGTAAAAAGCATTCACTTAGCAGTGTAACACTCAGAAGATCTGAAATTGAGATAATTTGTTAAAAGAAAGAAAGGGGAACCAGTTTTAAACACTCACTTTTCTCAAGATGGTTGCACATTTAACAGTTTAGTAAAGGCAGAATACTTTAATCTGTCAATGAACGAGCATTGGTTCTGGTGGTTACAAGAAAAATAACCTCAGCAAGCAAACAAGATTTCAGATGTTGGCTACATGTTAGTCTCAGCATCTTTTATGGCAGCTCAAATGAAAATGATGAGTATGCCAGAGAACACCATAAATGCGCATTAAGACACTATGGGTCATGTGACTTTATGACATGAAAATTCAAAATTTTAAGATTCAAAACTGTAGTAAAAATGGAGATACTAATCTAAAATATTTAATTCAATAACAGAAAAAGGCACCAGTATAGTATGCAAAGACAGAGAATTTGTCATCAGAAAAAGAAGCAATAGAAACAAAGAGAAAAATAGTGTAACTGAGAAGACAAATTTTAAGATTTTAAAGTAGCCTGAGGTAACCAGACTGAAATGATTAATAAGAGGAGGCAAGAGTCCAGTGAAATGCTATTAAATACTCCTTCCTTGATCTCTTTCCCATGATCTATCTAGATGGTTTTCATTCCTGATGTGGTTCTAAGCACCTTCTGCTTAATTTTCAAATTTTGCTCCTTAAACCTTGTAGCGATGCTGTGTTCCTAGCAATAGCTCTCCACAGGGCTCACTGCCTCGTCTTGTCACAGAGCAGCATCCCCCACTGAAAGGACTCCAGGCTTCTGTTGACAAGATAAGCAGAGCAGGGAACACACCAAAAAAGAAGAAGAAAAAACAATCACCGCTTTCAGATGGCAACACAAGGAAGACTGGAAAGAATCTGGTAGTAGCACAAATAAAGTTTAAGGCAATTGGTGGTTTGCCTTTAATATATGCTGTTTAGGCTTTGCAGGTCCTGCTATGTCTGCACCCAGCAGACCAGCATGCAGCCATGATGCAAACTTTACCTCAGTAACCTCTCTCCATCTATCAGACATCAGTTTAGCTTTGAAAGTGATCCCAATTCCACTATCAGAAAAAAGAAAAGAAATTAACTGCAAAAAAACTATGTTAATACAAACATTACAGTTGAAGAATGCAAAGTGCACAAAGTAGAGAAATGAAAAACATTAGGGTTTTGTGTCTCCGGACTATTGGTGAATCAGTGGCAGGGTGTTCCTTGGGATTCTCAGCCCTAATGCCCCCCCCCCAAGAAAATGAGGTCAGATGTGATCTCTTTTCTTCACACAGGGCCTGCAGGGTCCTGCACGAAGAAAGCTTCTGTTGGTAACATGTGGTGAGCCATACTTCTCTACCATTGAACAGTATATTACTATGAGGCACTGGCTTGGAGCTGTACCTTGTGCTTTAGACATGAGGCTATAGACTGGGGAAAGGGGTGGGCATTCAGGTTGACAACCCCAAGGAAGACTCCACTGATTTACAAGTACTCTGAAGACCCAAAACCCTAATGTTTTTCATTTCCTACTTTCTGTGTTTTGTATTTTCAACCCTAATGTCTGCATTAACATAGTTTATTTTTGCAAAATATATTATATATACATTCTTTGCAAAAAATGTTGTTAATGCACCAGTCAGGGTTCAAGTTAATGTCACAAAAGTAAAGAAATGTAACTATGGGTTTTCAACCCTAACTCCCTACCCACACCTCCAAGCATCAGAAGGAAAAAAAACAGGGTTTCGGGTCTTCAGAGTCTCAGTAAACCAGTGGTGAGGTCTTCCTTGGGGTTGTCAACACTAATGCTCCCCCCCAGCCTACAGCCTCCTGTCCAAAACAAAAGGTATGGCTCCAAACTAGGGCCTGATACTGCTACACTCTTCATTTTTCAACAGTAGAGAAGTATGTCTTGCAGATGTTGCCAAGACAATCTGTTGTACCTTTCTTCATGCAGGATACTGTCAGCCCTGCATGAAGAAAGGAGATCATGTGTGATATTGTTTTCTGTGGGAATGGGGTGGGCATTAGAGTTGAATACCCCAAGGAAGACCCCCACCACTGGTTCACCAAAATTAAGGAGACCCAAAACCCTAATGTTTTTTCCCTTTGTTGCTTGGGGGGTAGAGGTGGAGAGTTGGGGTAGGAATCCCTACTGCCACATTTCCCTACTTTTTTGGCATTAACTTGAACCCTAACTGGTGCATTAACAAAGTTTATTTGCAAAGAAGTTTCTTCCTTGAGACAGTGGAATTAGATCCTCATTCACACAGGTCCTTCGACCTATGTGAACAGATGCAAATGCACATGACCCTTTAGGCCCTGTGCCAAGGGAAGATGCCATCTGCCTACAGAAGTGTAGGGCCCAGGTTCCATGTGGTGATGGATGTCAAGAATTCATGGGACTGTCTGGTGGGCTGTGAAGTGCAAGACCCTGTTTTTGTGCTTCCATGTGGTCACAGATAAAGACACACTGGCAAAGAGTCCATTTGTCAGCAATTGCACAGGTCCCTCTTCCCTCACAGGTGCAGAGGTGCAGGGGCCTGTACAAAGAGGACAGTTGTCTTCACTATATGGTACCCAGACCCACGTGGACAACCCTGCAGCTTTCATTCCCTGGCTGGGGGTCACAAACAACACCATCCCCACCCTCACCCCAGTCAGCTGGGTCACTGAGCTCACCCCAGAACTCAGCTCATCAGCATGAGATCAAAAAACTACCCATTAGGGTGAAGACTGGCACTACACCCAAAGTTTGTTAACAATGATATACATATATGTATATATATATTAGAGGCAAAAAAATCAGTTTAATGCATCAGTTAGGCTTGTTCCACAGTGACAAAAGCGAGGAAATTTGGTGTTAGTGTTGAAAGTCCACCCTTGGACCCCTCCAGCCTACCCCAAACCGGCATTGGGGTGCACGTTGGGGTCATTGACCCTAACTCTCACCCCATCACGTGTAAAGAAGCTGAGGAATAGGAGAATGGGGTGAAAGGACCAAAGACCCCAACGCGCACCCCGATGCCGTTTGGGGGGTGGGCTGGAGGGGTCCAGGGGGCCTTTCAACCTTAGCACCAAATTTTATTGCTTTTGTCACTGTGGAACAACCCTAACTGATGCATTAAACTGAGTTTTTTGCTTCTAATTTCCCTTCTTTTTGAGAATGATGATGAGAAATAGTGAATGTAATGTGGCGGCGGGCCCTGCGCTCCCACCACATGATATCTTGTGACATAGTAACATGAACAGCAATGCAAACAGAAGCACCAACAGTGGCTCACATGGTAACACAAACGTAAACGGTGAAAGAAACATTAATAGAAACGCAAGTGCAAAGTGATGCAAGCAAACAGTGACGAACGGATATCATGCGCAAAACGCAACTGGTAATGTGAACAGTGATGGCAGCGTATTTAAAATGGAAATGTTAAGTGTCACAGCAAAAGAATGCAAGGAAGGAAACAGAAATGGCGAGCACAAGCGCATATGTAAACGCAACTGTACGCGACAAGCACGGTACCACAATTGTAAATCTAAATGGTAAATTAACATGAAGAATAATGCCAATGGGAACAGAAGCGCCAGATGGAACGCAAACCAAAATGCGGACGGGCACAGTACTGCAATTGTAAATGCAAATAGTAACGGTAACAGCAACAATAACAGCAAAGGAAACAGAAACGCAAAGGAAACATACACATATGGAAACGCAAACCGTAATGTGCACGGGCACAGTAACACAATTGCAAATGCAAATGGTACAGTAACAGCAAGGAAGATGCAAAACGAAAGAGAAACGGAAACACAAATGAAAGGGCTACTGGAAACGCAAATGACAATGCGCACGGTGATGCAAACAAAAACGCAAACAGAAACAATAGTGGAAATGCAAATGGTAACAGTAACAAAAGCGCAACTGCAAATGACAACGCAAAGGGTAAAGCACATGGTGGCGTACACATGAATGGTAACGCAAACGGGGACATAGACGCAAGTGGAAACAGTAACTGTAACAGTAATGGAAGCGCATACCCTGTTTTTACCGAACAGGTGCATAGAGAAACACAGTGTGTACAAAGAATGTATGCATTGTAATGGGCATCGAAGCTTAAAACGAGCATTGGAAGTACTTAATTGCTAATATCTCAGCAACTGCATGACATAGAAAAAAATTTTAATTTCACAGAAATCATGATTTTCCTGGCTAGGTTTTTGCAATTACATAGCCCAGAGGGCCATGTAACTTACAAAAAAAATCTGTATCTCGCATCATTTTCGAGATACGAGCCCCAAAAGTACGCCACCATGTTAGTCTATCGGAAAATGCCAAATTTGGAGTACAGTAACTTTTCAGCCATGCAATATTTTTCACCAACCACCAAAAGGCACATCTGTGAGATGTTGGCTGCGTTCCCTCCAAATTTCAGCTCAAAAGACCAAACTGTTCTTTTGCAGAAGGGTGGCAAAGAACTGCTGTCATTTTGGCCATAGTCTGAAAAAGTAGTGTCGTGATTTGCAAAAGCTTTTGCAAACATCTGTGAAAGTGTCGTGAGTGCAACACTACTTTGCGACACTACTTTTTCAAGAAATTTGAAAAACATATTTCTAGGGTGTTTAACCCCAAAATAAAGACATACCTAGCATCCTGAGGGCTCGACTAGGTAAACACAAAAAGGATTGTGTCCCTAGATGGTCCCAATTTTAAATGCCAAGCATTTTTCTGATCACCAACTGAAAACAAAATGGCGGATTTGTGACACTACTAGGGCCATTTGCAATACTAAAAAGTGCATTTGCGACGCTGTCAAACTTTTTGTTAACTTTTCCCATTGACTTATAATGGGAACTTGTTTTTTGAATAACTGTTGAACCGTTAATATTTTTCACGAAATCTTTGAAAGACACATCGGGACCCCGACGCATGTTCCCTGAAGTTTTGTATCAGTCATGCAAATCGTAGGCTGCCGAAAAAGAACTCGCCAGAAACGTAAAACGGTGCTCAGATCACACTTAATAACTCCACAGTTGTATATCCGACCGGCACAAAAGTTGGCAGATCCCAAGATGTATGGTTCTTGATGAAGCATTCCAAATGTCAGGCAAATCTGTTGAACGGTGGCAAGTTATTAAAGTGCAAAGTTTGACCCTTAAACCTTAAAAGTGCTAACAATCCTAACTATGGTAGCACTACTGTGCTACCATAATATATATATATATATGTGTGTGTGTGTGTGTATATATATATATATATATATTCATGGCAAAAAAACTCCATTTATGCATCAGTTAGGGATTGTTCCTAGCGACAAAAGTGAAGAAATTTGGTGTTAGGGTTGAAAAGCCCCCTTGCACCCCAGCCCGCTCTCCCAACCGACATTGGGGTATGCATTGGGATTGTTGGCCCTAATTCTCACCCCATCACATGTGTAAGCAAGCTGAGATATAGGAGAATCGGGTGAGAGTTAGGACCGACAACCCACACACACCGATGCCGGGTTGGGGGTGGGTTGGGAGGTGCAAGGAGGCTTTCAACCCTAACACCGAATTTCCTCACTTTGTCACTGTGGAACAACCCTAACTGATGCATTAAATTGAGTTTTTTGCAAAGAATTTCCCTTCTTTTTGAGAATGAGGACTATAAATTGTGACTAGAATGCGGTGGCTCCCACCACATGATGTCTTGTGACATAGTAACAGTAACTGCAATGCAAACGCAAGCGCTAACAGTTATGCACATGGTGACACAAATGGAAATGGTAATGCAAACATTAATAGAAATGCAAGCACAAAGTGATGCCAAAGAGAACAGTGACGGAAACGGAGATGGAAGCGTGCACGGAAACGCAAATGGTAATGTGGACGGTCATGGTACTGCTATTGTAAATGCAAATGTTAACTGTTACAGCAACAATAACACCAAAGGGAACAGAAACGGAAAGGCAAATGCAAGCGCGTACAGAAATGCAAAGCATAATGCGCACGGTCACGGTATCACAATTGCAAATGCAAATGGTAATGGTAACAGCAAAAATAACACCAAAGGAAACAGAAATGGAAATGCAAACGCATGCGCACACAGAAATGGAAACCGTGACGTGCATGGTCACAGTGCCGCAATTGTAAATGCTAATGGTAACAGTAACAGCAACAATAATGCCAAAGGAAACAGAAACGCAAACGCAAACGCAAGTGCATACGGAACACAAACCATAACGCATGGTCACGTGTGCCGCAATTGTAAATGCTAATGGTAACAGTAACAGCAACAATAATCTCCCACCCTCTCCAAAGCCCTAGAAAACTGGTGGCTACCCAGATTACAGACTACCTGACCAAATACAACATCCTTTGCCATGAACAACACGGTTTCCGTGTAGGTCACAGTACCAGCACTGCCCTTATTGAGTTTTCAAATTTTCTGCATTCCTTCCTGGACTCTGGCTCACTAGTGGGGGCATTGTTTATTGACCTTTCAAAGGCTTTCGACACTGTCTCCCACCCCCTCCTGCTGGATGCCCTCAGCAGCACCGGCTTTGCCACTGGCCCAGTCTCCTGGTGCTCTAGCTACTTGTCTGACTGCTCTCAGTGTGTTAAAATTAATGGGACCCTCTCCAATACATGTCCTATCCGATCAGGTGTCCCCCAGGGTTCCATCTTTGGTCCTCTTCTCTTCTCACTCTACCTCAACACCATGCCCAAAGCTTGCACTGGTAAAATCCTGCTGTACGCAGATGATGCCATCATCTTCGCCACCCACCGTAACCCCATCTCCCTTCAAGACACCTTGCAACTAGCCTTCAATGATGCTGAAGCCTGGTTCAAAGAGCACAGACTTGTAATCAATCTAAAAAAACACCAAAACCATGCTCTGTGCCCATCCCCAAAACAAATCCAGTAATTTCCCACTCCACATCCTCCCTGGCTCCAAGCATCTTCTCGATCAAGTCCGCTTGTACAAGTACCTCAGGGTCTCCTTTGACTCAGCCCTCACATTCCACGACCACATTGATACTATAGCCTCAGCTACAAATGCGCGGCTGGGTATCCTTTACCGCTACAAGCACTGCCTCCCCCCCGATGCCCTCCGACTAGCAGTCACCTCCTCAATAATGTCCCTTGTGGACTATGGCCTGCCAGTCTATGGTGCCGCAGACACGACCGCCCTCAGTAAACTCTGACTCACCCTGAATAAGGCCTGTAGGTTAATTACGGGAGCCCCGAGGCTCACTCATACCTGCCAGCTATATGATGAGGCTAGGCTGCTTAACCTGGATGAACGGCTCAGGTACCACACCTGCCCCATAATGAAAAAAATACTCCTTGGACTATCCCTGCCCAGACTGACAGACTCTATCCATCTTGCACAACCCTTAGTCCAAACTTGTACCTCCTCCAAGACCACCCTGCTAGTCCCTAGGACCAGGACTACACATGGTCAAAGGTTCTTCTGTTACAGAGCTCCCTCCTGGTACAATACTCTCCCCTCCTCCATCTCTGATACCCCTACAATCTCCCACTTCAAAACCGTGCTTCGGAGTCAGCTATTTAACATGCATAGCTGTGCCTGTCCGTAGGTGATCTAGCTCACCACGCCCTTACAAAACTCCCTGAGTGGCTCCTCAACAAAACTAACTGACAAAACTCTCTGAGTGGCTCCCCGCCCAAACTTATCACCAACTGTGCCCATAGCTACCTGTATTATTTACTTCTTGCTGTCTCCGCTCAAGACTACTTGTCTGCACTACCAATGTATGCTTTATCTCTCAATCTGTACCCAATTACTGTACTAGCTTGTGTATACCAAACCTGTAACACTCATATTGTAACAAAAAAATAACTGCATATATCTGCCAAGACTGTAACCGTAATGATGTAAAAACTGTAACTGCAATGATGTAACTAAATGTACTGTATGTGTCCTCTTTGTGATGAGATACCTTTGGAAATAAGCCTCTGGCTCAAAGGTTGTAAAACGGATGTACAAATAAATAAATAAATAAATAATGCCAAAGGAAACAGAAACGCAAAAGCAAGCGTGTACAGAAATGCAAACCGTAACACGCATGGTACTGCAATTGGAAACACAAATGGTAACGGTAACAGCAACAATAATGCCAAAGGAAACAGAAACATAAACGTAAATGCAAGTACGCTTTGGAATGCAAACTGTAATGTCATGGGCACGGGAACGCAATTGGAAATGCAAATGGTAACGGTAACAACAACGATGATGCAAAGACAAACGCAAACGCAAATGGAAGGGTGGCTGCAAATGCAAATGGTAATGCGCACGGTGACACAAAGTGAAACAGAAACAGTACCGTAAACACAAATGGTAACAGTAATGCAAACGCAAGCGCAAATAAAAATGCAAAGGGTAACGCACACGGTGGCTTACACAGGAATGGTAACACAAATGGTTATGGAACCGCAAGCGGAAACGGTAAGAGTAACAGTAACGTAAGCACACACCCTGGTTTTCCCCAACAGCTGCATAAAGAAACACAGCGAGTACAAAGAATGTATGCATAATAATGGGGCTCGGAGCAGAAAATGAGGAGTTGGAATACTAAATTGCTTATATCTGAGGAACTGTATGACATAGAAAAAAAATTAAAATTTTGTATGAATTATGACCTTCCTGGCTAGTTTTGCACTTAACATTTTTGCAACGAAAAGTCTGTATCCCGCACTGTTTCCGAGATACGGGCCCCGAAAGGTGCGGCGGAAGCCGTAATGTTATCCTATGGAGAAAACATGAAGTTTGGAGTGCTGTAACTGTGCCGCTTGTAATATTTTTTCTCCAAACCACCAAAAGGCACATCTGTGGGATGTTGGCTTTCTTCCCTCCACATTTCAGCCTAAAAGACAAAACCATTATTTTGCAGCAGGGTGGCAAAAAATTCCTGTCATGCGGCGGACGCCGCAATGTTAGTCTATGGGAAAAAGAATCAACTTCCGAGTGTGTAACTTTGCATCCCTGCAATATTTTTTCACCAAACTACCAAAAGGCACATCTGTGAGATGTTGGCTTTCTTCCCTCCAAATTTCAGCCCAAAAGACCAAACCATTCTTTTGCAGCAGGGTGGCAAATAATTCATGTCATTTTGGCCATAATGTTGAAAAGTAGTGTAGTGATTTGTGACACCTTTTACAAAGATTTGCGACAGTGTCACAAGTGCAACACTATTTTGCGACAGTACTTTTCCCCAAAATTTTGAAAAACATATTTCTGGGGCGTTTCAGTATAGTCTAGAGGTTTGAGGAATGAGGTGTGAACTAGCTTGATACATCCAGCAGACCAGACCTGAGTTTGATTCTCACAACCTCCACTAGCATACTGTGCTACTCTGAGCAAGTCACTTAAGCTCCCAGTGCTCCCAGGTCAAATAAATAAAAAAAAAATAAAGATATGGCTAGCATCCTCAGGGCTCGACTAGCTAAACACAAAAAGAATTATGTCCCTAGATGGTCCCAATTTTAAATGCCAAGCATTTCTGTGATCAGTAACTGAAAAAAAATGGCTGACTCACGACACTACAGGGGTCATTTGTGACACTAAAAACTGCATTTGCGACACTGTCAAACTTTTTGTTAACTTTTCCCATTGACTATAATGGGAAATTTGTTTTTGGAATAACTTTTGAACCGTTCAATATTTTTTCACAAAATCTTCAAAAGGCACATTGGGCACCCCAGCTGCATATTCCTTGAAGTTTTGGACTGGTCGCACAAACCCTGTGACCTGTAGGCATGAGCAAAGAATGCTAAAACCATAAATGTGCCCCAGAATGTTGCTTAATAACTCCACAGCCATATATCCGACTGGTACAAGGTTGGCAGATCCCAAGATCTGTGGTTACGCCCATGACTGCCAAATTTCAGGTACATCCATTGAATGGTGGCTAACTTATTAAGTTGCAAAGTTTCACCATTTAACATTAAATGGGGTACTCTACCATAATGTGTGTGTGTATATATATATATATATATATATATATATATATGTATGTATGTATGTATATATCACCCAAATTTTCAAGATAGTCATTTTATGATTCCCCTTATCTCCTTATAAACATATCATGTAGTATTTATCGTATATTGGATGAACTGTCATTTCACACCAGAAGTGCCAAAACGCATCTCCTCCATGATTGAAAAAATGACACATCAAATTTATGAGGTGGTGTGGAAAAATGGCGATGTTGAACGTTTGGAGTCAAAATATTGGAAATTAGTGAAGTTGTGAGGGAATGTTGAAATAGTGCAACATTCAAACATAACCTGGGCATTTTACCATAGTTATACACTAAAGTTTTAGCCTTCTTGTTTCCCAAACTCATGAACCCAGAAAATGAAAATTTTCAAATCCCTGCCAAAACATCATTCCATGCTATGGAAACAAAATTCTATGGCACAGGTGCGAAAAGACATTTTGGCCAGGATTTGAAAAATGACTGCTGTCACATTCACGAGGTGATGTGAAAAAATGGCTATGTTGAAAATTTGGAGTCAAAATATTTAAAATTGCCATTACAAGCGAGCATCGAAAAATTTAAATGTAAGCTCATAAATTTGCCATTTTTACAGATTTGGACCCCAAATTTTCAACATAGCCTTCTCATGACCCCTCCTCATGAACAAGAGCAGTGTAAATGTTCAAATCTCACCCAAAAGGTGATTTCACAAAGTGACGATGAAATCACTTTTCAGCCCAGAGTTGCCTAATTGCATCATCATTGGTTATGAGGCGGGTTGCCAAAAAGGCCAAGTTGAAAAGTTGGGGTCAGTATATGAAAAATGACAAAGTTATGCATCAAAGTTCAAAACCCCTTTGAAATACTTTGAACTGCACTTACCTTAGTTTCTCATATTGCAGTCGGCGATTCCAACAGCAAGATATCTGCGATCAGAGAGTGGATCTTTACCATAGGACACAGCCAGGTGAGCGACGGTGTGTGGGGGTTGTTGGGTGGTGGGTGCTGAGTAGGAGGTCAGGGTAAGGGATTGGATCCCCAGGGGACTGTGTTCTATTTTTGCTGGTAAAACAAACAAACAAACAAACCACCAACAACAAGGATGTTTTCTTTTTCAGGAGTTACTGAGATTCCTACACTGGTGATGGGGCACCCCAGTGTTGGGCTACTGTTCAGCAGCACTAGAGGTGGGCACTGCAGTGCCATCACATATTTAGTGGGGGATGACCTGAGGGTAGAAGGCTCCTGAGAAGCAGTTCTAGGAGTTAGCATCCTGGTTTGCTTACATATTACAAGCAAAATATATAAACATTGGGAACAGTGGGCTGGCAACCTGAAGGGGAGCAGGTGAACAGCTCCTCTCACTAATTAGAGCACCCTGGATTTTGGAGTTCACATAAAAGGTATTTCTGTCCATTATTTTAAAAACCAAACACCAGAATCTAGCTAAATAAGGAAAGGGGAAATTGTTTAACCAGGAAAGGCACACTAAGCCAGAGCTTGTTTCCAGGTGCGACCTGGGAGCACAAGGAAGTTAAGTGACTTGCTCAGGGCCACACAGTATGCAAGCGGAAGCTGTGGGATTCAGACCCAGGTCTGGTCTGCTGGATGTCACCAGATTTGCAGCTCAGAGCCTTAGACCACTGCGCTATACTGCCTCCTAAATAGGTTCTATTTAGTTAAGTTCAGGTGTTTGTTTTTTTAAAATGACACAATTTTATGAATGTTTCATTTTTTTTATTTTGAGTGGAAAAATATAAGCTGGTGGTTCTCATAGCATGAAAACATTTTGTGCTGTGAAGCAAGTGGAGAGAAACAAAATGGTCTTGTGACATAGAATTGTTGGTGTTGTATCAGAACGTTATCCTAAAACACTAATGAGCATGCTCAGAACAGAACAATCAAAACTATTAATTTTATAAGTCTGGATCTGTTTAATATTTTTCACAAATCCTTCCAAAGGAACTACATTGACACAGCATGCCTACCCTGAAAGTTTTGGAAAGAAATTCCATTCTGTTTAGGCTGTACGTGAAACAAATCCAAACCTCAGGATAAGTATCAGAAAAATGAGACACCTACAGGAAAATGACATATGCAGATTTCAGAAACTGCACAAGCTGCCAGCACAAAGCTTTCCACAGATTTAGTTCTTGCCTCCTAGACAACACAAGCAAAATTTCAGCGAATTTTATCAAATGCTGACAAAGCTATTAAGGTGCAAAGTTAGGAGTTTAACAATAAATACCCTACTCAACCCTAACTATAGGTGCACTACCATATCCCTATAATATGTAATAGGTATGCAGTAGCACCCCTATAGTTACGGTTGGTAGGGTGCTTAATGATAAAACTCTGATTTTGAATTTTAATGGCTTCACTCCTGTTCAGCAGAATTGCACCAAATTGTACATGCACCACCTGGGGGAAAGGTCTCTTGATTTGACAGCATTGTGATGGTCAGATGTCTGGATTCTAAGATCCAGATAGTGAAAATAACTGGAAAAATCTGGATTATTTGTTATTGTTTTTTTTTGTTTTGTTTTTTTTTTTGCTCTCACCTACAGCCTTAATGGTTTGGAATTTTATTCTAAAATTTTCAGGAGAAGGGACTTGCCCATAATGGTGACTTTTTGGTTTGATGAAAAATATTAATCTTTTCCCGAGTTGTAAGGATTTGAAATTTCACTTCTGAGCATGCTCAGTAGGGCCTTTCATTTCTATAACACAGCAAAACATCACTTCACACTCTAGCAAGGTCTGTGCCTGGCTAAACAGAAACCAACAGAAACCAATAATGCTGGCACTGGACTTAGGGAACCCAATTACTTTATTTAATCCAATTCCATAAAATGCAATACTATATCACATACATAAAACACATTTACCTTGCCAGTGGTTCAAAGCTCACTGAAAACCCTGACCAGTTTCATCTTCCAGCTGTATCAAAAGTGTCCCAGATGCATGGGGATACCTGAATCTAAAGTGCTCTACTCATGTTATACAATAATTTAAAGAAACTTTTTAGAGAACTACAGACCAGGGTGCCCACCCCCAGTATTGATTCTCTTACCCCTCCCCTCCAGGTCACCCACCCCTTCCTTTTATATACATGGCGGTACTGTGGTGCCCACACCCAGTGCCACCAAAGATCATCCTGACACTGGGGTGCCCAATCCCCAGTGTTGGTTTGTGCCACCCCAATAAAGGAAATCATCCCTCTTTGATTTTTTTTATTTCACTGTAGCTTGAAACAAAGAAAATGGTCCATCAGTGGTCTGACATGCCACACCTGCACAAATACAACCCTGAGCCCCCAGCAGCATCCAACTCACACATACCCACACACCCTCACTCATCTGAACATGTCCCACAACATAGATCCACTCTGCAATCAAAGACACATCTTCCTGCTGGAAACTGCGACTACGATATAAGAAGATAAGGTAAGCTCTGTTTAATGTGTTTCAATGGGGTTTGAACTGTTATTCATAACTTTGTCATTTTTAAATATTGTTACTCCAAATATTCAACATGACTTTTTTGAGATGCTGCCTCATGAACAAGGGCAACATTTTTCAGTTGCTGTGCAAAGTCACCATTCAGGCAGGATTTGAAAATGTTCTCCACCCTTGTTCACGAGATGGGGTCACAATAAGGGTATGTTGAAAATCTAGGGTAAAATCATTTTTAAAAGTTATGTGTACATTAAACTTTTCACTGCATGCTTATAACTTTTGTAATTTTTAATATTTTGATCCTATATTTTCAGCATAGCCATTTTTCACACCACCTCATGAATGTGACAGCTATCATTTTCAAATCCTTGCCAAAGCATGTTTTTTGCACTGTGGCACAAAATTACATTTTGCTTGAGATTTGAAAATGTTAACCTACCAGGTTTATGAGGTGGGGTCATATGAAGACTATGTAGAAAATTTAGGGTCAGAATATTAAAAACAACAACGTTATGAGAATACATTAAAGGTTTTTCATAAGTTTGGTAATATTCAATATTTTGGTCCCAAATTATCAACATAGCTATTTTTTCACACCACCTCATGAATGTGACAGCTATCATTTTTCAACTCGTGGCCAAAATGTACTTTCACATCTGTGGCACAAAATGACAGGTCAGTGGGGATATGAACATTCTTACCTGTTGGGTTTATGAGGTGGGGTCACAAGAAGATTGTACTGTAAATTTGGTATATAAATATAGCAAAATGACCAAGTTATACATGAGTGTTAAAATTTGTTTTGTGCTTCCACAGGTTGAGGGACTCCACATTTGGGACAAGGCCCTTTGGGAACTGGACATCTGCATCTGTAGCCACACAGAAGCACAGTGCCCCTTCCACAGCCAGAGGGACTCCATAGCTAGATGGACTCCTCACTTGGCATGGAGAAGCAGGGGCCAGAGAGCCCTGCACTTCTGTACCCAGACCCGTTATTTGGCTCAGGGCACAGAGGGTCTGCATCAGTAGCCACACAGAAGTGCAGGGCCCTGCACTTCTATAGCCTGATGGACTCCAAATTTGGTTCAGGGCCCAAAGTGGCCTGCATGTTTGCATCTGAGCCACACAGCAGCATGGGGCTCAGAGGGTCCCATTCTTCTGCAGCCAGATGGATCTGTTCACAAAGATCACAGAGAGATATGATCCCACTATCTCATAAAAAAAGGAAATTCATTGCAAAAAAATGTGCTAGTGCATTAGTTAGGGTTCAACTTAACACAACAAAAGTTGGGAAATGTAGTGTTTGTGCTTCCAATCCTAACTCCCCACCAACCCAAAGCAGCAGAAAGACAAGCCCACACAAGCAACCACAGACAGCCATCATCAGGGAAGACAAAGAACATGATAAAGGACCTTGTGTCTGAAATGCATCAGCCAGTCAGTCAAAGCCACTGTCTGCATTTTATCATGTTGAATTGTTATTTTAATAAATGAGCTATGAAGCTTGAACCTTGGAGTTGGTGTCCATTCTTATTGAAAAGGTGGTGAGTGCCCGACTTTGAGAGCTGAAGACAATGAACATATAATTGTTTCCAGATGACACAAATGCAGTAGCACTGATGTGCTGCCTTCATGGATTTGTATCTGTAGCCACACCCGTGTATACAGTATGATGCACAACATGTTCTGCAGACAGATAGCCCCATAGGGCCTGTGCCTCTGCAGAGAGAGGTACTCATGCAAGCTGTATGAGATATTTCACTAGACAGCATGATCCACTATTGCACGGTTTTCTTTATGTAGCTGCATAACTGAAAACCTGTTACCCCCTTGAACAGTTACTAGATCCACTGCTAAAACCATGATACTCAAATTTGCAACAGCACTTCCATCTTCATAGCAGCAGGACCAACAGCCAGAAGTTGGTATGTATGTCTTAGACCTGTGGGTGATGATGTGCAGGCCCTTAAGTGACTTGCACTTCTGTAGACAGAAGTATTGTTGCAATTTTGGCATCTGAAAACCTGCTGCCTCCTTGAGCAATTTCTAGATCTGCTGCTAAAGCATGATATCCACATTGCAACAGTACTTCCATCTGTGTAATGGCAGACACCACAGGGGTCTGCCCTTCTGGAACTAGAAGTATGTGTGTATGTCTTTCATCTCTGGATGAAAGGTGCAAGCCCCTCAAGGGCCTGCACTTCTTCAGACAGAAGATCTGTTGCAATTTTGATATCATGGATTTTGTTACTTCTGCACGTCTACAGCCAGGGGTTGGTGTGTATGTCTTACACTTGTGGCTATAGAAGCACAGGCCTGTAAAATGTGGGTATGTCTTACAGTGTGTATGAGTAGCTGAGGCTATAGAAGCACTCCTTAAGAGCCTGCACTTCTGCAGACAAAGGAGCTCTTATAATTTTGGTTTTATAGGTCTATGTATTTGCAGTGGCCCGTGCTTCTTGCTTCTGCACAGAAGTGTTATGATTTGAGTATCCTAGATTTCCATCTGCAGTGACAAGTGATTGCATATGTCTTGTGGTGTGTATTCTGCAGATACAAATCCACAAATGAAGCACATCAATGCTACTGCATTTGTGTAATCTGGAAATAGTTGTATGTTGTTTGTCTTTGTGGATTACAAGATCTGGATAGTGAAAAAAGTGAAAAAATCTATTTGATTTTTTTGCTGTATTTTGTTATTATCTAGCTCCCAGATGGTTTAGAATTTTTCTCTGACATTTTCAGGGTAGAAAGGGCTTGGTCCACAGTAGCACCTTTTGCTAGCTTGATGAAAAATGTTATTCCATTCCAGAGTTATAAGGATTTGAAATTTCGGTTCTGAGCATGCTCAGTACGATCTTCTGGATAGCTGTTTCATACGATGAAAGAATTTGTCCCATATGAAAAAAGATTGTGTTTCATATGGGGGGGGGTAATCTTTTTTCATGAGAAATTTTTTTTTTTCGTATGGCCACCATCTTGCTTCTGTTTTTTCAAAAAATTGTATTTTAAAGCTATAAAAATGATATCCTGCAGAGACACCAACACATGACTCTTGCTAGTCAGACTGCCCCCCCCCCTTAGGTAGATTCTGCAGTTAGTTTTTAGAAAAATCACCCAGAAATGTGTTTTAACACATTTTAAAATCTTTTTTGTGATCTGAATGTTTTTCATATGGCCATATGAAAAAGAATAGAACCATAAGAAAAGTATTTCCTTCATACAAAAAAGTTGGGATTTCGAATTTTTTTCACATTCTTTTTCATATGAAGGAATCTTTTTTTTGTATTAATGTCACAACCTCATGAAAAAGATCCTTCATGCAAAAAAAGAAAGAATTTGGACTTAGTTTTTTCATATCCTTTTTTCATATGAAGTAATCATTTTTATATGAATGACAAAACCTCACAAAAAGATCCTTCATATGAAAAATAATTTGGACTTAAATTTATTTTTCCACATTTCAAATTTAACAAGCCATAACTCTGTCAGTATATGCAGTTATGGGACAGTCTAGCTAACAAAATAAAGGTCTTAATGAGTACTATAATAGTAACACATAACACCCCTAAAAGATTTACGAGCCATATAAAAAACATTAAAAAAATGACAATTCCATAGGATACAACTGCAACTTTAGCACGCTGTAACTGTCAGTCTTTGGAGTTAATGGACAATGTATATAACAATAGAAAGATCTTATTGTCTAGTACAACACTAAGCCCCTGAGAAATAAGAACTGATAATGGTACATCCCTAAAAAAACATTACAAAGAAGCACATAAGTTGCTTTTCTGTAGGAACGGAAGAGCAGGGCCCAGAGGGCCCTGCACTTCCACACCCACATACACATGTGGATAAACAGAGGCACAGAAGTGCTGGGCCCAGAAAGCCCTGCACCTCTGTAATCACATGTATGTGTTCACACAGATCTCAAAAGGACCTGCGTGAATGATGTTACAGTTCTACCATCTCAAAGAGTAAGGAAATTCATTGCAAAAAAACTTTGTCAATGCATCAGTTAAACCAACAAAATCAAGGAAATGTAGTATTAGGGTTTCCAACCAACGCAACCCCACCCTACAAGCAGAAAAAAAACTTTACAGTTTTGGCTGTCCTGAATCTTGGCAAATCAGGCCTAGGGTCTTCCTTGCAGTTATCAACCCTAATGCTCACCCCATTTTCATATAGTCTATATATCTGAGCTTAGTTGCTGATGGAAATGGCATGAGAGATGATAACCCCATGGGAGACCCCAGGCATGATTTGACAAGATTCAGGACAGCCAAAACCATAATGTTTTTTTTTTCTATTTGTTGCTTGCAGGGTGGAGGTGGGGCATTAGGGTTGGACATATCTATTTAATATATAGATATAAAGATATATATGAGTTCAGTGAAAGCACAGCAAACTGGGACACTGGGTACTGAAATTTGCAGATAACACAAAACTGGGAGGAGTAGCAGAAACAAAGAAAGGTACACATAGTCTACTGAGGGAAATACAAAGGATAACTGAGTGGCAAACAGGTGGAGCATGAAGTTTAACAAAAAGAAATGCACATTGTCAGTTAGGAAAGAAAAATAGAAGGGCATATTATTACTTTAATCGGACTGAATTAAAGAAAGTGGAGGAAGAATGAGACTTAGGTATTATAATAACAAAAGATTTTAAACAGGGAAGACAGTGTGAATCAGCATCAAAGAAAACAGCTCAGGCACTGGGTGTGTAATGCTGAACTTTACAAGCAGATCAAGAGCAGTGATAGCCCCCGTGCATAGGACATATGTGAGGCCACAACTAGAATTCTGTGCTAGTTCTGGAATCCATTTTACAGGTGGGATATAGACAGATTTGAACAGATTCAAAGAACAGCAACAGGAATGATGATGGGAGAGAATGGCATGGAATACAGGGAAAGACTGAATACTCTGAACATGTCTAGTTAGGAATAAAGGACAATTATTACTCTATGTGGTTTCCTAAAAGACCAAGAACTAGGCCAGCAGTTGGAGCTATTCCATAAAGTAAACAAAACTTCAACTGGGGTAATAACGAGCAGTTACACAGGAAAATATTCTGGGGAAATAGTATGAAAACTGTGTGTCACACAGTGGTAGAATATGGGACACCTTCCAAGTAAAGGACAGAAACATTTAAGAAAAGGATGGGCTTGAATTTATTGGAAGCAAATGTACAGTAACTAGGTATTACTACTGAAACGTGTGTGTGTGTGTGTGGTGGGGGGGTGTGGTAGGCCCTGATGGGTGTCAAGCCTTTTTCTATTTTTTTTTTTTTTGCATTTTCATCTTGGTAAGACAACTGGAATTTAAAAAGATGCTCTCCAGTAAATTCTAATAGCCAAATAGTGTTTATTTATGAAATTAGATACAGAGATAAATATCTGCTCTTTAAATAAAAACAGTGCTAAAATGTGCCACTGTATAGTGTTTTTTCACTGTTGTATTTTATCAAAGTTAGCACTGTAACATTTTGTGTTGCCCCCAGACAGTGCAGCAAACAGCATGCGTTGCTTCCTGGGTGGGCGGGGCATGGCCTAGGGTACTCCAGTATCTAGAGGTAAACATGAACTGCTTGCAGGGAGGCCTTGTACTCAACCTGTACATATGATTAACGTCATGCAGGAGATGCTGGATGGGCAACTTTAGGTGAAGAACAAAACACACAAACAACTGGACTTCAAGCACTTAATTTCCTTTACTGAAGGGCATTTCTGACAAAGTTAATTTGTACAGAGCACAAGTCACTGGCCTAAGTGCACAGTCAGATCCAACTGATACACAGTTCATTATGGTAGTCCAAACCTTTCCTGAGTGATTTGGGAAACCCTAAGGTCTACTCGCCTGTGGAAGCCCCCGTAGCACGCCTTCTCTGCTGCCAACAGTTTAGGTTCAATACCAAAAAGTCTTAGATTCTCTATCTCCTTTTCCCATGTTGGGTAATGACACATATAGCTGGCCTAGCTGTACTTCTCAGGCAGCACAATGTCTGTGGATTCCCTAGCCCTATATAAATTAAATTCTAAACCTCCTGTCTTGTCTGTGGGTCTGGCTGCTCTATGGCAATATATTTTGTTAGAAAAAATGGTACACCAGGCTGGCATCCCCATTTTAGGATGAACAATATACCAAAGGAGATACACAAGGCTGGTGCTTCCCTTACCCAGCCTGGGTGCCCTTCATCTTAAGTCTCCAGCTGGGCTTCGCCTAACACCATACCTTGTGCCCCCAGCACCCCATATCTCACCTTCCCAGAGTGACATTCTATCGGACAGGCTGCAGGTGCTGTTATCACTTTCAGGGATTCTCTTTCCTCACACTCTTCATAGAGATGCATTCTACTATGTTACTGTTTCTGTCTTACGGCAGTACCTGCTTCACCAAACTATGGGGTGCTTGAGGGTCTCTGCACCATTCCCAGGATCATATGCTGTTGTTCAGGGAGAACCTACCACAGGTCCGAAATCCACTGAATATTTCACCTTGTAGGAGCTCCCCCCAATATGGTTCTTACATCATCTTGGTGGACCCACTACCCACTGGCTAGAAAATAGATCCTGTCCTCTTGTAGATTAATGCAGACCTGGCAGCAGCTCCCATTGCCTCCCTCCAACTGATTTAGTCTGGGCTAGACTGATGATGCACTTTTTTCACCCAAACTCCTCCCACAGCTACACTGTCAGACTTTACACATAGTATCAGTCTGGACACATGGGTATTGCAGGAGGGTTTGTTACATGGAAGTAATATAATGTCAAAGCAGATTTTATCTCCCACTAAAATGTGACAATCAAAACAAAAGCAGTTAATTCCATTCCTATGAGGCCACATTTCCTATTTTTAAAAGGTTACTGTTTGTAAAGCTCTAGGAGAAAAACATCTAAACACTGGTAACATGAATGACAGAAGCAGAATGATGTATAACTTAAATATCTTGAAAGGGAAGTAATACAAATGCATGTTGGATATGGATACTGTAATACATTTTCTACAAATAATAACATAAAATGTATAACATGTTGCTGTTCATCTTTATTCCTTAACATAGTCTTATGCTGAGCTCTTTTCAGTGGTAAAATTCATGCAATCTGTTTTTGTTTTCTCTGTATACGAAGTGAATTCTAATTTTTGTGTATTATTAGAAAAGAAGTATGCATACATAACTGACCAAAGGAGAGGGGCGTAGAATAGCCCCTCCCTCTTTCAGGGAGAAGGGTCACAGGCAACTCAATTATTTTTACATTTATCATGTACTGTACAGTACTGTATCTTTAGGAACCGACGCCCCATTCTTATACAACCCCCCCCCACACACACATATGCCCACTGGATATTTATTTCCAGAAAATCTTATGTTTGTGTTGTTTCATTCCTTTTATAATTCAGAACTGATACATTTACTGTAAATTTTACTTAAACTGAGATTCAATGCTAAGCAATGTTGGAATGACAGTTTTGAACTTTGGGAGCTAGTGGGGCCCATAAGGGCACTATCTTAATATTGAGCCCCCTTCCCATTATAATTCACTGGCACTGATGTGAAATACCGACTACTTCAGAGCTGGGGTGCCGAACCGCAAGCCTCCTTATAATTCAGAACACGCCTTGTGAAGCTTCTATAAGCCATATGCCCTGTCTGTTCTTTTGAACACCATCCAAAAGACTCTAAAATAGCATTCCCTGTCAAGCTGGTCACCTTTAAATCCCTGCTGACACAATGCTTCATTGAGACCTGCAACTGTTTCCAGCGTTGACCTATACCTCTTCATCTGCTTGGGACCCCTCCTTGCTATAACTACTCTTCCACCTATTCCATTCTCTCACTCTATTTACCCAGTATTCTGGTGTATATAATAAACCCCAATGTACATTTTTGGGGTTTGTTTCTTTTGCTGTACATTGCATACTATACATATTTTGTTTTACCTGATGCATTATTTATTGTCTGTGCTACTCCCTGTATTACATTATGAATTTCTTGCTGTCTTGTAAATGTCTTGTAGCATACCTAGGTCCTTGTAAATGAGTTTTACTCAATGGTGTTCACCTGGTAAAATAACGATTGATTGATTGAATTCTAACACTGGTGCTAACATAGCCAATATGTTTTGTCTTTTAGTTATAGCATCACTACACTGTAATTGCAGGTAGATGTGTTTATTTATTTATTCATTACAAATCGGGTTTACAACCTTTGAGTCAGAGACTCATTTACAAAGGCACCTCGTTGCAGGGGGGCAGACATCAAACAGGTGCAGTAAAAGGAACATTTAACATAGATACACTTAGGATACATAATGTAGTAGTTTGTATGTTACTTAGGTTACATAATGTTACAAAACTGTGAGTTACACTCATGGATATAGTAGGTTCTCAAAGAAGACAGCGGGTTATATACCTGTTTGGACCTAGTAGGGAAGGAGTGGGTCTGGGGGAGAGGGAGGCTGTCCAGTGGACATTGTCGAGCCAGGAGGCAAGGTGGGTGGGTACCACAGGTTACAACAGGGGGTTAGTTGCATCTACAACAGCGGGTATTAAAAATATGGTTCTGAAGGGCTGTTTTGAAGGAGCCAATTTTTTGGCAAGTTGGAGATGCAGCTAGGGAGGAAGTTGAACCAGGTGGAGGCTCGGTAGAGGAAGGATCTCTAGGCAAGAGAGGTCTTGGTTCTGGGCACCTTGAAAGTGGCCTTAACAGAGCTACGGGTGGTGATGGACGATGATGACTGCTGTAGGGAGGTGGAGATCCCGGAGGGGAGAGTCCTAGCAGTGATTTCTTAGCGAGAAGGCAGTTCTAGTAGAGCAGTCACTCATCAAAGTTGAATAGATTGGTGATAGTATAGAAAAGGCAGGTGTGAGTTTGACTGGGGGCACCAGTCAGGAGCCTACAGGCCTTATTGATGGAGAGATTTTGGAGAGGGCAGTGCTGTCAGCTGCGGCATAGATGGGCAAGCCATAATCCATGAGGGACAGGATGGAGGAGTGGAGGAGGTGATGGCCAGCCTGAGGGCAACTTGAGGCAGGCAGTCCCTGTGCCGGTATAGCAGGCCAATCTGAGAGTTAATGGCAGCTGACAGGGCATTAATGTGGGTGTGGAAGGAGAGGGCAGTATCGAATGTGATGCCTAGGTACTTGTATGTGGTCACTTGTTCTAGTGGGTGCAGAGTGCTGGGGATAATCAGAGGGGTATTTTTAGCTTTATTTTGGTGGTGGGAGAAGAGCATTGATTTGGTTTTCTTTAGGTTAATGACCAGTCTGTAGTCGCGAACCACCTTTCAGCTTGGTTGTAAGCTTGCTGGAGGGATAACTGGAGGGAGGTGGGATTGGGATGTGAGGCAACGAGGACTGCATCACCGGCATAGAGGAGCATTTTACCGCTACATGAGCTGGGGAGGGTGTTGAGGTAGAGACTAAAAAGTATTGGACCCAGGATGGAGCCCTGAGGGACCCCGGAGGGAATGGGAAGAGTGCTGGAGATGGAGCCGCTGATCTTGACACACTGGGATCTAGCAGAAAGGTAGCTAGAGAACCAGGAAATGAGATCACCAGGGAAGCCAAGTTGGTGGAGAGAGTCGAGTAGAAGGGGATGACAGACAGTGTCAAAGGCCTTGGAAAGGTCAATGAACACTGCTCCTGCGAAGCTGCCAGAGTAGAGAGCAGCATGCAGGTGTTAGGAGAATTCCAGGAGAGCCGTGGTTGTACTGTGTCCTGGGCAGAAACCGTGCTGCTCTGGGCACATAATGTCATTGCAACATGCATGCAACAAGCATGTAACTACAGGGTAATTATCCTGTTGCATGCAATTAATGATTAGTTACATTGAAACAGACACTTAAAATGTAACCAAAGTAAATAAGTAAGAGCCGCATAAAGCATTTCGTAGCTTGAAGCAGTAGTATGGTAATAACATTGTGAGTGAGTTCCAAGTGTAACGTCTAAACACTAAACTAAGTTTTCATTATAGTAGGCTCTTTCAGACATGTTGGATTCTGCTTGTTTAGAATTGCTACTATGTGCTTAAATGGCATAGGTGTAGTACGAAAGCTGTCCTGAATAGAGTAGGTGTTGTATCAAAAATGTCCCAAATAGCAAAGGAATAGTATCAAAGCTGTCCAGCAACATTTTCTAAACTTGCCCCTGGAGATAGAAGCCAGCATTTTCCAAAGTGGCCACAAGCTGCTAGAAACTGTGTTCATTCAGGCACTGATTTTTTTCTATGCATCCATTCCCATACATTTTATTTTCCATTAACATGCATGCTGATGGACCAAGTGTCAGTGTGAATGCTAGTGCATCTAAAATGATGGTGGTGGGGTTGGGGATGTTCTAGATGTACCAACACAATTGGACACTGAAAACAAAAAAAAAAATCTATTTATGCAGAACATAAAGAAAAAAGGTCAGCAAATCGGGTAGAGAGGCAACGTTTTAAACTCTACCACATTTTTTTGAAGAAAAACATGAAAATCCAAGTTCATCAGTGAGCAGTTTTTTTTCTCTTTTTTTATGAGGTGTAGTGGAAGCAAACCCGGATGTGCCTCATTGAATCACTCTCTTTTGGTCCACTGCTAACAAAACAGGAAAACTCATGGAGGGGGGTTTAGTCAATATCTAACAATTTGTAATAGCCCTAACTCTAGGTTTTGCTGGAAGCAAATTTTTTTCTGCTGGTATACAGGATATGCAATGCATATTATATAGTAGGTAGATTGTCTTAATATTTTAAATTACTTTACACTACATGCTATTGTTTACAACTATCAATGAATGCATGTTTTGCTTGTTTTCCTTTTTCTGTTGTGAGCATCAATTTAACAGATTTATTGCTGTGACATAATCCTTTCCTGGTGTGAATGAAAAGTCATTCTCTCTACGCAGTAGAAAGGTCATCGAGAAAAGTTAGACTGCTGTATTTATCAGTCAAGAATAATAAGATAATGAGCCAGGTTAACTGACTAATCAGTTCCCACTGAGAAGTGTCTTTAATACCTGCACACTTCTCCAGTTCCATCTTTCTGATGAGTCATGTGATATGAAAGCACCACTGGAAGCACAAAGCACTTCCCATTTGCAACAACAAGTACTTTATTTGCCACTTACCTGACTGTTTTTCCTCTCTGCTCATGTACATATCAGTGAAAGGGCAGAAAGTGTTCATGACCTTTACATCAAAGCTGCCTGAATCTGGGATAAAAGCCGAAACGGATGTGTTGCAGCTGGATGAAACTCATGTATGTGAGTCAGTGTCAGTCGAATATCCCAGGACACTGATTCAGCTCATTAATATTGCACAGTCTTTGTGTCACCTTATGACTATCAAACTGGAGCTCTCCTTGTTTCTTTTTTCTCTCTTCTTTCTTTCTTCTTCATTTTTCTTTCCTTCATTTTTCTTTCTCTTTCTTCCTTTCTTCTTTCTTTTTTCATCTTTCATACCACAGCCATTCTTAGGACTCAGTGTTCTAGCCTTAGCTAAGTTTTTTTTTTAGTCCTGTTATCACCCTTTTAAGACTACAGCTCTGCTAAAACTCTTAATAAGAATTTTGTGACTGCACAGAGTGTATTTTATGTTTTGTATAGCAGGAAATCAGTAGTGTGAAAGTTTTCTGAACCAAGAAACAGCACAGGGTAGAACCATTCCTGAGAGCTCTCATGTGGGCCTTGAAGTTGTTGCTCATATGATCAACAAGATTGTCTTATTGTCACTGGCAGTCAGAACATCATTGAGAAGGGGTCCTAAAAGTCCATTTGGCTATAAAATTCTAAAATGTCAAGGTATGTAAAGTTGAAACCCCATCTAGCCATTATACAGCTTACGGCATTTCCACAGTTCGTGTCGGCTTTGAAGAGTGCAGGCGTGTTCCGGTCCAGCAATGATCATCGCGGAGCTCGGAGGTAAGTATGGGTGAGGGGTGTGGGGAGGCAGGATGCGCAGTGGGTGGGTGCGGGTTGTGGGAGGGGCAGGGAGACTGCATTGGACGTTTTTAATTTACAGGGTTTTTTTCTACAATTGATGACACGGACATTTGCCACACTGGGGTGGCTCCTAGCATGGCAGAAGAATGGCTGGGGGCTGTGGCAGGATTAGGCACCCCGCGGCAGGCGATGCAGGACATTGCCACGCTGAGGTGGGCTCCCGCGTGGCACCAAGATTCGGGGCATGACGCTGCAAGCACACGCGTGGTTTTCTTTTAAGAGAAGACCACCGCTGTCATACACAGCACTGCGTCGATTGGTGCAGGACCGCCACGCCTGCTCAATGGAGCAGGGGATTGCACAGGAGAGGCACACTTCCAAAGTGTCCCATTCTCCCAAGACGTTCCTTGCGCATGCGCGTAAGCAAACGTAAAAACATTGGAATGTTTTAGCAAGTGATAGAGGTTTGCAGAGCTCTACAGAGGCCCCCCTATCCTTTCTTACCGAAGAGCCCCAGCATTAAAAGACTGTCTCACACATAGTCATTGTCAAAGTAAATCCAATGAGACGTGGCTTAATAAAACAAAGGGTTCCTTTCAGTGTAAAAATCGTGTCAACTGTAGATACATTAATCAAAACAAGGATTTTGTTTGTGGTTGAAGTGGGTGGAAGTTTGAAATATGCCAGCTAATCACATGTAATACCACAGGGGTAATTTACGAAGCAGATTGTAGCTGTGAAGCTTTCTACATAGGGAAGGCAGAAAGACAGTTGAAGACACGAGTTGGAGAACACATTAGGGCTGTAGAGAAAAAATATATCACTTATGTTACAGCTCTACATGTGGCTATGTCAGAAAACCAAAGTGAGCATGGTTTCAAATTTACAGGGATAGAAAAAGTGTTCTCTAACTCCAGCGGGGGTAGTTACAGAAATAAAATTTTAAAGAAAGAAACTGAATGGATCATAAGACTGTCGGCCAATAAAAAATCAGGTCTGAATTGAGTATAGAGTTGGTATAGAGTTAAAGTCTTATATAGAAGAAAGGTAAATAAAGGGATGTTTGTTCTGGAAAGATACATCTGAAACCTTTGTATTTGCAACTTAGAGATACTAGGAATTGAATGCCATATAGCTTGTGCGTTTTGTTATATGATGGAGATTGCACTTAATTTCATGGAGGTCCTGAAATTCTGTTTTTAAATGTTTTGCACTTTTCATGAAAAGATGCATCTGAAACCTCTGTATTTGCAACTTAGAAATACTAGGCACTGAATGCCATGTAACTTGTGCATTTTGACAGAGATTATACTTAATTTCATGGAGGTCCTGAAATTCTGTTAAATATTTGCACTTTTCATGTGTTTTTTGCACTCTATTACTGTAGGCACTTTAAAAAGACGAGTGTGTTGTTGCTTTGCACTTAATGGGTCATTGATGCATACCAATTATTTTAAAGTTTTTATTAGTGATGTCATAGCTATGGTGTATATAAGGATGGGAGGTTTAGTTTTTCATCAGCCTTTGAGGAAGGATATTTTATCCGAAATGCGTCAGGCAATATGTGTCGTTTTTCACCTAATAAAAGTTTATAATTTACTTGAAGTGCCTTGGTGGTATTTGAAGATGGGTGAGAGTGCTCCAGTTTTTGGTTTGCATATGTATTGCAAGGGAAATCAGTAGTAGGCAGAGTGAGGTTATTTTACCATTGAACAGGTCATTGGTAAGACCACACTTAGAATATGGAGTAAGGTACTGGCATCCATATCTTAAAAAAGACATTAACATGCTGGAGTGAGTCAAGAGGGACAGCAACTAGAATGATCAGGGGCAACAGGATAGGTCTTATGAAGAGATGCTAGGGGCCCTAAAGATGTACTCACTGGAGGAGAGGAAGCAGAGGGAGATATGATAGATACCTTCAATTACATGAAGGGAGTTAACGTGGTGGAAAGGGAGGGTCTTTCCACAAGAGAGATAACACCACCACTAGAGGACACAGCCTAAAATTGATGGCAAGATTCAGAAGGGACATAAGGAAGCATTTTTTAGAAAGGGTAGTGTCTGCCTGAAACCAACTGCCTGGGAGGAGGAGGTGGTGGAGGCAAGGACAGTGGGATCCTTCAAGAGCATGGGACAAACACAGAGGAAGTCATGGGTCCAAAAAGATTAAAGGGATGGGGATAGAAAAGGAGGGGCAGGGTCACTGTGTAAGTGCAAGGCCAGGACCCTGCATCAGCTGGGGTAGACACAATAGATCAAGAGGTCATCTTCTACAAACATGTATGTTTTGTGTATTTAATTTGTACAGCAGGTTTAAAAGATACATATCACATTGTGACGGGAACATGACACTACTTTACAAAAGGAAATTTGGCAACCAGAATAGATTTATTTTCACATCAGAGCATTTCAAAATAAGATCAGCAACAATCTACCTAGCTGAATTCTTGGATCATAACATGCTAGGAATACAACTAGGACACAATAACCCACTTCTAAAAGGACCCTGGTCATGGAAATTCAGTATCATATACCTAGAACAGCCAATGGTGATTAAGCCATTATGCAATATGTTACTGCCCGAAAATCAGTTGTTATTCTATATGAAAATCCTGAAGTCTGGTGAGAGGACACAACATTAGAATTAAATACATTACTGAAAACACTAGGTAGATCTTTTAGCACAGACAACTAATTTTATTATTTTAAACAAAGACACCACTTACAAAAATTGCTTTCTCTTCCTCCTGACACTAAACAAGACTATGCAGAACAAAGTAGCATATTAAAGAAATAAATTATATGGTGGTCACAAGCAAAAAGCAGATAGCCTAAAACAGCAACAAATGTTTGGAACACAAGGAATGTTAGGAACAAATATGCCCGTATGAGAGTTGACATGGTAGGGTGCAAAAGAAGGTAATGAATGCTCTGTTTGATGCCAATAATAATTTGCCCAAGCAATAATACCCAACAAGATAGGCAGTATTAGGTAACATCAGACTGCCCAGGGGAGTAATGAGGCCTTATAGCCTCTGGAAGGTCTGGTACTGCCCAATACCACCCACCCTGGAGGGTATTATTATGTTTAGAAAATGGGATAGTTAGCAAGATTTTTATGTAGTATTTACAAAATAAGTAATATGAATAAAACATTATTTAAATATTACTTTAAGGTAATTTTCTTGAAAAAGTAGTCCCTCTACTGGTATACTTGACAGCAGAGGGCACTGCAGTTTTTCACAGTTCTTTCAATGTGTAGTGCCTGTTAAGTTTTGTTTTTGTTAGCTGTCTCTCTTTGTGGGGAAGGGGGCTGTGATTTTGTGTTTCTGTTGCTGAAAAGTGAGCCTGGTTCCGTATTTGGCAGATACTACATTTTGCTTATTTATTTATTTTTTTTCCTAATTTGCAGTTCATGCTGTCAGATTTGCAGAATGGTTGTGGAGTGTAGCGGGGATTGTTGTTGACATCAGGTGATCAGGAGCGGGACTGCCATCTGGTTTCACAAGGTGATTTTAGTTTTTTTTTTAAATAAATATAAGAAAGCTGTGTTTCTTGGGTCTGTTTTCTTTACTCAGGGATGAAGCTAGTGTAAGTCGGGCACTCTTAAAGTAGTGTTTAGCACATGAGGCACTAATGCTAACCACTGTCATGTAAGAAATAATTTTTTTTCTTTAATGAAGAAATTAAGTTTAGTGTGGAGCAGATTCCTTTCGGTGTGCTGGTTTGCTTAGCAGGGCTATTTTGTTTTATAATATAATCAGTCAGGACACTCAGGCTGAAGGGTGGTGACATTCTCTTCCAAACCTGGGCTCCCCACAGATGGAGACAAGTTACTCAACTGCATCAGCTTCTGAATCAGCCGGCATTTGAGGGATCAGAGAACTGGAGTACTTTGGCATCTCAATACTGTGCTGTGACTGGAAGATGTTTCATTTTATTACAATAATGTGTTTTGGTTTGTAATTTATGGCTTGTCTCTGCAGACCGTGGTAAGATATGATCAGTATGGCCAGGTAGAGTGCTGTTTTTTTTGCTGTGCCACACTGAAGGGGGTTAGTTAGCAAGGATACCCATTTAGAACTAAGGAGATTGGTAGAATCGGGTGAGGATCTGTGGCTGCACTTTGCTGAGTCCCTCACCCATAGATGCACATACACTGTTGGCTTGGATCAGCTGATATCAGCTGGCTTTTGGGGAGCTTGGATTCAGGCACTTCAGTAATATTTTAGATTTTGTTGTGACTAAAAGACCTTTAATTTTACATTAAATATGTGTTTTGTTGTGTGCAGATGTTGTTGCGATGGGGGTGGGGGGGCATTACCCTACCTGATATCATTGCTCGTGAACTGTCACTTAGTGAGAGAGAAAATGGTGGGTTTGCCATTTCAAAATTGCAAGTGCCCATTGATATAGGTGATATGGTTGGCTAGGACTGGTACTTTTAATGCCCTGGCTCTACTGCCTGATAGACACCCACCTTGCCTGGGCTATAAGCCTATCAGAGCCCAGGAATTTCTTAGACCATTTTCTAAAATCTACTAATGCAGGAATCATGAAAGTGGTCACTGACTATATATCAGATATGTATGGGCAGTTAACCACTTCAATGGAGGACCTAGAACTGTTCTTTAAAGATTTAACAACACCATCACCTCCCAAATATATCAAAAACATCTTGCAGAAAAATATACAGCTGGCTGAACTTCGAGCAGCAATTGCTTTGTTAAAAAATGGCACTGTACTGTACCTGGGACCAATGGCCTCCCAAGTAAGTTATTTAAAATTATAGGACCAGAAATGGAATCTGAACTGGTACAGGTATTTAACTACATCCTTACAATACACTCACTACCCTTAAACATGGGTACGGGCCATTTAGTCTACCGTATTTACATGAAAATGGGGACGAAAGGCATAGAAACATAGAATTTAACGGCAGATAAGGACCGCTTGGCCCACCCAGTCTGCCCATTTCCCTACCTACTGGAAAAGCTGCAGATCCTAGTTAACCAGCAGCCTACTTCTTCCTACCCCCACGCCCTAGAATTGCCTTATGACTGTCCCATGCATGCTTGAATTCCACCACTGATTTTGACTCCACAACCTCCTCCGGAAGGCCGTTCCATGCATCCACAACCTCTTTGTGAAAAAATACTTCTTAAATTACCTATGAGCCGCCTCCCGCTATCTTCAAATTGTGCCCCTTGTTCTTGCACATTTCTTTTTTGAAAGATGCTACCTCTTGGACTTTGTTGATTCCCTTGAGGTACTTGAAAGTTTCTATCATGTCCACCTCTCCTCCTTTCCTTGAGGCTATACATATTAAGCTCCTTAAGTCTCTCTTCATATGTCTTCCAGTGCGACCCTGCACCATTTTAGTTGCCCTCCTCTGGACAGCTTCCATCCTGTCTATGTCTTTGCGGAGATTGGGTCTCCAGAACTGCATACAGTACTCAGATGGGTCTCACCGACTGTCTGTACAGAGGGATAATAACTTCCTGTTTTCTACTGGTGATGCCTCCCTATGCATCCCAGTATCCCCCAGCCCTCTTGCTGCCCTCTCACATTGCTTGCCGACCTTTAGGTCATCTGATATGACTACCCCCAGGTCCCTTTCCATTTTGTTGTTGTTAGTATCTCACGCCCATTGTGTACTCTTCCCTGGGTTTTGTTTCCCAGGTGCATTACCTTGCACTTTTAGCATTGAATCTAAGCTGCCATACATTTGACCATTCCTCTAACCTTGCCAAGTCCCTTTTCATCCTTTCCACCCCAACTTGTGCATCAACTCTGTTGCAGATCTTTGTGTCATCTGCAAAGAGACATACTTTTCCTTCCAGTCCCTCTGCAATGTCGCTTATAAAGACATTGAAGAGGACCGGTCCTAATACTGAACCCTGCGGTACCCCACTAGTTTTTTTTTTTTTTTTTATTTAGTTATTTAACCAGGTATAGCACACTAAGCTGAAAGCTTTTTTACAGGAGTGACCTGGGAGCACAAGGAGGTTAAGTGACTTGCTCAGGGTCACACAGTATGCAAGTGGAAGCTGTGGGATTCAAACCCAGGTCTGGTCTGCTGGATGTCACCAAATTTGCAGCTCAGAGCCTTAGACCACGGCGCTATACTGCCTCCTTCAGTAACCCTCCTTTCTTCTGAGTGGACTCCATTTACTATTACTCTCTGTGTCCTATTCTCCAGCCAATTCTTTACCCAGGCTGTCATCTTGGGACCCACTCCCAGGCTGGCTAACTTGTATATTAATCTTTTGTGTGGGACTGTGTCAAATGCCTTGCTAAAGTCTAGGTAGGCCATGTCCACAGCCCCTCCCTGATCTACTACTTTGGTCACCCAGTCAAAGAAATCTATCAGATTCGTCTGGCATGACCTTCCCGCTGTGAATCCATGCTGCCTAGGGTCCTGTGCCCCTCTGGCCTCTAGATACTCGACAATTCTTTCCTTCAGAAGTGATTCCATCATTTTCCCTATCACTGAGGTTAAACTAACAGGTCTGTAGTTTCCTGCTTCTGCCTTGCTCCCACTTTTGTGAAGGGGAATCACATCTGCCCTCCTCCAGTCCTCGGGTACCACCCCATCCTCCCATGATTTGTTAAAAAGGGTAGTCAGTGGTGTCACTAGTTCTACCCTTAGTTCTTTTAGAATTCTGGGATGAATCCCATCAGGCCCCATTGCTTTGTCCACCTTCAGTTTTAAGGAGTTCTTCAGAACCCTTTTCTTCTGTAAATGGGCTGGTATCAACTTTGTATCCAGAGTGTTTCTACTGTTTGTTTTATGTACCTCCCCTCTTCCTTTGTAAATACTGAGCAAAATATTTGTTTAGTATCTCTGCCTTTTCACAGTCTCCCTCTGCCCACCCTCCTCCCTTTATTAAGCCTCACTATCCCTCCCTTGGTCTTCCTTCGCCCTGATGTACCTATAAAGGTTTTATCCCTTTTTAACTGAGTTCGCTATCTTTCTCGATTTGGGCCTTTGCTGTTCTGACTGCCTTCCCAGCCTCCTTTTGCTTTAACTGATACAGTTCTCTGTCCTGCTCCTTCTGCATTCCTTGTACTTCCTGAATGCTTTCTTTTCTCTTGAACCTTCACTGCCACTTCCTTTGAGAACCATAGTGGTTTCTTACATTGTTTTGTTTTGTTTATTTGCTTCACACAAAGGCTCGTTACCTCTGTGATGGCAGTTTTATTATTCCTCATTGTTCTTCCACCCTCCTTCCTGCCCATTTGCTAGTGCATTCCTTAGGCACTCACCCATTTTGGCAAAGTCAGCCCTCCTAAAGTCCAGTACTTTTGTCTTTGTATGGCTTGACTCTATTGCTTGTGTTTATTAGAACCATACTGTTCGATGGTCGCTAGTTCCCAGATGGCTACCCACTTCATATCTGTGATCTTCTCTCCATCTCCATTTGAGAGAATCAAGTCTAATATTGCTCCTCTCAAGTGGGCTCCAGTACTAGTTGTCTAAGGCATGCCCCCTGTAGGGCATCTAGAATAACTCCACTCTTCAAGTGGCAGCTGCAACTGCACTCCAGTTAACATCTGGCATGTTCAGATCACCCATCAGCAATATCTCCCTTTTCTGCCATTCTAAGTATACTTTCAATCATTTCCTTGTCCATTTCCTCCCCTGAGAAGGGGTCTGTATACAACCCTGTGCGGATTGTGGTGCCATTGCCTGTCTCCAATTTACCCACAGTGCTTCTCTCCTCCCTGTATACCCTTTTGTTCTGTTGCTTTTATCTTCCCTATGTAAAGAGCTACTCCTCCTCCTCTTCACCCTCCTGTCCCTCCTGTAGATAGTGTATCCTGGTATGTTTACGTCCCAGTCATTGTTTTGTGTGTACCATGTTTCTGTGACTGCCACGATATCCAGATGTTCCTCCTCCATCAAGGCCACTAATTCAGGAAGCTTGTTACCAGACTACGGGCATTGGTACTCATTGCTCTCCATTTTTTGATGGCTTTACCTTCTGTTGCAGCATCCCCCACTGACCGTTCTACCTCGGTCTTTTTCTCATTTAGTACCCTATTTTGTAGGGAGAGGATGGGATTTTCCTGCTGCTTGTCAGTGCCTCCCCCTTTGACTAGTTTAAAAGCTTGCCAATGAAGCATTTAAACCGATTGCTCAAAAGACTTGTTCCCTTCCTGGACAGATGCAGACCATCCTGCTAGTATAGGCTGGTGTCCCTCCAGGTGGAACCCCAGTCCCCAATGAAGCCAAACCCCTGTGCTCCGCACCATTTTTTTCAACCATTCATTAAACTGCATGGTGCTAATTACCCTCGCCTCCCCCATGCCTTTGACAGGCAGCACCTCTGAGAAGGATACTGTGTGTGCTACTTGTCTTAGGCCCTTCCCCAACTCTGCAATGTCCTCCTGCACTGCTCTAATCTCACGATGAGCCAAGTCATTTGTCCCTAGGTGGACAAGGCACATACAGAATTGGAGACCAACCTATTTACTGAACACTGATTTTAAAATTATAGCAAAAATTTTAACTAATAGATTGCTCCAAACAGTGCACTATCTGATTTCAGCAGCACAATCGTGCTCCATAACAGGACACCAGATTTCAGACATAGAAACATAGAAATTGACGGCAGATGGGGAACAAAGATCCTCCTAGTCTGCCTTACTCCTATCTTTAGGATTTCTGTGAGACAATCCCCTTGTGTCTGTCCCAAGCTGCTTCAAATTTCCCTACTGTTTTGGAGTCAATGACTCCAGCCGGTAGAGCATTCTATGGGTCAACCACTCTCTGTGTGAAGAAAACCTTTGCATGTTGCCCCTGAATCTTCCTCCCCTCAGTTTCATCTCACGTCCTCTTGTCCTACTGGTGCTATTGACCATAAAGAGTTCCTGGGTGGAGACTCTGTTTATACGCTTCAGAAATTTGAATGTCTCATTCATGCCCCCTCTATCCCTGCATTATTCCAGGGAGTACAAGTTGAGTTCCTGTAACCTGCTTTTGTATGGCAACTTATGGAGACTGTGTATCATTTTTGTTGCCCTCCTCAGTACTGTCTTCAATCTATCTATGTCCTTCCTGAGATAAGGTCTCCAGAACTAGATGCAGTACTCAAGGTGGGGTCTCACCAGGGACCTGTACAGAGACAGGATCACCTACTTTTTTCCTTCTTGTGATGCCCCTTCCTATGCATCCCAGCATCCTGAAGGCCTTCTTTGCTGCTTTTTTGTATTGTTCTCCTACCATCACATTGTCTTGTATAATAACCACTAGATCCCTGTCCTGATGGGTGGTTGCTAGCTTCTCTCCTCCCAGGTGGTATTCTGTCTCTGGGTTGCTTCTGCCTAGATGGATAACTGAACTTTTTCATGTTGAATTTTAGCTGCCACAAGTTGGACCAGTGTTCTACCCTGATTATGTCATTTTTAATTTTCTCTACTCCTTGTACATTGTCTACCCTGTTGCAGGGCTTTGTGTAACCCACAAAGAGGCACCCCTTCCTGATCAACTTCTCTGTTATATCTCTGATGAAGATATTAAAGAGCAATGGTCCGAGGACAGACCCCTGTGGCACCCTGCTTGTCACCTCCTTATCTCCTGATGATGATGCTGCCCCATTTACTGTCCCGGACTGAGTTCTTTGTTCATGCCAGCTACTCACCCATGTTACCACTTCTTGCCCCACTCCTGTATGATCGAGTTTGTTTTGCAGATTTCTGTGTGGTACAGAGTTAAAGGCCTTACTAAAGTCAAGGTAGATAACATCATCAGCTCCCCCCGGTCCACAGCCCTAGTAACTGAGTCAAAGAACTTGATCAGGTTAGTCTGGCAGGACCTTCCCATTGTGAAGCCATGCTGCTTGGCATCCGGTTGTCCAGATTCCTCCAGGAATGCTAGGATCCTTTCTTTGAGCAGCCACTCCATCATCTTAACTGCCATTGAGGTGAGGCTGACCTGGCTGTAGTTTCTTGTCTCCTCGCTGCTTCCGCTCTTGTGTATGGGGATTACTATTGCTCTTTTCCAGTCCTGGGGAACTGTCCCTTCTCTCAAGGATCTACTAAAAAGATCCACTAGTGGTGCTGCCAATTCATCACTAAGTTCCCTCAATATGCATGGGTGGAGTCTATCCAGCCTCATGGCTTTATCTAGCTTTAGTTTTTTTTATTCTGTCCTTACCCTGTCTGTTGTGAACAGGCTTGTGTCCATTCCACCTGGATGACTTCTGTCCCCCTCCTCCCATCGCTGCTTATGAGCCTGACAATTCCACATTTGTTATGACCACCTGATATTATTAGGAAAAGTGGTGAAAAGAGGGAACAGTGCCAGACTAATAGTTTTTTTTTGGTTCACTAGATCAAAAAAAGGCATTTGACTCTTAATCATGATTTTATGGGTTGCACTGGAAAAAAATACCAGATCCTAGACAAATATATAGAATGGCTTAAATATTTATACAAAACAGCAACAGTATCCCTAGCAATTAACAAATGGAGAGAATCCCTCATTATCATAAAAAAGAGAGTATGACAATGGTGCCCACTAGGGCCCATTGAATACACATTTTTTTAGACCCATTTCTTAGAATGGTAAACACATTGCCCTGTCTAAACCACTTAAAAATGAAGAAGAGCCTATTTTATATAAAGCAATAGCTTACACAGATGATTTATGTCTACTAGTCCAGGATGAACAATCAGTGGTGGAAGTTCTACAAATATGTAAAGCACTTGGGCACTTCTCAGGAGTTTTTTTTAGCTATAAATCATCTATCATAGATTACGGCCTGCTAATCTACAGTGCTGATACTGATACCATTCTCAAGGGGCTGATGATCTCGCTAAATAAGGCCTGTAGGTTGATAACAGGTGCTGACAAATGGACACACCTGTGACCTCCATCAGCAATCCAAATGGCTCAACCTTCATGGTAGGGTAAAATATCAAACCTGTATTTTCCAACACCATACCAGTAGCTGTGATAAACTGGCTTTTCATGTTCCCCATTGCCAGACCACACAAGTGCAGTGTACTTTTAGGTACAGAGCCCCAACGTGGTTGAATGACCTGCCCCCTGAAGCCTTCTCTGAACCCAAACTAGGCAAATTCAGAATCAAGTTCCAGGGTCACCTTGTAACTCTAAATAAGTGTGACTGCCCCATTTAGTTACCCATCCTCTACTCCTGTCTTTCCCACATCCCTCCCCTGTTGCCCCTTTGCCTCTCCCCACTATCATTTTCACTCCACCGCCACCCCTACCTCCCAGTTCTACCTCACCTAGACTTAATATCCCTCATGCTCCTCCTCTCCATCCTTGTATTAGCTCTTATTTTCAACAAATGCCTGCCATATATTTAGACTGCATGCTTTTCACTGGCGTACTCTGTTTTCGATTATTTGTGACAAAGTCTTCTATATACTTGGACTGCATACTTTTTCACTGGTGTACTCTGGTATGAATTATCCCTATATACTGTTCTTACTGGTACTGCAACACTTCTGTACTTTGTTTTCATTTGCCTCTGCAAGTTGTTTATCTAATATATATTGCATATATTGTTTCTTTTTTGTCTATTACCTTGCATTGTTTATATCACTGATGTGGAACCTTTGTAAAAGAACCCCTGTTCAAAGGTATTTGTAGCCCTAGTTATGAACAAATAAATGCAAAGGTAGAAAGTTAGGGAATAGTAATGGAGCTGTTCCACAGATTGCAGAGATTACCATACAAACTATTTACCAGTCTAAGGGATAAAATTTGGTGCAGTAAATTTAGACATTTTGAACTAGGGACAAAAGATAGCACAAGGGAAAATAAAAGTACTGTAGCTCAATGGAACAAATAAAAATGAGTAAGAAAAAGAGGGTGTATTTAATAAAAACATATTTGAAAGCTTTATTCCCATGTATTAGTTACATTCCCCCTCACCCCCTAAATGTTTAGAAATATCACTATTAATTGTATTTTTGTTAAGCTTTATTGGGCAGCCGCCTAAACCCGATTAAAACATATTACTTATCTACATATTAAACAAGGTGGACTAAACATGGTTAATTCAATTATATTTTTTAATCGTATCTTCTTTTCTGCCAACCTGAAACCATTTTAATGTAGAGATAGGATGGGAACCCTGACTGTGCATAAGTTACCACACATGGTTTCCACAGTGGGACACAGGAACCTTGAAAGTTGTTAGACAGTCTGCCCTAGCACCAGAATATCTAAAAAATACTTTCTCTAGATTGAGACAATGGCAGATCAGTAGCCACATGATTTTAACATTACATAGGAGAGTTCTCCATACTCAAATTTTAGAGAAAACCTGTCAATTGCCGGTAGTATTTGAATTTTTCCCCCCAGTGTTTCTACCTTTACTACCACAACAGCTGACAGAATCAATAATTCCCCCACATATGTGGAAATCTAGATTTAGTGTTTGCCATATTGGTCCTTGTAAGAACAGACCCAGAAGCAAATGATTTTATATATTTTAATGGACCGACATAGATGTAACAACAAGAACAGAGTGTTCTAGCTTTCAGACCAACAAGTCCTTCATCAAGTTCAAGTTCATGTTTATTGTAGGAAAACTCCATTGAGCAAGCTCATTCACAAGGAGGTCCTGTGACATGTGCACTTACAATGAACATACATACATAAATAACTGATAGACAATATATACTTAAATGCAAGTGGTCATATAATACAAGCAAGATATTACATACAAGGACACCACATCGGATGACTATAGGTGGTAAGCAAACAAGTGGAACATGAGTTGACCATTTCTAGATAGCATACTGACAATTGAAAACATGGTAACTGGTATTTACAATACATACATTTTAGCAAAATTGATCAGCAACAAAAAGTATAGGGTAAGGGAGGTATTCATGGCTTGGTAGAGTGAGCGGAGTAGTATATACATAGATGGAGCCAAGAGTAGGAAGGGGAAGGAAAGCAGGAGTGGGATTGCTGTAGCAAAGGTAGCAGATATGAGTCAGGAAGCGTCATCAGAAGTGTAATGACAGTTATTTAGAAAAAACAATTCCTTTAACAACTAGATCGTGCAAAAAAAAAAAACAGAACAAATCCCCACTGGTTTGAAATACTCATTTAAGAAAACAGAAGATGATGTCAGAGAAGCTACACAGTACCATGTTACCTTAAGCTGGGAGGGTCCCACTGTCAAAAGTGCTTGGTGCAAAGCACATGCAAAGAATTCTACTGCATATACATTCAATTGACATGAGATAATATTACTTGGGCAGATGGCTTTTAAATCAAGCGATGAGTGCCACAATATGTATAAGAATGCAATTACTGAAAAATAACCCCCACCTGGATTAAAGACATACTAAGATTGTCTTAGGACTTCAAGAAGTTTCAATGTACGTATTACAGACAAGAAATTACCAGTAAAGCTATCTTAAATAGATCACTACACACTGTATGATGTGTAAAACTAAGCTGGACCCATTACCCAGCTATACTCTCCAGCTAGATAGTATGGCCAATAAACTTCAAAAGCCTCTATTGTAGTAACAGGACTTTATAAATGATAATATAACTATAAGTTGACAGAATTAGTGTCAAACAAAAAACTATTGTCAAGGACCACCAAGGAATTAAGACCAAGTAGCCTGATATGTACTGATGTCAATAAATTCTCAGGGTATAACAACTTGATGTGCTGAAAGTGTCTAAGGAATCTGAATAAGAGATACAAATTAAATTCTCTCCTCTTCTCCTCTTCTCCACACACACAACACACCTGACCCCACCCCACATCCCCATAATGCGTGGGGGGATAACTAGTTTTAAGGAGAAATACACATACACACACACACACACACACACACACACACACACACACACAAACAGTCACACACAGTCACACACACACACTCCTAATGCACCTTCATTCATATCAATCACTACAATTGTTCCCCAAAGGAATTCAACTTGTCATGAAATCCCAAGTAAAAGGGATCAAGTATTGTAATATCTACAGAGCAAATATGTGACACTATTTAACCTTACTCCTACCTGTGTAGTAACATCTCCAAGGATTCCGGATAGAACAACAATGAAATAAAAATGCCACCTTCCCCAGGGTAAGGTAACTAGAAGTAAATATAAAGTATGTGTGTAAGACAAGAGTCCTAACATACCTACATTCCCACAAATCACTACAATATTAGCCTAATGTAAATAGATATGTCAAGGACCCATGCAAATGAGATCTCGCACCCTAATATGTTTAGAGTGAGAAAACAAATGTGACTGTCTATAATAAACCTGCTGTATGTACAGTAACAGGCTAGGGAATCTGAATATGATGCAGTGGAATCCACCCCACTCCTGGGTGAAGGTAAATAGTAAGGAGAAATTAATATTCATTATGTGTATGAAGTAAGAGTAATAACACACTGTGACTCCATGTATCTAAATAGAAGCCTACCTCAATGTGACAGCAAGCCCCGTACCTGCTATATTTGCATACCTCCCAACACATACACACACACACACATACCACATGTGCTGAAATCCTATAATATGCCAGTCTGAAGAAGAAGAGATCTGTGGATGTTAAAATTTGTAGTGTCCCATGAAACCCAGATCTACGTTTATCCCATCTGCTACCATATTAAGATGTAAAATAAATTTAATCTCAAAAGCTCATCTCTGTTGTGTGTTTTTGAAATTTCCTTTTAAGACCATTACCGACATATCTGAAATTGAGTGGTCAGGATGGAAGAAGTGTTGCCCCACTGGTTATCCAGTCTTCTTTGTTTTAATAGTAGGCTCAATGCATGAAAATGGACTACCAAAGTGTGTCATTGGTGTCAATTTTTAAAATTGATAATATAGTGCAGATTATAAGCAATTTTTTATGCTGTCACTCATTTTATAAAAAGGTGGTATGGCGCAGGACAAATCCCATTTAGGATCTTGAGATAAAGCCCCCACAAAGTTGCACGTGTAACAGGGGACATGAAAAGCAGGGCTGCACATGTAATGGGGACATGAAAAGCAGGGCAGCATGTGTAATGGACATGAAAAGCAGGGCTGCACATGTAAGAGGGGACATGAAAGCAGGGCTGCATGTGTAACAGGGAACATAAAACTAGGGCTGCTCGCATAACAGGGGAGATAAACATATGATTGCAAGTGATCACATGTAATAAGAGGCTAAAAATAGCTTTTAAGGTTTCAAAGACTTTATCATTGAAGATAAAAGGGTAATAAATATACGTCATGCAATCAAACCTGAAAAACATATTCAATATTTATAGCAAAACTCAATGCTATGTAATGCTCTAGCTAACTATGCGGCGTGAAACTACAGACCACACTACTACCAGACTAAATAAATTACATGAAACTACAGACTATACTTCTACCAGAATAATCATTTATATATCTATATTTGAAAAAACAGAGAAATCATTGTGTATAGTTCAAATACAGGCTAATCTATCAATAAAGGCTAATCTAGGATGACAGGCAAATCACTACAGGCTAATCTACTGTATCCACTACAAGCTAATCTATCATTACAAGCTAAACAAAAATACATTATGCCAAGTTGTGTGAAAAATGGAAACATCTGTTTGTTAGGGTTCAACACAGTGCACTGAAAAGTGGAGCAAGTCCATTTAACTCCATTTTTCCTGTATCTTGCTGAACTTTGCAGAAATTGTCTGTATTTTATCACTGTGGATTTCAAAGATGCCACCTCCATTCTGGATCTGTATTGGCCCATGAAAAAAAGTGTTTTCTTCACACACGGTCAGTGTCCTGACACCTTGGCCATATAAAAACTTTTTCACACTGCTTCATAAACTTGAAGGAGTACCATTGTCCCACAGTCTCTGGATCCACAGCGGTTAGTTGCCCAACATAAAATTCCTTAGAGTAGTACACAGCATAGTACTGATTGATTTGTATCATATCATGGGCAACGAATGGTCTTATCTTTTTTTGGAACTGGGTAGTTTGTGGATGATGTAGCAGAAATGTTGCTGGTGAGTGTAGTGTACCCCACTGAAGAGGCATGCACTTCAGTGTCATCTGATGCACTGCCGCGTGCACAATCACTGTTTGCATTTGCTACTGGAGCAGCTTTGGTTGGAACTTGACTGGGAGGGTGTATTGTGATCCCTGGCATGATCAGCATTTTCATCCACCAAGTCAGTAGGACTAGAGTCAACATGGGAGGTGAAGTGTGGAGTGCTGTTTTGTTTGCTGGACCAGGGTGGCCACTGGGCATGGTATTGTTTGTCTCTTTTGAAGCCATCCTATGTGTGGTGGAAGCTGTTAGTTTTTTCATCTTCCATGCTTCAACATGACTCACATTGTCACAGGGCCCATCTTCAGTAATGCAATGTGTGCAAAAACAAGTTAGGTTTCTTGCTGCCACCACACCATTTGCCAAACACTCAACAGTGTGCATCTTGCTTGCCCCAGGTACCATTTTTATATTTGGTCTGGCAGGTCTTTTTATTTGGTTTTCGCCAACCCAGAAGAATGTCCTCCTGAAATGATCACCACACCCTTCTGTGGCTGGCCCTACGGTCAGTTCAGTCTTGCAAAATTTGTACAGTTCCTTTGCTTTTCTTATTATGGCCTGCCATGATTGCACAGCTCTGCTTGCTGGAAATTTTACAACACCACTCTCACCATCTGAAGGACCCTTTCTGTGTCGTGAACCAAAAAAAGCCCTCTCGATGGGGAATCCATATTGAGTGGATGACACTGAAATGTCAAAGAAGGCCCATTTTGATTTATACTGGCTGCCACAGCCATCTGTGAAATGTACTTCTTTGCTAATATTTTAGGAGTGTTCTTTTCTATGGTGTGCATTACCAATCTCCACAAAGTGGCACACAGCATGGTGATCGTGTTTTAAATCACTTGAGATAAATACTAATGACTCTTTCACTGTGGAGTCATAGTGGTCACATGGGTAGTAGGACACCACGGGGTGAACCATGCCTTGTTCATGATGCCAGTGGGCTGCCTGCACTTCATCCTGCAATTTACAGGCATGGTTCTCGGCAAAGTCCAGAACCATCACTACCCATCCCTTTGGTAGGAATTTTTTTAATATGAGCAAACTTATGGTACTGCCATGCTGCCACATGTAAGTGCCAACCCAAAAATAAAAGTTCCTCTTCTATGACTTCCACCAGCTGTCTCAATGTAGATTTTTAATTTTTCAAAACTCTTCTTGTTTGCTGCACCTGTATGCCATTGACATCTCGCATGACCATTATAGTCTCCCACTGCTGCCATGTTATACTGTCTTGACCATGACCCTTAATTAGATCTTCCACGGCTCTTCCAAAATTAGCCATGCTGCATTGTTCACATATCTTCTCAACACAATCCAACCTGTAGAACTTTTGCAAAGGAGCTTGTTGACACATTGTTTGCTCTACTGCACGATATACATTCACAACTTTGCATGATGTGGGGCAGTAAAGATTGGCAGTACAGTTCAGTGCCTTCAATTTAAATCCAGTATTTGCACAGTGTTCGCAGAGGCATTTGTCCAGTTTTTGTTCTTTTGCAAGCTTGATATGCTTGGGCCGTAGACTTCCAAATTTCCTTGCTCCCACTGGAATGTCGGGGTTCTGTTGGGTGAATTCTGTATAAAGAGCATGAATGGGTTTATCAAGATATGAATGGAATGTTCCGCTTCTTTTCAAAAATACTTTTTTGTAAGGCAGTGGGGTTGCAGAGTCTTCAAAAAAAGGTTGCCACTTTCTGTGTTGTTGACTTAGGCAATGCAGACTTGTGTCGTGTGGTGCATTTCTTTTCCCCTCAGGGGAAGGGGAAATTGTTTAACCAGGAAAGGCACACTAAGCCAAAGCTTGTTTCCAGGTGCAACCTGGGAGCACAAGGAAGTTAAATGACTTGTTCAGGATCACACAGTATGCAAGTGGGGACTGTGGGATTCAAACCCCAGTCTGGTCTGGTGGATGTCACCAGATTTGCAACTCAGAGCCTTAAACCACTGTGCTATACTGCCTCATGATGCCTTCATGAGCCTTTTCCAGCTTATTCCCAGTGTTGCACTTGCTACTCTGAGGAGCCTGTATTTTATTAACACAAGCATAGTGCTTATGAGCTCTCTGTTAAGGTGTCGGTCAGACTTTTTGTTACTTTTGAGGTGCGACATCTTATCCATGACAGCAGACATTAGTTTGTTCTATAGGTTGGTTGGACTGGGAAACACTTTGCGTCAAACCATTGCAGCTTGTTTGGCTGGTGAACAAGCAGACAGGATCTTTTGCATTACACAGGTGAATCAATTGAGAGATTTTGGTAGACCTTTTCTGGCTCTCTGCACAGCCTTTCTTAGGGCATTATATCTTCGGTTCTCTGGTGTCTCACACTGCTCTCTCTCTGGAATTGTGGCTGGTACTGGTACTGGTGTGGTGGTGTTGCAGGCAGCATTGGTGGCAGCATCTTGTGCTTGGTTGTTTAGCTCCTTTCAGCATATTTCTGGCATTGCTTTTCATTGATTCATCTCCGTTTTTGACTTGTCATTTTAGCACGCTGTTGCTGTTTTTTCTCCCTCCAACCTTCTCTTTTTGCTTTTTGCTTTTGCTCATTGGCCCTTGTTTCTCTTTTAGTGGGTGCAGTACTTGTGTCAACCTGAACTCATCTCTTCTCCTTCTGAGCTTCTCTGTATCTTTGCATCCTCTCTTTAGCCTTCTGGTTGTAGTGTTCACACTGCTTAACATTCATGTTGCTGCGGTATGCACGTGAGCGTGTTGCACATCTCTCCAAATAATGCTGGTAACGTTCTGTGTCATTCTTGACGTTTACTCAGTAACACTTGCTTTTTTCCTTTTCAGATTGAGGGGTGGCCAAATTCCGTTGAGCTTCACCAAGAATGGCTGCTGCAGACACACGTGGTCTTCTTCTGGATTCCATTATTCTAAACGTCAATTGTCGAAACACAAGTCAATTTAAAAAATGACAATTTATTACCTTTTCCTGAAACACAGTTTTGGTAGATACAAACAGTTAAGGCAAGAGCATGCTGCCAAATAAGAGTGAAGTGACAGCTGAGAGGATGAAACACACCATCCCATGAAAATGACAATTCTGTGATTGAGTTAGTGGTAACTCACACAGGAGAAGAATGATGCAAGAAGAGATTAGCCGCAAACATTTCTCACAATAAGAGATGATTCACAAAACCAATGAAACGCAAGAGAAGATTCTTCAATAGTCACCACAAGTGATTAGTCACAATAAACATCTGACACAAGAAGAAATGCTTCACAAAACTGATCAAATGCAAGAAAAGATTCTTCAATAGTCACCACAAGTGATTAGTCACAATAAACATCTGACACAAGAAGAGATGCTTCATAAAACCGATGAAACGCAAGACAAGATTATTCAATAGTCACCGCAAGAGATTAGTCACACATTCGACACAAGTGAAGAGGATTCCCAAAACAAGTTGGAGAAAGGTGCATCCACCCGCCCTGCAAACCAAACGGAAGCCTGCATCCACCCACCTGCAAACAAAATGGAAGCCCACATCCACCCACCTGTAAACCAAATGGAAGCCTGCATCCACCCGCCTGCAAACAAAATGGAAGCTTGCATCGACCCACCTGCAAACAAAATGGAAGCCTGCATTCACCTGCCTGCAAACAAAATGGAAGCCTGCATCCACCCGCCTGCAAACAAAATGGAAGCCTGTGTCCACCCACGTGCAAACAAAATGGAAGCCTGCATCCACCAACGGAAGCCTGCATCCACCTGCCTGAAAACAAAATGTAAGCCTGCATCCACCCACCTGCAAACAAAATGGAAGCCTGCATCCACCCGCCTGCAAACCAAACGGAAGCCTGTGTCCACCCACCTGCAAACCAAACAGAAGCCTGCATCAACCTGCCTGCAAGCCAAACGGAAGCCTGCATCAACCTGCCTGCAAGACAAATGGAAGCCTGCATCAACCCCCCTGCAAACAAAATGGAAGCCTGCATCCACCCACCTGTAAAAAAAAATGGAAGCCTACATCCACCCGCCTGCAAACAAAATGGAAGCCTGTATCCACCTGCCTGCAAACAAAATGGAAGCTTGCATCCACCCGCCTGCAAACAAAATGGAAGCTTGCATCCACCCGCCTGCAAACAAAATGGAAGCGTGCATCCAGCCGCCTGCAAACAAAATGGAAGCTTGCATCCACCCACCTGTAAAAAAAAAATGGAAGCCTACATCCACCCGCCTGCAAACAAAATGGAAGCCTGCATCCACATGCCTGCAAACCAAATGGAAGCCTGCATCCACATGCCTGCAAACCAAATGGAAGCCTGCATCCACATGCCCACAAACCAAATGGAAGCCTGCGTCCACCCACCTGCAAACCAAACGGAGGCCTGAATCAACCCCCCTGCAAACCAAATGGAAGCCTGCATCCACCCACCTGCAAACCAAATGGAAGCCTGCGTCCACCCACCTGCAAACCAAACAGAAGTCTGCATCAACCCCCCTGCAAACCAAACGGAAGCCTGCATCCACCCGCCTGCAAAACAAGTGGAAGACTGCATCCACCCACCTGCAAACAATATGGAAGCCTGCATCAACCCACCTGCAAACTAAATGGAAGCCTGCCTCAACCCGCCTGCAAACCAAATGGAAGCCTGCATCCACATGCCTGCAAACCAAATGGAAGCCTGCGTCCACCCACCTGCAAACCAAAAGGAGGCCTGAATCAACCCCCCTGCAAACCAAATGGAAGCCTGCATCCACCCACCTGCAAACCAAATGGAAGCTCAGCCCACCCACCTGCAAACCAAACAGAAGTCTGCATCAACCCCATGCAAACCAAACGGAAGCCTGCATCCACCGCTTGCAAAACAAATGGATGACTGCATCCACCCACCTGCAAACAATATGGAAGCCTGCATCAACCCACCTGCAAACTAAATGGAAGCCTGCCTCAACCCGCCTGCAAACCAAATGGAAGCCTGCATCCACCCGCCTGCAAACTAAATGAAAGCCTGCATCCACCCACCTGCAAACAAAATGGAAGCCTGCATCCACCCGCCTGCAAACAAAATGGAAGCCTGCATCCACATGCCTGCAAACTAAATGGAAGCCTGCATCCACATGCCTGCAAACCAAATGGAAGCCTGCATCCACATGCCTGCAAACCAAATGGAAGCTTGTGTCCACCCACCTGCAACCAAACGGAAGCCTGCATCAACCGCCCTGCAAAACAAATGGAAGCCTGCATCCACTCACCTGCAAACAAAACAGAAGCTTGCATCAACCCACCTGCAAACCAAATGGAAGCCTGCATCCACCCACCTGTAAACAAAATGGAAGCCTGCATCCACCTGCCTGCAAACAAAACAGAAGCTTGCATCCACCCGCCTGCAAACAAAATGGAAGCCTGCATCCACCCACCTGCAAACAAAATGGAAGCTTGCATCCACCCGCCTGCAAACAAAATGGAAGCGTGCATCCAGCCGCCTGCAAATGAAATGGAAGCTTGCATCCACCCGCCTGCAAACAAAATGGAAGCCTGCATCCACATGCCTGCAAACCAAATGGAAGCCTGGATCCACATGCCTGCAAACCAAATGGAAGCCTGCATCCACATGCCTGCAAACCAAATGGAAGCCTGCGTCCACCCACCTGCAAACCAAACGGAAGCCTGCATCAACCCCCCTGCAAACCAAATGGAAGCCTACATCCACCTGTCTGCAAAACAAATGGAAGCCTGCATCCACCCACCTGCAAACAAAATGGAAGCCTGCATCAACCCTCCTGCAAACCAAATGGAAGCCTGCATCAACCCGCCTGCAAACAAAATGGAAGCCTGCGTTCACCCACCTGCAAACCAAATGGAAGCCTGCATCAACCCCCCTGCAAACCAAACGGAAGCCTGCATCCACCCGCCTGCAAAACAAATGGAAACCTGCATCCACCCACCTACAAACAAAATGGAAGCCTGCATCAACCCGCCTGCAAACCAAACGGAAGCCTGCCTCAACCCGCCTGCAAACAAAATGGAAGCCTGCATCCACCCACCTGCAAACTAAATGAAAGCCTGCATCCACCCCCCTGCAAACAAAATGGAAGTCTGCATCCACCCGCCTGCAAACAAAATGGAAGCCTGCATCCACATGCCTGCAAACCAAATGGAAGTCTGCATCAAACCACCTGCAAACCAAATGGAAGCCTGCATCAACCTGCCTGCAAACCAAATGGAAGCCTGCATCCACCCACCTGCAAACAAAACGGAAGCCTGCATCAACCCACCTGCAAACCAAATGGAAGCCTGCATCCACCCACCTGCAAACTAAATGAAAGCCTGCATCCACCCGCCTGTAAACAAAAGGAAGCTTGCATCTGCCCGCCTGCAAACAAAATGAAGGCACACAGTCTGCCTGCAAACAAGGAGACATAGGCACACACATCACAACATAGTACAAAACAGAAAGGACTTGGATTTGTAAATGGGTATTATTTTGTAGGTAAACAATTACAACAGATGCTCTCCCATAATAAGTAAAAGATGCAGTACAACTTAGCCTATTGCTGACTTGCTGGATGATTTAATGATTCAGGATGTTTCGGGTTGGGACTAACATTCTGCATGGTCTGAGCCTGTGTTTGAAAGCCTGCTGTGGTGTGTAGCCTCGATTGGACCATTTGGAAACCAAAAAGTTACTTTTGGGTTCCAATGGCCCAATCGAGGCCTACACACCACAGCAGGCTTCCAAACACAGGCCCTCACCATGCGGCATGATAGTCCCCCGCCCAAACACAGTGCAACATTTAAAGTCCAACTCTGATAAAAAACACAAAGCATGTAACACATTAAAACACATTGCAGCTGGAGAGTCATTCCCCCACTCCATCCCCTGAAAACAAAACCATCATGCCGCATGGTGTTGGCCTGCGTTTGAAAGCCTGCTGTGGTGTGTAGGTCTCGATCAGACCATTTGGAAACCAAAACAGTTTCTTTTGGGTTCTGAATGGTCCTATCGAGGCCTACACACCACAGCAGGCTTCCAAACACAGGCCCTCACCATGCGGCATGATAGTCCCCCGCCCAAACACAGTGCAGCATTTAAAGTCCAACTCTGATAAAAAAACACAAAGCATGTAACACAGTAAAACACATTGCAGCTGAAGAGTCATCCCCCCACCCCCCAAAAAACAAAACCATCATGCTGCATGGTGTTGGCCTGTGTTTGAAAGCATGCTGCTGTGTGTGGGCTGACGGACCATTTGAAACCAAAAAGTTACTTTTGGGTTCCCAAATGGTCCGATCGAGGCTTACACACTACAGCAGGCTTCCAAACACAGTCCTCATCATGTGGCATAATAGTCCCCCGCCCAAATACAGTGCAGCATTTAAAGTCCAACTCTGATAAAAAAACACAAAGCATGTAACACAGTAAAACACATTGCAGCTGGAGAGACATCCCCCACCCCCCCCGGAAAACAAAACCATCATGCTGCATGGTGTTGGTCTGTGTTTGAAAGCCTGCTGCTGTGTGTAGGCCTCGATCAGACCATTTGGAAACCAAAAAAGTTACTTTTGGGTTCCGAATGGTCCGATCGAGGCCTACATGCCACAGCAGGCTTCCAAACACAGTCCTCACCATGTGGCATGGTAGTCCCCCCCAAACACAGTGCAGCATTTAAAGTCCAACTCTGATAAAAAACACAAAGCATGTAACACAGTAAAACACATTGTAACTGGAGAGTCATCCCCACACACTCCCCCCCCAAAAACAAAACCATCACGCCGCATGGTGTTGTCCTGTGTTTGAAAGCCTGCTGCAGTGTGTAGGCCTCGATCGGGCCATTTGGAAACCAAAAAAGTTACTTTTGGGTTCCGAATGATACGATCGAGGCCTACAGCCACAGCAGGCTTCCAAACACAGGCCCACACCATGCGGCATGATAGTCCCCCCTCCAAACACAGTGCAGCATTTAAAATCCAACTCTGATACAAACAACAAAGCATGTAACACAGTAAAACACATTGCAGCTGGAGAGTCATCCTCCCACCCCCCCCAAAAATAAAACCATCATGCCACATGGTGTGGGCCTCTGTTTGAAAGCCTGCTGCAGTGTGTAGGCCTCGATCGGACCATTTGGAAACCAAAAAGTTACTTTTCGGTTCCAAATGGTCCAATCGAGGCCTCACACACACGCCCAAACACAGGCTCTGCCACTCATGTGGCATGATAGTTCTCCCAAACACAGTGCAGTATTTACAATAAAATTTATAAAAACACACAAAGCTAGATACTATGCTGCATATACCCTTCCCCCTGCCACACACACAGTCTCAAAATGGTGGACAGAACAAAGAGTGATTCCCAGCCACCACCACTATGCAGGCCTTTTGTCCATCCCCTTCACACATTTTTTTGCACAGGATTTAAGTCTTAAATGCTGACCAGGTCCCTCCTTTCAACCACATAGTTCATAACTAAACTCTGTAAACCTTACCCAGGCTATGCTTGTCACGAACAGGGACATGTATAATTCCTGGTCCCACAAATACAGGAAAGGAGCTAGTATGCCACATTTTAAAAATCAGGCACAAAAATTTAAAACTGACTCACTTTTATGGTATTTAGCACCATAGTAATTGTACCCTAATGACCTAGGCATACATTGCTCCCTAATTTTCCTCAGTCATTCACCCTCAAATGTAACAGCAGCCTTACCTGCTTCAGTAAACTCATCGCGTAATGATCGGGAGGCAGAGGGAACACGAGCACTTCGATCTTTGCTGGCAAGACTGGAAAGTGGGTGAACATTGCAAAGCCCCAACTTTGAAACCCCCTATAGACCACCCCACCAAGGTTGCATGTCACGTCCAAATGAAGTACTACTGGTCCCACCGGTCGCCAAGAGGCTCGCGCGAACATTCTGGACCTGGGACAGGAAACGCCATGGGGGCATTAAAGCAACACAGCATGAAATGGGGAAAGTTAAAAAGACATCCCAAAGCACTGCTAACTCAGCAAGACATTGGCTCACAGTAACCAAGCAAAAAATACAACGAACTGAAATAAAATCTGATTTTTTGGACCACTGAATGCATAGAGAGGGAAGGGGACATTTCTGTTTACGTCAGAGACCCATTTTTAAAATGTGCCTAACGTGCTAAATTTAATATTCCTGTGACTAGAATTTAACTCAGATATTAAAACTAGGACACAAGCTTAAGGAGAAAACTGTTTTATTTGAAAAAAATACATAAAATGGGATCTTTGTGGACCATGTTTCAGACATGGATAGCCAGTCACAAATCATCCCTCATTTTTCCTTGAATGTTGTTACAAATAGTGACGTTTTCAGGCACATGAGTGTGGCATGACATTAATTTTAAGTTATTTATCTGGTCACATAGCAAGCTGAATAATCCCATGCAATTTATTGACCAGGAACATTTTTTTCTGCCTTTCTGGTTGGTGGAACATTGCCACCACCATTGGTACCCTGTTTTCATGCACCGAGCCAGTATGTCTGTGTGAGTTCATCCTAATGCAGAGCTGTTGGCTTTTCTCTCCAACATAAGCTGTTTGTGGACATCTCTTGCACTGAATGAAATAAACAACATGTTGTGATATACATGTATAACTCCCATGTATCTTGAATTATCTGTTTTGTGAAGTAACCACACAGTCTGAGGTGGAAATGAGCTCACAAGTCTTACAGGTACGTTGATTGCAGAGTCGTGTGCCATTTTGTGTCATGGCATTTTGTTCTGGTGAAAGCTTACTCCTAATAATTATACTGGCTAAATTTGGTGGTTGTTTAAAAGATAGTAGTGGTAGTTCCTTAAAAATACAATTAAGGGTCTCATCCTCACTAAATATTGAGTGGAGGTCTTTAATAATCTTACATAGAAGTTCAAGGTCTGGATGATATGTGACTATTAAGAGTATTCTGTCTGTAGCTGTCTTTTCTTTATACTGAAGTAGTTGTTGTCTTGATACTTGCGTTGCACATTATCCTGTCATTATCCTGTACAATTTCTCTGTAAAAGGTGTTTTTCAACATAGCCAAATGTGTAACTCTGTCATCCTCATTTGAACAAATACGGTGACATTGGAGTGCTTGACTGTACATGACAGTTTTTTTTTGTGTGGTTTGTGTGATTACTTTTCTTGTCTAGGTATCTTTGTCTGTCTGTTGGCTTCCTGCAAATTCATATATGTAAGGTTCCATCCTTAATGGTGACTGTGGTGACCATAAAATTAACATTGGTGGTAGAATACTCCAGAGTAAGCTTTCTGGTAAGGTGAAGGCTATTACTTTCTTGATGAAAATCTTTAAGTGCATCTGTGCCCTCCATCCAAATAATAAACAAATCATCAATGTAATGGAAATAAGCTAGTGGTTTGTGGGACAGTGCCTTAAAAAAGTCCTCCTCCAAGTGTGCCATAAAGAGGTTTTATTTATTTATTTAGTTTTTGCTGATCAGGTAAGTGCACTAGACAAATTCTGCCTATTTTCAGGCATGACCCAGTGGAGGGGGATACAGATGAATGCCCACTGACGTTGAACCAGATTAAGCTGTTGGTGGTATTTTTAGTGAATGGGAGAAAATTTGGCCAGGGCACTGGGGAAATTCCCCTACTCTGCCAGCAGAGGACTTGACTTCCTGGAAGCAGATTGGAGGGGCCTAGTTGGGAGCCGGACAGAAGAGAAGGAGGAGGAGGAGGAGGAAATGCTGATGTGGCGGGGGAGATGGCCTCTTCCCCTGGCCTCATACTGCAAGAGGATGCTTTACTGGAAATAAACAACGAATTAGTTCAAAATAAACAAGAAGAGATGTTTTTCACGATCGAGGACTTGAGTAGTATTAACAGAAATAAGGACTGTGAGAGAACTCCAATGGGAGGAATTAAGGGCAAAGGTAAAGAAGAACTTCTGCAGGAATTAGAGAAAGCCAAGGAAAAATATGCAGCTTTAATGGCAAGAAAACAAGTTGAATTAAAGTTGCTGGATAACAGCAAAGAAATTGACAAAGGGTGCAGCCCGGCAGACAGCTCCAAATATGACACATCAACATCAAAGAAAGAGGAAGAAGCAAGCTGACAGGTGTCCCGCAGGTAAATCTTCACCCTATTTTTTCAACCACAGATGCAAATGTGAATAGGGTTGCCAGGAAAACCAAGGGATTTGGGTGCCTAGAGCACAAAGGGGTGAATTTTATGAATAACCTGTGGGAGGTAGAGGCCGGTGATATAAGGCAGAAGTTCCTGCCAAAAGTAGCTCTAAAACTGAGAAAAGGAGCGAGAAGGGGAACGAAGGTTTAAAAACTGCTATACAAAGTAAAGAAATGCCTAAGGTAGTTTCAGGACTGGGAAATAATCCTAACTCTGGTAATACAGTCCCCTGCTTCAACACGGAGGTTCAAAAAGGGCCAAATACAGAGGAGAAGAAAACTGGGGGAGTCATTTTCTAAAATAACTCCTTTGAACAGACTGATGCTACCACCTTTTCTTTCTTAGTACGATCTGCTAAATCAGGGTCTAAGGAAGAGAAAAACAGAAGCGAGGCTATTATGTTAGCAAAACGAAATCTGGATGGGCCTAATACTTATAAAGGGCATGTAGAACACATGGGACAAAATATATCTATGCAATCCTGTCCAACAACAATGACAGAGGCAATTGGCAAAGCATTTTACCTCCAAACTAATCTAAATCAGGGACTTGAATTCTTCTGCAGTTGGTCACCAGAAAAAGCCCAACAGGAGGCAGGATGGAAGAATTTGCCTTCAGACCAGTGGTTGCCAGACCTACCGTGGCCGTCAAACACCCCAGAATGGCGTCCTAGGATTTTGTCTCAAATCTCTGTTGGGGAAAAGGGGAGTACAAATCCAGATACTGCCCAAGATATGGGGGATGAAAATATGGGAATGGAGAATATAACTGAACTGATTATACTGGAAAAAGAGCCTTTAGAGAAAAACATACAGGAACCCCGGGGGGATCCATCACAGGACAGGAAGAATGAAACAACCTTTGCAGGGATCCTGGATCCAAGAAGAGAAGCGGCACCCAAGGGTGAAGAAAAACAAATTGACCCCCCCCCGCACCCACCATTGTCAGAACTCTTTGCTAAATCAAAAAAAGAGGCTGCTCCTAGAAGGAACGCAGTTAGGATTTGGTATGAAGGGGGTATGGAAATCAGGCCAGAGTGGCAAAATGTGGGGAGGAAGCTCCTGAAGGACTCACTACATTTTTCACCAAAAGATGTTTATGCTTTTATAAACATCTCTGGAGAGGACAACTAAGACATTAGTTTCAGATCCGCATACACCCTGGATTTGTTCTGGCAATTCTTCAATCAAGTTAAATTTTCACCTCTGTGGTCCGCATTTATGGTGATCCCCTTGACAAAACCCCTTATTAAATACGTGACAGTGATGTTTTGGAATGAAGGGGTACACGTTGATGAAATTACATACTGGCTTCAACAAAAATGTGAAGTAATGAGTGCACCAGAAGCGCAACTGGATTCTGAGATGTTTTGGACTGGGGGGTGGAAATGTAAATTTAAATTGAGGCAACTGGAGAGTGACATAGAGCATATACCAAACTCCTTCATGCTGGGCAGAGAAAGAGGAATGTGTTTTTATTCAGGGCAGCCACGAACATGCTACAAGTGTGGGGCTAGAACCCACCTCTCTGGCGTATGTGATCGCCCCAGCTGTGACAACTGTGGGGAGGTGGGGCGCATAAGTATGCAATGCACAAACCTGATACGATGTGAGTTATGTGAGGACACAGGTCACACATTTCCGGAGTGTCCGTGGGCTGCAAGAAAAAAGGCAACAGTCATTAGCCCTGAGCTTCTTATCCAACAAGCTCAAGAGGAAGCAGCCAAAAAGGTGGTAGAGGCTGACACCCCTCCTGCGGAACACAACCCCCCAGATAAGGTTCCGGACCCTATTCCAGACAGAAAGGAGGAAGTCAAGACTGAGGAGATAAGAATAGATGAGGAGAATCATCCACTCTGTCCCAATCCTGATGAGCCCATCCAGTGGAGGGACCTACTGCCAGTTTGCTACACAGATAAGCAATCCACTGATTTGCAGGTGATCCTCTTTCACCCCCCAGAAAAACCTCCCTCCAACAAGGACAACTAGGAATACAAAACCAAACCCACCCCGACCCCTACAAGTGAGCAAGCAGGCCTAGCAGGACCTAATTCCATTGAGGTTTTGGCTCCCACTGAGGTAGAATCAGACACAGAATAGATGGATGTAGTTCTTACACCCACACAAGCTGAAGGAGGGAAGGGTGATATGACTGAGTACAAAGGGAAGAAAAGGAAAAAGAGAAAGAAATGGCCTTGTACTCTTAAACTGAATGGTGAAGTTATCCCTGGGGTCATGTAACTGTCATAGCCTCTTACATTCCCTTAGGAGAATGGCATTGTTTCACCTATTGATAGATCTAAAACTGGATATCTGTTTTTTGCAAGAAACATGGATGCTCACATTGGACCAACTTAGGCTGTTCCAGGCCGAATGAAGATGGGGGCCATCCTACTGGTCCTTTGGGCCAGACAGGACCGATGGAATAGGTATCATATTTAGTACCTTTTCCTTCCAAAGGACCAAGATGGTGGATTGATTCCGGGGAGGCTATTCATCCTAGATGGATATTGGGATAATGTCCCATATAGATTAATAAATGTATACAGCCCGCAAACAAAAGTGGATAGAGTGGATCTAGTTTCCAGACTTCAACCTTACTTACACACGTCCACTTATGTAATCCGAGGGTGGGGATTTTAACTGTGACTTACCCAAAGGGGTTGAGGGGGAGAGAGAAAACATACTATAATTCAAATGCCCTGCAAAAATGTGTCAATATTGGCGAGCTGAAGAACTGTCACACTACCAATCCCAATGGCCTAAATATACTGTACAAACATAAGGGGACAACTGACATCAAATATATGCCATATTTCTGTTTCTAGGAATCTCCTGACCCAAATTTTCATACTATCCTATAGAATTTTCAGAACAACTTCTCTTAAAATAATGTTTCAAACAGCCCCCCACCAAAAAAAAAAATAAGGAGGGGGAAAGATGGAGATTAAATGTTTCAATGCTCACAGACCCTTTTGTTAAAGAGAAAATCTTGTCACTGCTCTTGGCTAGGACCTCGGTGAGTGATCTCTATGAAGATTTTGGGGTATGGTGGATGGACACAAAAAAAGAGATAGCAATACGGTTCCAAAACTACAACAAGTATAGGGCACAAAACAATTATTTCAGCTATTTAAAACAAAGAACAAAACTTCAGAACATGCTTTCAGTCTGCTATGTCTAGACAAGATTATGGCCCTCAAATTGAACAGATCCAGGATGAAATGAGGACATTTCAATATGACAGGGCAAAAACTTTAAATACAGAATTGCAATTTGGAACACAAAAAATAAAAACAATTGGAGACTGGTTGTATTATTACTTTAGATCAAAGCAAGGCTTTTGATAGAATATGCCTGCCTTTCCTCTTTCAGACTTTATTACATTATGGTCTTCCAAAGGAATTTGTGCATAAAATCCAACTTCTATATTCTAGAGTCCATGTGCAACCCATTATTAGTGGGTTGGTAATGAAAGTCATCACCATAAATATAGGGGTTCAACAGAGCTGCCCCCTCAGCCACTCCTTTATAACTTTTCCCTGGACCCTCTGATTAGAGTTCTGAGGAATACTCAAAAATGAGAAGGTCTGGGGGGATCTCAGGCCAAATGGAACTGAAAATCCAAGCCTATGCAGATGATATATGCTTGTCTATAGCAAACCTGGGGCAATTGCCAACAGTAATAAAATAACTGCAGGAATACTCTAGAGTATCTAATGCCACCCTCAATCTAAATAAATGTAAGGGGTTGTACTTAGGAAATGAAATACAGAGAGGGCGCCAATAAAAGTAAACCATATTTATTTCTCCTCAGAGCCACAAAAAATCTTGAGAATAACGTTTGGACAACATAATTTCCCACTTGAGAACTGGGAAAGGTCTCTTCAGGGAGCTGTAAATAAAGTCCAGAGATGGAAATCATGGAGGTTATCTAAAATGAAAAGGGTACTCATAATTAAAAGATCCATTATACCCACTTTGTTGTATACAACCATGATTTTCCCACCCCCAGTGATCTTAGAAACCAGGTTATATGCATGCTATTTTTTAAGATGGTTTGGGGATCCAGATTGAACCCAATAAAAAGGTGTTTTACATACTTGTCTAAACAACAAGGGGGTCTGGGTATGGTGGACCCTATAATATTTCTCCATATCCTTTTCCTGTCTCACAATCTTAAAATTGGGCTAGGGGAACCAACTGGTGTGACGTACCATTTGTTTTGTAAAACTTGTAGTGCATATCTGGAAATTTGGACTGGAAACCTTCCCCCGAAATTGCCCACCTGTATCAAAATACTAGAATATATTAAACCAGTGCTCAAAAAGCTTTGCAAATGGGAGATCACTAAAGGGGATATCTCCAGACTCTCAGGACGACAGTTGTACTCGCACATAGTTAGTCAAATCCATCCGGAACAACCTGAATTTAAAAACTGTCCCCCAAATCTAAAGGGAGGGGTGTTAAAACAATTAAATAACAACAGAATTCCAAAGCACATGTAGGAGGTATTATGGCTTTCAGCTTACGGCAGACTGAATGCAAGAGGGAAGGCAAAACACAAGGCCCAAGAGGAAAGGAATTGTCCATATAATGGTTGTATAAATATTGAAGACAGTGGATCATTTCCTTTTTACCTGTTCTTATGCAAAAGCCCTATGGGGATATTTAAAAACAGAATGGAATCTAAGGTGGTTAGACAGTTAACCTAAGAGTCTTTGGTACTTGGGCATTGTCCCAACCTCAAGATAATGTATAATTATGATACTTTAATGGTGCTGTTTTACTGTTTAAAGTTTTACCTTTGGCAGGCTTGCTGTCAATGGACACTCCAACAGAGACTGATGTCATATACCACCTATAAGACACTGATAGAACAAGCTATGGGGGCAGTGTTTAAGAAAGATCTGCAGGCTAATCCTAAGAGCTATGTTTTAAAGAAATGGAAAGGGTTGTTTGGATTTATCAAATACAAGTAAGGAGGTAGACTAAAAACCTATTTCTAAATAAGACGTGTTTAAAAAGTAATAGTGATTTTTATCTTAATAGTTTATTGGTTACTCAGTAGTTGGAAAATTATTTTTGAACAATCACTTAACCAGAGTATGAATGAAATACTTGTTTATTTGGGATTCAAATTGTATTCTTTTGTGTGACTTAACACATTCAGAAGTAATTAGGTTTGAGAGCTACAGCTAGAAAAATTCCCCTGCCACAATGGTATGGGGAAAGATAATAAGGAGGGGGGAAGGTTTTTTGGGGTTAAGGAGGGATTATTGTGTGGACTTTAACATACTGCATCAAGTGTATGACGTGAATACCCATTGTTCTTTCTTTCTTTATGTTTATTTTTTCTTTCCTCTTTATTTTTTGTACAATGTGTTATGATTAGTGATGATATGATATCAATAAAAAATTCCCTTACTCTTTTTGAGAAGTGCCATGGGATCTTTAACATCCACCTGAACTACCACCAGAACAGATAGATGGGACCTCGGTTTAATGTCTCATCTGATAGAGAGCACCTCAGGAGTGCAGCACCCCCCTCATGCTGCAATACAGTGTCAGTATTGGGATAGAACCCACAGCCTTCTGATCACCTGGCCTCAGAGGCCAGTGTGCTGCCTGCTGAGCCACTGACATCCTCTAGATCCATCTTGGTGCCCACTGCTGTTCCCATAGTTTGAATATAATGTTTACCACTGAAACTGAAGTTATGTGTGAAAATGAATTCCATAAGTTTCCCCATCACTTCAGGGTTGATGTTTTGTTCTGGTCCTTTCTCCTGTATGTATATAAGGCGGGCTGAAATGCCATCCGTGTGTGAAATATTAATGTAGAGTGATGATACATCCATTGTCACAAAAGAGGTATCAGGTGGTAAGTCCTTATAACCAGAAAGTACACACAAAAAGTGTGTAGTGTCCTGGATATAACTCTCTTTCCATAACCAGTGATTTCAAAATGGTTTCTACAATCCCTGAGATCCCCTCAGTCAGGGTACTATTACTGGAAACTATGGGTCTTCTCAGATTGCCAGGTTTATGTATTTTAGGCAGCATGTAGAATGTCCCTGGCCTGGGTTCAGCAGGGATGAGGTCAGTTAGTTTTTTTTGGACATAACAAAAGACATTAGTGGGTGTAACAAAAAACTACACAATTACATTCATTGTTTCTGCCAACAAGCTAGTGGTCAGATCCTTACTAGGCAAAAACAGGCCTGTTATAACCTTTCTCCACTGGAACGGAGAACTATACAGACACTTAAATCATACCACAACATTGTCATCAAAAAAGCTGATAAAGGATCTGCAGTGGTGATCTTAAACAGGGAGGATTATATTAATGAAGCTAACTGATAGTTAACTGATCTTTACCTACTACAGAGAATTGGAGAGCGACCCCACTACAAGATATAAAAAAGTACTACATGACTTAATTGGAGCTTTTCCAGACCATGTCCAAAAAAAACTAACTGACCTCATCCCTGCTGAACCCAGGCCAGGGACATTATACATGCTGCCTAAAATACATAAACCTGGCAATCTGGGAAGACCCATAGTCTCTGGTAATGGTACCCTAACTGAGGGGATCTCGGGGTTTGTAGAAACCATTTTGAAACCACTTGTTATGGAAAGCGACCGTTATATCCAGGATACTATGCACTTTTTGTGTGTACTTTCTGGTTATAAGGACTTACCACATGATACAATTTTAGTAGTGAGGGATGTAACATCCCTCTACACTAATATTCCATACACAGATGGCATTTCAGCCTGCCTTAAATACATACAGGAGAAAGGGCCGGAACAAAACTTCAAACCTGAAGTGATGGGGAAACTTATGGAATTCATTTTTACACATATCAACTTCAACTTCTATGGTAAACATTATATTCAAACTATGGGAATAGCAATGGGCACCAATAGGGCTCCACAGTATGCTAACCTCTTTATGGCAGACTTGGAGAAGGAACTTTTAAGGCACTACCCCCACAAACCACTAGCTTATTTACGTTACATTGATGATTTGTTTATTATTTGGATTGAGGGCACAGATTCACTGGAAGATTTTCATCAAGAACTTAATAACCTGCACCCTACCAGAAAGCTTACCCTGGAGTATTCTACCACCAATGTTAATTTTCTGGACACCACAGTCACCATTAAGGATGGAACTTTACATACATGTATTTACAGGAAGCCAACAGACAGACAGAGATACCTACACAAGAAAAGTAATCACCCAAACCACACAAAAAAAACTGTCATGTACAGTCAAGCACTCTGATGTCATCATATTTGTTCAAATGAGGATGACAGAGATACGCATTTGGCTATGTTAAAAAACACCTTTATTGAGCAGGGACACTCTTCCAGAGAAATTGACAGGATAACAGAACGTGCAACACAAGTACCAAGACAACAACTACTTCAGTATAAAGAAAAGACAGCTACAGACAGAATACCTTTAGTAGTCACATATCATCCAGACCTTGAACTTCTGCGTAAGATTATTAAAGACCTCCACTCAATATTTAGTGAGGATGAGACCCTTAATTGTATTTTTAAGGAACTACCACTACTATCTTTTAAACAACCACCAAATTTAGCCAGCCTAATTATTAGGAGCAAGCATTCACCAGAAGAGAATACCATGTCACACAATGGCACATGACCCTGCAATCAATGCCCCTGTAAGACTTGTGAGCTCATTTCCACCTTGGGCTGTGTGGTTACTTCACAAAACAGACAATTCAAGGTACATGGGAGTTATACATGTACATCACAACATGTTGTTTATTTCATTCAGTGCAAGAGATGTCCACAAACAGCTTATGTTAGAGAGACAAGCAACAGCTCCACACTAGGATGAACTCACACAGACACATTGTTAAAACAAAGAAGACTGAAAAACTAGTGAGGCAACACTTCTCCCAGCCTGACCTCTCAATTTCGGAAATCTCAGTAATGGTCTTAAAAGGAAATCTCAAAAACACACAACAGAGACGAGCTTTTGAGATTAAACTTATTTTACATCTTAATATGGTAGCAGATGGGATGAACATAGATCTGTGTCTCATGGGACATTACAGATTTTAACATCCACAGACCTCTTCTTCTTCAGACTGGCATATTACAGGACTTCAGCATGTGTGTGTGTGTGTGTGTGTGTGTGTGTGTGTGTGTATGTGTTGGGAGGTATGTGAATATAGCAGGTGTGGGGCTTGCTGTCACATTGAGGTAGGCTTCTATTTAGATACATGGAGGCACAGTGTGTTATTACGCTTAACTCACATACATAATGAATATTAATTCCTCCTTACTATTTACATTCATCCAGGAATGGGATGGATTATATTGCATCATATTCAGATTCTCTAGCCTGTTACTGTACATACAGCAGGTTTATTATAGACTGTCACATTTTTTTCTCACTCTGAACATATTGGGGTGTGAGATCTCATTTGCTTGGGGGTCCTTGACAGATATATTTACATTAGGCTACTACTGTAGTGATTTATGGAAATGTAGGTGTGTTAGGACTCTTGACTTACACACATACTTTATATTTACTTCTAGTTACCTTACCCTGGGAAGGGTGGCAGTTTTATTTCATTGTGGTTCTATCCAGAATACTTGGAGATGTTGCTACCCAGATAGGAATAAGGTTAAATAGTATCACATTTTTGCTCTGTAGATATTATGATACATGATCCCTTTTACTTGGGATTTCATGACAAGTTGAATTCCTTTTGGGGAACAATTGCAAGGATTGATGTGAATGAAGGTGCATTAGGAGTGTGTGTGTGTGTGTGTGTGTGTGTGTGTGTGTGTGTGTGTGTGTAAGCATATGTGTGTGTGTGCGTATTTCTCCTTAAAATCAGTTATTCCCCCTCCCTCCCCATGCATTATGGGGATGTTGGGTTGGGTAGGGTGTGTTGTGTGTGTGGAGAGGAGGAGATAATTTAATTTTTATCTCTTATTCAGATTCCTTAGACACTTTCGGTACATCAAGTTGTTATACACTTAGAATTTATTGCTGTCAGTATGTATCCAGCTGCATGGTCATAATTCCTTGGTGGTCCTTAACAAGAGTGTTTCTGTTTGACACTAATGCTGTCAATTTATAGTTATATTATCATTTATAAAGTCCTGTTACTACACTAGAGGCTTTTGAAGTTTATGAGGCATACTATCTAGCTGGAAAGTATAGCTGGGTAATGGGTCCAGCTTAGTTTTACACATTATACAGTGTGTAGTGATCTTTTTAAGACAGCTTTACTGGTAATTTCTTGTCTGTAATACATGCATTGAAACTTCTTGGTGTTCTAAGACAATCTTAGTATGTCTTTAATCCAGGTGGGGGTTGTTTTTCAGTAATTGCATTCGTATACACATTGTGACTCTCATAGCTTGATTTAAGAGCCATCTACACAAGTAATATTATCTCATGTCAATTCAATTTATATGCAGTGGAATTCCTTGTATATGCTTTGCACCAAGCACCTTTGACCCTGGGACCCTCCCAGCTTAAGGTAACATGGTACTGTGTAGCTTCTCTGACATCATCTTCTGTTTATTTAACTGAGTATTTTAAACCAATGGAGATTTTTTCTATTTTTTTCTGCATGATCTAGTTGTTAAAAGTATTGTTTTTTTTCTAAATAACTGTCATTTTGCTTCTGATGAAGGACTTGTTGGTCTGAAAGCTAGAGCACTCTATTCTTGTTGTTACATCTATGTCGGTCCATTAAAAGGTATCAAATAATTTGCTTCTGGATCTGTTCCCACATATGTGGGACATACACTGGTTAAGTTGTCACAAGAAATTAAATGTGAAAGTTAACCAAACACAAACAAACAAAAACAGAATGTGCAGCTAACCTCTGTGCACACAGCAGTTAGAAACTATAGATCATTTATCCTTTCACTGTTACTATATAGCTGATTTTTGGAAATTGGTAGTAGATACATGGTCATATCTGATATTTTCAAAAGTAACTTATAATAATTTGATATATGGGCATTTTTCTAAAAATTAGGCAACATGGTGGGAAGAGGCACATTCAATCTGAGGTTCCAATCCACAACTCCTATACCATTCTGGCAGGATGGGACTGTCTCAATGAGACACTCACAGTGGTGGACAAGGTGGATACAGGGATCTTCCACAGTGGAGATCTCCGAGTTATGTCACGAGACCCCAGAGGAGAAGTAAGCAACTCCTAGTAGGGGACTCTATTATTGGGGGAGTAATCCTGGGTTGGGAAACAGGGAGGTCAGGTGCCTACCAGGCACCATGGCTTGGAGGGATCAGAAGTTATTCTGAAGGATTACTGGGGCAGCAAGATGGGAGGGCAAGCTAGATGTCATTGTCCATCTGGGGATGAATGACCTGGCTGAGGATGAGGTGAGGGCAGTACAGAGGGTGTTCACTAAGTTGGGGAGGGGTCTTAGACAGGTGACACACATGGTAACTTTCTTGAAAGTGCTACCTATCTATGGCATGTGGGAGGCCAGGGTGTTCGCACCAGGGGATTCAATGAATGGCTGATAAGCTGGTGCAGGACTGAGGGATTTGGCATCTTTGGTGACTGTGTGACCACCTAGAGAGATCCGAGCTTGTTTGGGAAGGATGGCCTGCATCCATCTGGGGTTGAACTGAGATCCTTACTGTCAGGTTTAAATGTTTCATTGGCAAACATTTAAACTAAATGGAGGTGGTGAAATTAGGAAAGGAAATACCACCCCCCTCACACAGTTTAAGGTAGACAAACAGACAGATACTAGAGCCGAGAAAGGAACATTTAAACAAGCCTAGGTGGATGGCGGAATTAAGCAGGGAAAACCAAACTGCCCCCCCCCCCTCCGCGAGAGGTAGACAAACAGGCTGATACCAGGGCTGTGGAAGCAACAAAAAGAAACACAAAGGAAAGAACCGGCAGGGGAGACATTGATGGAGGACATAGGGATCAGGATAGAGGGGGAGCTGTTACAGGTGGGGGGACCAAAACATGGAAATCCATATGTACAAATGGCCAGAGCCTGGGAAAAAAGATCCCAGACCTAGTGGTCTTGATGGTGGAGGAAGACCTAGATATTGTCACAGTCACTGAAACATGGTACACAGGAAACCATGACAGGGATGTTACCATACCAGGGTACACAATATTCAGGAGAAACAGGGAAGGCAAAAAGAGGGGAGGGGTAGCTATGTAAATCAGAGAGGGGATCAAGGCAACAGAGATAGGTGAAGACAGGAAGGGAAGAGGCTCTATAGGTCACATTTGAGACAGGAAATTGCACCATGCCATCTGCGCTGGAGTTGTCTACAGATCTCCAGCACAGGGGGAAGAAATAGACAGTGTATTAGTGGAAACCATACACAAAATGGCCCCGAAAGGGGAGGTGTTGCTGGTGGGGGACCTAAACATGCCAGATGTTAACTGGAACACATATGCAGCAGCCACTACCAGGAGCAGAGACATCTTGGATACCCTTTAAGGGGCATATCTCAGACAGTTGGTGAAGAAACCCAAACAGGCAGGAGCAATACTGGAACTGGTTCTCACAAATGGTGACAGAATAACAGATCTATCAGTGGGCATCCATCTAGTCAGTGATCACTATACAGTGTGGTTTAAGGTGAAGACAGTAGTAGAGTCGAGCCACTCAAAAGTAAAGATCCTGGACTTCAAGAGCAAAGACTTTTCAAAAATGGAGGAACATCTCTGGAAAATCCTGGCAAAAGGGGGGAGGGAGGGGTAGGAGTGGAGGAACAGTGGCAGAAACTTAAAGGAGCCATAGCAGAGACAACAGGCCTCTGTGTAAAGTTAATAAACAAAGCAAAAAGAAAGAAAAAAACACTGTGGTTTTCAAAACAGATAGCAGGGAAGGTTAGGGAAAAAACAGGCATTCAGAAAGTACAAGAAAACACACAGGGAAGGAGACAGAGAAGTGTACTAGGTAAAACAGAAGGAGGTGGGGAAAGCAGTCAGGTGTGCAAAGGCTCAGACTGAAGAAAGGATAGTAAAATCATTAAAAGAAGGTGACAAAACCTTCTTCAGGTGTATCAGAAAAAGGAAGAAGACCAATGGAGGGATTGTGGGCTGAATGGGGGGGGGGTGCAGAGGGGGGACATAGAAAAGGCAGAAATTCTAAAAGAATACTTCTGCTCAGTATTTACAAAGGAAGGGAAGGGAAGGAGGGACCAAACGTAGGCGGTAGAAACACACACGGGGAGGGGTGACACCAGTACATTCACGGAGAAGAGAGTCCTAAAGTAATTCTTGAAACTAAAAGTGGACAAGGCAATGGGACCAGATGGGACGCATCCCAGAATAATGAAAGAACTCAGGGAGGTACTAGGGGCACTACTGACAGCCCTATTTACTGTAACAAATTACTAGAGGAGGGAGTGGTGCCAGAGGTCTAGAGGAAGGTGAATGTAGTGCCATTAAACAACAGTCAGAGCAAGGTGGAGTCTGTAAATTACAGGCCAGTCAGCTTGACCTCAGTGGTGGGGAAAATAATGGTAACCATGTTAAAGGAAAGGATTGTGGCACATCTGGAGGCTAGTGGGGAAAAAAACCCAAGGCAACATGGATTCACAGCAGGGAGATCTTGTCAAACATATAGGATAGTGTATGGCTTAATGTTAACAAGGCAGTTCTTACACGACTGATTGCTATGACGATTGTTGACCTCGACAGCGCAGCTTGAGAGGTCACAATATCGTCATAGCAACCACGAGTGTAAGAACGTGTCTTGTTGTTAATGTTAAGTCATACACTTTTCCATATAGTGTATGTTATGGCCAATAGCAGGACAAAAGGGAGAGAGACTGAAAAATGGGGAAAAAATCAGTAAACTTAAAAAATAATTTGTTTCAATAGCAGCAACTGCAGGGTGATTCCGAGAACCGACGATAGGTCTGCACTCACTAGCTACTTTCATAGAATCGACCCCCAGACCACCACCAGAGCACACTTCAACCTCCACCTGTCACCCCATACCCCTCACATCCACTGCAGACTCTCGGATATTGGCTACCAATCAATTACTCCAGTTACAGTAAGTTGAAGGTGGCGTGACTTTGATAACGTGCTAGTGAACTTCTTTTTACTTTTGAAACTGCCGCGTTTGCGGGTGGGAGCAATGAGTGTGATTGGTTACCAGGGCAATGCAAGAGTACATGGGGGAGATAGTATGATGTCCATACTGAAGCAGAATGAAAAGTTGTTCTGCTGCAGTATGGATGTCACTACTGCAGCAGAACCACATTTTACTTGAAACTGAAATCAAGTGAGAACTATGTTCTAACATACACTATAAATCTGATAGATTTCTTTGACTGGTTAACCAAGGTGGTGCATCAGGGAGGGCCCTACCTAGATTTTAGCAAGGCTTTTGACACAGTCCCACACAGAAGACTACTAAACAAGTTGTGCAGACTGGGAGTAGATCCCAAGGTGGTACAATGGAGTAGAAATTGGCTGAGCAACAGGATGCAGAGGGTGGTGATGAACAGAGTTCAATCTGAAGAGAAGGAGGTGACCAGTAGGGTGCCACAGGGTTCAGTTATGGGGCCACTCCACTTCAATGTCTTAATTAGTGACATTGCAGAGGGGCTGGCAGGGAAGCTGTGCCTCTTTGTGGATGACACTAAGATCTCCTATAGGGTAGACACTCCAGACGGAGTGGAAAAAACGAGAAGAGACTTAGGCAAATTGGAGGAGTGGGAGAGAAATACAAAATGGGGGGAGGGGATACTAACAACAACAAAACTGGAGAGGGACCTGAGGGTAAACATAATGGATGACCTGAAGGCGGCCAAGCAATGTCAAAATGTGGTGGGGAAGGCCGGAGAGATGCTGGGCTGCATAGGGAGGGGCATCACCAGCAGAAAACAGAAGGTGATGATGCCACTGTACAGACATCTGGAATACTGTGTTGAGTTCTAGAGACAGCATCTCCAGAAGACATTGACAGAATAGAGATGGTCCAGAGAAGGGCAACAAAAATGATGAAAGGACTGCACCAGAAAACATATGAGGAAAGACGGAAAGCCCTCAATATGTATAGCCGGGAGGAAAGAAGGGAGAGGAGGATATGATAGAGACATTCAAGTACCTCAAGGGAATCAACAAGGTCCAGGAGGGCAGCATCTTTCAAACAAAGAGATGTGTAAGAACAAGGGATCACAATATAAGGTTGGGGGGGGGGGGCTCAGGAGAAACATGAGGAAGCATTTTTTTCACAGAAAGGGTGGTGGATGGATGGAACAGCCTCCCAGTGGAGGTCATTCAGGCTAAAACAATTGGTGAGTTCAAGAATGCATGTGATAGACAGAAGGCAACCCTAGTGGTAGGAAAGACAGGGTAAGCTGCTGATCATTTAAAATCGGATGTTAAGTAGGTAGGGAAATGAGCAGACTAGGTGGACCAGGCATTCCTTACCTGCCATCAGAATCTATGTTTCTATGTAAGTACACTATGTTTAATATTCACAACATTCAAATGGCAAGTCTGGAATTCCAGATGTTTATTTACATTACAACAAAAGCAGATCTCCCACTCTGAACTTCTGAAAAAAGTGACATAGAATCTGCAGATGATTAACCAATAAGAAGCAAAATCTGTTACCAGAAGATAATTAAACAAACGTTGGAAACACCTGCTATCGATTACTGACTCAGATAACCCTATTACCTGATTCAATGCTGTAACATTTTTCATGACAATAGTGTTGTTTTCCTTTTGTGAATGTATCTAATGTGTAATATTGCTAATAAGTATTTTGATTAAGTTATTAACTAAAAATGGCGATTTGTGTGTAAATTTTGATGTTATTATAAGAGATGTAATATAGTTTTCTTTTTCCAAATAAATTCCCCTACTCTTTTTGTGAAAAGTGCTTTGAGTTCTTTTACTTCCACCTGGACACCCTCCAGGACAGCACCAGCACCAGGATGGGTAGAAGGGACCTCAGTTTTAATGTCTCATCCAAAGGACAGCATACCCCAATATTGCAGCACACCCATAATACTACACTGTGTTGCTAGTGTTTTTAGATATGAGCTCAAACTCAGTATGGGACAAGACCCCATGACCTTGCGGTGCTGAGGTAGATGTGCTACCAACTGAGCCACACTGCAAAGCCTTCTCCTTTGCTTCTAATACTCCAGCTCACACTCAGCATTGCCCCATATATGTTTCCCTTTCTATCCTTGTTCTTTCTTGCCATCACCTCATGCACTGTGCATCCCTCATTTACAAATTTTGGTTTGACTCCACTTGCCTATCTCTCCTCTCTCCACTCTCACATTCCCTCTCTTTCATATGCTCTTTGCTGTCTTAACTTCCATACTTTTTCCATTCATTTTTCATTCTTCACTCCATGTCTTCTGCTGGAAAATCTGTTTTCTCCTCTCATCTCCTACCAATCTATTCTACCCCCTCCCATTTCTTCCTCAAGTATTAGCTTAAATGCCTTCTTGTTCCCTCCTGCTACTGTCCTGGCCTTAGCTGACATATCCTCTCAAGGTCCTTAGCCCAACGGCACCTGGCCAGTGCCATAAGATTTGAAATCAGCTTGAACACTGTCACAGCTTGTAAGTACTATGCTTTACCATGCTTTATATTCTTTTAGCTAGTTTGTATATATTGTATATTGTATGCCATAAGGTTTGCTATCTGCCTACTCACTGTCACATGTTGTAATTGCTGCACTTTACTACCTTGTGTTTTTGGTTACATATGGCTCAGTGTGCATTTTCTGGTTACCAATTTTCAATAAATGAATAAAAAAAATAATATTGAGGTCTATTGCAATGGAGTTTTGATAGCCAAGAAAAGAAAAAATGCTTCCTTTCTATATTCACCCCCGCCCCGTGCTGTCTGCAAGTACATCTGGTCCTGCCCCATGCACAATCTAGATATCACTGCCCTTCAACAAAACCTATTTGAGGCAGACTGGTGTCCCATATACTCAGTAAGTGATGCCGACCCTGCTCTATCCCTTTTCACCAATCTCTTCTTAAGCATCTGAAATCACCATGCCCTCTTAAGAAATCCAAAGTGAAGCATCACCACCACTCCTGGATTACTGCTGACCTGTTGGTCAAATGCAGGGCCAGGGATAAAGCCTGGTTCCACTATAAAACTCTCTTTCAAGCCTACAAAGCCCTTAGGCTGATCACTATCAGTCCTCGTTCACCTCCTCTTGGGGGAATGCAAGAACCTTCTGGGACAATATCAAACAACTAAATGGGAGCACACGCTCACCCCCACCCTCCCAGATCAACATTGATGGCACCATCTCCACTGACCCGGCCCTTATTGCCAACTTCCTCAATACATCCTTCACGGACCTTAGCCCAGTCCTCCCTAGAGACTTTTTTGACCTTCCCCCCTCCCTACCTGACCCTGACCTCATACGCCCTTGCTTCCATTTACGCCAGGTTACTGCCAAAGAAGTCAGACCTCACCTAATCAATGCCCTAAAGAGCAATAGTACTGGCAGTGACTCCTTGGACCCCTGTATCCTCCGTCGGGTACTGGATCTAGTCCTCGCCCCAATCACTAGTCTCCTCAATAAACCCCTCTGCCTTGGGCAATTTCCCTCAGCTTGGAAAATTGCCACAGTCACACCCATACACAAGGGTGGTGACAGGTCCTTAGCCGGGAATTACTGGTCTATCTCCATTCTCTCACTCCTCTCCAAAGCCTTAGAAAAAGTGGTGGCCACTCAAATTACGGATTACCTAACCAAATACAACATCCTCTGCCCTGAACAGCATGGTTTCCGTACAGGTCACAGTACCAGCACTGCCCTCCTAGAGTTTTCAAATTTTCTACACTCTTCTCTGGACCTGGGCTCTCTGGCGGGGCAGTGTTCTTAGATCCATCAAAAGCCTTCGACACTGTTTCCCATCCCCTCCTGCTGGTTGCCCTCAGCCACACTGGCTTTGCAGCTGGGCCTATCTCCTGGTGCTCCAGCTACTTGTCTGACCGCTCTCAGCCATCCAGGAAGCATTTACCTGGTTTTCTGTGTGGAGGATGTCCTGACATCAAGGCATACGCCAGACGTCCTGTCACTGCCCCTTGAACTTCGTACCAGGCATCACTGTTGTGCTCCCAGCCTCCACCAGGAGTTCCTGGATGGCCAGATGATGGTCTCTCTGTCCTCCGCTGCCACTGATCCCAATGACCGGCATGCCTCAGCAGTACCCCAGGCCAATGGAATAGTGTGCTGGCCACCCACCGGTGCCTTTCCCCTCGGAGGAGGGGGACCCACCCAGTGAAGGGTTATGCCAGGTTACCCGGGGGGACTGCCATATGAGGTGATAGCCTGTATGGGAGTCGGGGCAGGCAGTTGGGAGGGGCGTTAAAGACCCGAAGGAGTGGGCAGCCAGGGAGACGGGGAAGTGCAAAAAAAAAAAACTGGGCAGGATGACTGGTCTTTTTCTACTGACATTGTTTCTCAGACTAAGAGCACAACAGGTTGATACATAACAAAGAAGTCAAAGGATATTTACCTGCAGCTCAAACAAGTTCTTCTAAATAGAAAAATTGAAACACTAAGGACCGTGTTAGACCTTTAGAGATGCTAGCCAAGAAGGAAAGTCCACATAGGACCAGGCAGACTGTGAATCAAGATCTGAACAAGACAGGATAGAGCTAATGTAAGCCTTCTTTTATTTTCTTTAAAATAAAATGTTTTATTTCTAATTAGCTTTTGTATGAACATACATATGAATATACGAATGTCCAGCAGAAGAAGAACTGTAGTTTTTTTCAATTCAATATGCTTTATTGAATTTTATGCAGCATGAGTAATAACAGGGTTTCACTTGAATTGACTGGAAGCTGCAGTATAACATTCAATAACAAGTAACAATGTACAAGACATAACTGACAAACACTAAAACAACCCCCAAAATGGAAACTCCCCACCCCACCCCTGTTATCCCTAGCCCCTCCCTAAGCATTCTGTGCTGTAATCTTGTGAAATGCTTGAAACTTCATTCACCAGCAAATGACCCAGGGTTTCAGGGTTTCCAAAGAGAGAGAACAGAGTTGATAGGGGCTCACAAATGGATTGAAAGTGGTGAGGTCTATGACATTTATTTGCAATATGCCTCTCCAGCTGAATTGCCAGAAGTATTTCACAGTGCCATTCAAGCATGGTAGGTAAAGAATCTTCTTTCCAGTGCCAAAACATAACCAGTTCAGCTGTGGAGGCCACAAGTGTAATATGAGCTTTTCTAACTCTTGGGGTCCCTTTCAGGAACACAGATAGAAGGCAGCATTCTGGGGTAAACAGGGGTTCGAGACACAGAAGAGGGTCTAAGGTTTGCTTTATGAAGCTCCAGAAAACCTGTGTTTTTGAACAACTCCACAGGAGATGGAACAAGGATCTGGGGGCTTCCTTAAAATGCTTACAAAGGGGAGAGTCAAACCTGCCCATTTTAAACGACCTGAAAGGGGGTGTAGTACAAGTTGTGCATAATGTTAAAATGAATCACACAGAGCCTGTCCTGTCTGAGGTGTTTGTGTACTGTGCTCCAGGCTTTCTTCCAGTAGGTGGAGTCTGTTGGGAGGGATAATTCTTGAACCCAGTAGTAACAGACGCCAGAGAGGAGGGACGTGTCCAAGGTTTGCAGTGATTTGTAGACAGAGAAAACTGTGTGCCCTTGCTTTACCACTTGTAGCAAAGGGGAAAGATCCTCTGTCAGGAAAGGAGGCCAAGGTTTTGGCCCCATAAAGGAGAGAATCACATTTTTTATTTGCAAATATTTAAAAATATCTCTGTTTTCAAGGTGTAATCAGGTTTGGTGGATTGGGAAAGAGACCAGGTCAGCTTCTTGGAAAAAGGTGTCTAGGGTACAGCCTCTAAGCTGTGGGAAAAAAAGTAATTAGAATTGTTCCATGATCTATATGAAAGTGAGGGTTATTTAAAATGGGTTGGGAAAGGGATCTATGCAATTCCTTGACAAGTGAGTTTGGATCTGACGTAAGGCTTTGAGTGACCAGCACATCAGGGTGTTTTTTAGCTGCTGGAGAAGGGAGCTAGGAGAAAGGTACACAACTGCAAAGAGGGAAATGTAGAATCTGTTTGCTAGAGTCTTTTCAATTTCCACCCATATAGGAGTGTATTCATGGGAAGCATGCAGCCCCGGGTCACTAGTCCAGAAGGCCAGCTTACTGACATGTGTGCACCATAATAATGGAAAAAGAAGGAGAGCTATCCCTCCTTGTAACTTGGGGCAGTCAGTTTGTTGTATGCCCTCCTCACTGCTTTGTTTTTCCAAAGAAATGCATTAAGCATTTTTGGAGATGGGTGAACCATATCTTGGGAAGAAAAGGCCTGACATTCCTAAGGGGTAGGAGTCTGGGCAGTACATTCATTTTTTATAATGCTTATCCGGCCCCATAAAGAGAGTGGTAGAAGTCCCATCTGTCCAGATAAGTCTTCAAGATTTTGAGAAGGTTAGAAACATTTTCTTTGACTATTGTAGGGATATATTGGGATATTTTAATATCTAAGTACTGTAGGTCAGGAGCTTGGACTCCCAAGACAAACCCAGGTGGCTGACATCAGTTCGCAAGAGATGATTGTTAAGGGGAAAGATCTTTGTCTTGGAGAGGTTTAGTTTGTATGAGGATGTTGTGGAAAATTTGTCTAATTCCTCTAGCAGGGCTGGGATGGGGCAAGTAGGTTCTTCAATGTGCAGGAAGAGATCATTGGCATATGCCAAATGCATGTGTCTCTTTCCTTCAAGTTGAGTACCCAGAATAGAGGGTGAGTTGACTATTCTAAAGATTAGAGGCTCTAGGTAGAAATTAAAAACGAGGGGGGAAGTGAACACCCCTGATGGGTACCACAATATAGGGGAAATGGGGTCGAAAGAGAACCATTGCACCATATCCTAACAGTGGGGAGGTATACAACACGTTCACCCATCTGACAAAGTCCTCTAGGATTCCAAAGCTGCTTAGGGATGCAAACAGGAATTCCCAAGACACCCTATCAAATGTTTTTGGCATCAAGGAGACCAGGGCCACCGAAACCCTAGACTTCCTCGAGGCCAACATCAAGTGGATGAGCTTCTTCATATGATCCGCTGAGGACCTTCCCTGCATAAAGCTAACTTGCTCTGGGCCAATGACTTCACCCATTACCTGGGCAAGGTCAATTGGATAGGATCTTGGCCAGAATTTTCACATCCGTGTTAAGAAGTGAGATAGGCTGGTAGCTTTCAGGGAGTAGCGGGTCCTTACCTGGTTTGGGGATCAAGGTTATTAGAGCTTCCGAGAAGGAGTGGTCCTCCATACCTTCTTCTAGCCAAAAATTAAACATCTCTACTAATAGTAGAGCACGTTGTGGGATACATGACTTATAAAGATTGCTGGGGAGACCATCCGGGCTAGGGGCTTTGCCAAGGGGTAACTGTTTAATGGCATATTCTACTTCATTAAGAGTGACTCTCGAGCCCAAGTGTGTAACAAGATGGAGTGGTAATGTAGGAAGGGCAGCTAACTCTAAATAGTCAGAAATAAGAAAATCAAGGGGGTCAGGTCTTCTGTTCCTCTCATATAGGTGTTGAAAGTAATTTTGAAAAGTGTTTACTATTTCCTTGGAATCTGATATCACATTTCCATGGGGGGGGGTGCAAGACTGGTATGAATTTGATTGCTTCTGCTTGTCTGATCCTAAGGGCTAGCAGCATGCCCACTTTTTCCCTTGATTCTGAATAGTTGAGTTTAGTATGGTGGAGTATTAACTCTGCTTTTTGGGCTACCATTTCAGCATACTGGGATTGAAGATGGTGTAATTCGGTCCAGTCTGAGTTGGGGGGGAGTGGCTCAGGGTAGGACTGTAGGTTTATCAAGTCTGCTTGATGCAGGAATATGGGAATATCCTACATTTTGCTCCACATCCCTCTCCAGACCCAAATCATCCCCTTAAATCTTTCTACCAATGATCCAGCAAACCAGTCAGTGGAGATGGCGAATAGGAACTTCTGTACACTGGGGGACAGATTGGCAGCACATTCAGCCTCCCTGGCCTTTTCTAAAGTTCACCCAGTGTGGGGCAGGAAGGGGAGGCAGGATAGGATTAGATGTTCTGAAATAAAGAAGTTTAACAGTTGGCTTAAGGGTTGGTGTCAAGACATGGGGTACCACTTTGTAGGAGACTGGGGGATTTCTGGGACAGAATATTCTTCAAGGGTGATGTACTTCACCTGACAAGAGAGAGGCCAGTACCCTGGGGCAGACATTGGACATCCATAGCACATGGTTAAACTGACTGCAGGGTAGTCAGGGTCTTAGGGAACCATGGTGGATGATGAGCAGAAGTGGATCCTAAATAGTATTCCCCTACTTCCAGGGGACTGTAGCAGCAAAGAAGGTACAGGAAACATGGTAGGGTTTACAGGGCCAAGGGAATGGGCAGTAGTTAGGCGGAAAACAAAAGGCAGGGGGTCCGATTCCAAGAGGGGCTACACCGGTGTAAGTCAAGACATGCCAAACCCCATGGTGTAACTCGTGATTTATGCCATGCATTATACCAGCCCCTATTCCAGGAGACACCCTGCACCATGTCAGATGCAGGCTACGACAATCGTGGGTTATGCCATGACATGGTGCAAGTGCGAGTTACAACAGCAACTTCGCCCAAATCCAGGAGGGCTGCTGTCGTAACCTGCCAGTGCAATTCCAAAAGCTGCACATGCATAGCTACCTTATGGCAGCTCTGAGCTGTCCTAAGTTGCAGCCAATGGCTGGCACCATTGGATGCTGCCACGCAGTGCCACAACAGTGATGCCATAGCGCCCCCCCAAGTCCCCACAAGCACACCCCAGCCCCTGTCATCAGGGACCCCTGGGGGTCTGATCTATGGTGCATCCCCCCTGAATGCCCGTGCCATCTGTTCTACTCCTCCATGCTCCCTGGTGTGTGCTGTAGTGGTCTGGGGTGAGGGGGCTTCAGGGGAGCTGCCTGTCACTGGCTGTGATTTGCAACATGTGGGACATATATGTCATGTGCATGGCGTTAGCCTCCACGTGGCATATCCCACATGTCATAAGTGCTAGGACCCTGCCACTCTTGAAATGTGGTGTAGGGTCCCTGGTGTAGCGACGAATGGTGTAACTTGTAGCCGCATGCAAGTTACACCATTCATTCTGGAATTGGCCCCAAAGGCACCAGCAAAGGAGGGGGGAGAAACATGGAAAACAGAAGGACAGTAACAAAGTTACAGCAGGGCCCAAATGGAAGGGAGTATGCCTTAATGCCAGGAGCCTAGGTAACAAACTCACTAAGCTCTAGGAACCGATGGCAGACACTGAGGTGGACCTTGTGGCCATCATGGAAATGTGGGCCACAGAGAATAAAGACTGGGAGAGGATAGCTCCTGAGTATTCACTGTTCAGGAGGGATAAAGGAACCAGTAGAGGGGGAAAAATTGCCCTTTTTGGTAAAAGAGGTCATTGAGAACATAGAAGATGGTGCATTTAGGGTAACAATGGGGAGGTTTAGTCAGTATGGGTACAACTCATGGAAGTTGCAGGCAGGAAAGCACCCTTGGGGGTTAACTGTAGGCCTCCAAGGCTAGGGGAGGAAAGGGACAGAGAACTCATGGAGAAATTTGAAAGAAGATTAGCAAAGGGGGCAGTAGTGGTTGTACAAAACCTGAACCTGCCAGACATCAATTAGGATGTCCCAGTGGCCAAGAATGCCAGGAGTCAGGCAATGCTGGATGCCTTCCAGGAGTGAGTACTGGTGCAGTTAGGTAAGGAGCCCACCAGGCAGATATTTTTTTTTTAATTCAGTATATTTTATTAATTTTCATAACAGCCAAACAATTAACAAACATTTACAACCAACAAAGACCAATAGCAATACAAATCAAATAACCCCAAACCCACAAATCAATAGATCCAACAACTCAACCCCCCCGGTACCTCCCTTCCTCCCCCACCTCCCTATCCCCACCAAAGAACCTATGGGCAATAAGAAAAGATTGGCCTCTTCACAATTATTCCAGTAGAGAAAAGACTAAGCATACTAGACTAAGATATACAACTGTTGCAGGTGTCTAGTAACCAAATGACGTACTATCAAAAGTATCCTAACTCAGGGGATATCCAAATTAATCAATCAGATGGGTAGAGGATAAAGAAAGTGGCCCCACATTCCCTTTAGGAGTGAGATGAAACTGAAAGTAGGGTATGAATCTTATCCTATCTTCTATGGTATATAGATAATCTGCCCTGGATGCTGGCTATCATCTTTTCAAGACGAAGATTAGCCAGAAGCTTGTTAAGCCACTCGGCACATGTAATAGTTAATTGGTCTTTCCAATGATGCAACACCACATGCTTAACTGAGATGGAGATGAGGGACATAAAAAATCTCCTTTCCTTGGCCCTTATCTGTAAATAGTCCATCGCCAGACAAATTTCAGGGGTAAATAAACCTTCAAGACCAAGTAGGAGATCCATCTTGGATGTAACTTGGGCCCACAAAGGAGTAACTTTGGGGCACTCCCACATAACATGAAATAGAGATCCCAGTTTCTGACCACACCTGAAACACACGGGGGAAGATATTTTCCCCATATCCACTAGCTTAGAAGATGAAAAATATATATTATGCAGGACATAAAATTGTGTAAAACAAAGCCTATCATTTGAAGTGTGGGTGTAAAGATCTTGCCAAATTCTGTCCCAATGAAAGACCCTCTCAGGAAAAAAAAAAGACCAGTGGCACGACTGTTCTATCATTTCAGGATGGAACTTTGGATATAAGGCAGACAAGATTCTTGATACAGGGTGGGGCTGCCAAGTTAAGGTTTGAAGGATGTAGACAAGCTAATTTTGGTCAATAGACCAGGGGGTTGTACCAAACCAACTAATAAGCCAATGTGACTCTGATATATACTAAATGTGCAATTAGGTGAAGTTTGGCTAAAAGCTTTGGGGTGGTGCCAATCCACCTGTTATCAACCAAATCCTGAATTCTCAGCCCTGCAAGGGAAAACATTCCTCCAGGAGTTCCCATACAACCTCCCAAACAAAAGTTGGGATTATGGCACAATGGTTGAGAGATATCATTAAGATTATTGTACTTAAGGGTCCTACAGAATTGGACATGAACATTCAGGGAGGCAGAAACAATGGTATCACAGAGGGATGAGGGCATTTTCCTTGGGGTAACAAAAAAAAGACAATTTGGAGAGATAGAGGATGTGGCTTTTAGGTGGCATCCCAGCAGGAGCCATAGGGGAAGATAAGTAGGTTTCTCTAGGGGAGAAGGAGCTTCAGCCCATTTAAACTATTTTGCCATGTGGCTGGCCAGGTAGTAGTGATAAAATTAGGCAATTTAAGGCCACCATTATACTTCAGGGCTCCTAAACAGATGCAAGAATGTCTCTGAGGTTTCTTTAGCCAAAGGTACATGGAGATAAGGCGATCAACTTTTTTGAACCAGACTAAGAGGAGATACAGATTCAACATGTGTAGGGGGTAAACCAAACTGGGAGGAATATTCATTTTAACAACACTAATTCTCCCTTGAAGAGAGAGGTAAAGAGGAGACCACCTGTCCAGATCTTGTCGTATCGCAGTTAGGAGGTCATCCAAGTTTAGTTTCTTCATTTGGGACCAATGTTGGAGCTAGCATAATACTCAGGTATTTAATACAGGGGGCCCAAGTCAACTGGAGGGCTTCAATATCTGATTAAAGTACACAAGAGTTTAAGGGCATTATCATTGATTTATCCAAGTTCAGTTTATAATTAGAGAATTTCCCATATTCCTGAAGTATACTTAGTGCCGCAGGAAGAGAGTCCACTGGATCAAAGACATGAAGCAGTATGTCATCGGCATATGCAGAGACCCTGAAGTCAAAGGGGTCAAAATGGATATATTTAAGAAGGGAAGAAGCACTGAGGTAAAACAGCAAGGGTTGGAGATATAAATTAAACAATATAAGGAGAGCAGACAACCTCGCCAAGTGCCAGAACAAAGAGGAAAAGTGGCCGAAACCAATCAGTTGCAATACACCTTGGCACTAGGATTTGAATACAGCACTTGAATCCACTGGATAAAATCATGCGGAAAGCCTAATTTATCCAGGACCACAAACATGAAGGGCCAACTGACTCTATCAAAGTCTTTCTTTGCTTCCAGGGAGAACAACACCATAGGTCAATGAACTTCCCTGGATGCGGAGAAAATGTGAAAGTTTCCTGAAATGATCAGAAGAGGACCGGCCTCTCATAAACCTCACCTACTCTGGACTAATTAGATTCTCCCAAACCTGAGATACCCTAGCAGCTAGAATTGTGATAAACAATTTGACATCATAATTTATGAGAGATATAGGATGGTAGTTTAACACCCTATCTCGAAACTTGCCAGGCTTCGGCAAAACTACAATCAATTCTTCCAGCAAGGTGGGATCTGACAGACTGGACTCACAGAAGTAGCTGTATAATTGATGCAACAAAGGGGTCAATTCTCATTCAAAAACTACAGAAATTTGAAGGGGACCCAGGGAGAGATCGAATGGCTTCCCCTATCTCTTGGATAGTAATGGGTCTGTTAAGGAAGGTCTGTTGATCAGGCCTTAAAGAGGAGAGGGGGGATGTCTGCCAGATAGGCCCAAATTTCTTCCTGCCAAGAAGCCTGCACAGGGGACTGTAAAGATGGTGGTAGTAAATCTCAAATTCTCAGGTGATGCCTCTCGGTGCAGTAAGGAGGGAGTTACTCTCAAGGGAGGAGATGGCTAACACTAATCGAGTTTCCTCTTGTTTTTTAAGCCTCAGGGCAAGAAGGCGGCTTGCCTTGTCACCCTGTTAAATGTAAAGGGCATGAGTTTTAAATAAGGCATATTTAGCCTTCTCCCTCAGGCTTTCTGAATACTAGTCTCTGAGGATGGTTAACTGTTCCTGGGTTTCTTCTGAGGGAGTCAAAGGGAGCTAGGAAAACACATAAATTAGTAAAAAAGTCTCAGGAGTCCTTATTAGGGCCATAGACAACGATCCGTAGGACCTCTGTGTGGTCTAGCATGCCCCTTAAAAAAAATATAGTGCCCCTCCAATACCTTTACATGTTCAAGAAGAGTCAAAGAGTAAACCTCCCCTTTGTGCTTCCATATAGAAGACAGGCAAATAAATTCACCCTGTAGGACACATTTCAATGCACACCAGATTTTATCTACAGCTGGCATACAGCCAGCATTATGCACAACAAACTGAGATATAATTTCTTTGATCTGGGCTATGATTTCTTCATCTCTGAGTAGCTGGGTGTTTAGTTTCTAGGTACTATCTTGCTGGAAATTAGAGGATATTGAGCCTTCCAGCCAAATAGGGGAATGGTCTGATAATACTCTTGTGGCAATACCAGTACCTAAGAGGCCAGACAGCACTGATTTGGTATCTAAAAAGTAATTGATATGAGAAAGGGATTTGTGGAAGGAAGAATAAAACATATATTCCCGAGCAGTGGGGTACAGGAGCTGCAAGGATTACTGAGGCCAGTAGACTCCATAAGTTCCTAAAGAGATTTTTGGGCAGGTGAGGGCCTTCTCTCCTGAGAAATGGACCTGTCCAGTACAGGGGACTGGAAAAGGTTCCAAATCACCTGCCAATATGATAGGTAACCCAATGAAGGGAGCTAGGAAAACACATAAATTAGTAAAAAAGTCTCAGGAGTTCTTATTAGGGCCATAGACAAGGATCCGTTGGACCTCTGTGTGGTCTAGCATGCCCCTTAAAAAAATATAGTGCCCCTGTGTGTCATCTACATAGTGCAGTGATTTGAATTGCACTCCTCTGGCTAAAACTGCTACCCGCTTTTGAGAAGTAGAGTTACCAGCCACAAAGATTTGACCAATCCATTGCCGTCTGAATAGGGACCCCTCCAAGGCCAGGAGATGGGTCTCATGGAGGAATGCTATATGACAATGCATCAAACTAAGGTGTTTTAGTATCTGACATTTCTTCACTCTTGAGCGGGCACCTTTAATGTTCCATGAAACATATCTCATACTGGAGAAACAAAAGTAGCAATAACTGAAGCAGCTTAGCCTTTATAGACAGAACGTGGCCAAAAGAAATAATAACAAAGGTTCTCTGGTAATGTCACCCCACCCTAAAAACTGCCTCCCTTCCAGTAACCCCACCACATCCCCAAAACCCCATTATCACCCGTAGAAACAAGATCACTCCCCCCAGTCCAACTGACTGACCTACAAAATCACCCAGTGTGATTCTATACAAGCTGCTCCCATTGTGCACCCCTTCTCCCCCTTCAAATTATATAGGAATCAGTAGAAAAAAGAATTACTGCTACCTAACATCCCTAGATCCAAATTCCCTGAAATAAAGGGAAAAAAGTGGGTTAAAACAGAAAGGCCTACAACTCTGAAGCAATATAAAGCCCCCCCTTATGAAATATGGAAACACTTAACAAAGCAATACTGAACTGAGAATAGATAACTGGGGAAGTATGGCACTAAAGCATTGACAGAGTTCCAAACAAGACGGTGTACCAGTTCCCAAAGATTAGTAGTGCTAACAGGTTAAGCTTAATGCAGAGCAGTCACTACTAATACCAGCAGCCTAAATACATTGCAAGCAGCAGCCACATCGAATAGTAAAAAGTGGCGGTCAAATAACTGTCCACAGTTACTGGAAATTTTGCAGAGCATCACTTATAGGCACTAACTTTTCAGGGGGTGAAAGATGATATCAGTTAATACAGTAGCCATTCAGCTGGTCCCTCATTCTTACAAATTCCAATATTGCAGGAACAAGGAGAGGTGTCCAGAGCAGGAGTATTTAGAACTCTCCAGTTGCTAAATGAAGTATTAGAGGGGCTCATGCAGCAAAAGGGTAGTACTAAATAAACTTATTTCCCGAGGGATATGTCTACTCACAGTGCAGGTTAGTCACAGATAGAAGGTCGAGATTGTGCCCCATTGCTGGATTAAGCAGCATCTCAAGATGATCACAGAGCACAGCAGCACATTTGTTTCATAGGATCCACGCTGCTAAACAGTAAAAAGGGGGACTTCAGTATGAGTCCGCATAGCATCCGTTAAATCAGTACCTACAATCAGCCAGATCCCAAAGGATCAGAGACTCTGCCATTTAAACAGTACAAAAATAAAGGGTAAAACGGAAAGCCACTTCAGGTCCAGCAGACAACCGGGAACACCACCTCTGATCGGAATGAGCTCAGTCATTGAATCAGGTCAGCTTTTTAAAATCACAGGTTGCAGCCTCCAGAGAATCAGATGACAGCCATTGTCCCTCTATATTAACTTGAAGGATGGCAGGGTAATGCACTCTTTAGCGAATTCCACCGGCTATTAATTTCATCACTAGTGGGTACAGAGCCATTCTCCTGTGCCGCATTGTAAATGGGAGATCCTGTACTAGTCAAATTTACTTTCCTTCCCATTGTAGTTCCTTAATCTCTCTGAGCCAATCCAAAATAAATTGTTTATCTAAACAGTTGAGTAATCTGAAGATGAAGGGTCACGGAGGACAGCCAAGCTGAGGTGCAGGGCACAAGGAGCGATGTTCCCTCTCTGCGATGTAGGTGGGCCCATTTTGGAGAAGGGCCGGCTAGTTTTTCACACAGATTTTGGGCAAAAACAATAGATGTCTGGCCCTCTTCCCCCTCCAGCAGACCCAGGAAAACAAAATTGTTGTGTCAGGATCTCCCCTCAAAATCCTCTAGTTGGGTCTCCATCTTTTTCATCCGTTGCCACAGGAAAATTAATTCTGGCTGGCTGTGGGCCCTCCTGTTATCCAGTGATGATATTCGGGATGCGTTGTCACTAGTACATATTGTCAACTTGTCAAGTGATGCCCACATCACCTGGAAATCACTTACAAGTAGCTGCAATGTATCTTTGAGCGGGGCTAACTCCTCTAAAAATTTGGCCTCCGTAAGTGCAGCCTGGGGGGCAGAGTTAGCAAGTGCCCTGGTTCCTGGTTTCTTGGAGCGCTTTGTGGATTTTTCTCTATGGTGCCAGGGGTGGAGTATGTCTATGGAGGGCTTGCTTCATATCTGCATCCATTTTCCGGCTCAAGTAACAGATGAAAGCAGACCAGAAGGTGCACAGATACTGTGTTTCAAAAGCCCTCTGGGATCACCAGACAGAAAATAGAGAGCAGATACAAGGAGTTTAAATGGCCGGGCAAGAGGAGCTATCTCAGGTATGACTTGGCAGGCAGCCATCACATCAAAAGTCCCCACCAGGCAGATCATAATCCTTGATGTAGTGCTCACCATCTCAGACAGATGGTGGAGCTGTGGGAGTAGGGAAGCTGCTGGGGAACAGTGACCATAACTGTTCGGTTTGAATTGGTCCTCAGAGCTGGTAAGACATAATTGAGAAGTGAAGTCTTGACTTTAGAAGGGCAGAATTCAGTAGGATGGGGGATCTGGTGGAGGGCATAGGTGAGGTGGAGGAGAGATTGGGGCAATTAAAGAAGCCATTCTTGAAGCATCCAAGGTATGCATAAGAACAGTAACAAAGAAAAAACTGATTTAAGAGACCACTGTGGTACTCGACAAGGGTCAGAGAAGTGGTAAGGGCCAAAAAGAAGGCATTCTATAGATACAAAGAAAATCAGGGGGAGGTAGAGTATCTACAAAAAAACAGAGAGAGAAAAAGGGCCGTTAGGGGGGCAAAAACAAATATAGAGGTGCATATCGTAGAGAGGGTCAAGAATGGAGAAAAACTGTTTCTCCTATATATTAGTGAAAAAATAAAAAATGGTTGGGGAATTATATGGCTAGTTGAAAGGGGTAGGGTGATAGAAGAGGATGGGCAAAAGGCCACTTTCCTGAATGACTACTATTGCTCAGTATTCACTAAGGAGGACAACGGGTACATTCCAGTGAGTGGCATCAAAGCAGCAATTAAGGGAGTTGCAGAAATGAGGCAGCCATTGCTTACTAGTGAAAGGGTCTGGCAAGAGCTAGCAGCCGTTAAGATAGACAAGATCCCGGAGACAGCTGGATTGCATCTGAGGATACTTAGGGAATTTGCAGTGGAGTTGGCTGAACCACTGGTAGATCTGTTCAACAGCTAACTTAGTTCTGGATAAGTTCCAAGGGAATGGAAGGTGGTGGATGTTGCACCTCTTCATAATGGGGGGGGGGGTAAGAAGCAACCTGGGAACTACAGGCCTGTCAGCCTAACCTCTATCATAGGGAAGCTGATGGAGTCATTGATCAAAGAGGATCTTATAGACTACCTGGAGAGCAATGGACTTCAGGACAATAAACAGTATGGTTTCATGGCAGGAATTTCTTGTTAGACCAGCCTGACAGTTTTCTTTGAATGGGTGACAAAGGAATTAGATGAAGGCCATACTGTGGATCTGCTGTACTTTGACTTTAGCAAGGCTTGTGATTCAGCACTTCACAAATGATTGCTCAAAAAGATGGAAGACTTGGGTGCAGCTAAATCCATAGTAAACTGGGTGGGAAATTGACCAGAGGGGAGGCAGAAGAAGGTAGTGGTCAAAGGGGTTAAATCAGAAGACAGGGAGGTTACAAGCATGGTTCCACAGGGCTCTGTTCTAGGTGTGGGCCTCTTCAACTTGTTCATTAGTAATATTGGAGAAGGAATCTGGGGCAAGTTGTGTCTCTTCACAGATGACACAAAACTATATTGGAGGTTGGATAGTGAAGATGGAATAAGGGAAATGCAGAGAGAGCTACAAAAGCCAGAGGGGTGGTCAAAGGTCTGGCAGTTAAAATCCAATACCAAACAATGCAAGGTAATACACCTAGGGAAAAAGAACCCCTAGATGGCATACTGGATGGAAGGAGAGAGACTTGGCATTACAGCTGAGGATGAGAATCTGTGAGTTATCATCAGTAACTCACTTATGCAAATGAGTCAGTGCAACAAGACCTGTAGCAAGGCTAACAGGATGTATTTGGAGGGGGGACTGATAGCAGAAGAAAAGAGGTAATACTTTCCCTCTGTGGATCCTTGCTGAGGCATTACCTGGAGTACTGTGCCCAGTCCTGGAGTTCTCACCTCAGAAAGGAGGTTAGGTTGGAGTTGGTGCAGCACAGAGTAACAAAAATGATTCAGGGCCAGCAGGGCAGATCCTATGAGGAGTGCTGCAAGGCACTCAATATGTACTCACCGGAAACCAGAAGGGAGAGGGGCGATACGATATGGATCTTCAAAATCCTTAAAGGAATTAACAAAGTGAACTATGGGGAATTACTTAGCCTGAATGCCATCTCACAGTCAGGTGGACACAAGTGGAAACTAACAGGAGGGAAGTTCAGGTGGAACAGGAGGAAGTACTACTTTACGAAAAGGGTGGTAGAACCTTGGGGCAATCTGTTGGCTGTGGTAGTGGGGTTAAAAATAGGGTATTCACGCTGAACTAGGATAGAATGGATGGAATAGTGATCACTAGTGGTGACTGGATCAAGGAGGAGAATGGGGAGAGAAGGGGGGGTTAATACCCTAGAGGAATAATGGGTTCCAGGGAAGGTTCCGGATATTATATGGAACTTTGGTAGACTTGATGGACCTCTTGTCTTTTTCTGCCATCAATGTCTATGTTTCCCACCATCTTTTATTCCACCAAACAGTACATTGTTTAGCCACCCCTTCCAGCACTGCAGTCCATCCTGCTATCACCCTCTCAGTAAAGAAGTACCTTCTTGCCTACTTCCTGTACCTTCTCCCTGATGATCTGTGGCTGTGCCCTTTGATGTATCTGTCTCACATTTGCACAACAGAAATCCTCTATTTCAACCCTGTCAATGCATTTATGGTATTTGAAAGTGTCAGTCATGTCCCATGTCTCTCTTCTCTCAACCAATAAGTACATGTTTAGCTTCACCAGCCTTCGTTGATATGGGATATCCTGCTGCCCTGATTCATCTTTGTAGCTTTCCTCTGTACCTCCTCCATCTGATTTATGTTTTTCTTGTGGTAGAGGCTCCAATACTGCACACAGTGCCCCAGATGGTGAAGCACCATGGAACTAAATGTGGCCAGAATGACCTATTTCCTCCCAGTGTGGAAACTTTTATTATGCAACCCAACATCCCTTTCACCTTTCCCACTGCCGTTTTGCATTCTGTTGATGATTTACTGTCCCAAGGTCTTTCTCCTCATTCAAGACTTTAACCTTCACACCCAAAGACTACACTTGGGCCTGGGGTTCATACACCCTATGTATATCGCCTTGCAGCTTTTAACTTTAATCCCAATTGCCAGATTCTAGACCACCTCTCCAATCTTGCTAGGTACTTGTTTAGATCCCTCGCACTTTCCTCTGTGGCCACCCTCCGACAGAGCTTGGCATCATCCATTAAAAGACATAACTTTCCTTTGGTACCATCCCCAATGTCACTGATGAACACATTAAACTGGCCTGGACCAAGCACTGATTCTTGTGGGACCCCGCTAGTAACTTCTCTTATCCTGGAGTGCTCTACCTACCAACAACCACTGTGTTCTAGCCCATAGCCAGTTTGCCTTCCACTCGGTTAGTTTCTCCCTGTCTCCATATCAGTCAGTTTTGTAATCAACCTTTGGAGGGGGAGTGAGTCAAAGGCCTTCCTGAAGTCCAAGTATAATATGTCCATTGATTGGACCTTGTTCACTGCCTTATTAACCAATTGAAGAAGCTAATCAAATTTGCTTGCAATGATGTCCCTACCATGAACCTGTGCTGCCTTCTATCTTGTAACTTATTTGTTTCAAGGAACTAAACGAGCCCTTCCATTAGGATGATTTCTACCAGCTTCCCTACCATTGATGTCAAGCTGATTTGTCTATAATTCCCCAGTTTGACCCTAGGTCCCCTCTTGAGCAGGGACACCCCATTGAATATCTTCCACTCCTGCAGATCCACCCCTGTGTCCAGCAAACAGTTGAACTGACAAATCAAGGACAATGCAAGGACTGCTGCCAGCATCTCAGCACTCTCAGGTGCATGTTATCCAGCTTTGGACACTTGTCCATCTTGAGGGCCTTAAGCCAATTGAGGACTATTTTCTCAGTTGTTGCTTTCTCCCTAATCCCCACTGCTCACCCCATACCTATTTGCCCCTGTGGTATTGACCCATTATCTTCCTTACTGAAGACTGAGCAGAATTATTCATTCAGTACCTCTGCCTTCTTCCTGTTTTCCTCCATCCACACTGTCCAACTTTTCAGCGTCAGTATTTCTTCTTTTGTTGTTATTTTCTCCAAGATGTATTGAAATAAGGTCTTGTCAACCTCTTTAACCCCCTCGGCTATTACTAGTTTTGTCTCCACTTTGGATTGCCTTACCACCCTTTACATATTCAGTAGTATTTTAACTATGAAAAAAACTACCAACAGGATGAGACCTACTTTAACAAGTGGAAGCACTTGAGTCAGTTTGTTCAGATTCTCAGCAGTTTAAAAACATTTCCTTCATGTATGATTATTTTATCAGCATATTTCTCATATGTGCAATAAACCAAAAAAGGGCGTTGGTGTATGCTGAACTAATACACAACCAGCTGCTTATGGTTCTCAGCCATTGCCTGAATGTCTTATTACTACATAGACTGTGGAAACATTAGTTCAATGTACTGTACATCCATGCCCTGTTGTGGATAATTGCCAGTGTAATGTATCCATGTCAAACTGATTTCAAACTTTCATTTAAAAACATATTACATTTCTAGACCTTATAGTTCCAATTTTAGGCACTTTAATGAAGTCTGTGGAAATGCATAACTTTGGAACTGTTAGGACAAGAAATATATTGTATTTTTTTTAATCAAAGCTTGGAGTCAGATTGAGATGGACCCATTACAACAATGCACTTCCAAGGAATTGATATACTATAAATACACCTTCAGTGATCCATTATACCAAGAAAGAAAGAAAGAAAGAAAGAAAGATTTAGTATATTGATATAGAGTCAATTAACATATGCTTCATTGATGAGCTAGAAATACACTTACACTGTATTGACAGCAAAAACATTTTTAACAGCTACTGGAAAGAGGAACTGAAGTACATCTAAAAAAAGAAATGTGCTCATGATCAAATCCAAGGAAAGGAGGGGGAACAGTGTGGTGCCGCAGGGATCACTCCTGGGGCCAGTCCTTTTTAATGTCTTTATCAGTGACATTTCTGAAGGACTGGAGGGAAAGGCTTGCCTATTTGCAGATGACACTAAGATCTGCAACAGAGTGGGCACCCCAGAGGGGGTCAAAAGAATGAGGAAGGATCTCACAAAGCTGGAAAAATGGTCCAAAGTGTGGCAACTGAAATTTAATGCTAAGAATTGCATAATCATGCACCTAGGGTGAAGAAACTCTGTGCAGAGTTACACAATGGGGGGGGGGATTGCTGACAGTTACCAAGGTAGAAAGGGACTGAGGAATAATCATCTCAGATGACCTAAAGGTGGACAAACAATATAACAAGACTATAGGGAGGGCCAGTAGAATGTTAGGGTGTATAGGAAGGGGTATCACTAGCAGAAGAAGTGAGGTGGTGATGCCACTGTAAAAAATGCTGGTGAGGCATCATCTAGAATACAGTGTATAGTTCTGGAGGCCGTATCTTCATAAAGGCATAGACAGGGTGGAGGCAGTCCAGAGAAGGGTGAAAAAGATAGTGCAGGGCTTGCATCAGAAAACATGTGAGGAGTGATTAAAAGACCTCAATATGTATACACTGGAAGAGGAGAGGGAATGGGGAGATATGACTGAAACCTTCAAGTATCTTAAGGGTTTGAACAAAGTACAAGTGGTTGACATCTTTCAGTACAGGAGTTGTACAAGGACGAGATGACCTGGTATGAGATTGGAGGGACAGGATAAAGGATAGTGTGAGAAAGTGTTTCTTTACAGAAAGGGTGGTGGATGCTTGAAATTGCCTACATCAGGCAGTAGTTGGAGCTAGCACAGTTGTGGAGATTCAAACATGCATGTGATAGACATAAGGGAACTCTAGATGTGGGAAAGAGAGGTGAAATCCAAATATAGAGTCAGCAGCTGTCCATGCAGGCAGGGAATACAGGCAGACTAGATGGGCCTAGTGGTCTTTATCTGCCATCGACTACAATGTTACTATGTTACCACATTAATATTGTAACACATCAAAAGATAATAGTGATATTCCATCAAGATAAATCATGTCTTTCTGGTATAGTGCTCATGAGTGTCGTCACTTTAGTTGAGAATTGTATAAGTGTCATCACTCGACATCAGTCATCCACTGTGTGCAACAATGAAATGAATATATAGCAGAAACTCAGTGTACATAATGAGATTTTTTTATGGGACTATAAAAATATTGTATGTTACATTGTCCGTTATTCTTTTCCATCAGATATAAGTGATTGCCTGAAGTGTCCAGAAGATTACTGGTCAAATGCTCAAAGAAATGCCTGCATTCCAAAGTATGTTGAATTCCTTTCTTTTGAACAGCCCTTGGGTGCATCACTGGCTCTCATCACTTCAATCTTCTCAGTGATCCCAGCTGTAGTTCTGTGCTTCTTCATTAAGCATCGTGATACTCCGATTGTCAAAGCCAACAACCGTGAAGTCAGTTATTTTCTCCTCGTCACCCTTGTCTTGTGCTTTTTTTGTGCCCTAATGTTTATAGGTCATCCAAGGAATGAGACTTGCTTTTTCCGACAAACTGCTTTTGGTATTTTCTTTTCTCTCTGTGTCTCCTCTGTGTTGGCTAAAACCTTCACTGTGGTAATTGCCTTCAATGCCACAAAACCAGGCAGCCATTTTCAGAACTGGGTTGGATACAAGACTTCTGTTATTATAGTCCTTTTTTGTTCCTCATTGCAAGCTATTATATGCACTGTGTGGTTGTCTACTTACCCACCTTTCCTTGAATTAAATAAGAAATCATCTGAGAAAATAATTGTTGAATGTAATGAAGGCTCAATAGTCATGTTCTACTGCATGCTGGGATACCTGGGACTTTTAGCTACTGTTAGCTTCATAGTAGCCTTCCTGGCCAGGAACCTGCCTGATAGCTTCAATGAGGCCAAATATATCACATTCAGTATGATTGTTTTTATAAGTGTCTGGCTATCATTTATACCAGCTTACCTGAGCACTAAGGGGATGTACATGGCTGCTGTGGAGATCTTCGCCATTCTCTCTTCAAGTGCTGGATTGTTCACTTGCATCTTTTTACCCAAATGTTACATCATCCTATTAAGACCAGATATGAACACAAGAGAACACCTAACAGGAAGGAAAAAGGCAGCAAACAAGCACTAAGATATTTAATAGTAAACTATTTAGACAAGTATCACACTACCACAAACCTAGTTAAACATAGAGGGAAGTTCCACAACAGTTGGATCTTATGCTGTTCAGTTTTCAAAACACTTTAGTTCTCTAATGAAAATAAGTACATCTGTAATGAACCAGCAGTACCACAGTCCAACACCCTGAACTGAACATTCATTTTCCATGTGCCTAGTTGTATCAATTTCACACTTCAGTGTGTAGGTGAGCAGTGTGTGTGTGTGTATGTGTACATGCGTGCATGTGTGCATGCATGCGTGTGTATGTGTGTGTGTGTGTGTGTGTGTGTGTGTGTGTGTGCATGCATGTGTGTATGTGTAATAGAGCATTTCCTGTTTTGTGATAGCACTTTTTATTTTAAAATGGGGTTCCAACATTTTCTCTGCCACCAATGTCTGGCATCATATTTACAGGTGGATGGGTTCTTAAGGGAAGATGCTGTATGTGTTGGTGTTTTTTCTGAATACAGTGATCAGGGTTTTCAGACAGCAAGTTTATTTATTTTATTTATTTATAGAAGTTTTGGAATTACAATCCCTTGAGTCAGAAACTCTTTTACAAAGGCTCCACATCAAACAGTGCAGGTAAGTACAAACAGTGCAATGCAATTTACTAAAGAAAAACAGTACATTAGGAACAATCAGGAACAGTATGCTACCCGAAGAGTGGAAGAAAAAATAAGGAATAAAAAGGTACAAAGGGGTCATAACAATTGAGAAAACTGAGGAAGGGGATATTTACACATAGGCAAAAGACAAGGGCAATGACAGTGCCGAGGGAGAAAGGGAGAGAAATATGACCCGGGGGGGGGGGGACTGAGGACAAAGTGCTGGGGAAAGGCCCAGGTGTAAATAGTGTTATGAGTATAGTTGGCAGTTCAAGGGACATTGTCAGAGAGCCTAGTGTGAGGCAATAAAAAGCCAGAAAGGCATAGGGGGAAATTACTATAGTTTAAGGAAAAGGTCAAGGAGAGTGAGGGAGGTAGGGAGTAAGGGTAAGGGGGTCTGGGGGAAGAAGGAGACTGGAAGGTCATGAGAAAGTCAGACCATGAAGGTTAGTACAGGAGGGACAGTGAAGGTAAGAAAGGTATAACGGTAGGGCTAGGAACAGTCACAGCAGTTTAATGACAGGAGATTCTGCTGGAGTTTATCTTTAAAATGGCCAAGCTTGTCAGTGGATAGAACATCTTACAGCAGACCATTTAACCAAGCAGGAGCCCTATACATGAAGGAACACTGCCCTAGAGTGGTTCTGCAGAGAGGAACAAGGAAAGAGATCATATTGGAGCTTCTAGTAGCTCTGTGGGTAGGGGCAGGGGCCAAGATTTTCAGGGCTAAAGGAGTAGACTGATTGGATGTTATCTTTTCTGCCAACAAGCAGGTTTAGAAGGTGAGTCGACCCTTGAAATTTAACCCATTCACTTATTTGTATATGTCAGAGGTGTGTGTGAGAGCCTTTGTGTGCCAAGTACCAGGCGACAGGCTTTGTTGTGGGAGATCATGAATCTGTTTAGAATTGTGTCAGATGCGGAGCCATAGATGACAATACCATAGTCTACTATGGAGAGGACTGAGCTTGTGACAGCTAGGTGGAGGGCATCATTTGTCATACAGTTTCTGTGCTTATACAGGAGGCCAATTCTGGAATTCACTGCTTTGCAAAGTAGATTGACATGATCATGGTAGTAGAAGGAGGAGTCTAGTGTAATACCAAGGTATTTGAAACTGTTCACCTGCTCTAATGGTTGGTGTTGATAATTAAGGATGGTTAGGTATATATCTTTATGTTTGTTCTGGAGGTTGGCAAACAACATGGTTTTGGTCTTTTTGTAATTTATGATGAGTTTGTTTTGGGAGAACCAGGATTCTAATTCAGCAATGCACCAGAGTGAAACCTTAAAATTAGCATTCCTTGTTGGGTAAAATGCTCCCTGTGCAAGAAAAAAAATTCCTGTTCATTTTGGATTTCAATCATAATGAATAGTAATTTGTAATTTTGATTATTTTTAATTTTTATTGCATAGATCCTACTATGTTTTGAAATCCATATGTTCTTTTCCATATGCCTGAGGTAATTAGCTGTTTGTGATGCCAACTTATTACCAGCAAATAGCTTCAATTGTACACATCTGTGTATATATAAGTAAATATGTATTCATAAAAGGATATAATATTAGTCTTATTCTAAATGATTTACTCTATCAAGAATGACAATTAGCTAGTAATTGGCATCAATAGATTTTTGTCCTTTACCTTTTGTTTAATTTCTTTTTAAATCTGTATTGGCACGTTAAGATTCTTTCACTATAAAAATGAATTCACTTGAGGTGTGGGCCATCCCTGAAGAAGCCCAAATGCGCAAAACTGGTTAGGCCTGGTGAGGAGAGGGTTTGCACTACACAGCACCTGCTTTATTTTTGTTTAAATTGTTCTCGCATTTTGCAATAAACAAAGACATATTTGAACTTTTCTGGTGGATGTTGCCCTTATTTCATGTGTTTGGACTTCTGTTTATAACTGTGTCAGACACAGAGCCATAGATGACAATACCATAGTCTACTATGGAGAGGACTTAGCTTGTGACAGTTAGACAGAGGGTGTCATTTGTCATACAGTTTCTATGTCTATACAGGAGGCCAATTCTGGAATTCACTGCTTTGCAAACTAGATTGACATAATCATGGTAGGAGAGGGAGGAGTCTAGTGTAATACCAAGGTATCTGAAGCAGTTTACCTGCTCTAATGGTTGGTGTTGATAATTGAGGATCGTTAGGGATACATCTTTATGCCTGTTCTGGGGGTTGGCAAACAACATGGTTTTGGTCTTTTTGTAATTTATGATGAGCTTGTTTTGGTAGAACCAGGATTCTAGTTCAGCAAAGTTAATTCGAAGGCTGTGTTCTAATTGGGCCGGGTCCGATAACTTGCGAAAATGACTGCATCATTTGGGTATAGGATCACGTTTCCTGAGCAGGATAGAGGGAGGGTATTAAGGAAAAGGCCGAAAAGGATTGGGACATGTATGGATCCTTGGGGACCCCAGAATGAACTGGAAGACTGGCAGAGAGAGTGTCAAGGATTTTCACTCTCTGAGAGCTGTCACTGAGGTAATTAGCAAACCATGAGGTGGCCTTGTGTGAGAGCCCAAGAGTCTGAAAGGATGTGATGAGGAGCCCGTGGTTAACCATGTCAAATGCTTTTGTGAAGTCTATGTACACAGACCCTACAAGTTGACCATGGTCCAGGGCTTTGTCGATGTAGCTAGTGAACTCCAAGAGGGCAGTGGCAGTAATGTGGTGCTTCTGAAAACCATGTTGTTGGTGGCACTGGAGATTGTATTTGGCAAAATAGTCAGATAATTGATCTGATACAATTTGTTTGAGGGCTTTAGAAATAGAGGGAAGGATAGAGATGGGACGGTAATTGCCATTGGAGGTTCTGTCACCACTCTTGTGGATCGAGGTAACAACAGTAGATTTCCACTGAGAGGGAAATTGGCTTAAACAGAGTAAGAGATGTAGAATCTTAATAAAGGGGGAGAAGGACAGCATGAAGGGCAAGTTGTAGTAATTTCAGATCCTGGGAGTCAGCATTAAACCTAGACTTACCAAGAACCCATGCAAGTTAAGTTTTAGCTTCTCTAGTGGAGATCCCCCTGAATCAGAATGGGTGGGTATTAGTGGGAGTGGAGGATAGTGAGAGGCCAGTGGCATTGTTAAAGAAATCCAAAAGGAGCACTCCACTGATGTCAGTAAATGCCATGTTAAAAGTATCAGCAATTAACTGAGGGTCTTGGGTGGTGCCTCCACTGATATTCAATGGGGGGGGTGCTAGCTTTCCCTGTTAGTTCCCTAATGTTACACCAGAAATCCCTCCCATTTTCCCAGGAGGAGGCAAGGCTTGCTTTAAAGCTGTTCAGCCTTGGCAAGGCAAATTTCACACGTGCAGATATTTCTGGCTGCCCAATACTTTTACCTATCAACCTGGAGACCAGTGGCAAGAGCCTTTTGCCAGAGATTGTCCCGGGCTGCCATAAGGTTTAGAAAAGAGGGTGTGTTCCAAGGATTACCCCGATTTTTGACCTTACACTTGGAGTAGGGGTTAAAGGTGCACAGGCAGCATTGAAAGTGGAGATGAAGTAAGCTAGAGCACCGTCAACATTTGTGGCAGAGTCTAACAGGGACCAGTCACATGTACAAAGGTATTCCTGGGAATTACCAAGCATACAGTACCTTTTTTAGGATGCGCTGGTAAGATGTCTTGGCAGGGGTTTTAACAGAGTTATTAGTCCAATGACAAACAGTGGGGGAGTGGTCACTAAGAAAGTCAGGCAGGAACATGATATTTGAGAGTTTCTATGGGCGGTTGGTGAAGATGAGGTCTATAAGAGGACTGGAACCTGTTCTGTAATTGATCCTAGTGGGAGAGGAAACAACATGGGAAAGGTCCAGAGTGGCAGCTACATCTCCGAAAGGGGCTGAGTCAGGAGTCAGCCAATTTGTGTTGAAGTCTCCTAAGAGGATCACCTCAGCCTGATTTGGTAACGTAAAGATCAAATCTCAAATAGCATTAAACCCCAACTTAGTGTTATGGGGCGGGATATAGGTGGATAATATAGTGAGTCACTTACCTTTACTACCAATAGCAATTTTAATGGCAAGTGCCTGGGTGACAGTGTGGGTATTGAGTCGGGAAGAGCATGCCCTAACAGGGAGTTAGCTAGATATATCGCACACCCCCCTTTTACCCAGCCTGTCTTTCCTAAAGACCGTATAACCATTAAGAGAGATGGCAGAGTTGGGTATTTTGGGGGACAGCCAGGTTTTGACCACTGCAAGGATGTCGAGTTGATGTTGAATAGCCCAGGCTTGAAGAAGGTTGAGCTTTGGGAGAAGACTGCAGATATTTATCAAAGCGAGCTTGATGCCGCCTGAGACCCAGGTGGAGGTGGTGCGTAGTGAGCCAGGTCCTGGGTTTGGGTGGATGTTCCCAGAGAGAAGCAGTAGAAGCAGATCATAATGAAAGAGAACATGCTTCATCAACTTAGGATGGTATAGCAATTTCCTCCTGGAGTGCTTAGCATAGATTGTGGGTAAAGGCAGTGAAAGGGAAAGCTGAGGGTGAAGTGGTGAGAAAAGTGAAAGTGATAAGTGGAGTAGGCAACCAGGCCTGATAGATTGGGTGAGACATAAGGAGCTGTGCCAGCTGTCCCAGAGGCCACAGTGGTGGAGAAATTACAGAGTAGGAGAGTGGACAGGGGTGATGAGGTACAGGTGGTGGTATAGGGAATAGTGCACAGAAACAAGAGAAAGGGTAAGGTATGCTTAACTATAGGAGATGTGACCAATAGTGTAGTAGAAGCGAGAGCTAGAAGCATGTTGGGTACAGCCTGTGTCATGACGCCTGTGTCAGAATATTTGAATGACAGTTTCAAATGATTTGTCCAATTTGTAACAGTTTTTTTACTATACATCAGCTTCCATCAAAGTTACACGTGGATCACTTTTTGACCTAAGTGGGACTAAACATGTCACAAGTTGTAGTAATTACACTGTAAAGTTAAACCACCAATTAGATTGTGTAACCATTCAGAACAAATGTCTGAATTGCATCAGAATCATAGCCCAAGGGTAGAGAAAGGCTACAAAAAACTTCAATGTGACTTTTGCTTGACAATTAATTCACTCAGCCAGGAAACTCCAGTGGAATGTCAACATCTCATTTGTGTGGCATTCTGCGTTTATCTATTTTTACAGGAGCTAACTGCTACCAAACCCCAGGTCTGCATCACCAGTGTGATAAGTGCCTGAAAGACTTTCAACATGTGATAGGTTATATCCAGTAGGAATGATGTTAAAGATGTGTGGCATAACTAATGTGCCAGGTTGCTCAGCATCTAACAATTAAAGCGGTAAAGTCAGCACAAAGGGCCCGGCTCTCAAGTGTGGGGCTAGTTCCTGTGCACAACTGTTCACTCTAGTACAGGCGATTGTATCAGACTAATCTTTCTTAGTTCCAGGCTGACAATTTCTTTTACTACAAATCCCAGAATTACCTGTAGATGACATCAAAGCAATAGGCAGCAGTGGAATAGCTAATGGCCTGCAGTGCATGTTTCAGCTTTTATGATCTCCAATCAGTTGTTTTCCAGGTCTGCTTTTATCCATTGCTAATACAATCCTCTATTACTATACTTCACCCAGGAAAAACAGCAGGACCAACAAACAAAGGATCAAAACTCATATAAACCGAAACAAGCACTGGAGGCTATTAATTTCCCATTGCTAATTACTGCTTTATGTCAGCCACAGGGGATTCTGGGATTTGTAGTAACAGAAGATGCAGCCTAGAACTAAACAAAATTAGTCTGATACAATGTACCATTCCACAGTAAACAGGAAGTAAACCCAAATGTTTTTGCACACAAAGTGCACATCAGGACCAGACCCACATTTGAACGTGGAGCCCTGGGTGCTGACTGTTCCCCTTAAAACCAAATCAAAAATGTCAACATTCCCTGCAGATACTTCCAGTGCCAATTTTACCCTACATACAAGTTATTCCCAAACATGAAATACAGTAGGAAGAGGGCAGCTGTAGTCCTGATCACTGGGGCAGACTACTAGCTGCTATTTAAACATTTTATTTTAGTTTCTGCAGTGTGTACACCTTTCTTGCCCTTATATTAGTTTAGGGCTCATATCTATAGACTAATCTAACTTGTACTCGCTAAATTATGAGCGAGTGTTCCCGCAACCCCGGAAGTTATATGCGGGTCACTGGGGCTATATAGCTCACCTTTGCAGTGAGCGGCCAGCAGCAAAAATAGCTATAACATATGAAACATACTGTATGTGACTTGGGGCATTAGTTGGGAACTTCCGGCCTACAAAACTTTTAAAACTGTGATTGTGTTTGTGTTTTAACTAAATACAATGTTGTGTCCATTGGAGCCCTACTAGCAGGAAGTAGGAAGAGGGCAGCTGTAGTCCTGATCACTGGGGCAGACTACTAGCTGCTATTTAAACATTTTATTTTAGTTCCTGCAGTGTGTACACCTTTCTTGCCCTTATATTAGTTTAGGGCTGATATGAATAGGCTAATCTAACTTGTACTCTCTAAATTATAAGCTAGTGTTCCTGCAACCCCGGAAGTCATATCCGGGTCACTGTGGCTATATAGCTGGCCTATGCAGTGAGCAGGGCAAGTGTGAGCAGGGCGCGTGTTGCCGCATGCGGAGATGCATGCAGAGACACATGCATCGGTGCATGTCAGCTGTGTCTGCTGGATGGCTGGATACAAAGAGTTTAAAACTAAACCAAGTAAGATCATTATAATAAAGATGGTTTGCCTTAGGTGCCAGATGTATAAACTAGGGGATATATCAGAAGAGTATGAGTGTGAAAAATGTTTATTGATAGATGAATTGTGTCTAGAAATTGAACTGCTAAATCAAAGAATTAAGACACAGACAGAAATTACAACATTGGAACAATATATTGATTCAATGGTAGAAGGAGTCTTAGAATCATGTCCGCATGATACAACCACATCTATAGATTCCCAAGAGCCTAAAGATACTGAGGAATGGTGTTTGGTTGGTAAGACAAAAACCAGTAAGAAGGGTAGAAGGGTAGAAGGAATATTGAGGGCTCCTCAAATGTACTCACCCCAAATAGGTATCAGGCCCTTGCACCAATTGAAGGCAGTGAAGAACCAATGCAGTCTAATGACCAGATGATCTCTGAGGTACTAGACACAAATCATATTAATATCAGCGTAACTCAAGAGGCAGGAAATAATAATAATCACCCTGAGAACAACACCCCTCGAGATTTATTGTATATAGGGGATTCCATGTTACGCCATACTGATCACATACTATGTAAAAAGCAGAATGACTACACTACAGTTAGCATATTGCCAGGGGCTGGTATTAGAGATATCAAACAGCTTTTACTGGGATTATTAGAGAACACATCTGCACCTGTAGTTATTCTACATATTGGAGTAAATGATGTTGGCAAAATGGGACTACCGGAAATACAAAGTAATTTTGAATATGTGGGTGCCTACTTTAAGAATAGGGGATATGACTTGTTAATTTCAGGAATATTACCTGTCCCTCAGGCCAGTGTTATGACAAACAAAGATATTCAAAGACTCAATGGGTGGCTAAAGAGGTGGTGCTATAGGGAAGGTTATGCGTATATTGATCAATGGCAGGATTTCCAGGACTTCCTTCTATCTGCACAGGATGGGTTACATTTAAACAAACAAGGCAAGTGAATGCTAGCCTAGAAATTGAGCTATATAATGAAAACTCATTTAAACTTTCTCCAGAGGGGGGAGGGGGGTGCACAAAATCTATGGCCACTGATCCAAACAAAAATGTACAGCCAAACTGGAATTTTCTATTAGCTAATGCTAGAAGTCTCATAAACAAATTGGATCAGTTGAAATTAATGTTGCATACCTCCCAAATACATATTTGTGCCATCACTGAGACCTGGTGGAATGATAAGGATACCTGGGGTAGAGAAATTCCCAGTTACACACTTTTTACAAAGGATAGAAACTTCTCTAGAGGAGGAGGCGTAGCACTTTACATATTGGATAATTTATCTTTTAAATGTATTGCTACAACAAACTAGGGTAATTTTGAAGTATTATGGATTAAAATTTCTCCACCAAAGGCCCCCAAAATAAATATAGGCCTTGTGTACAGACCACCATCCATTGGTATTCCCGAAGATCTTATACTACTAGATTTTATTAAACAATTGGCCTCAGCAAATAGAGTAATACTACTGGGCGACTTCAATCTCACAGGAGTTAATTGGTGTATACTAGAAGCTGCTACTCCTATGGAAACTAAATACCTGGAGATTTTAAGTCTAGCTGGACTGGAACAATATATACTAAATAATACTAGGAGAGTACACATTTTGGATCTGGTATTGAGCAACATGAATAGTAATATTCATAACTGTACAACACTGCCCCCACTAGGATCAAGTTATCATACCATGGATAGCTTTGAGTATCTGGGCAACTTGGGAAATTATTCCGGCAGTACTATCATTTACTGGTATGATAAAGTGAATGTTGATCTGATGAGGAAAGAGATGGCGGAATGGAACTGGCACATTTAATTTGCAGATCTAACATTAGCCGAAATGTGGAAGAAATTAAATAATACTGTTTGTTTATTGATCCATAAGCATGTACCAACAAGAAAGAAATACAATGGATTTCAAAAACCTCTTCCCCCATGGTTAACCCCCCAGTTAGAAAATTAATTAAACAAAAAAATAGCTTATTGCTTATATAAAAGCAAAAAAGAGTAATAATAGTATTTGCTGGGTGCTATATAAGGAGAGTTTAAAAAATACAAAAAAGGAAATAACTTAAGCAAAGAGCAAGTATGAATATAAGTTAGCAACTAAAGTGCAAATTAATTATAAATCTTTTTATTCATACATCAATTGTAAAAGGGGAAACAGTGGAACTATTATCTCCCTAAAAGATCCAGATGGTAAGCTGACCTCAGATAATCGGGAAATGGCGGATTTATGTAATACATACTTCTCCTCAGTATTTAATAAAGGGCAATGTGTACCAGCAAAACATAGGAGTACACCCCCGGGTTTGACTATTACATTAAATACCTCTGATGTAGCTAAAAGAGTACTGGATATAAACCCTAATAAGGCACAGGGACCAGATGGACTGCATCCGAGAGTTATTAAGGAACTAGCGCATGTGTTGATGGGTCCAGTCACTCATATTTCTCAGAAGTCTCTCGATATGGCTGAGATGCCTGATGACTGGAGGTAGGCTATGGTTATACCTATACATAAAAAGGGTTCGAAACAAGAGGTGGCAAATTATCGACCCATTAGCCTGACCTCAGTCTTGGGTAAGATCTTGGAGAGTATAATCAAGGATCAGATCCTCGATTCCTTATACAGTAAAGGTACTATTGACCAACACAGCACAGGTTTACTAAGGGTAGGTCATGTCAGACCAACCTCCTAGAATGTTATAGCAGGGTCAACAAGGCTCTGGACATGGGCAACTCTGTGGATGTTGTTTTCCTTGACTTGGCAAAGGCATTTGATGAAGTGCAACATGAAGGACTAATTAGAGCTGTCATGGAATTGGAGGTCCATGAAAATTTATTTTGTTGGGTGGAAGCCTGGCTAAGGGATAGGAGACAAAGAGTATGTATAAGAGGTGAATGCTCAGAATGGGTAGAGGTGACTAGTGGTATACCTCAGGGATCCATTTTGGGCCCCTGCCTCTTTAACTTATACATTTCTACAATGTGTGTTAAAGATGGGGTGTGGTTGTCAAAATTTGCAGACGATACATGTTTGGGTTATCCTGTTAATAATATCGAAGAGCCTACTATTTTTCAGGCAGCCCTAACAGATTTGGAAGTATGGGCAAAAGCAAAGAGATCTACATTCAACACTGACAAATGTGTCGTTATGCACATGGGTAAGAATAATATGCAGTATAAATACAAACTGGGAAGTAGGGAGATGAGAAAGATCTGGGAATAAGAGTTGATAATGAACTAAAATTTGGAATACACTGTAACCAGCTGGTAAAGAAAGCAAGTGGAATACAACATTGTATATTTAGACATCAAAAGTCAAGATAAAGCAGTATTATTGCCCCTGTATACCTCGTTGGTACGTCCGCACGTGGAATACTGTGCCCAGTTTTGGGCTCCGGGATACAGAAAAGATATTAAAGGCTTGGAAAAGGTGCAGAGAAGAGCTACTAAAGGTATAAGGGAAGTCCGGGGTTTGAGTTAGGAGCAAAGATTACAGCTCCTCAGACTGTATTCCCTTGAATTTTGCAGATTACGTCGCAATATGTGTCAGATATTTAGGGCACTTAAAGATGATTGATTAAGGGACCAACTAGGCCTGGAACTAAAGAAGCAAGCATACGATACTAGGGCACGCTGCTACCAATTATATAAAGATAAATACAATACTAGAAGGAGGGAAAATTGGTTTAATGTGAGAATTACAGGAATATGGAATATACTTCCTAGTGAGGTAGTGACAAGTCCTACCATAAATATTTTTAAAACTAGGCTAGATTCCTATTTGATAGATAAGGGTATACAGGGTTATTCATAAAAGATTGGTGAGCTATATGGACATGTGTATTCTATGCTCATATATAACCTATGAACCTATGAACCTATTGCTAGGAAGGGCACCTTCTAGGTTGAAACTAAAGATAATGAAGGAGTGAGCTGTCCATCTATTAGTGTCTGTAAGGTGAGTCCCCAAATGTGATGAAAAAGGACTCAAATGGAAATCTGGGATGCATTCTTGACATATAGGGCCTCAAGAGCATGAAATACCATATGAGACCCTTCAGCGTGATACATGCCCTAAAAGATATCTACTGGGTCTACTTCTAATAGAAGTCACTTTGACTGTGGGAGAAAGTAACTTGGGGTTAAGGTGACAAAAACTGGATTCTTCAAAGCTGACTTTAATTACCACATAATTTAATTGGAACTCAATGCCACACTTTTTCTATCAGGAAAAAAACAGTTAATAAAGTAACATATGCATTGTAGGAGTTCTACAACTGGCTATTGGCTATTCTACTGATGCCTTTAATCTACCACATATTAAAAGCCATTCAGGCACTTATCACAATGGTGAGGCAGACCTGGGATTTGGTAGCACTTAGCTCCTGTAAAAATAGGTAAAAGTCAAACTTTCAACATTTTTTAAATTACATTTTGTAAGTATTAATTGCAAAATTATATATCCTGTAACTTTAAAACTAAAGAACACAGTGTCATTAAATTTGTCAGGTTGATAGACTTTAAAAAGGAGTCTGTGTGTGTCATTTTTTAAATCTCTTGCCAAAAGGATGTCCATGTTATAAGTGGCCCAACAACTGCAAAATAACATCAGCACTTCATGTACCATTCCATGAGTCTTTCTGAAAATTGTAGAATTTGATAATTGTGTGTAAAACATATTTATAAGGCTGGTGAGAGTAATAACACAATTGGGCTCAAGCATAATGCCAGTGTAAAAATAACATGAGAATTGTAAGGGAATTTCAGGTCCTTTATGCTAATGCAGGTAATACAATTTGCCTGTCTGTAATGTTGGCCAAATAAGTGTGATCTGCATCTATTAGTCAAACATTCCCTGGTAATGTAGACTGCCATAAGTGTATTACCGCGACAGTAATGTTATTCAGTTACTGCCAGAGTGATGCACTTTTCATCATACTGGGTTATCAATGAACTTTTGACTACCATTGCAAGAACTGCATGTAGTGGGAATAACTGACTGATGTGTGTACTGTGACAGGGAGTACACGTTTTGAGAACATGACAAGGTCTCTTATTGAATAAGAGGTGTTCCAAAGGGCAAAGATGTCTAGATGAAACTTTTCTAAGGCCATCATGGCTCTGGGGCCTATGAGGAATGACTGCAGCATCAATTAGATAATCTAACTTTTGCCAAGATTCTGTTAAAAGAGGGAAGGCCTTCTTTTTTCTGACAAGTTAGAGGATGTTCTGGGGCAAGGAATAACTGCATGTTCAGAACAGGATGCAGTTGTGCCAGAAGGGAGGGGATACTGGTCTTGTAAAGGGGCATGAAATGTATACTTTGTTAATGTGATTTGTATCTATTAATCAAAATGTGGGGGAGTGGGGATTTATAATAAAGGACAGGGTTTGGGGATGAAATCATTGCAAGGGTTACTGGTTGCATGAGTTAGTAGTATGGATTCTCCAATAAATGACCAGCTGAGCTAGGTCGCAGAAGAATTATACACCCCCCCCCCCCACACACACACACACATTTGGGTGTAAGAAAGTATAGAGAGACAACAATTCCAACATGAATGCAGGTTACATACTAAGTAAAGTGGACATTCCTGAGAGCTTGATGTACTTGTAAGTCCACAATTAAGGGGCACTCAAAAACATGTAGTGAGGAAAGAAAAGGCCTGGGGCACCAAGATTGAGGACATTCTAGTATTCCAATGAGATCAATCTGATAGTAAAAAGAGTAGGTAACTTTCTTATCGAGGTAATGTTTCACTGTGAAGAACAAGAAGGATAGCAGGAGGGCCATCAGTTCCTGAAAGTCTATCTGGTTAAGCTAAGACAGAAAAAAGGAGGAGGGCATAATAGTCAAAGAGGAAGGAACTACAAAACTGCAAACTTCCCAGCTGTGCTTATCAGATGAGGTACTAATATGTGCTTTGTGAATGTTAAATTTGGTAAATGGAATTCTTAAGACATTACCTATTATATTATTATAAATATTTGAGAAAATGTTATGAATAATAATTGTTGATGTTTCCACTGCAGATTTGTTTTGTTATATACCAGCATATATTGACATTGGATATGCATAACCGATGTCAGGTGTACTGCTACAAGAACAATGACTTTGCAAATGTGCACATTTTTAGAACATTTTCAGAACATTTCTCAAATAATTACAGCAACATTCTGAACTCCTGTATTATAATATTTTCTAAGCCAAATCTGCTCATATTCAGTTAATTCTGACATTTACAAAAAGGCTGTGCATACTAATTTTCACATATCTAGCCCCAGAGGTGATAAAGGTATAAGCCAATGAATATGTTCATGAAATTTCCACAAAAAAATAAAAACAACTGAAAATGCAAGCTGTTGAGACCCTGTATGTTTGAAATGACTCATCCAGGTCTCCAGATTTTGGTCATGTGGTTAGGGCTCCTACAACAAGTACTCATTCAAATTTCAGGCCTCTAGATCAGTATACAGTGGAGTTATGATCACAGTAATATTTTTGAAATATTCTTTAAAATTCCATGGAATTTGGTAGACCTTTTGAGATTTTCACAGGATTCCAGAAATTCTGGATTTCTAAATCCACAGAGCTCTATCTGTGACCTTAAAAAAAGATAAATCACAAACTTGGTTTTCTATTCCACAATAATGACACACTCACCAGAGCAGATTACTTTATTGAGTAAGTTCATTCCCACTTACCTCAGAGACCAAAGCTGCTATAATCAAACACATGTATTTACTTATTTATTTATGCAGTGCCTGTTTTCAGGGGTGACCCAAGAGCTTTGGGCTGGTTAAGTGACTTGCTCAGAGTCACACAGTATGCAGGTGTAGGTTGAAGAACTCAAACCCATGTCTCCTGGATGTACTAAGATTGTTCACAGCTCGTTACTCTAACTTCTAAGCTAAACTGCCAGTCTTTGAATATGGAAATATCAATTTTCTAAACTTACATAACAGTGTCTCAAAGATTTGCTCTTTCATCTGAAGCTGCTGTTAGTATTTGTTGTTATAGTGTGCATTATATTGTATTAAATGTATGTGTATATTATTATTAGTATTGCCATCCCATTTATAAATGAGACCTTTTTCTCATTGAAATTACCCTGTAAATCAAAACATTTAATAAATAAAAAAGAAATTCTGTAAATTTATTTTTCAACCTGCAATAATAAACTGGCTGTTACACTGCACTATCTATTCTGATGAGAACTCATCAATGTACATTATATGAGTCACTAAATGTACTCTCCTTGACTGAACCAATCATACTAACAGTATCATCCTTGTTACACAAAATCCATGGATTTAGAATGTCATGGCTGCTGAGTGAAAATGTGCATCCTTTGCTACCCAGCCATTCTATATGATACATACAGTAGCACATCGTACATTACTAGAGAAAACTTGCAAAACAGCAGTGGGGTGGGGGGCCTTCACATCTTATAGTCTCCACTTATCAAGTAAGATTCCATTTGACATAAACCAAATACATTCTTTACTTGATCTCAAGAGGCTTTTGTATGAGTAGCTGCTTTCCTCATCCCACTGTACTGCATATTTATCTAATTGACTTGCACTTTAGGAAATGTACCATACTGTACCTAATAAGCCATGTTAGCATTCTTGCAAAGCACATGGTCAATATGTACTGTATATACTGTATGTTATATCTACTATATGATTGCTTCACTATTAAATTTTATTCATGGTGATTCATGGATTTTTATTTTGCACTTAAAATTTGATGTTTAAACCATGTTTACTATAAGTGCTTATTGTTCATTGAAAATGGATCTTCGATACATGGACCACTTTCTGATGAAACAAATAAATTGGGTTCCTGTGGTACACTGTCTTATGAGAAAATAAAGTTTCATTATTTGCAGGCACTTAAAATTTTGGCTGAGCTAGAAAGGAGGAGGGAGCCAATTAGCAGCTCAGCTTTAAGCATGAAGAGGTACTTAAAAAGAGGGGTTATTTTCAAAGACTGTTAACTCACTTTAAAATCACTATTTGGCATCTGTGTACATGAGGGTAGGCAGGTCAGAAGTTTGGGAACCAGGCAGTGGACATCTTGAAAATGGCTGAAGAGTGTGCACACAGCAGCACATGACCTCCCTCAGCCAATCAGGCAACATCAGGAAGCCAGAAGACCTGCATAAAAGAATTCACTCCTAACGCATCCCATCATGTTCACAGGGGCATAGCTACAATGGTGCAGGGGGTGCAGTCACACCTGGGCCCATGAGGTTTGAGGGGCCCAAATCATAATTTTAATGTTTATTCAAAACTCGGGGGGCCTATAACATACCCTTGCACCCAGGCCCTCTGAGAATTTACTACGCTACTGCATGTTCATGTCCCAGAGCATGAGTGGAACAGAGTGGGAGTAGAAGAGGTGAAGTGATTGGTGTCTTAGGCATCATCAGGCATCAACAGGTGTAATTTGCTATTCCACTCAGCACCACCATGAATGCTACTCTACTGAGCTGCATTCTTACAAAAAAGTTGAAAAGCATTTTTAAGTCCCTGCCAGGATTCCAACTATGTCTACCTGAATTTACACTGCTGATTCTTTGCTTATTAAGTGAACACACATTCAGTGAGCCACTGAGCTGCAGGTGAGTCACATTTTGTATAGTGCAGGGGTTATGACACACCCTGCAAAACAGGCAATTGAGGATCTAAAATGACTCACCGAGACTGATGTGTCCATGAGTCTCTTGATCTTTTATGTTCAGTAGAGTCTATGAGTCTTTTGATTTTTCATGTTTGGTATTTAAGGCTATCTTGACATAATTATTTGTATTATCTGTACTGTTTCTATTGACCCCACTGTCGTGTAATGCTTAGTTGGAGTGCACTACTGCCTATACCTAGCTGTTGGTATGGCTGTTGCTATTCTTATATCCTGTTTATGACTGTTGTTTCTGCCTGTATCTTGTAATCTCCCGGGTCACACCTGAAAATAGGCACTTGACTGTCTAGTGTGCTTATCTGGTTAACAAATACAAACAAAAAAATAAATAAACCCAGCAAACAATTTACATTCAAAATTGTTGTTTTAGCTATATTTTCTTCTCATATGGTTTACTATTCCACTCCACACTACCATGAATCACTACTCAAATGAGTTTCCATCTTAAAACAAACTCTGGTCAGAGCCAATAGGACTGCAACTAGGGAATTTGGTGAGAGAGAGAGAGAGAGAGAGAGAGAGAGAGAGAGACAGAGAGAGAGAGAGAGAGAGAGAGAAAAGAAAATTGGATGAAACCCTTGCAGAGTCTTTAGTGAGTTGGTAGTGATCCAGAGAGAAAACTATGCATACATGCCTGCTTTCAGGGGCAATCTGGGAGCACTGGTGAGGTTAAGTGATTTGCTCATAGTAACAAAGTATGCAAGTGGAGTTTGTGTGAACCAAACCCAGCTCTGCTGGATGTACTAAGCTTATTCTTAGCTCATTACTCTAACTTCTAGGCTATACTGCCAGCCCCATTGAATTCTTATTTAGGGCAGATTCTTTTGATGACTAAGGCTCATATAGTTGAGCTAAAAGGTGTTTTACTAATAAGACTTAGACCTTAAATAGTGTGCCAACAGAATTTATAATATAAGTAACCCTACATTTATTAACATTTGTAATCATGGTATAATTCTAAGGCACTGAAAAGCATAAAAATTGAGTAACAACTGCACTGAGTTTATAACTGCTTGGCATCTTCATTTTATATTGTAGGGACTTGAATGTAGAAATGCAGTTCTAAATTTGGCTAGAACCTACTGTGTTACATGTCTTTCTTTATTAGATTTACAAGGATAGATAGATAGATAGATAGATAGATAGATAGATAGATAGATAGATAGATAGATAGATAGATAGAATGAATGAATGCTAGGGATGTGTATTACTCAAGGAAATCATTTTATTGAAAAGGGCTAATGAGGTAGCTGAGTGGGATTATGACCTCATTATTACCCTGAAATTACATTATTCCATGAGTACATTGCATGTTCCTAGTGTTGGGTTCATGTAATGCATAAAGAACATAGTACACACAGCACAGAAATACCTTTATTTTATAAATACAAATGATTCTTAAACTGTTAATTGCAGGATAGTTTGTCATGCAATTAAGTGTTAATTAGTTGTTACAGAACCAAGGAGGTATCTCCGTTATATCAGCTAACCTGACTCAAATGGTTGACTATGCAACCAGAAAGAACTACAGAACTGGGACCTGCACCCTACTCGACTGGATCCTAACAAACCACCCCTCTCAGATCACAAAAACCTCAGTTCTCCCTGACTCACTCAGTGACCACTCTCCCATCAGCTGTACCTGGTCAAATAAATTCTATAAGCCCCCTCCAAAAGTCATCACCAGTAGAGTCCTACCCTGTGGTCAGGTACCCCACTTCAAATTGCACCTCCATCTGCAGGACTGGTCCCCCATCTTTAAGGCAACAGATACTAATACTGCAGTGGAGCAATTTATTCACATTTTCAATGAAGTCTGTAATAAATTTGCCCCCCTCAAAAAGCATAAAGTTAAATCTCTCTGTAACCCTTGGCTGTCAGGAGACCTCCTAAAAAAACTTAAATCCAGGGACCACCTCTGGGAACTGGCTAGAAACTCCGGTAAGCAACTTGACATCCAGAATTATAAATGGGCACGGAACGACTGAACAAAACATTCGGCAACAGAAATCTTACTACTATAAAAATGCCCTCACTAACTCCTGGGGAAATGGGAGGGATTTCTGAAAAAACATTAAAGGTGTTACTGGGAAGCAGTCAAAATTTTCGCCGAACATATTCAACATAAATGAATACACTACACTCGACCCTAAAACTATTACGAACACTTTTAACATCACTTTCACTGACCTTAGCAGTGTTCTCCCCTCTGACTTCTTCCAAGATGCATCAACTCCCACCCCACCAACTCCTCCACCCATGCCTGTCACCCACCTTTCTACTTTAAAACACGTCAAGTCCTAAACTATGTTGCCAAAGCCATCAGCAAATCTAGAACAAGCAATGACACACTTGACCTCAAACTACTGGCCCTAACGCTTGACGAGGTACTTGGGCCCCTCACCAAGATCTTTAATCTCTCTCTTTTCCTTAGCCAATTCCTGGACAAATGGAAAATGGCCACTGTTACCCCAATTCACAAAAGTGGTGATAAGACTGACCATGTGAACTTCCACCCTATCTCCATTCTGCCTCCCCTATAGAAGGCACTGGAACATATAGTAGCGGATCAACTTACCAAGCATCTGGACAATTATAATATTCTCTGTAAACAGCAACATGGCTTTAGAAAAGGTCATAGTACATCCTCTGCCTTACTCAAATTCACCAGCTCCATTCACAGCTCCCTCGACAATGGACAACTAACTGGTGCTATTTTCATCGACCTGACCAGAGCCTTCAATACTGTCCACCACCCCCTCCTGCTGAGCCAACTAAAAAAATGCTGGTCTCTCCAATGATTCAATCTCTTGGTTCAAAAGCTATCTTGAAAACTGCTCCCATCACGTAAAAATCGGGGATGTGCACTCTGGTTCCAAACCTGTCCTCTCTGGAGTCCCCCAGGGTTCAATACTGGGCCCCCTACTCTTCAGCCTGTTCCTTAACACCCCACCGGACTCCTGCACTGAACATATCACCCTGTATGCTGATGATGCAGTAATCCTTGCCACACACCAGGACCTGAAGAAATTGCAAGAAAATCTCCAAGTCGGCTTCTCCTCAGTTGAGAATTGGTTCACAAAGCACAAACTAATCCTTAATCAAAAAAAAAACAAGGCCATGATCTTCAGCAGCTCCCATAATAAACATAAGCACTTACAACTCTCCATTATCACCAGACAAGGTGCCATACTGGAACAGGTCAAAAACTTTAAATATCTCGGGATCACCCTTGACCCTCACCTGTCCTACACTTCCCATATCGACCATGTCACCAAAGCTCCTAACTCCAAGCTAGGCCTGCTATTCCATCATAGGAAACACCTGACGCCCGAAGCCCTCACTGTCGCTGTCCAGAGCTCCATCATATCCATCACTGATTATGGCATTATCATTCATGGCTCTGCTACAACCACCGCACTCAAACGTGTATTCACTGCCCTCAACAAGGCCTGTTGAATTGTCACTGGCTCCAAATGCCTAACTTACACCTGTGACCTTTATTCTAAAACTGGATGGTTGAATCTTGCCAATCGAATAAAACACCAAACTCGTATTACTACTAAGAAAATCTTGCTGGGCCTTGCCCCCCGGAGTCTGTGCCCTCATACAACCGAGAATCCACACCCGCCATACCAGGGGATCAAAACCTCAGCTTCTGCAAATCCCACATTGCCGCACAACACAAGGCCAAAGATCCTTTGCTTACCAGGCAGCTAGTTGGTACAACGGTCTTCCCAGTGACATCTCATCCTCGCTATCGCTCAGCACTTTTAAGACTCGGCCCCGCCTAACACTCACTGCCTCCAAGCTTTGTGACTGTTGTGGCTAAACATGTCTTTTGGTTCCACAACTGAAGATGCCCTTTTGGATTTTCATCTACTCCTGCACTTTGCCAGCACCCCCCCAATCTTCACCTCCCTGCTGGCCCATGACAAATGCCACCCGGCTGCACTACCTCTATTCTTACCCGCCTTCAACCTCTCTCTCTCTGTCCCCCCACCTACCTCCCCTTTTCTCCCATCCACTTAGTTTCCTGATTTCACCCTCCTCCTTTCCCCTCCCCAAAGTTTCAACTTATTGTTCTTTTTTCCTCTACAAGACTATGTTTTTTTTTTTTTATTTTATAAACTGTTATCTTAGCTTATGTTTGTCTCAATTGTACCAGTGACGTGGAACCTTTGTAAAAGAGCCTCAGCTCAAAGGTATTTGTAATCCTAGAACAAATAAATAAATAAATAAAAATAAATAAAATAAAATCTCAGGAGAAGCAAACCAAAGCAACTGCAGCATAATCCAATGTAACACCAAAAAGCAGTAATGGTTTTCAGAACGGCACCCTTAAAGCTGGAAGTAGTTAAATCAATAGTTTAATCAATAGTTTTTCAAAAATTCAACTGAGCAGTACAGTAGCACCTAAACACTACTCACCAACACTGGTGATTTGTGGGGTAGGTGCTACTGTTCACTTAAATATTTAATAAATTATTTAATTTGGCTATTCTCAGCTTTAAAGAGCAACTGATGCCTCAAATTAAACTTTAAAAAAAAAACATAGCAATTAGGCACATTTCTGCTTGTATTTCAGTTATATTTTATATATTTCTCTTTCCCATAATTTATTGTTAAAGAAATGTGTATTTGTTGATGTCTGTGAACCTGTAGTTTACAGAACTCTGTAATTCACACGTGTAAATTATGGAGTTTGTAGGGTTCTGCCAACAGTGGTTAATTGACCCTAACCAGTAAATATTATATGATTGTTTTCCCTTACAGCTCATTTTGAGTTTGTCTGCCTTTATAGCTTACTCCCTTGCCTCAAGTCATAATCCGCTGTTGTGACATCACAATCTGTTGCCATGGGAGTAACTGTGATGTCACAAGCAGTGCTCTATGACCTAAGGTAGGGAGAAAGCAGCAGGAATAGATGAACTCTTCGGAAGCACAGATCCCCATTTTCATGCAAATTACCTCAATACTAAATAATGGGGAGGAGGAATAAAGAACTAATGGGAAATACAAGCTGGACAGCTCCTAAACATTATGTTTTGTTCTCCTGAACATAGAAACATAGAAGTTGACGGCAGATAAGGACCTCAAGGCCCATCCGGTCTGCCCATTTCTTTTTCTACCTTATAAATGTGCCATCGGCCTTTGCTCTGTCAGTGGCCTATCTATTCATAGTCATTTGTATTGCTCCCTTATGCCTATCCCATGCCTGTTTGAAGCCCTGCACTGTATTCATAGCCACCACTTCTTGTGGTAAGCCATTCCATGCATCCACCACCCTTTCTGTGAAAAGAATTTCCTCACATTCCCCTTAATCGGCCTCCTCTAATCTCATGCTGTGTCCTCTTGTCCTGCTATTTTTCTTATATTTAAACATGTTAGACTCTTTCACCTTGTTTATGCCCTTAAGGTGTTTGAATGCCTCCAGATCATATCACCTCTCTCCCTCCTTTGCTCAAGGGTATACATATTGAGCTCCGTTAATCTGTCCTCATATGTCTTCTGATGCAGTCCCTGCACCATTTTGGTTGCCCTTCTCTGGACTGCCCTCAATTTGGTTAATGTCCTTGTGAAGGTGTGGCCTCCAATACTGCACGCAGTACTCCAGATGGGGCCTAACCAGTGTCTTGTACAGAGGGATTAATACCTCCCTCTTACGACTTGTGATACCCCTACTAATACACCCTAACACCCCCCTAGCCTTACCTACTGCTTTAGAGGTCTGCTTGGATGATTTTAGGTCATCAGTGATGATGATGCCCAAGTCTCTTTCTTCCTTTGTGACCGCTAGCAACTCCCCTCCCAGCCTATAGGTGGCTTCAGGGTTTCTCTTCCCTATGTGCATGATTTTGCACTTCTTTGCATTAAATCCCAGTTGCCACTCTTCTGACCATTCTGCTAGTTTATCCAGATCTCTTCTCATTCTGGCTACCCCATCTGGATCATCTACTCTGTTGCAGATCTTGGTGTCATCTGCAAACAGACAAGCCTCACCCTCTAGTCCATCTGCAAGGTCACTAATGAAGATGTTGAAGAGGACTGGCTCCAGGACTGATCCCTAAGGTACCCCACTTGTGACTTGCATCTCTTCTGACTGTATACCGTTTACCACCACTCTCTGTTTTCTGCCCGTCAACCAGTTTGCCACCCAGCTGACCAACTTCTGACCCACCCGAGCCTACCCAGCTTATTTATCAATCTTCTATGTGGAACAGTGTCAAAGCTTTGCTGAAGTCAAGGAAGCGACATCAACTGCTCCCTTGGTCCACCACTCTGGTTACCCAGTCAAAGAAATCTATGAGATTAGTTTGACAGGACCTTCCTTTGTAAACCCATGCTGTCTTGGATCCTGTGCCCTGTGGATTCCAGGTGTTGCACTATCCTTTCCTTAAGAAGTGCCTCCATAATCTTGCCCACTACTGAGGTAAGACTGACCGGTCTGTAGTTCCCCGCCTCCTCCCTGCTACCACTCTTGTGGAGCGGGATCACATGAGCCCTTCTCAGTCTTCTGGGACCTCTCCTGTGCTCAGAGACTCACTAAACAATTTTGCTAATGGCTCTGCTAGTTCCTCCTTTAGCTCCTTAAGTACCCTGGGATGTATGCCATCAGGTCCCATTGCCTTATCCACCCTGAGCTTAGCAAGCTCTTGTAGGACCCTTTCTTTTGTGAAGGGAGTAGTGCTCACCTCCCTCCCCCCTGTGTCCATGATGCTGAGCTGTGGGCCCTGCCCTACCCTCTCTTCAGTAAATACTGAGCAAATGTATCTATTTAGGATAGATGCCTTTACAGGGTCCTCTTCCTCACATGCTTCCTTTTCTCCATTAAGCTTAGCAATACCCCCTCTGGACTTTCTCCTTTCACTAATGTATCTATAGAAAGTCTTGTCAACTTCTTTTACTGTTCGTGCTAGTGTTTCCTCAGTTTGGGACTTTGCCTGCCTTACTGCCTTACCTGCTTCCCTTAGGGCAGTTTGGTATGCCTCCCTATCTTCATCCCTGTGTTCCCTTATATTTCCTGAAGGCCAGCCTTTGGCTCTGACCTTTTCTGCTACTGTATTTGAGAACCAAAGTGGTTTCCTTCTTTTGCACTTCCTTTCTGTCTAACACAATGGGATGTTGCTTCAAGTATTGCATCCTTAATGCTTGCCCACTTGCCTGTACCCCTCACCTGTGTTTCTTTTGCCAGGGCTAGCTTAACTCTGTTGGCCATCTTATCAAAGTCAGCTCCTCTGAAGTCCCATATTTTTGCCTTGGAATGGTGATGATGTAGTAGCCAAATTGAACCATACCATGTGATGGTCACTGGCCCCAGGTGACCTTCTACCTGGAGATCTGTGATCCCTTCTTTGTTAGTCAGTACTAGATCTAGGATAGCCCTGTCTCTTGTGGGTTGCTGTACCAGTTGTTTGAGGCCCTCCCCTGCAGGAATCCACTATGAGTCTAGTTCTGGCAGATGTTCCTGCTGGTATTGACCAATCTGTATCCGCATGTTGAAGTCTCCCATTATCAGAACCTCCCTTTAGTTGTCATGTTTTGTATATCTTCTAACAGTAATGTGTCTATGTCTTCCTCTGGTCTGGGGCCCGTAGACAACCCCAGTTCTTATGGCTGTCCCATTTCCTGTTTCCAGGGTGACCCACAGTTCTTCTGGCTCCTTATGTGTATTCTGAATTTCTGTAGCTTTGATATTTTCATTAACATACAGAGCCACTCCTCCCCCCCTTTTTGCACCTTGGTCTCTTCTGAACAATACATAGCCAGGTGCTGAAGTCTCCCAAGTGTGGTTATTGGTAAACCACATCTCACTAATACAAAGTCACACATGCCCCCACAATGCAAAGCATCATGAGCTGCATATGCAAATCACCACAGAATGTTATGCTGGTCCAACATTAAGCAGAATTGCATGATGCCGAAAGGCCTCTCACACAGTTTGCAAAGGGTGCTAACAGAAGACATAGACACGTGTTTCGTCCTACCAGGACTCATCAGTATGCCTCGTCTGTTTAACACCCCAGTGGACTGGACCAGCTACCCCTAAGGCAGTGTGCCTGGGATATATTGTGGTGAACCCATTAAAATTAAAAAAACATTTAAAAGACAAAGAACCTCTGTGCGTAAACACTGATGAGTCCTGGTAGGACGAAACACGTGTCTATGTCTTCTGTTAGCACCCTTTTGCAAACTGTGTGAGAGGCCTTTCGGCACCATGCAATTCTGCTTAAAGTTGGACCAGCATAACATTCTGTGGTGATTTGCATATGCAGCTCATGATGCTTTGCATTGTGGGGGCATGTGTGACTTTGTATTTTCTTGAAACTTGGCTTCCCAGCCAAATGCCCTTAGGGTAACCCCTTGCCTCAGTGTTCTGCTGAGAGGTTCTTTTGTCTTTTAAATGTTTTTTTATTTTAATGGGTTCACCACAATATATCCCAGGCACACTGCCTTAGGGAGTAGCTGGTCCAGCCCACTGGGTGTTAAACAGGCAGTGCCACCCCAGTGAGTCCTAGTAGGATGAAACACGTGTCTATGTCTTCTGTTAGCACCCTTGCAAACTGTGTGAGAGGCCTTTCGGCACCATGCAATTCTGCTTAAAGTTGGACCAGCATAACATTCTGTGGTATTTGCATATGCAGCTCATGATGCTTTGCATTGTGGGGGCATGTGTGACTTTGTATTTTCTTGAAACTTGGCTTCCCAGCCAAATGCCCTTTGGGGTAACCCTTGCCTCAGTGTTTACGCACAGAGGTTCTTTGTCTTCCACATCTCACTAATTGCTACTATGTCCAGTTTAGCCTCTGACATTATTGCCTGCAGGTCTGGGATCTTATTTCCCAGGCTGTGAGCATTTGTGTACATGATTTTCCATTGGCCAGATTTTGGTGTGTTAGTTGTTGGGTGAAGTTTGGCCTTACCCCTGTGCGTCGTATGGGGAGACAAACCTTTTTTCTTACCTGGTGATGCAAATGAACAGCAAACATGCTGAATTCCTGTTTGACCACTAGCTGAGGGGGGAGGGGTGTTCTTTCCATTCGACGTATGGGGTGCTGCACCCCTCTCCCCATTTGCTAGTTTAAATATTCTGCAAAGATGTCAAACTTCTGCCCCAATGCACTGACTCCCTCTTTAGTCAGATGCAGTCCATCAAATTTAAAGAACTTTCGCTCCCAGAACTGTTGCCAGTTCCCTACAAATCTGTGTCCTTTTTTCTGGCACCAGCCCTTGAGCCACGTTTAGCTCCCCTATCTCCCCTTCTCTGACCTTCCGTCCATCTGCTCCCCTCTCCCAGACTGGCAGGATCTCAGAGAAGGAGATGCCGGACGAAATAGATGATAGTTTATCACCCAGCCTAGTCAGGTGTTCCTTGGTCTCCACAACTGACCGGCTGGCGAGATCATTAGTCCCTATGTGTACTAGGACATCAGTGTTTTCTCCTGCTTTGTGAATAATTTTAGCAATGCGGTCAGTGTCTCTCCATGCTGATGTACCTGGGAGACATCTGACCATCACCCCTGGCTGGAGATGGGTATCAACTCCCCGAATCATGGAGTCTCCTATGATCAGAAGTTTTGGGGATTTCCTTTGTGCTTGTTTTGTTTTGGTTCCTGATTTGGGTGAGTTTTGTTGTGCTAGCTCCTGTGCCGCAGTGTCCTGCTCTGCAGTGTCTTCTGCCTCTTTATTTGATTTCAGAGATAGAGGCAGATACCTGTTTGTAGTGTTTATATGGTTTTTGGAGGTAATGTCACCAGCTCTTTAAGGGTGTGGTTCTGAAAACCCTTAGCACTACTTTTTGCTGTTACGTTAAGTAGGTGTTAATGGGTTTAATTAGTAATTAAATATGACTTTGTTATATATTGCTGCGTGGTTTAGGATATTTGTTTGCCCAGGTGTATGAATTTAATTGCTATGGTATACAGCTTTACATTCTGTGGAATATGCCTTTAACTGAACAGGATATGGATTTTATTAATGGGTCTTTAGTGTAGTAACAGATACATTTTTATGCAGGAAAAAGAGTCAATGACATGCAGTATCTTGTTTTACAGGGGATCCCAGGGAAAGCCAACATGGGGCTGCAGAATTAAATAGCTCAGTTTTCGAAAAGTGTACATTTAATTGCATTAAATGAAACAAGCACATAACAGATCTTATCAGAAACAAGGAAATTAAATTTATACAGACTGGATGTACTAACAATTTTCATAATTGCAGGTTAAAACATTTTGGGTAAATTGATTTAAAGAAAAACAAATGTAATGAAGATAAAATCAGTCATTATAATGATGGATGGGTATTTTTCCCCTTCTTTCTTTTTACTGATAATATAAAATTAGCCAGGAAAACAGTAAGGCTTAAGTATCAATATAGCAGTAGCAGAAACCAGCATACTGGGAAGGATAAAGCCAAGGTGGGCATCTGCTAATGAAAGTATACAGGGCAAGCAACAGAACTGTGGAATGCAGCTTTTTAATGTCAGCTTTGATCTGAATAGCTTCTGACATCAATGATGGACAGACATTAAACATATAAACCCAAGAGAGCATTGAAGACATTCTGCATGCTCTGTACTTTAGAATGGTTTTGCAGAAGAAAATTAGCTGTGCAAGAGAAGCAGCGAACCTCTGAAATTCTTGTTGCACAATAAACTTGACTTGCACAGCTAACATTCTTCTGCAAAACCATTCTAAAGAACAGAGCATGCAGAATATCTTCAAGGCTCTCTTGGACTAACATGTTGAATGTCTGTCCTTCACTGATGTCACATGCTATTCAGGTCAGAGCTGACATGAAAAAAAATGCTGCATTCCTCAGGTCTGTTGCTTGTCCTTTATGCTTTCATTTGCAAATGTCAACCTCAGTTTTTATCCTTCAAGTATATGCCCCTGTCTCCTACTGCTGTATTAATACTTCAACCCTACTTTTTTCCTGGCTCAGTTTATATAATCAGTAAAAAGAAAGAAGGAAAAAACACACACCCAGCCTTTGCTCCATTTGCTCCTAGTTGTTAATTGCACCTGGGACTAGATATTCAAACTGCACCCGGCAATGGCGCAAGTGGAGTTTCAGCACAACTGAGGTGCACCGAAGCAAGACAGGGTGATATTCAAAGGAGATGTGCCATGGCGAATCAACTCTGAATATAGCACAGAATGTGCAGGGTGCATATACAATGCGCCAGCGAATCCACCATACAGGTAGGACTGGAAATGCTCCAGCACAACTGTAGCTGTGCTGGGCGCATTTCCCAGATATTCAGACCTGGACATGTAAATTGGGCCATAATGTATGCAAGGCATAAATGGAGCCATTTGCATATCTTTACGGCCCCATTTGCATGTGTTGTGCAGGGCAGCCTGGCAAAATGTGCCTGGTACCCTGCACAGCATGTGGTGTGGACAGAGGGGGTCCTGGGGCAAACCCCCCACCCCATAGCCATGATCGCCGGTAATAAATAAATATAATCCCTGGTAGTCTAGTGGTACCCCCCTGACACCCCGTAGCCATGATTGCTGGTTTGAATATTTAAATCACATCCCTGGTAGTGAAGTGGACCCCCCCCTCCCTCTCCGTAGCTGTGATCACCAGTAATAATAATTAAATAAATCCCTGGTAGTCTAGTGGTACCCTCTACCCATCCCGTAACCCTGATCATGGGTAAGCCCTTCAGAATGTAATCCCTGGTGGTCCAATGGCATCCCACACTGCCCACCCACAGGACCCCTGCCCCAGATCCCCATCATTGGCGGTGGCTGCAACCTGCCCACATACCACCAGCCACCTGCCGAATGACAGCTTACAGTATGAGCTGTAAGCCCATTGAGTCCACACTGTGGACCAATGGGCTACATGGAATACTGTACTAAGAATTCACAAATATGTGAATTGAAGTCATTCACATATTTTTGACTGTCTAGTACAGTATGCCCTGCAAGCCCATCAGTCCACAGAGCTGACCCGATGGGCTTACAGCTCATACTGTAGCTGTCGTGTTTGAAGCAACGAACAGTATGTAGTTGGAGTTGCAACTGCCCACCGATAGAGGCTAAATGGGCAAATGATCCCTAATGGTATAGGTGCCACTGGACCACCAGGATGATGTTCTGAAGGTTTCTATGATTGGGGTTACGGGCGGGTGGTGCTACTAGACTACCAGGGATGTGATTTAAATATTAAAACAGGCAATTGCGGCTATGGTGAGGAAGGGGGTACAACTAGACCATCAGGGACCATATGGGTGCTTCTGGATGGCGTTCTGGGTGGGTGGGTGGCCACCCACAGCTGGAGCTTGCTGTGTTGCACCCTGCAATACAGCCACCCACCTGTGGGTAGCCAGCATTTGTGCCATGTTTTTCAGGCTTAACTTTGTGTGGTGCATCTAGGGGTTGTGCCAGCAGATGCGCCACACGTCCCAGGCTGAATAGTGGGAAGTGCTGAATTTGCAAGGGCATGCCCCCTTCAGTTGCACCACATACATTAACATTGCACCCCGGCACATCGGGACTTGTGCTGCACAAATCTCCCTTTTGAATATTTCCCCAGGGCTCATTACTGGGGTTTCGCCCGCACAACCCCTCTGAATATCTGGGCCCCTGGTATTAACCTTTGGCAAGTCCACCTACACTTCCCCAACACAGATAAAAAGCCTGATGAAGCCCGGTATCAGTGCTCACTGAAGTGTTGAAACATCTTGATTTCTAAGTGTTCCTGAGAAAAATTATAGTTGAGTATTTTTTTTTAATGCCAGCTCTGATTGGAATAGCTTTTAACATCAATGTAATAAAGATAATAAGGATGGGATTTTTTTTTCTTCTCTCTTTTTACTGGTAACATAACCTGAACCAGGAAAAAAGTAAGGCTGAAGTATCAATTGCAGTAGGAGACACAGGCATACCAGGAAAGGATAAAACCAGAGGTGGACATCTGCAAATAAAAGCATACAGAAAAACCAAAATACCTGAGGGCTTGAGGAATGCAAATTATTGTTCATGTCGGCTCTGCTTAGAAAACTTCTGACATCATTGAAGGACAGACATTAAATATGTGAGCCCAAGAGAGCCACAACATATTCTGCATGCTCTGACCTTCAGAATGGTTTTGCAGAAGAATGTTAGGTGTGCAAGCCAAGTTTATTGTGCAACAAGATGTTCAGAGGTTCGTTGCTTCTCTTGCACAGCTAATTTTCTTCTGCAAAACCATTCTAAAGTACAGAGCATACAAAATATCTTCCAGGCTGTCTTAGGCTTACATGTTTAATGTCTGTTCTTCATTGATGTCAGAAGCTATTATGATCAGAGCTGACACACACTAAAAAAAATACTCAACTGTAAATTTTTTCACGGATACTTATTAAGCAAGATGTTTTAACACTTCAGTGAGCACTGATGCTAGGCATCATTGGGCTATTTGTCTGCGTTGGGAGTGTAATGTAGGTGGAGTAGCCTTGCAAATGTTAATACCAGCTGCAATTAACATCTAGAAGCAAAAGAGCAGGGGCCTGATTCTGAAAATAATCTACACAGGTGCATGGTGCTTGCGTCAAACAGCAATGATGCAAGTTGCACCTTGCATCCTTTCTTGTGGCATTCCCTATTCTGGTACCCGGTCTTTGCTGGTGAGGGAATCCGCTGCACCAAAGGGGCACTGTGGCCCCCTTGTGACCTGCATCTGGCTATGCCAGGTCACAAGGGGGCTTGTACCATGGTGGGGCTCACATTTCTGATTCCAAAAGCCCCACAATGGCCATCGCAAGGGGCTCCACTTAGATCTGCCAGAAGGTGGTCTAAGCCCCTTACAACTGAGTCAGACACTGTTCTGGGTTGACTACCAGTGGGATCTATGGGCAGGGGGCCAGAGAGGGGCATAGGGATGGTTGGTGTTGCAGCTGGGATGTGACGGATTGCCTTGGCACCTGGGCGGTGCATATGCCTCTGTATATAAGGGTCATGGGCATATGCACCCTGCCAGGTGCTGAACCAATACCCAACCACCCTGCTGGCACACCAAGCCACCCTATGTCTCCTTCTGCCCCCCTCACCCTCACTGGCCACGTGGGTAATCCCTCACCATCACCACCAGTGCTGCCTGTTCTGTGTTACGCTGGTGGGATGGGTGCCAGATCCTTGCTGCATGTGCTTCAGCTGCACCGCTGGTCAGGCACTGTACCGCACTTGTGGCAGTCCTAGGGAGTTTGGCGCAGGGACCCTGCTTTTTCTCAGAATACAGCGCAGGGTTCCTGGCACACCCAGCATTGCCATAGCCCTTGGAGTGGTACAGCCTGTGTCACTCCAAGGGCTCCTTTTGGAATCAGGTCCCAAATGTCTGGGTGTTTTTCTTTCTTTTTTTTTCCTCTTCTTTCTTTTTACTTATAATATAAAGTGAGCCAGGAAAACAGTAAGGCTGAAATATCAGTATAGCAGTAGCTGACACAGGCATGCAGGAGAAGGATAAAAGCAGAGTTGGACATCTGCAAATGAAAGAATACAGGGCAAGCAACAGAACTAAGGAATGCAGCATTTTTCTTTCATGTCAGCTTTTTTTTTTTACTTTTGTTTACCAGGTTGACACAATGAGCCAAAGGCCCATTTTCATGCATGGTCAGGGACCATAAGAAATACAGTCAAGATGTTACATATAAGTAAACAAATTAAACATTAAACAATACACAGAGTCAGAACACACTAAAAAAGCATGAGCACAATCATAAACAATTGCAGCATAATTGATCTAACAAATGTTTCCTTAGTTTAACTTTAAAAGTTTAATGACTTATATTGCCAGAAAATAATCTGGGAATGTTATTACAATTTGAGGAAGCACTGAAAGAAAATGATTGATTACCCATTTTAGTTGTGGTTCTTGGTACAACAAGTCTAACCATATAATTTGAACGGAGGGCCCTAACATTTTTACTAACATGAAGCAGCGAAAACAATGGAGAATTTTCCCTTTGAAGGAAGCTATTATCAGTCAGACAACCCAAACTGTATAAACTGCTCAGCCTCAGAGGAAGCCATCCAGAAGTACTATATAATACACAATGGTGAGTGGAATATGAAAGCTTAAAAGTGAATCAACAAATACTATGAAATACTGAAGTAAGAATAGAAAAATCTTGCTCTGTCAGATTAGAAAAAAGAAAGGAATTATAATTTAGAATTGGAAGAAGTACACCCTTTGCAATAGCCATCCACACCTCAACAGTAAACATAGACTGCAATTTAAAAAAGGTCCCAATTTTTGATTTACCTGACGGCTAACTGATCTAATATGAAGGGAGAAGGTTAAATTTACATCCAAGAGGATACTCAGATACTTAAACTGGGTAACTTGATCCAGTTTGTGACCAAGTGATTATCAAAAGATCAGGGGCCAGATATTCAAAACTCTGCACCAGGCATAAACCGTTTGTGCAGGTTTAGCGTGGGATTAGCTCGGGTCTGCTATATTCAAAAGGCCAAATAACTCGGGCAAAATCATAATGTATGCAAGGGGCAAACTGACATGAATACAGGCACAATGCTATATTCAGCAACTAGCACCGTGCTAAGTGGTTTTGTGCGACTTAGTGTGACACTTAGCGTGGTGCACATTACCGTCCAGGAAAAGCTTGTCTTAACCCTGGGCAATCAGCTTTTGCAGTGTTTCGGCGGGTTTCTTTGTAGACCTCAACAAATAATTATGACATAGACAAAGTCAGACATAGAGGAAACATGCTGCTAACTGATGGCATCACAATGATGCCATCATCTGCCAGCAGTCCCAGTCATGCCAGGCAGTAAGTCGTGACCCCACCGCCAGTGGACAGCATGGCAGTGTGGCCATACAACACACACCTGGTGACCACTCTTCTGTGGACACCAGCAGATGCCAGCACACACATGCAGCACTGTGGGCATGGAGGATGTTCCAGGGAGAGTGTATGGGTGGCCAGGCTGTGCCACAGACCAGGTGTGACCACAAGGCTGGGAGACATCATGCAGTGCACATGGGCCAGTATTGAGAATACCCCAACACCAGTGTGCCTTTCTGATAATATATGCCCCCCCGGCCACATGCTGTACAACTGCAGCAGCACACAAAGCCGGACATGTATATGTCACTCTGAGCATCCCATGCCAGAGGTGCAGCATCTGTGGGTCACACAACAGCGTAACAGTAATGTCCATAGTCAGTAAACACCTGCAGGTTAGGCCTCCCACTGTATATAGTGCAGTCATCATCACTGCCCTACACACCATAGGCATTGCTGTGTCCACACACTACTGGCCCCCTTGCTACTGTAGTGTCTGCTGTGCACTGTAGCATGACCTACAGTGTGACAGTTGCATGCAGCACCACCACCATCTGTTCCTATGCTGTGTTGTCCCAGCACAGCTGCAAGCAGCAGGGCATGAGGAAGTAGTGTTCAAAACTATGTAATATTCCACATGCTGTTTGTGCAGCACTAACATGTATGCACAGGTTTAGCGCAGGGCTAAACTGTTAGCCAGGTGCAAACTGCATGCAAATCAGGGCATAATGAGATGCTAATCTGGATGTTTGCCCAGAGACTACCTAAGGAGGCTCATTTGCATGTCATTTTTGAATATGGCAAAGTTTAGCGCCGGGCAAACGTTTTACCTGCTAACAGTTTAGCCCTCGTGTTAAACCTGCAAACGTTAGCACTGCAAAGAAACAGTTCAGGGTATATTTTACAGTTTTGCACGCTGTACTTTCACATTGCTGCCTGCAGCTGTACTGGGTCCACACATTTGCTGGCACACACATTGGCCACATAGTTAACCTCTACCTACCGTCACATCGCTGTGCACTGTGTTGCTGTTGTGGTTTGCACTTCCTGGTTGCCATATTCAGAGCTGTTTTATTCCAGGGCTAAGTTTGCCCTGCACTCCCAGCCCAGTTGGCCTGGCCTCATTCCCATTCTATATTCAAAAGCTGTTTGCCCTGGGCTATTCCTATTGAATATGGCTTGATTTGTGTTCCGGGCTAAGTTTGCCCACCGGGCAGTGCTAATTTAGCCCTGGGGCAAAGTTTTGAATATCTGGCCCCAGGACCATAAACCAGTTTCTGTCTTTAGCTGAAAAGCATACATTTAATCTTTTTACTATTGAGGGAACGATGTTTTTCCACTAACCAATCACCCAAAACACAAAAATCTTTATTTATCTCTTGTTTCTGTCTTCCACCGAGTCTGAGCTACAAAACAAAATAATATCATCAGCATATAATAAACAATGTGTCTGGCTCATTAAGGAAGGAATAGCATCAATAAATAATGCAAACAGGAGAGGTCCAAGAATTGAACCTTGAGGCACCCCCTGTTCCAACACCCTACAATTAGACAAACAACCACTTAAACCAACTCTCGATGGCCACTGTGATAAATAGCTATTAAGCCAATGAAAAGGAGAATCCACCAGTACAATGGCCCTAAGGCTCCTGAGCAACAAATGCTGATCAACTAAATCAATGGCCTTGGGCAGGTCCACAAGCACAGCATCAGTAAATAACCAATGATCCATGGACATAGAGGTGTGGTCCGTGAACATTGCCAAGGCATACCCATTCCATGAAACTTACGGAAACCATGCTACTTGGGAGCCCTAAGGACAGTGGATTGGAGGGATTCAGTTAACTGTTCATTTACCAACTTCTCAAGAATTTTACCTAGAGGGGGATGCAATGATAGAGGACAATAATTGTCCATATTTCCAGTACCACCAGATTTATAAATGAGCCTTATCAAAGTCTTCTTCCACTGAGCAGGGAAGCAGTCTGTGACAAATGACAAATTAAAAATCAAATTTAATGGACAAAATATATAGTCTGAAATTAATTTTAAGAACTTAGGTTCCAGTTCACTAGCCCCAGGACTAGAATCTGTCATATGTTGTAATAGTTTTCTAACCTGATGAGACTTTATAATTCAAAAATAAAATATTGTTGATACATTAGGATCTTTAGATGAATTAATAACCTCAGAGGTATATTCAAAACCTTGTGTATATCTAGTCAAGTTCAAAAATGTGTCCAGAAAAACATCACAGATCTCCTGAGGATTTGTCAAATTGCGACCTTCATTACAAAAAACATCAACCCGTTCTTGAGCTTTTGGTTTTATTAGTGAATTTGTAGCTGACCAAAACTTTCTAGGGTTCTACAATCCTGATTTCTGTAAGTCATGACAGTACTTAGACTTATGCTGCCTAACTTTTATTTTACACTCATTCCTTAGCTTCCTATAATAATTAAAATCAGTAATATTAGTAGAAACTTTAAAACATTTCCATGCTAAGTCCCTAAGTGTCATTAGATGAAATAGGGTTGGCGTAATCCATTTGTTAGCTATCCACTTACTCTTTTCATCACCTTAGGAAAGTGTTTATTTTGTAAGACCAAAAGGACAGAAGTAAAGATGTCAACTGCAAGATTCACATCAGGGAAAGCACTTACTGTAAATAAGTCCAGTCCACCTGTTTTAAATCAAATTCTAATTCTTCACTTAACTTAGTTGTAAATTTCCTATGAGAGATAAATCTAGGGGGTGGTTTGAGTCTTTTGCATTTCCAAGTGCAATAGGTGGCCAAATGGTCACTTATCACATCTGGAAATATACCAACACTCTTAACATTAAAATTATTTGTCAGTACCTGATCAAGAATTGTGTGATTTAGATTCCCTATATTCATATGAGTAAAGTCATGAATAAGTTGAGACAACCCAGCATTCATTAGAGAAATCTCCAAACTTGGATCTATCAAAGGGTCTCAATGTAGATTTACATCCCCCAAGATTGTGATCACTTCTAGATTTTAGAGAAGAAAACAAATTAAGAAGATCCTCTAACCCTTTTCAATCTGTTTTAGGGGGATTGTAGACCGTGTCAAATATCAGTTTATAAGAATCACCCTGTTTTAATTCAAATAATAACTATCCACAGTCTGAGATGGATTTATAATCCAATCTTAATTCAGTCAAAGAAAATTCAGTTTTAAAATAACAATAATACCACCCCTCTTTTTTCTACCACCCCTGTCCTTCCGATAATGCCTATAGCCTTCAAGTGCAACTAAATGGGCAGCTATATTTGGCTTTAGCCATGATTCAGTTACACTAAAAATATCAGGGTCATATCGGACCACCCAGTCCTCAACCTCTGTTTTTTTGGACAAGAAGCTTCTAACATTAAGGTGGGCAAATCTAATGCCACCCTTCTGGCAGTAGACTCCTTCCAAATCATCTGGCACAAAGGGTCCAGGGTTTGTCTTGATATCACCCGTTATAAGCAGTATAGAACATACTACAATGGATATCAACATCGTCAGAGTGATTTGTACATTATTACCCGTTTCATGTACTGCACAATGTCATATACAGCCCATTGATGAAAACTACCCAAATACCTCACATGTAAAGATATCTGTTGTATAGAGGCTACCAGGGTATTTGAAAATGTAAAATCAGTAAAGGGGCTATGTTGTTAACACTGGACTACACATGACATCATGCAGTGTAAACCCTGGTCAAACAGCACTAACCCAATCAGGCAGGACAACATACATTTACAGGAAGCTCTCATTTTTAAAACAATTAAAGCACAATGTAGTATACTTAAATGTCTCTGAACACCATGTAATAATTTTGCTACGCAGCCTCCCCGCAGCCTCCTACTGTTGACTCCCACCAGTGATTCTACCACTCCTGCGTACACCACTCAAGTGTGCAGCCACTCCGTGGGCAGCAGCTTGCACAACAATGAAGTTATAAATTAAATCTCTGCCCCCTGCAAGTCCATACCTCTCAAGTGTCCCTCATTACAAGAGACATCCCTCATTTTACCCCTTAAAATTGCTCTGTCCCTCCTCCGTCCCTCATGGAAAAGGTGCTACTCAGAAAAAGAATGTGATGAAAATTCAGACTTTAAAGAAAAAATTCATAATATTCTAAAATACTAAGTCAAAAAATAAACTTTGCACAAGTAAATACTATGGTTTTTACAGTGTTCTGAGCTTCTATCTCCATGTTTGAGGATGTGTCCCTCATTTTGGGGGTCTGTGTCCCTCATTGTCTCTCATTTTATGTGTCCAAAAATATCCATGTCCCTCATTTCAGTGACAAAAGGTTGAGAGGTATGCCTGCAACACCTGACCTGCCTCCGCCACCCGGTAGCCCCCCGCTTACTGGACAGGTGAATGAATACATGTAAGGCAGGCAGGTATAGTCCGTCTTCAATGAGACACAGCGTTAGCTGAAGTGTTGGCAAAATGTCTGAAACTGACAACAATGGAGACCACAAACAGTCCGTTGCACCAGGAGGAATCTGAAACAAATGGCAGTCGGGAGCTGCTCCTGCAAGATGGAACTTCTGCTGATGAATGAAACTGCTCAGCTTTTTAAAGACAGTCTCCACCCCCTGCAACATCTGACCTGCCTCTACCACCCGGTAGCACCCCCCCACCCCCCACTTACTGGACAGGTGAATGAATACATGTAAGGCAGACAGGTGTAGTCCATTCTTCAATGGGGTACAGCGTTAGCTGAAGTGTTGGCTAAATGTCTGAAGCCAACAGTTGAGACTGCAAACAGTCCGTTGCACCAGGAGGCGTCTGAAACAAATGGTAGTAGGGAGCTGCTCCTGAAAGATGGAACTTCTGATCTAATTGGAATAGCTTCTGACATCAATGAAAGACAGACATTAAACATATAAGTCCAGGAGAGCCTCGAAGATATTTTGCATGCTCTCTACTTTAGAATGGCTTTGCAGAAGAAAATTACAGTAGCTGTGCAAGAGAAGCAGCAAACGTCTGAACATCTTGTTGCACAATAAACTTGGCTTGCACAGCTAACGTTCTTCTGCAAAACCATTCGGAAGTACAGAGCATGCAGAATATACTTGAGGCTCTCTTGTGCTTGCAATGTCTTTCATTGGATCACATTGCCCCTTGCGTTTTTCACAACTGAATCTCTGCAGCTTTGCTTGAAAAAAATAACCTTACCAGTCTCCCATATCTGTGCTGCTATCTGACCATCAGTGACAAAACTATTTTGAAGTACAGAGCATGCAGAATATCTTTGAGGCTCTCTTGGGCTTACATGTTTAATGCCTGTCTTTCATTGGACCGCATTGTCTCTTGTGCTTTTTTACAGCTGAATCTCTGCAACTTTGCTTTAAAAAAAAAATGTTACCGGTGTCCAGTATCTGGTGCTGCTGTCTGACCAGCGGTGACTGACTCCTGCACTACAACAGACTAGTTTAAATGACTTGCTTTCATTATCGACAACAGGTTCAAGCCATCAATTAAGCAATGTACTACAAGGGGGTGTTGGTGATGCCAGGATTTACCCATGCCCTGGGGTGTTGTTTGGCTACGAGGCGCAGCCAAGTGGCCAAAACAACCCAGGGCATGGGTAAATCCTGGCATCACCAACATTCTCGAGTGGCATATTGCGATTATACAATGGACATCTGTATATTTTGTGTGTGAAAAAATAAGAAAAAACTAAGTTGGTTTAGGTGTTTTATTAGTTTTTATTAGATTTGTTCTCACACTTGGAAAAATAGTGCTTTGTTGGTAGGTATGCATATGTGCAGTGGTGCCAGCAAGTGGGTGAGGAGATACTCTTAATGGTTACAGTTTGAAGAAAACAGAGGCTCGAGGAAACCGCGGGTCCAGAGTCCAGCAAAGTAAGCTGTACTAGTGCATATTAAACAGAGCAAAAACGAAGAGAGGTAATTTTGTTGTGGGATGTTTTTTACAGTGTCGCTGACAAACTGTAAGAACAGGGTTCTAAAAGTAAAATGGAAAGACAGAGCCCGGGGAAAGAGCAACGTGATTCTTTTTTTCCCAAAAAGCCAGAAAAGAAAAAAAAATGAATTTCCTGTGATTTGGAGTTTTTTTTTTAAATTCATAGCTGAATTACATTTTTGAAACTTGTGGGATTTTTCACATTGTTTACTCCGACGGCAACATCGTGGCTTTGTGGGGGTTTAACCCTGCGACTGTCAGTGTTTTTGCCAGTTTTGTGTTTGTGATGATTGCATTGATTTCAGGGGAGCCCTTGATGTGGCTTACTGGTGGCTAGTACCTCTTCCCATGGGGTGATTGTAGCTTTTACAATGGGAGAGGTGTGCCAGATAGCCAATGAGATTAGAGGATTTGTGCTTCATTTCTATGCCCATTGTATAATTGATAATACAAAGTGCTGGCTTTGTTTTCTTTTGTTTATTTTATAATCCCATACAGTATGTTTGAAACTAATTCAATTATACCATTATGGATTCAACAGACTTATTTTTTATTACAGTTGATTTATCTCTATATGTAGAACATGTAGAATGTGACTTGCTAGATTGCTATAAGCGGACTTTCTTACCATCCTAGTAAAGTTCTACCAACCCTCCTAGCAAATGATCTAAATGAAACTTAACTTGGTTAGTAAAGTGTAACAGGATAATAATTATTTTATTAATGGCTTACATGTTAACACAGTGATGGTCTGCTAAATTCTGCGGACAACAGTTCAAATAACCAGTGTAACACTAAGTACACATTTAGGAAACTTGACAAAATTTTACTTATATTCACCAAAATGTCTCACCTTGTCCCGCTGAAACAGAAGAACCCAACCTTCACTAACCAAGTTAAGTTTTATTTCTCATTTGCTAGGAGGGTTACTTGAACTTTACTAGGATGATAAGAAAGCCAGTTTATGGGAATCTAAAAAGTATCGTATTGATTGTGCTCGTCATGTAGAACAAGTGGTAAACTGAGGCGTATGAACAGAGAAAAGACCGGAAACTAGTCGGATTAGATCTATAATGTCATGCTTCATACTGTGTCGATATTAAACCAGAAAACACAAAAAAAGGCAGGTTTGAGAGAACAAAAAGAAAAAAATAAGCACACAGCCAGAGCAGAATAAATATACAAATATTTTATTTAAATACACAGTATGTAAAATACTAGGCTATTCACCAAAATGGTGATGGGGTAAAACATATACTCTTACGTTTCGCCAAGCATGCTGCCTAGCTTCATCAGAGATAGTATATCTGTGTAACAAGTGAATATATAAAGGGAAAATCACCATGTGCAAAATGTGAAAATAACTAAAAGCAATGCTAAAACAATTACAAGACCCTGAATGTCATTACTGCTAGCACATACTCATAAAATAGATACGCATACATCTAAATAATGGCTCTATTAATTTTTCAATTAAGTAATGCTACAGCCACTCTATATAAGTGAATGACATCAGGGTTATGTTATAATAAAAATCACTTGATATAGTTATTAATCATATAGGATGGAAAATCGTGACTCTACAACAATTATTTAATTTACAAATAGCTACAGCCATTCTATGTAAGTGAAAAACAAACACATTTGTACAATTGAAAATCACTTAATATAAAAGTAGCTCATTCAAATTAATCAGCCTCTGGATCTAATATTTACCAAAAAAAACGTAAAAGTATCATGAGTCCAATTTAAATCAGCATCAACATCAAATGTCTCACACAATATTGTGGCACAAAACACACAGGGAGAAAAAAGGTTTACAGAAAAGCCACTAAATCTGTGTTATCATTTAGGCCCATACCTTCCCTAGATCTTCAAACAAAGATCCAAAAGCTTTTACACTGTCTTATCAGTTGTTTTAAATTACCTCCTCTAGGACCCACTGCAACTTTTTCAAGACCCACAAATTTGATATTGTGTGTGGAATTTGAATTTTGACAGCTCTGAACATGTTGCACTATAGCATATGTCATATCCATTTTAAAGTATTTTACACACTGTCATATTAAATAAAATACTTGTACGTTTATTCTGTTCTGGCTGGGTGCTTATTTTTTTGTTTTGTCTTTACCATTATTTAAGCACCAGCCTTTTCCTTTGTTTGCTAGCAGGTTTGACAGAAGAAGTAGTGGTGATTACACGGCCATTCAGAGTTGAAACAGTAATATTTCGGCTTGCTTTCATATCCCAGACAACGACAATTGCACAATGGGAAAGGAAATGTCTGCATCCATATGACATGAAAACAAACCAAAATATTACGATGACCAAAAAAAGAGTGAGAAATGGAATGATATGTGATTCCATGGGCAGTGATATAATTTGAATGGATCCATAATTGAAGCCATATACTGTATTACAAACACTTATACCTGCCTATGATGCCCGATATGGACACACCTTGGGAGGTGGCAGTTGGAGTTAACAAATCATGTTGTGTACTTCTCAAGATCTGGCTCTTGCACTTCAGAACAGACGGGGCAATTAACTCCCAAAAATACAAAATAAATAATAAATAAATGAATAAACCAGTGTTTGAACCAAAGGCAGAAAACACGGTCCAGTCACACAATGTTAAACATTTGTTTTCTCTGACCCTGCAGACATTGTCAGAGTAGCTCTCAAAATTCAGGGTCCAGATGTGGCAAGGTTGCTGCCAGGACCCACACTATGTACTGATCGACAGGGCTAGTCCAGAAGTTAGCAGTTGTGGGAAAATTTAGTGGACTGCACAGTCCTTTTCTGCAGTGCAATTCAAAGAGTAGAAAGTGGAAAGCTGTCCTAAACCATGAATAAAAGTAGTAATGGACCATTGTGGGGAACGTCATGGACACAGAACTGTTGTGATGTTGGGCATCATGATGGTGGGTGAATTAAGTGATTTGCCCCTGGCCCAGGTGGGGAAAAGGCCAATGTGATCACTCTCGGGTGAAAAATACATGGACAGACAAGGGTGTGGGCAGATACAGAAATATTGCTGGATGATATGAGCTACTTGCGTCCCTCATGCACCTTTACTGAGCATCCTCGGGGTAGCAATGTTAGACAGGTTATTTCATGCACTGACCCATGCAATGCTGCAAACATCCACTGCACATAACCTGACAAATAATCAACCATTGTGGAAGAAAGGCCCTCATCACAAACTTGCCGTCCCGGTATTAGTTGTCACGGGTGGGGTGGATGGTCAACTTACCATAGGGCAAGCAGCCATTCAGGGTCAGAAAAGTACATGGTTTGCTTACAGTGAGATAAGGATGTCTGTGTGCTGTTGCAAAGTTGTGCTTGGCAAAAATGCTCTTGACACCACTAGTCAGATGCATAATGGGCAGAACATCATTTTGGAAGACAGATTCAGGGCTGGTGAATTCCTATGTTCATGGAGGGGGCCTACAGTGGCACCATTTCTGGCAACTCATGCAACAGCACAAAGTGGCACTTCAGGAGAAAAAAAAACTGCCACTATCTGGGGCCCGGGTCTCATGTGCAGCATAGTTGGGGGTAGGGGAGGTAAAGATATGAATATAAGAAAACAGACATGAAATCCATTGGCTGTGTGTGTAAATAAGTAAAGCTCAGTGACATTGTGGTGGCAGATGAAAGCAGAATCAATTGTGGTGCTGCACATGAACAAGGAAATGGGCACAGTGACCTCTACTCTTTTGTCTGGTGGTGGCAATTCCATTGTGGACCATGTGACATCCAGATGGCCACAGTGTACCTGCTGAAATGGAATGAGTTAGTACACTGGGTCTGCAAGGGACAGTGCCCCACTCTGTATAGTGTCACTGCTTGACCTGGCTGCTACATTCACAGTTCTACTGCTTCGCATTGAGAATTTGGTAGTGGCTAGAATGCTAGAACCCCACATGCACATGAAGAGTAAACAGCGATACTTTCAAAAAATACCTCTATTTCTGTACTGAAGACAAAAATGAAGGTAAGAAGCTTCAGAGACTATGCTGCATGGCATAAACACAAAGTCAGACAACAGCTGTAAGAAATTTGTATCCCTGCATCACCAAGCAATTGCTAGCATACGATAGGTAAAAAAAAGTAGTGCGAGAGAGGAGGGGGCCACGGTGCACAGGCTTGGAGGTGACTTTTAACACCTCATGAGGTTGTCCATTCACAAGCTGCTTTTCTTCAGGTCTTAGCAAGTTGACTGCAGGGCTCTGCCCATGCAGCCCTAAAAAAGGAAAGAAATGCTCATATCCCTACTAAGGGTTGAACCACTGATCTATTGCCTGATAATCAAACACACATTCATTGTGCCACTGAACAGCTGATAAGTGAGTTGCTGTTCTTATGATGTAGATTTCAGAAATAGCGCCTTTTTAAAAAAAATAAAGGCTGATTGATAGATTGATTGCTAGAGGTTATTTCAAACCTGCAAAACAGGCAACTGGAATCTAATCCCAACAGGCACTTTACCTTCACAAATTGTTGTTCTTAAGCTAAATTTACTTCTCATATAATTTATTATTCCTCTCCACACCTCCATCAATGACAACTCAACTGAATTTCCATCTTATTAGAAGAGTTGAAAAAACTGTTACATCCTGCCAGGATTCAAACTATGTCTACCTGAATTTAAACCATGGATTCTTTGCTTCTTAAGCAACACACATTCAGTATGCCACACAAGCTGCAGGTAAGTGAGGTGCATTTACTATGGTGTAATGGTTATGTCATGACCTGCAAAACAGGTGACTGGGGATCTAATCACAGCAGGCAATTTAACTCTGCAAATTGTTGCCTTTAACTAAATTTAATTATCATATAATTCACTATTCAACATCCACACTGCCATGAATCATCACTCAAATGAATATCCATCTTTCAAAAAATGTTTATGTTCCTGCCAGAATTTGTACTGATGATCCATTCCCTGCTAAGCAAACACACATTCAATATGACACTGAGCAGCTGGTAAGGGAGTTGCACTTACTACAGTATGATGCAGAGTTTACATCACAGCCTGCAAAACTAGTGAATGGGGATCTAATCCCAGCAGGCAATTAACCTTCCCAAATTATTGTTCTTAGCTAAAATTACTTCTCATATAATTTACTATTCCAACTCCACACCACCATGAATTGCCACTTAAGTGAGTTTCCATCTTCATGTTTCAGTCCCTGCCAGGATTTGAACTGTTGATCCTTTGCCTACTATAAAAAGCACATTTAGTGTGCCACTGAGTGACAGGTACGTGAGCTGCAGTTCCTGTGGTGGAGAGGTTATGTCACAACCTGCAAAACAGGTGATTAAAATGTATTCAAACCTAGACAAGCCTCAGCCAGCACTAATTTAATTGACTACAACATGCTGTAGTACAAAGTTTAATTATTTGAATGTCTGCTATTTTAGCTCTGCTGAAACCATTCACTACATCAGCAATATCAACTGACAATTTCTCTCATACAACAAAAGTTGCAGTGAGAAAGAAAAATTGTACAATACCGAGGATCACACCCAGCCTTGTGTAGGTCTGAAACTCAACACTTAGATTTAAAAGCCCTATCACTGACATTATCAGTGACAGCATGCAGCTGAATCAGTCACACTGATTATAAGCTTAAACTTGACTTAATGCACAAAAGAGTATGTGTAACCACAATAGATGCTATTAGCTATACTGTTGGCACCTAAAAAGGGGAAAACAAGAAACACCCTATCTAAGGTAGTGAAGGGGGACAAAATAATTACCAAGTAGATGGGTAGACAGAAAAGGACTAAAACAACAGAACACTGGGCAACAGGGAGAAGGCACAGTCCATAGAAAGGGAAATATAAAGGCAGTTATGGGAGTGGTGCAGTGTAATGGCTGCAGAGCAGCAGTTTTCCAGAGTCTTTCTGGAGGCTGAGGTGTTGTCCCATATGCATACACCTCTCTGTGTTGGGAGTGAGGTTATTTGTCTCTGGGCCAAGTTGACTGGGTTCCAAAGACCTCTCCCAACAGGTGCCACTGGGTGCACCATCATTGCTCCAGAGGTTGCATAGGAGTAAGTAGGCTTGCTGGACTGTGGTGGGCTACAGGAGGGTGATGGGTGTTGGATTATGGGGCTCATTCCTCAAGGCTGTGCTATAGCAAAATTACTTTGCTGCTGTCATTGGATGAGATTACCGGGAAGAGGAACCCATCATAGTGGCAGGGGAGGATGTAGGGAGTCCTCCATAGAGGATGTCCCAAGGTGGGAGGGAGGGAGGGAGAGGACTCCAGCTGAAGAGGAAGCAATTTCTGTTTGGGTACTCAATTGTTAGGAGGTAGATTTGGGAACAGGATGGTAGGGACAGAGGGAGGTACAGTAAGGTGAATATGTAATGCCACAGCTCAGTTGAATGAACAGGAGATCCAATAAACCACTACAGCAGCAGGCAGGAGGAAAAATTCTGCTGGGTCAAGTGTAAAAAAAAGTGAAAAATCATGCACTTAGGGCACAGCAACCCAGAGGCAGAGTATAGAATAGGGAAAAAGGTATTAGTAGTCACCAAACAAAAATGGGACTTTGGAGTAATCATTCATCATGATCTTTAGGTGGTGAGGCAGTGCAACAAGGCAGTAGGCAGGAACGATGGGAACCTAGAGTGCATAGGGAGGGCTATCACCATCAAAAGCAGGGATGTGGTGTTACCACTGTATAGATCATTGGTAAAACATCACTTGGAATGTAGTGTACAGTCTGGAGATCACATCTTAAAAAGGACATAGACAGTGTGGAGACTGTCCAGAGGAGGTAACTAAAATGGTGCAGGGGCTGCATCAGAAGCCCTTTGAGGAGAGATTTAGGGATCAGAATATGTACACCTTGAAAGAGAGGAAGGAGACTAGGACATGATAGAGACCTAGAAATATCTCACTGGGTTGAACAAGCTACAGGAGGAGAGTATTTTTCAGAATATAAGGTGCATTAGAAAAAGGGGACTTGCAATGAAGCTGGAAGAAGGACACTGTAGGAGAGATGTGAGAAACTATTTCTTCTTTGAAAGAGGAGTGTATGCTGGGAACAGTCTTCCAGTGGAGGAAGAGGGAACAAAAACAGTGGTGGGCTTCAAACATGCATGGGATAGACACAAGAGAATCTTAGTTGGGAAACGGGGAGGAGCTGGAGATCAGGTAGGGTCTGCTGTGACAGTATAGTTAGGGAAAAATAGGCAGAATGTGTGGGCCAAGTGGCTCATATCTGCCAAAAAATTATTTGCTTCTATGTTTAAATTACATAGAAAAGTAGAATTTGTTGTCAGTAAAGGACCACCTGGTCCAACCAGTCACTCAGATCTTCCCTTCTTAGTCCTTCCTTTCACAACCTAACCGATCTCCGGTGACCCTCCCTCCCTCCCTGTCTATTCTGTAATATTCCCTTAAGTCTATCCCACACATGCTTGAAGCCCCACACTGTCTTCTCCTTCACCACTTCTTCTGGCAGTCTGTTCCAGATGTCTTCCACCTTTTCAGTAAAGTAGTACTTCCTCACATCCCTCTTAAACTCTGTCCCTCTAGATTCATCACATGCTTCAGGTCCTGGTGCTCTTTCTCATTAGAAAGATACTCCCCTCATGTACCCTGTTTATTACTGTGAGGTACTTCTAGGTCTTTATCATGTCCCATCTTGCTATTTTCTCTTCCTGGGAAACTAAATTACTTTGTTAACTATTAGTTTATTTCATTTTAATTTTTCATTTTAATTTTTTATACTTGTTAGCTCATGAGCAAAATTGCCCATTAGATAAGCTACAAGTTATAAAACCATACACCATAAATACAATACAATACAATACAATACAATACAATAGGCAAGGGAAGGGGGCAGCTGCAATCTGAAAGGCTGAAGTGCTGCACTCTCGAGCAGACTAGATAGATTGATAGGCCTGTATCTGCTGTCAATTTCATACAATACAAACAAACTTAATAGAATACAACATAAAATTACTACAACATGGTAACCCATGAAAAAGGTGACCACAATTGAATGCCTGCAAAAATGGTGACTCAATTATGGCACCTCTGTTCAGGGCTACCTGGCAGGGGGGTGTCCGGATACTGGGGTGGGCGAGGTAGGGTGACAGGAAGTATGCACATATACACGCTGGGGGGGTAGAGGCAGGGGAGGGAAGGTATGTGGGAGGGGGTGTGGTGGACAGCTGCTGAGCTGGTTTTGGTTGGGAGGTGCAGGGTTTAGGTTGAGCGTGGATAGATTTTTTTGCTGGTAGGGCCGCTTTTCATTTTCAAGTATTTCACCCCAATGCACCCCTGGAGCTGAGAATCCATTAGTAGGGGGGCATGGCGGACAAAGCCCCCGGGAGTGTGTGGGGGGCACAGCCCTCTGCATTAAATAAAATCCCATAGATCTTGGGCCCCCCTTTTGCTCTTTGCCATGAGTGTGCATCGGAAAAATTCATTTCCGGCAATGTACACTCACCCTAACGGTGATCGCTGTTCCATGATCACCATTATAGCATAGAACCCATCAACACTATAGAACCCACACATTAAACATTAAATGCAGGTGCATTCATTCATTTTAATAAGACATTGTTTTAATCTGGTTTGGAATGTTCTGATGGTTGTACAGTTAGAGATTTCATCAGGTATAGTATTATAGAAAGTTGATGCCCTGTATAAAACAGATTTTTTATCGATTGAGTTTTTTAAATAACGGAATTCTAAAAACATATTTACTCTGTGACCTAATCACTTGTGAATTTATGGCTCATGGGGAAAATGGCAAGATTGTTTGTGGTAAAAGTCCTATGATTCCTTTGTAAAGCAAGATAGCTATTGTTAGGTTCATTCTGTTTTTTTAAAGAAAGAAAGACACTCTGCTACTTTTAACAAATAACAATGTTTTCTCCTTGGGAGATTGGTCATGAATCAGAGTGCACTATTAAAGGTCACCTTTAATTTTGCAAAACTTCTATCACCGGTAGCTGAATATACAATCATCCGATAATCAAGTACACTAAACAATAAGCTATGTATCAGTAATCTTTGAGATTCAGGTACTAGATAAGACCAAACTCTGAGCAAGAGCCCCAATCTCTGATGGACCAATTTGGTAACATTTCTAACATGAAGTTCAAAAGAAAAGTTGCTATCTAAAGTAATCCCTAAATATGTAAAACTGTCAGCATTTCAATGGGTTCACCTTTTAAATCTACTACTGAAAATTTTAATTCCTGCAAAAATCATGGCCTTTGTTTTTTTAGTGTTTAACACCATCCATCTAGACAAAAGCTATTCCTGAAATGAGTTGAAATCTTTTTGTACAACCCTCAGAACATCATCAGACTGAACCCCAGTACTAAAGATAACTGAATCATCTACATACAGGGTTATTTCAGACTCTTAACATGATTCAGGGGCAGAGTTCATGGACACTGAAAAAGAAGGAGGCCTAAAATTGAGCCCTGCGGTACCCCACATTTAATCAGCTGGGATTCCAAGACACTTCCAGCAATTCTAGTTCTAGGCATCCTATTACTCAAGTAGTTGTCAAGCCACTTTATTGCATCATTTGAAAAATGTAATTACAAAAGAGAATCTAGCATCAGGCCATGATCAACAAGGTTGAAGGCCTTGGTGAGGTCCACAAATACCGCTGTGGCAGAGTGCTCTTTATCAAGGGCACCCTACATGCAGTTTGTGAACCTCACAAAGCCTGTCTCAGTATTATGTTTTGATCTAATTGTATGTTGTGAACTGGTTAATAAATTGTATTTTTCCAAGTAATTAGTTATTTGATCAAAAATAATACTCTCCAGAAATTTTGATAGTGGGACCAGAAGTGAAATAGGTTGGTAATTAGAAACATATTCCCTTTTGCCAGACTTAAACATAGGTTTTATGATTGACAATTTCACCAGCTTGGGAAAAACCCCATGACACAAAGAAAAGTTAAATAGAAATGCTAATGGGGATGAATCCCCAGCTTAATAAGACTAAAGTTAATACTGGATCATCTTGATCAATGTTAGTACATGGGTCATACTTTAATACATAATCCTTGACTTGATCGGGTGTGACATTTAGAAAATAAAATTTTGGGTGATTTGTGTTACTATCCATTTGTGAGTCAATTACAGTTGTGGTGGTACTGTGGTTTACTCTCTGAATAGGTTTAGACCAAGATGCATTACCCAACTGTGACAAGAAACACCAATTTTGGAGATTTTAGCAGCCAAGAAGAATCTTAACAGTGGCTTAAACCTTATTTGTGTAGGACCTCATGAAGGATGATTGGGTCATGAGAGTTGAATGGATCAGCGATAGTCTGTGTTACCAGCATTACCGAAGTCTTTCAGATGCTAAATAATCTTCGAGAAAAAGTCTGTTTCTGAAATCTAGGCCATAACAAAAACACAAGGTGGGTGTCACCCAAATTCTGTACCTGATTCAGATTTAGTCAGTCGGATGAATTTGGGTCCAGAGAAGTGATACCATAGCTTTGTTTCAGCGAGGCACAAGGTAGACAAAGAGAGAGACAGAGAGAGAGAGAAGGCATAAATGTTTCAGCCCAGCTCTTACTCTTTTTACTGGGGTTTGTATGTGAGCTTGTTCCAAGAAGACTGCCATACTGTGTGTCTGTAGAGAGGCTTGAGGTAACAAAGAGTAGTGCAGACTGTAACGTAAAAAGACCCTGAAACTGGTAGGGAAGATAGAAGCATTTACCTGCATAAACGTGAATGTTCTTATGGGCTGGCAGTATAGCCTAGAGGTTAGAATAATGAGCTGTGAACGAGCTTGGTCCATCCCAGCAGACCAGCCCTTGATTTGATTCTCACAACCTCCACTGGCATTCCGTGTGACTCTGAGCAAGTCATTTAACCACAGAGTGCTCCAAGGTCACCCCTGAAAACAGGCACTTGTGCCTAGTGGGCCTTACCCAGTTACCAAAGCCTAAATAAAAAAATACATTTTTATAATCCTGGTTTTGTACAGTTGTTTTACTCCTGTATGTATAAAGAGTTTATGTGATGTACCTGAATATTACCACAAAATTTAGACAACCAGTGTTTAGTAATAAATTTATTTTTCTTCATATTGAAGTAACTGGTTGTTTGTGACTGCGTCTTGAAGAAAAGGCACCTTCATAAAGGAAAGAAAAGTAAAAGGCCTATGAGAGAGTACAGTCTGTCTATTCAGAGCAGAGACCCTCACTATGGGAAGTCTGAAAGACAGCAGATGTTTGAAAGAGTTATTATACCACCCAAGCCATGGTCTTAGTGGCAAAGGCCTGAGAGAGCAAGAGGCACACTGAAGATTGCGAGGTGTTTTGACCGTCATAATATTGCACATTATACATACACTAGAACTCTGGAAAATGCAGAATTCCAACAATATAAGTTGCCCTAAATGGCAATTCTGCTTTTCAGAATTTAATTTTGAATTCCCTGGAATTCCAAAAGGCATTTCTATATAAGCCACAGTATAGTTTTCCATAGATTGTGCACACTGTGGAATAATTTTCTACTGACTGCTGAAAACATGTAGCCACAAAAATCATAAATCCATTCCTCTTGCAAAATGATGGAATTCTGCGACCAACTGAATTTTGCAGAATTAGGTGGAATGTTCTGAAATTCCACATAATTCCATTAAATAAGAAATTGAAAATTATACATAGCACTTATATACTTTTATTTAGCCCCCTGTGGCTCCTTTAAAAATGCGGTATACATGTAGCAGCTGCATTGCTGGCTGACTGTATTATAACAAAGTACAGCAGTTCAAGAAATTCAGGTACCCACCAGCCATTTAAAGATGGACTCCACAGCTTAGTACATTTTAGAACATTTATTGAAAAAATTAAAAAAGTAACAACCACCAAGGTCTGTACCGCTTGATACACTTTGGATACCAAGAGATTCTTTATCAAAAGTTAGAATACAGACACATTACCACACAATAAACATACTAAATATAACTGACCTAATTTATGATGTCATAATTGGCAAGTTTTAAATCAGTGGAGCTACACCATCACATGTTCATTACTCTAATTAAGAAAATTGCTAAAACCATTTCTTTGAAAATACCAATTAGACACAACACTTGAGCCAACTGTGCAAAAAAGGCAAAGCGGCAAATCAAAATGCAAGGTATGTACAGTACCACAATCAGACAAAACATACAGCATGGTGGTGGAGGGTGGGGGGAATACTTAGAATGCCAAAAACATTTTCTGTTCTTATTTTCTCTTATTACTATACTGCTTCTAGTCACAATACAACTTTTATTTCTTATTTTCCAAATATGGCTTAATGTCAAAACCTGCCTTCTGACCTGGTTTTCTTACAGCTCCCAGTCTGATAATCCCCAACGTCTCTCTCTCTTCAGGACAGGGTTGTTAAAATTAAATCCTCTAGGGTTTCTATTTACTTTGTCAATAACCATGAATTAGAACTTATGTTCCCTTCCATTCTGAGACTCCCCTATTAAGTAGCTGTTGCATAAAGACGATCAGCTCTCTCTATCACTCGCATGTGCTTCCCAAGTCTTTGCTTGAACAATCTGGTTATTTTGCCAATGTAAAATGCTATCCAAGTACAAACAGTGAAGTAAATCACTCCAGCTGTATGTATTGCATGACATGAACTATCTAATCCCAAAAATGTTTTGACGACACTTGTAAAATTTCCACATGTTCTCATAGACTCACAATGTAAGCAATTCTTACATCTAAAACAACCTAGGAAGACTAGGTTTGCTGGCCAAGGCACCTAGCTTCACCTGAGCTCTTTTCTTCTAGGTTGCTTGAAAGGACAGAGCAAATAACCTTACCAGAGCAAGGAAAAGGATTAAGGTTTCTTTTGGCTGGGCAGATTTACTGTGTGTTGTTATTTTTATTTTGTACTCACAGGGATTGTTACTGTTCTTGCTAACATTTTATTGCTTTATTTTTCTCTGATTCATATTGTTATTGCTGGGTATACCTTCTGCTGGTATTATTACAGGGTGTGCCTACAGGTGTGTGCTTACAGGTTACTGCTGTAATCTTCTGATTCAAATTGTCTTTTGCAAGGTATATCTTCTGTTGCTGCTTTATTTTTCTATGTAGCAAAGTGTTTCTTACAGGGTATATCTTCTGTGAAATTATTACAGGTGGTGCTTTGCACGTTTTACAGTTTAATCTATCATTAGGATAAGCTTTCAGGGCTACTGCATTTGTTGCTGGCTGATTGTTTCTGCTCTTACCTCCTTGTTTCTTTCATCCATGGTTCTTCTTTTCAGCAGGGAAGGGCCCAGCCACCCACCCACCCCATCCCTAACCACCCCACTCTACACTACTTTTATAGGGTAGCACAGTTGTGACATTTCCTGTAGCAAAGCAGGAAGGGGCGGATCAGAGGGGTATGCACACAGTGACCTCATTTACAGGGGCACTTGTAATTTAACTTGTTATAACAAGTTATACAAAAACAAACAAATGAAACACAAAATCAAACTTTTGCTTTCATTTTCTTCCTTCTAATTACTCTGACCAGGTTATAAACCCAGCAACTTATCTGGAATGGATATCATTAACTGCAGGTACTACGGAGCACTTTTCAGAAGGGCAGTTTTACACAAGTTCGGACACTGTCCTACATGCTGGGCCATTGGAGATGTAAGGGCTCAGCTCCAGGCAGCATGGGCAGAGATTGCATGCCTCAAATTGCATAGTCAAGAGGAAATATAAGAACTGCCCACCATTTCCCTAACATCCAACAGAATCACCTTGACCGCAGAGGGAAGCTGGTCCAGGAGGTTGGCAGGTGGTTAGGAGGGGCAAATTGAGTGCCCCATCACTCAGTGATCTCCAACATATCACCTCCACAAACCATATAAAAACTACAAACAGGTATCTGCCTCTATCTCCAAAATCAAACAAAGTGGCAGAGGACACTGCAGAGCAGAACACTGCAGCACAGGAGCTAGCACAACAAAACTCACCCAAAACAAGAACCAAAACAAAAACAGCAAAAAAGAAATCCAAAAAACTTCTGATCATAGGACACTCCATGATTCGGGGAGTTGATACCTATCTCCAGCCAGGGGTAATGGTCAGATGTCTCCCAGGTACATCAGCGTGGAGAGACACTGACCGCATTGCTAAAATTGTTCAGGAAGCAGGAGAAATCATTAACATCCTGGTACACATAGGGAATAGCGATCTCGCCAGTCAGTCAGTTGTAGAGACCAAGGAACACCTGACCAGGCTGGGTGGCAAACTATCATCCATTTCATATGGCATCTCCTTCTCTGAGATTCTGCCAGTCTGGGAGAGGGGGGCAGATGGACAGAAGGTCAGAGAAGGGGAGATAGGGGAGCTAAACATGTGGTTCAAAGGGCTGGTGCCAGGAAAAAGGACACAAATTTGTATGGAACTGGCAACAGTTTTGGAAGCAAAAGTTCTTTAAAATTGATGGGCTACATCTGACTAAGGAGGGTGTCAGTGCATTGGGACAGAAGTTTGACATCTTTGCAGAATATTTAAACTAGCAAATGGGGAAAGGGGTGTAGCACCCCATACGTCAAATAGGAAGAACACCCCTCCCCCCTCAGCTAGTCGTCAAACAGGAGTTAAGCATGTTTGTAGTTCATTTGTATCACCAGGTAAGGAAAAAAGTCTGTCTCCCCATACGACACCCAGGGGAAACAAGACCTCGCCCAACAACTAACACACCAAAATCTGGCCAATGGAAAATCATGTACTCAAATGCTCGCAGTCTGGGAAACAAGATCCCAGACCTGCAGGCAATAATGACAGAGTCTAAACTGGACATAGTAGCCATTAGCGAGACATGGTTTACCAGTAACCATGCTTGGGAGACTTCAATACCTGGCTATGTACTGTTCAGAAGAGACCGAGGTGCAAAAAGGAGGGGTGGAGTGACCCTTTATGTCAATGAAAATATCAGAGCTACAGAAATTCATAATACACATAAGGAGCCAGAGGAACTGTGGGTCACCCTGGAAACAGGAAATGGGACAGCCATACAAACTGAGGTTGTGTACAGGCCTCCAGATCAGGGGGAGGACATAGACACATTATTGTTAGAAGATATACAAAACATGACAGTTAAAGGGAAGGTTATGATAATGGGAGACTTCAAAATGCCAGATACAGATTGGTCAATACCAGCAGGAACATCTGCCAGAACTAGACTCACGGTGGATTCCCTGCAGGGGAAGGGACTCAAACAACTGGTACAACAACCCACAAGAGACAGGGCTGTCCTAGATCTAGTACTGAATAACAGGGAAAGGATCACAGATCTCCTTGTAGAAGGTCACCTGGGGGCCAGCGACCATTACATGGTATGGTTCAATTTGGCCACTAGAACTAAATCATCCCATTCTAAGGCAAACTTATGGGACTTCAGAGGAGATGACTTTGATAAGATGGCCAACAGAGTTGGAGGCCCAATCTCCGCAGAGACATAAACAGGATGGAGGCAGTCCAGAGGACAGCAACCAAAATGGTGCAGGGTCTGCATCGGAAGACATATGAAGAGAGACTTAAGGAGCTTAATATGTATAGCCTCAAGGAGAGAAGGGAGAGGGGGGACATGATAGAAACTTTCAAATTCCTCAAAGAAATCAACAAAGTCCAAGAGGGTAGCATATTTCAGAAAAAGAGGTGTTCAAGAACAAGGGGGCACAATTTGAAGATGGGGGGGTGGCTCAGAGGTAATGTAAGGAAGTATTTTTTCACAGAGAGGGTTGTGGATGAATGGAACGGCCTTCTGGAGGAGGTTGTGGAGTCAAAAACAGTGGTGGAATTCAAGCATGCATGGGACAGTCATAAAAGGCAATTCTAGGGGGTGGGGGTAGGAAGAAGTAGGCTGTTGGTCAACTAGGATCTGCAGCTTATCCATTAGGTAGGGAAATGGGAAGACTGGGTAGGCCAAGCGGTCCTTATCTGCTGTCAAATTCTATGTTTCTATGTTTCTATGAGTTAGGCTAGCCCTGGCAAAAAGAAATACAGGTGAGGGGGTACAGGCAAAGTGGGCAAGCATTAAAGATGCCATACTTGAAGGAACATCCTTGTGTTAGAAAGAAAAGGAAGTGCAAAAGAAGAAGGAAACCACTTTGGTTCTCAAAAACAGTAGCAGAAAAGGTCAGAGCCAAAAGACTGGCCTTCAGGAAATAAAAGGGAACACAGCAGGATGATGATAGGAGGCATACCAAGCTTCCCTAAGGGAAGCAGGGAAGGCAGTAAGGCAGGCAAAGGCCCAAACTGAGGAAACACTAGCACAAACAGTAAACGAAGGTGACAAGACTTTCTATAGATACATTAGTGAAAGAAGAAAGTCCAGAGGGGGGATTGCTAAGATCAAAGGGATAAGGGGTCATGTGAGGAGGAGGACTATGTAAAAGCATCTATCCTAAATATCCTAAATAGATACTTCTGCTCAGTATTTACTGAAGAGAAGGTTGGGCAGGGTCCACAGCTCAGCATCATGGACATGGGGCGAGGGAGGTGTGCACTAGTCCTGTCACAAAAGAAAGGGTTCTACAAGAGCTCGATAAGTTTAGGGTGGACAAGGCAATGGGACCTGATGGCATACATCCCAGGGTACTAAAGGAGCTAAGGGTGGAACTAGCAGAGCCATTATCAGAATTGTTCAGTGAGTCTCTGAGCACAGGAGAGGTCCCAGAAGACTGGAGAAGAGCTCATGTGATCCCGCTCCTCAATAGTGGTAGCAGGGAGGAGGCAGGGAACTACATACCAGCCAGTCTTACCTATTATGGAAGCACTCCTTAAGGAAAGGATAGTGCAAGACCTGGAATCCATAGGAGGACAGGATCCAAGACAGCATGGGTTTACAAAAGGAAGGTCCTGTCAAACTAATCTCATAGATTTTTTTGACTAGGTAACCAGGGTGGTGGACCGAGGGAGAGCAGTTGATGTCACCTACCTTGACTTCAGCAATGCTTTCAATACTGTTCCACATAGAAGATTGATAAATAAGCTGGGTAGGCTCGGGGTGGGTCAGAAGTCAGTCAATTTGGTGGCAAACTGGTTGACGGGCAGAAAACAAAGAGTGGTGGCAAATGGTATACAGTCAGAAGAGATGCAAGTCACAAATGGGGTACCTCAGGGATCAGTCCTGGGGCCAGTCCTCTTCAATACCTTCATCAGTGACATTGCAGATGGACTGGAGGGTAAGGTTTATCTGTTTGCAGATGACACCAAGATCTGCAACAGAGTAGATGATCCAGATGGGGTGGGCAGAATGAGAAGAGATCTGGATAAACTAGCAAAATGGTGGGAAGAGTGGCAACTGGAGTTTAATGCAAGGAAGTGCAAGATCATGCACATAGGGAAGAGAAACCCTGAAGCCACCTATCGGCTGGGAGGGGAGTCACAAGGAAAGAAAGAGACTTGGGTGTCATCATCACCGATGACCTGGAATCATCCAAGCAGACCACTAAAGCAGCAGGTAAGGCTAGAAGGATGTTGGAGTGTATTAGCATTTGTATCACAAGTCGGAAGAGGTAGGTAATAATCCTTCTTTACAAGACACTGGTTATGCCCCATCTGGAGTACTGTGTGCAGTACTGGAGGCCACACCTTCACAAGGACATTAACCAAATTGAGGCAGCCCAGAGAAGGGCAACCAAAATGGTGCAAGGACTGCATCAGAAAACATATGAGGACAGATTAACAGAGATCAATATGTATACCCCACAGCAAAGGAGGGAGAGAGCTGATATGATCGAAACATTCAAACACCTTAAGGGCATTAACAAGGTGAAAGAGTCTAACATGTTTCAATGTAAGAAAAATAGCAGGACAAGAGGACACAGCATGAGATTAGGGGGAGGCCGATTAAGGGGAAATGTGAGGGAAGTTCTTTTTCACAGAAAGGGTAGTGGATGCATTGAACGGCCTACCTCAGGAAGTGGTGGATATGAATACAGTGCAGGGCTTCAAACAGGCATGGGATAGGCATAAGGAAGCAATACAGATGAGTATGAATAGATATGCCATTGACAGAGCAAAGGCCAATGGCACATTCATAAGGCAGAAAAAGAAATGGGTAGACTGGATGGACCTTGTGGTCCTTATCTGCCATCAATTTCTATGTTTCTATGTAACCCTTTTTCTTGTCCAGCCATGTTCCTTCTTTTTTTTCTATAAAATGACTGTTTACTAGTCTGTCCTTAAGGTTTGGGACTCTTCTGTAAGACATTCTAGGCAGGGCTTCTGTAAATGTTTTCAAAGCTAGGTTGCTACCTAGAATGCTCCAGTGCTGATTTATAATATCTCTAACATATCTGGCATGTGCCGAATAAGTAGTTACAAAATTAAAACAACTGTTTGAGTGTTCTACTTGGATTTTATCTTCTGGGTGCATCTCCCTGCCTTTTTCTTTGGCCAATTGTTTTGCTTTCTGAATGATGACATCACTTTAACCTTTTTCTCTGAGCCTAGTTTCTAATTTGTCTGCTATCTCCTTGAAACCAAACCCTGTATTGCAGTTCCTCCTGGTCCGAAGGAACTGCCCCTTCAGAATATTTTTTCCTTATGTGCAGTGGATAGCATCTGAAAGATAGCAGCAAATTATTGCCATCCACCTGCTTTCTGTATAGCAGTGATCCTCATACTGTGGATTTAGAGCCTCATGTAGCTCTTCAGCTTGCCACCTGTGGCTCTTCACTGTAAGAGATGCAAATAGTTCCTGCACTATACAGTATTAAACAACCAGGATGCACTATAATACCACTGCACTGAACATCATCAAGCATAATTTGCAAAGTTTATTGCAAATTTTCTTGCAAGCTGCACCCTGTCAGACTGTTCAAATTTTAACTAATGTTTAGTAAATTAAATGAAATAAATGAAATGAAATAAATGTTTAGGAAATGAAATAATGTTATTTTACACTGGAGTGTGTTTGCCAAAATTTAGTAGGAGGTGTATGATGTGGCTTCTTGGCTAACGCTGACTGCTCATGTGGCTCCTGAGCCAGTCAGGACTGACTGCCACTGCTGTATAGGCTAGTTTCCACCCCTCCTGCATCATTCTTCCACAATGTTAGATCTAAAACAGTAATACTTTGTTAGTCACTACTGTACGTGAATTAATAAATTGAACTGCTGTGCTTATTTGTATTTGAGGAGCACCACCTACCTATTGCACACTTTTTTGTGTTCTATTATAACAAAGTGTATCTGCACAAAACATTGAGACATTTGTTGCATGAGGACCCTAACTTATTGTATGTTGTTCTTATGTTTTAATAAAGGAATGTCACCAGCATCAGCTAATTCGATAGTTTTCAGTTTTCTTCATTATCATTGGCACTATGTGTCATGGTGTTCAGGGCCTGAAGTTTAGCTACTCTCCATCTCAGCTGCTTGACTTCTGCCCTTTCAATGACCCCCCATCAGTAGTGACATATAGGCACTAAAGGAAGGTGGGCATTGTAGGGAGGTGGGATAGGGAGTGCTAATAGAGGGGCATTATTTGAGTGGTGAGGGCCAGGAGATACCCTGGGGCAAAATGAGACGTAGTGAGAGGACAAAAGTGATTTGTTCCTATGCCCAGGGCTTCCACCAGACCGAGTGAGCAGGTAGCTTTAAGGGCAACAGCACCCACTCATCTCCTTCTTACAGTGTTATGCAATCCTAGATCAATCAGGAACAAGATTTCTGTTGTGGCAGACTTGATTTCTTGGTTGACCTGACTTGCAACAGGGAGATCTGTCTGAGCGACAACACAGGTGCTGTACTGGAGGCTTCAGTCCCAGCTGGTTTCTGTGTGGTCTACTGCCCAAAGAGGGACAGAAGGGGGTAATGTGGCCATTTATTCTAGATCCAAGTGAAACTTTACTGTGCACCCAGTTGAGGAGACTTTGTCATTTGAATGTATGTCTGTATGTGAGGGTCCAAGTGCAGGTTGCAGGATCCTTATTGTGTACTGCCCGCCAGAGCACAAGAGGGATTTCCTGTAAGAATTCATAGACTTTGTCACTGAGTGGGGGCTGGATTCAAGAAGATGGTTAGTTCTGGGTTACTTCAGTGCCTGGATCAATGATGAACTCTTTGGTAGGGATTTCTTCCAGTTAATGGAGTCGCTTGGTCTTTCACAGTTGATTACTTCTGCAACCCACCAACATGGACATGCCTCGGATTTGGTTTTCTCACTAGGGCTCAAAATTAAAAGCCTTGAGATTGATCCTGTCAGCTGATTGGATCACTGCACGGTGAAGTTCACATTTTTGGCCCTCCTGAAGTCCATTCACACTGGAGATGGTAAATTACTGCCCTTTAAGGAGGTTGTCTCCAGAAGAATTCCAGGTAGTTTTAGAACTCACAGGTATGATGGTTGCTTGCAAGATGGGAGAGAAGGAGGTAGTGGTGGCCTATAACAAGACCATTGCCTCAGCCTTTGACTCTGTTGTACTAGTGTGTAGCTAACCCTGGACTTTGCAACTGAGATCGCCGTGGTTTAACAGGAAGCTCAGGGAGAGAAAGTCATTGGGTCGGAGATTGGAGCACCATTGTAGGAGATCTAGGAATGATGAGGACAAACAGGCTTTAAGAATTCACTACAGTGAATATCAAAGGGCAATCTCCCACAGGAAGGCAGCTTTCCTGTCAAGGGAGATTGCAATAGGGAAGAAGAGACTGGCTCAGCTCTTTCTTTTTTTTTTATTTATTATACTTTTTGCTGCTGCCAGCCACCCGGTACCTCAGCCCAGTCATGGACTCTCACTCCCACCTCCACATTAGATGCACCCTTTCGATGACCCCTGGCTTACCCCCCCAGGGTGGGGTTGCAGCACCGACCCCTTAAGGTGCTGCAGATGAGGGGATAGGTCAAACAGGCCATCCTGGAGGCTGATTGAAGTCGAGGGCGGGCTTCATCTAGGGCGGCCAGTGGTGTTGGTTTTTCTGGGTATGCAGGGGCAGGGACATGCAATGATGTCCAGTGTCTGCCCCGCCCCTAAGCTTGCTTTTGGTGCCTGTGCATGTGGTACATCCAGCCTCCACTAGGTATCCGCGTTGCACCAAACACTGTAACCCCCTTCCCCCTGGAGAAGGAGAGCAATCGTCAGATGCTCAGTCCTCCCCTGGCCGGCCCTGTGATGTTCTGGGTCTGTTCATGAACTCGGGTCACCAGCATTGCAGGTAGGTGCCCTGCCCCTGCACCAGCGGGCCGGCTGGCTCAGCTCTTTCTGTCAACAGGCTATTTCACCCTACCTGTTCACAACCGGTCAGAGCATTTTCATCCACCATGTGCAAAGAGTTTGCAAAGTTCTTCTCTGACAGAGTGTCATCAATTTGATCTGGAATCCCCCCAGTCAGGCTGTCACAGTCGGGTCGTGGTGAGCTGGTTGTCAACATATGCATTCCTCCTGCCTTGGGAGACTTTAGGCCTGTTTCAGAAGAAGCGGTTTGTGGGTTGATCTCAGAGCTGTATCCACCTTCTGTGAATTGGATTCAGGCCCAACACGCCTTGATGCATGGGATCTTTGGGCCTAGTTTTCACTGAGATAATCTGGTGTTCCCTCTCAGGAGGGATGTTCCCTGCTGCTCTTAAAGAGGCATTGGTGAAACCCCTCCTGAATCAACCATCCCTAGACCTGGACTGTGTCGCAAATTATAGACCCGTCTCTAACCTCCCCTTTTTAGGGAAAGTTATTGAGAAAGTAGTGGCCTTTCAGCTAGAGGCACATCTTGCTGCCTTTGACATCTATTAGGCACTCTAGTCTGGTTTCTGGTTAGGGCACAGTACAGAGATGGTGCAAGTCAAGGTGCAAAATAATCACCTCAGGGCAAGAGATAGAGGTGAACAGTCAGTTCTTCTGCTCCTTGGTCTCTCCTCAGCATTTGATGCCAAGGATCATGGGGTGTTGTTGAGCTACCTACGTGATATCTGTGGACTCACCAGTAGTGTCATCAACTGGTTCGAGTCCTTTCTTACAGGTAGAATGCATAGGGCAGTGATTTGAACTTATTGCTCCTGCCCGATGCCCCTGTCCTGTGGAATTCTCCAAGGTTCAATCCTACCACCCATATTATTCATGGTGTACATGCGACCGCTGAGTGATATCCTTCGATGCTACAGTGTGAGTTTTCACTGTTGTACAGAAGATACCTGACTGTATATATCATTGGCACCAGAGACACAGGGTGCGATCTTGGCCCTGAATTCTTGCCTGGCTGAGATACAGAACTGATGTCCTCCAATTGGCTGAGGCTAAAGCCTAATTAGACAAATGTACTGGTGATTGATCCTGGTCGTAGGTGGCAAACTTATGTGGGGGATGAGGAGACTGGACTAGTGCTTGGTTCCTCCTACCTAACCACCTGAGCTAGGGTGAAGAACCTGGCCATTGTTTTCAATAATGAACTGTCACTGGAGACTCAGGTGTCATCAGCTGTCCATGCTGGTTTTTACCAGCTTAGAAATGTCACCCGGATTAAACTTTTTGTCCCACCTAGTGAATTGTCCTCACTGATACATCTCTTCCTTCCATTCAGCTAGATTACTGTAATGCCCTTTACCATGGGCTAAATGGGGGGATGCTATGCCACCTACAGTTGGTGCAGAACACTGCAGCTAGGTTACTGATAGGCCAATTAAGGTCTTGCCATATAACCCCCATCCTGCGTGAACAGTACTTGCTGCCAGTGAAGTGGCTGATCTTCTTTAAGGTCAGCTTGCTCACCTATAAAGCCCTACATGGATTAGGCCCAGGAACCTGCAAGACCTACTGTCTCCTCACTGGACCTTCCGACCCCTCTGCTCCTCTGAGGTGATGTTCATAGTGGTTCCCAGGGTTCAATTAAGATCTATAGGTGAGAGGGCCTTTGATGTCACTGGCCCAGTCTTGTGGAACTCACTCCACAGATTCCTGAGGAAGGCACCCTCACTGGATGCTTTTAAGAAGGGCCTGAAGTCACATCTACTTGCAGCAGCTTTTAATTTATCTTAGCATTTATGCTATTAATTTTATTACATTTCATGGTTATTACATGACTATGTTATTATTTATTAGGACTTATATTAAAGATATTTTATCTCTGTTTTATTTTAATAATTTTTTAAGCTGATTATGCTATTTGGTTGATTTAATGAGTTAGATGTGAATGATGCTGTGAATTTGTTGCTTTCTCTTTATATTGTAAAGTGCTCAAAGCCCATTAGGGATGAGCACTCTATAAATAATGTTTTTTGCTTGGTTGCTTGCTTACACTTTTGTAAGTTGCAATGGGTCCTTGGGTTCAGTGTTCACTAAGATAGTATGGTGCTGCCTTTCAGGGGGATCCTTTTCAAGCGCTTTAAAAGATGCCCTGGTGAGGCCCCTCTGGAACAAATTATCTATGGACTTGGACTGCTTGGTGAATTATAGACCAGTCATTAACCTCCCATTTTTGGGTAAAGTTTTTGAGATGATTGTGGCTCTACAGCATGAGGCAAACCTTATGGACTAGGACAACTACTGTATGAGCCTCTCCAGTCCTGTTTCAGTGCAAATCACAGTACGGAGACCACATTGGTCAGGGTGAAAAATGACCTGTTCAGGGCAAGAGATACAGGGGAATGGTCAGTCCTCATTCTTGTTCTATCTGATCCCTCATTAGGCATTGACACTGTAGATCATGGGTTGTTTTTGGATTGCCTCTGGACTCAGCAGCATGGTCATCAGTTGATTTGGGCCCTTCTTCAGAGCTTGGACACAGAGGGTGGTAATGAAGAATTTCTCCTGACTCTCAAAGAGCCTGATCTGTGGTGTACCCCAGAGGTTGGTTATTTCTCCCATGCTGTTAGCAGTGTGATGCTCCTGGGAGGAATCAGTAGATAGTACAGGCTGGGATTTGACCAGTTCACAGATGAAACCCAGATATATTTGCTGTTTGTACCCAGGACACTGGATGTGGTAGAAGTACTAAATTTGTGCCTTGTCAATACTCAGGACTGGATGCCATCAAGCTGGTTAAAACTCAACCACAGATAAGACAGAGGTACTAGTTATTAAGCCTGGTTAAAGGGATGGTGCAGAGACAAGGGGGAGGTGATTGGCCTTGTGCTTGGTCCCAATTTTCTGATTGCTTCTGTGAATGTAAAAAATCTGGTGGTCATTCTGGATGTGAAGCTAATGCTTGAGGCTCAGGTGTTGGCAGTAGTCAGGAGTGGCTTTTACTATCTCTGGAACATCACCTAGATTAAAGGCTTGGTCCCTCCTGAAGGCCTGCCATCCCTAGTGGTAATCCGTGAAGTGGGTTCATGAGGAAGGGGCGCCGCCCATTACGGTGACACCTTCCCCGCACAATCCACTCACAGCAACCGACAGGTAGGGAGATCGGATGAGTGAGTGGGCAAACTAGGCGACAAGATGTCGCTATACGTACGCGCGCGGTAGGGTGTGTGAGCGAGCACAGTGAGCATGGGCTGGGAGGGGGTGGAGAGGCTGTAGGGAGTGGTGCTGTGGTTGCTGGTCGAGCTGCGTTGTGGCGTCAAAGATTAGTTAATGGCTGGGCTGGCTGAGGTACCAGGTTCGGGTCCGACTGCTGGTGCAATTTTTATTGCGCCTGGCCCGAACCTTTTTATTTTTACTACTTTCACCCCCCCCCCGACATGCACCCCCTGGAGCTGAGAATTCTTAAGTAGGGGAGTGCGGGGGGTAAAGTAGTAAAAATATGTCCTGGCGCCATTGTGCTGGTGCACCAGGGTTGTCAGAGTGCCTAAGATGTGTTCGGCACTCTGACTGAGCGATAACGGTGATCACCTTTAGGTGTTCGCTGTTATGACATAGACCTATCCCTAGTGTATGCATTTTTGACTTCAAGACTAGACTATTGCAATGCTCCTTGTATCGGGATTGTGGGCACTGTCCTACAGCCCCTGCTGCTGGTGCAGAATGTAGTGGCCAGGTTATTAACGGAACTTCCAAGGTCCTGTCACATGACCCCAGTCCTCCATGGCTTAAACTGGCTGCTCATGAACTAGCACATCAACTTCAAGGTTGGTTGGTTTGTTGACTTATTAAGCCCTATACAGACAGGACTGTAGTTACCTAAGAGACCTCTTCACCCCTTACTGTACCTCCAACCCCCTCTGCACCTCTAAGGTGGGCCTCCTGGTTGTTCCCAGGGCCAGACTTAAGTCATCAAGAAACTACTGTTTCATAATTGCGGGATCAGCCCCGTGGAACACACTACCAAGATATTTGAGGGAGACCCCATCATGGAGACCATTAAGAGGGGCCTGAAGACCTACCTGTTTAGGGAGGTGTTTGGTATAAATTTGGCTGCCTCCATTTTTCTGATGCCATTACCTTTTAGTTCATTTATTACTGTTTAAATTTAACAATTTATTTAATGATTTATTCTTTAAAAAATTGTATTTATATTGATTTATTATGATTTGCTGTCTGTGTAAAGCACCCAAAGCCCCTGGGAATGGACACCCAATAAATAAAACTACTACTACTGCTACCATCACCACTACTACTACTAGTATACTACTATCAGCATTGACATGTGACCTAGTTCTCTGCTCAGCATTCAGTTTTTTCTTTCTTTTTGTAATCAACATTGCTATTGGTTTTCAGATTATAGTCAACCTAACATATTGATTACAAGTGTTGCACTACATACAAGCTCACCAGGGCTTTTTCTTTGGTGAAGTACATGTTTTATAATATGATAATGTTAAAATGAATATATGTTTTTTACATGAAATAGTCCATCCACCTGCTGGGACTGCAATGAATTAACACCTGTGCCTCAGGTCTTCTGACCTACTTTAGATTCTGTAGTTGTAGTTTAGTACTTTCCTCTGCTCACCCACCAAACACACATTAGTTAAAAACATTTAAATAAAACATTGCACTTTGGTTGAAGTTCCTCCTTTTTCTTTCTCTGCAGAGACAGTTTTTATGCACTCTGAAACAGACAGAGAAGATTTTGTAACCCTCCCCACTCACCCACCATAGTAACACAATGATCACAGAAAAGACTAAGTGATCTCAGTACAGGAAAGAATTGCCATGCCCCCCAACACCCAGCATGAGTCATAACCTTAAAGAGTGGAAAAGCTTAAGCAGTGATGATGGAGATTTCTTTATACACTTTATGTAGATTATTTAGTATCATAACCATGTACATATTTGTTTTAGAGGTGCGAGTCCTAGACTGGAACCCAAGCCACACACGCTTGCATACTGGCTCAATCTTTGATACAGAAAAGAGCATGGATGGAAAACTGAGCATTTTATTTTTCGTCTTCAAATACTTCAACATGTCTGTTGTGTAGATTTCCGGGTGATGGATGAGGGGTGTGAGTAATGCAACAAACATAGACTGAGTAAGCACTACAGCCGGACTCTTTTGCAAGAATTGCAAGTAAAGTTTAATTTATAGAAGACTGTGTGATACATTTTTGGGGAAACAAAATAGTAAACAGATTGTACAATGGGTTTTGTTTGTGTGAGCTTATAGTTTTTGTTGGACTGGTGGCAAAACATGACTGCTGGCCTGAAGATAGAGAGATGGGCTGGGGCTGTTAGTCAGATTAGCAAGTGGTAAAAATGACTACCAAGCATTATTTTTAAATTCTATGAATCGTAGGGATTTGTGATGAGGCTAAATACCAGGATGACCGTGGGTAGTGCTGCATCATTGCACAGTCAGGTGATTAGTTCTAGTCAATAAGGTTTTTAGGATGTCAATGCCCATTTTAAAAACATTAATAACAGGACCCTGAGATTCATTTTTAAGGATTCTCAACTCTGTGATTGGCTAGCATGTCAAACAGCTACATGTCTGCACAGAGTTAGGTAAAAATTACATAGTTAACACAATCAGAAATTAGGACTGTAATGTAAAGTCACTATCTGGATGTCAAGGGAGGCTCATAGCTCCCCAAGGGGTGCTGAATTTAGTGGAGGGCAGGAGGGGGCCACTGGAACCTGTGCATTTGTGCTGTCTGTGTGTTAAATAAGATGGCACGTAGGGTCCTTCAGAGATTTTACAAAATACAGAGATCATGTGGGCCCCCCATAACTCAAGGTATATATTCATCTTATCCAGGATTGAGTAGTGGACTCTTTCAAAACTTGCCATTTTGCTGGGCTCCTGGAGCCACTCCAAGGTTCTCATAAGTTGCAAGTCCTTCCAGTGCCATCAGTTGTCCAGTGACAACTGATTTTGCAGTAACTTATGCTCTAAGAAGCAATTATTGCATTGCTTAGGTTAGAGGCCCATGAGTGGACCTGTACTTAAGGTGGCCCAGCATCACCACAGGTGCATACAGGGTTAGGGGCACCAACAAGGATTGTACTACATCCCCTTTGGACTTCTTCCTAGAAGTGCTGCAGCTTCTTGCAGTCCCATAAGAGGTAAGTAATGGTGCTTATCTCCTCATATCTCCAGCATTTATCAGTATCCATTAGACCCCATTTGTGTAATTGCTGCAGGCTCCTGCGCCATCGGTGTAGGGCTTGGAATTGTGTAAAGTGGTTTCTCATGTCTCTGGTGGCTGTACAGAGTTAGGTCCAGACCCAGTTACAGTCCCTTTGTGACAGCTCTCATCCCAGTTCTGTTTCCCATTTTCATCTAAGGAGTTCCAAGGGGTCCCCATCAAAATCCAGCAATCTACTATACATTGCACTGCCTTTAGGCAACTTCCTGGAAGTTGAATGAATTATATCTTCAAGCTCATTTCCTCATACATCCAAACAGAGGGTTCAGTTATACTCCCTTAGACATGGTGCAGCCGAAGATACTGCCAGTTTTATATCTTCATGAGGGAGAACTCATTCTGCAGCTAGTTGAAGGACTTAAGATAGCCCAAATAAGAATCAGTCAATTGGCTCAGGTAGAGGACTCATCTAATATGAAGGGCATTTCAAAGCATTCCTAGCTTGAAGAGAGAGTCTAGGCAGAGCTAGTGGGACTGTGACCTTCTCCAAATCAGTCACAGTGCAGACCTGCTCCTTTGTGTAGAGGCTTTGGTAGAATCCCATACATGCCTCATTAATACTGCATAGGTCCGTTTTTAGTGTTTCATTAGAATCCTTAATGCCAGGGGCCCAGGACCTTTCCTGCCTCTTTTTGAGCTGGTAGGCCAGCAGTCTACCAGGTTTCTCAACCACTCCCAAAAGGATTGTTGAAGGTGGAATAGGGTATATTCTGCCTTCTGGAGCAGATAAGTGTTTCTTTTGTACCGTGTCCCTATGATCTCTGCCAGCAGCTTGTGTGTACAACATCTGGCCTCTCTGTACTGCTTCTCCAGTTCTGTAATCCTCTGTAAGTGGGAGTCTGGGTCCTTTCATCTGAGTGCAGTCAAGAAAAATCTCACACTTACCATCCACAAAAAAGAGCATCTCACATAAAGTCTAAGTGAAAATACATTTCATTGCAAGGTGCTGGTAAAAACACAGTTCCTAATGCATTTTTAAATAATTAATTCCTTTATCAAAGAATCTGTGATAAAGGAATTCATTATTCTGAAACACATTAGGAACTGTGTTTTTACAGGCACCGTGCAATAAAATGTATTTTCACTTGGACCTTATGTGAGCAGCTCTTTCTTGTGGATGGTGAGTTTGATATTTGTCTTGATTGCACTATTGACTTTTTCTATCTCTGCACCCTGGCCCAGTGCAGTGTCTTCACTGCTTTGTTTGAGCCTGTCATCTGACGTTCTTAAGGTGGAAGGCATAGCTGAATGCATCTGCCTCTTATATAAGCCTTAAGCACATCCCACCTATCAATCAATCAATCAGTCATTTTACTCTGGCTACCTGCAAACTGTCTGTAATCCTGAATCCTTTGGTTATTGCCTACTCAGGTATTGTTATTTTTTACCTATGACTTAACTGTATATTGTGACTCACTGTACTATTCTGTGTGTATTATTGTATTATGTTTTGTTCTTGGAATGTTTTATTCCTTGGATCGTCACTGAAAAAGGGACTTTATCTCAGTTGACCTATCCCGTCATCAAAATTCAAATAAATAAATAAATTGTTCGACTTATTTCAAGTCTTTTCAAAAAAGTATAAAATCACATGATTTGCATCTCATAACAAAAGAGGAAAATGTAAAAAGGTATAAATATAGTTACATACATTCTTAAATAAAAACAGTATACAGTGAATCTGCAGTTTATTCAATTCTGAGTGCAAAGCCTGCATTCTTGTGCATATTGGCTGTCAATCCTTCATTCCTAATGGTTATAAAACTCATTTAAACCATTCAACCAGACTAGTGAGGGATGAAAAAAAAGAAAAGATCTATATTGTTGATAATTTACATCTCATTTAGTTTTCTCTAAATGGAATTGTTTTCTCTCAATTATTTTTAGGAAGGGGCCATAAGGATCAATATAGTTTTTGTTTGCACTTTTCAATCAATCAATCAAAATCTTTATTTATCCAGGCGGGCACAATTGAGCAAGGCTCATTTGCAAGGTGGAACTGGTCATGAATACATCAAAGTACAGCACAGAAGCAGGTATACAAAAGCAATAATATTCAAGGAAGAAAAAGTATATACAGTGTATACAGTACAGTACAAGGTTGGAAAAAAAACAGCATTATTTTACAATTGAAGAAGTCAGCAGATGTACAATCAACCATAGGCATACAGGGGTTATAAGCAGAGATCTTTTGAGTGAGACAGCCGGCAACTACACATATAGGGGAAAGAGGCCGTGTATGGGGTGACAGGTTAGAGTGGTAAAGAAGAGGAGGGATATATTACTGACGACAGGGGGGGAAATTGGGCTTAAACCACAGAAAGTGATGATGGCTGTCTTGTACTTGTTTATTATGATAATGACGGAGGAAGGGTAGATAATTGGGGCACTACTATGGATGGGGTGGGACTTTAGCCAGGCTGGAGCGGACAGGGAAGGGTGGGTGCAGCAGGAAGAGTTAATAGGGAAAGAGTGAAAGCCAGGGGTAGAAACATGGCGAGCATCAGGATGGAAAGGGGGAGTTGCGGAATTAGTGGGCTAGCAGTGAGGAAAACATTTGCAAGGTGCTTTCATGTTGCGATCGTACAGCACCTTGAAGATATTCAGGCTAACAGGGCAGCTCAGCTTTAAGTTCCTTTGAAACCATTCCACAATGTGGGTAAAGAGAAGCTTAGAGCAGCTTTGCCGAAACGAGTGTTGACCCTTGGAACTTGGAGGGCAATTAGAAAATAGCTCCTTAGAGTGTAGGTGCCTAACACACTCCAGGGAATACAATCTGAAACATATTTTTTTATTTATTGGAAACAATCAGAATTACAAACCTTTGAGTCACAGACTCTTTTGCAAAGGCTCCACGTTGGTTACAAAGGGTGGAGGGTAGACAAATACAGTAGAGAACATACATAAACAGGCAGAATTTACAGAACTGATCAAAGGAGCAGTCCAGGCAAAACTTAATAAATGGTGAGGCAGTTAGGCAGCAATCTTGGAATACCCGGCCGGGGATTTTGGAGAAATACGTGGGGCCTTGTGGGACCCTGAGTCGAGAGTAGGGGGAGGGAAGGGCGGTCAACTGGGTGAGCAGAGTTAGCAGCAGTCACATATGGCTCTCTCAAGGAGGTGAGCTTTGAGGCCTGTTTTAAATTGAGAGATGCTGTGGGTCTGTGAGAGTGAGTGTGGTAATGCATTGAGCCAGAGAGGGGCTCGGTATCGGAAGGATCTTTGCCCTAGGGAAGTTCTACATTGAGGTACAAAGAACGGAGAGCTTGCGGAGAGCCTTGTATTGCATCTGTGAGGTGCAGAACTGATTAAGGGGAAAAGTCCGACGGGGGCTAGGTGAAGGTGTATCTTTTTACGAGGATGCAGGTGTGGAACTGTAATCGATGTTGGAAGTTTAACCAACCAGATAACGCATAAAGATCACAGGTGTGGGTTAGCCTATCACAACCTGTGACTAGGCGGCAGGCTTTGTTCAAGACAATGTTTATCTTGTTAAGGGAGGTGGGTTCAGCAGAGCCGTATATAGTAATCCCATAGTCCACAAGGGAGAGGATGGAGGAGGTGACTGCGAGCTGCATAGCCTGAGGGGGTAAGCAGTGCTTGAGCCAGTACAGGATGCCTGCTCTGGAGCTGATAGTGGAGGAGAGAATTTGGGTGTGCCTTTGGTATGAGAGGGAGGTGTCTAGAGTGACACCTAGGTATTTGAAATTGGAAACGTGTTCCAGAGGGGCACAGGCGTTCTTGATGAGGAGAGCAGACTGATTATGAGGACTTTGGCGGTGGGCAAAAATCATGGACTTAGTTTATTATAGTTGATAATTAAGTGGTGTTCAGTGAACCAGGTCTCAAGTTCACAGAAGTGCCTTTGAAGGGCCTGCTGGAGGCGGTGGGGTGGGGTGTTTCCAGAACAGACGCATCATCGGCGTAGAGGAGCAACTGACCGCTGCATGCCTTAGGGAGGAGTTTAGGAAGAGGGTGAACAGCAGTGGGCCTAGAATAGACCCTGGGGACCCAGAGGAAACTGTTTAAGGGGTGGAGAGGTGGTGCATATCCTGACTTGTTGAGAACGGCCTGTGAGGTAATCCTTGAACCAGGTCAATGTCTCTGGGACCACATTTCAGTTTAGGGAGGACTTGAAGCAGAAGCTCGTATTTGACCGTGCCGAGCCTTGGTTAGGTTCACGTATATGGCCCTGGCAATTGAGCCATGGTCGAGGGCTTCATGTAAGAACGTGGTGAGCTCTGTGAGAGTGGTGATGGTACTATGGCCTGAGTGGAAACCATGCTGCTCCTGGCTGAGAAGCATATGCTTAGTTAGGTGTTCGGGTAACTGGTCAGAGACTATTCTTTCTAGAGCTTTGGAGAGAGGTGGTAGTATTGAGATGGGTCTGTAGTTGCTGGTGTTAGTGGGGTCTCCGCTCTTCAGGATGGGAGTGATTATGGCCCTCTTCCAGGTAGAAGGGAACTGGCCAAGGCAGAGCGAGAGGTTAAGAATTTTAGTGAGGTGTGGTAAAGTGGCATCAAGGGAGAGCCTGAGGAGTTTAAGATCAAGGGAGTCATTGCTGTAGTGGGTATTAGAGATAGCTCTGATAATATAGCATTTTGCCTCATGGCAGGTGATGACTCTAAGTGGAGGGGGGTATTGGTAGGACTCCGAGGTTGGGGGAATTAGGAGGAGGATGTGGGAGATCCGAGAAGGCCGAGTTAAGGGCTTCAGCGATAGTGGGATGATCATGAGTGACCTCACCAGTAAGAGTGAGTTGCGTGGGGGTGGGGGAGCGAGATTTGCCACTGAGTTCCTTTATGTTGTCCCAAAATTTTTTCCCATCACCCCAGGTGGAGGTTAGGGTGTGTTGGTAGTAGAGGGCTTTGCCTGCCGCAAAGCCCATGTACATTTATTGCGAGCCTCCCTGTAGAGTTGTCTATCCAGGGTGCTTTGGGAGTCTATGGCCTTGTGCCAGAGGTTATCCCTTTGCTGAAGCAGGCTTAGTAGTGGGGGTGTGATCCATGTGGTGGTTCTGGATTTCACAACTAGCTTAGAAAAGGGGGCATATAAGTCACAGGCTTTGTTGAAGGTGGTTATAAAGTGAGCCAGAGCGAAGTCAACTGACTGGGCAGTGTAAATGGGGAGCCAGTTGCTGTTGGTTAGGTGGGCTTTAAGGTTCTTTAAACCGCCCCTTTTGAGTCTACATTGCCAGGAGATTTTTGGGGGTGCTGAGGGCAACTTGCCTGACTACCAGCAAGTTACTGGTGAGTGGTCGCTGATAGCATCTGGGAGTACTGTAGCATAGGAGAGGTTTCCCGGCCGGTTGGTGAAGATGAGGTCCAGGAGGGTGGAGATCCCGGATCTGTAGTCCCTTCTGGTGGGGGAGGTGACTAGTTGGGTGAGATCAAAGGCCCGGGTGGCATCTTTGAAGCTGGAAGAGGCCGGGGATAACCAGTTTACACTGAAATCCCCCATAATGATGACTTCGCTAGTGTTGGGTAGATGGGAGATGATTTGGAGGATAGAGTCAAATGTGAGTTTTTGATTTCTCGGGGGGATGTAGGCTGAGATGATGTGGAGTGTTTTGGTACCCAGGCTGAGTTTTATTGTGAGTACCTGGGCACCATATTGTGATGCAGGTGTATGGACTTCAGCGGCATTGAGAGAGGATTTGACATACATTGCACAGCCCCCGCCTCTCTTGCTGGGCCTATCTGCCCGGAAGAAAGCATAATTAGGGAGGGAGACAGCTTTACTGGGAATCTTGTCAGTGAGCCAAGTCTCAGAGAGTGCAAGTATGTCAGGAGCATGCTGGGCAATCCAGCCTTGGAGGGGTGTGTGTTTTTTGGGAAGGCTGCATATATTTAGGGTTGCAAGCCGCAGCCGCCTCTGCGGGTTTTTAGGGGAGGCAATCATGCGGGGTGGTCCTGGGTTGGGGTGGATGTTGCCTGATACAAGGAGGAGTAAGAAGGTGTGCCGCAGGAGGGCCAACATGCAGAGTTTGGATGAGAGACTCTGTAACTGGTAGGGTGAAAGATGTTTTGCGGTGGTGGTGGGGATGGGGAGGCTGGGAGTAACACAGGAAAGTAGCGTTAGGGGAGAGAGGGGGGCATTTGAGAGGCTAGAGAGGATGGTGGGGCAGGAGGTCTGGGGGACACTAGAGGTGCAGCATTTGCCTGGTGTGAGAGTGTGGGTTAAGTTTAGCATGAGAGAAAAAATGGCAACGGGTTCAGTTTGCCGGTATGGGGGCTGATGGGGGTACAGAATCTGTGGATACCTTTGATAGCTGAAGGGATGGTGCAAAAGTTATTTTGGTGAGGGTTGGGTGCCTCTAGGGGGGGTTGTGGGGCGAGCAGTGGGGTCCTGGCAAGCAGGAGGGTAGCAAGTAGTAGAGTGTTCATAGCAACTACAGAAAGAGGGATAGATGCTGAAGTGGCCACTAATGTACCGTTTGTATAATCTGCAGCTGGTAAAGTTGGCTGAGCCGAGCAAGGGTGGGGGCGGTGGGGAGCCGAACGCAAAGCATTCGGCAGGGTTAACACTACCCTGGGACAGAAAGGCAAAAGGCGCTGAGGTTACAGTCCTGCCGTGAGGCACAGCCACAGGAGAGGAGCTTATAACAGTTAGGCTGCGAGCGCTGAAAATCACTGTCCTGTTCAATTTTCCAACCATCCTGCAGTTTTTTAAGTAGCCGTCCTGCCGTTAGGCTCAGCCACAGGAGAGGATTACAAAAAGAAATTCTTTTCGGTCACGCTATCAGGAGAAAAGGGCACCAACACGTACTCAAACGCAGGGAGCTTGATGGTCACTGCTCTGAAGGCCCATAAGGCAGCATTTCTATTCCTCCTATAGTGAAGGGAAGTCCAGCCTACCGATGAGTACAGTTAGCAGTGGTGTGTGGAAAGTGGAAGGCCAGTAATGAACCTGATAACTTTGTGGTAGAGGGTGTCCAATTTAGCCAGTGCAGAGGCAGTGCAGTGGCTGTAGAGCAGGTCCGCGTAATCTATTAAGGATAGGAAGGCAGCTTGAACCAGTTGAATCTTGGCCTCCTTTGTGAGCAGGTGGTTAATTCTGTAGAATGATCCTAATCTTTGCCTTAGTTTCTTCCGTAATTCTTCAAGATGGTCGGCAAAGGAAAGTTTAAGGTCGAGCCAAACTCCTAGATATTTGAATTTAGCTACATACTCTAGTGTTTCTCCAAGAACAGTGGTAATTTGTGGGGTAGCCCCCTCCCCCAGCAGGAATTGCCACATGCAAGGAGGGGGAGAAGAGCATGGCTTTTGTCTTTTTCGCATTGAGCAAAAGCTTTTTGTTTATGAGCTAGTATTGTAGAAGGTTAAATTTAGTTTGAAGGTCTTCACAGGCTGCTTCCAGTGTGAGACGACTCAAGTACAGTACAGTGTCATCCACTTTTTTGATGGGGTCATTGATGTTGTTAATGTAGACTGCAAAGAGGAGGGGACCAAGGATAGAGCACTGGGACACGCCCCTCAGCATAGGTTTTAATGGAGAAAGATCACCTTCAGCTTTAACCTGCTGTTTCCGTTCTCCGGGGTAGTTTGCAAACCAGCACATAGATTTAAGGTCCAGGCCTAAGGTGCTTAGGGAGGAAAGAAGCAGGCTGTGATCAACTGTGTCGAATGCCTTACTAAGATCCAAGTAAACGGCACAGACATGCTTCTTGTTGTCAAGGTCTAGGAGCCGATCATTGGTCACTTTAGCTAGGGCTGTTATGGTGCTGTGCTTTGATCTGAATCCAGACTGAACCAGGTTTAATAGGCTTCTGGATTTTAAGCATACCCCTAGCTGGCCACACACTATTTTTTCTAGTAATTTAGACAGGATGGGGAGGAGGGAGATCTGTCTGTAATTATTTAGATTGCACGAGTCACCTGCTTTTAATAGAGAGATGACATGGGCTATTTTCCATTGAGGGGGGAGGCTACCCTGGGAGAGTGACATGTTGAATAGGTGGGCGATTGGCACTGCAAGCATATGGTAGGCACATTTCAGATAGTATGGCTCTATGAAGTCAGAGCCTACTCCCTTCCTGGTGTCCAGTTGCAGCAGTAGATCTTCCACCTCTTTTAGAGAGACAGGCAGGAGGGAGAAGGCCTCCACAGTAGGGGAGGACTCGTGGGTTGGTGGGCCCTGAGCTGTGCGGAGGTCATTGGCAGGGGAAGTATCAAATGCTAGCTCTGCCATTGCAAAATGGTTATTGAGGGCTTCCAATATCTCCGATCGGTTAGAGATAACGCTGCCACCGGACTTAATTTTTGCTGGAATGGAATTACCAGGTGTGTGTCCAGACATGTCTTTTAATGTTTTCCAGAGCTTTGAAGGATTTCTTGAGGCAGAGGTTAGCTCCGAACGATAGTAGGCGGCCTTGGCTGCTCTGACCAACTTGGTGCACTTGTTACGTGCTCTCTTAAAAAGACACCAATCCGAGTTGTTCTTGCTTCTTCGGCCTTTTTTCCATAAAGTATCCCTTTCTAACAGGGATGCTTTGAGATCAGGTGAGAACCAACGGTAGGTGCTGGTCCTGACTCGCACCTTAACCAAGTGTGCATGCTTATTTAAAGCTTCACTTAAAATATCGCAAAAAATAGTATATGCCCTGTTAACCATTTTGGCTAGGAAGAATTCCTGCCATCTCGGTGAATGTTTCAAATCATGGACGTATGCAAACAAATCGAAGTTGCGTTTGTACCTCTTGATAGAGAACTTTGCCACAAACTGTGGGTTGTGCACGGATCTAATGGTGGTGATTATACAATGATCGCTAATGTCTGAGAAAAATGTTCCGACATGAGAGAACAGATGTGGCTTGCTAACCAAAATTACATCTAAGAGGAAGCTGTTGTTAAGGTTCTTTTTATTTGGGCGAGTAGGCTCACCAATGAGTTGCACCAGCCCTAGAGTGTCACAAAAGGATTCCAAGGGAGCTGATGCACTTGATAGCCAATCATAGTACAGGTCACCAAGAATAATGGTTTCCAAGGAACTGAGCCCCAGTACGGAACTGAGGTGAGACAGGAGATGAGGCCCACCAGAAAGGGGCCTGTAGCAGCCTATTACATAGAGTGCACTGGAAGGAGAAAGTTCAATCTTTAGGGTCAAGCACTCAAATTCTTTGGGGGAGGATGATGCATCTATGCATGTGGCTGAGTATTTGTCCCTTACATAAATTGCCACCCCACCTCCTCTTGATTGCCTATCCGCTCAGAAGAGTAAATAATTTGGGATATTGATTTCATTGTCTGGGATGGCTGGCCTAAGCCAGGTGACAGTGATCACTAGGACATCAGGTAGGGTGTGGCTCACCCAAGCCTGGATAAGGGTGAACTTTTCAGCAAACTACAGGCATTAAGATGCATAAAAGACATTCCATTGATACCTGCCAGGTCTGATGGAGAAGCAAGGGTGTCTAATGGTCCTGGGTTGAGTTCGACATTGCCTGAGCACAATAGTGAAAGAAGCAGGATTCTTTTTAAGGCAGCGAACTGTAATTTGTAAACACTATTTTTGGGGCGATAGGGGGAGGCGGTGTTGATGGGTAGGCCTGTACCCACTCCTGGTGTTATACTGGCCTAGTGTTGCAGCCACTAGTGTCCTGGCAGGAATTTGCCATGAGTAGGAAGTCTCAAGTTTGGATGGGGGAGTAATCTGCAGAGGCAGCTTGGGAGATGTCCCACTCCCCATCAGAGACAGCTGAGAAGCCCAATAGCCCAAAATGGCTACCTGAAAGGAGTTGTTGGATGCAGGACAGGGAGAAGCGCAAGGGTCATTCCACTTTAGGCAGGATGAGGGTTCTGAAGAATTGAGCTGAGCGCTAGTAAAGCTAGTGACACATCAAGGAACCAGCTGTATCTTCCCATGGTAGATCTAAATGCCACAACAGCTGGCAGTAAAAGTCACTAGAAGCCTAGACAAATCGGCGATCAGGTGTCATAAGTTCAAAATCCTTTTGTTGGCTGAGAGGCAGTTTTGGTGCTGAATGTACCTGTGGAGCAACTCTTTGCAGCTGAGCCAGTGTGGTGGTTCAAGGTTGGAGTCCGGTGTGGCAAGATTGGTCTGTAGCTTTCTTTTCTGTTTCTGGCTCTGCTCCACCAGTACAGAATGGGAGTGGGGACAGGCGTTCAAGTATTGCAGCCTTAGTGGATGAGCATGGTTCGGCCTGAGAAACAGGCAGAAAAACCCAAGGGATGGTCCTCAGAAAGAGAGGTATCCCAGGTCCACTAGAGCAGAAGAAGAAGTAGAAAATATAATGTGTTTCCTCTTTAACAGAAAAGACAGCTGTTGTAGCCCTCTAGTGGCTATGTAGTATAATTTGCAAATGAGAAAGAAGACACTTAAAAAATTAATAGATGTGTCACTACTGTAAATGTATAGGTTCATATTCCAGGAAGCCCAATATTTCTCCCAAGAGAGACTTTCTGTATTTATTGTATAAAGGGCAGAGAATGACCATATGTATCTGGTAATCCTGGCCTAGTCCGCATCTACACAGTTCGCTATCACCCTCCCCTTTCTTAATATATTGATTTATTTTCCATTTACTGGTGAAGCATTTGAATCTTTATCATGTGATTAGCTTCCTAAGAGTGGGTCTGTCAATTACTTGTAAATATCTTTCCATTTTTGGTTTATTTCATTTTTAACAAACCATTTACATACCTTATACTGTTTGCATGTTTTTAAGTCCTCCTGGGTATGAATGTCCCGAACTCTATTTCTTATGCTTTCCTTAACCTGGCTAAATGGGTGTCTGAGACTATCTGTGATGCTTGACAACAGTCCAAAAGGTTTAATAATTTTTTTCAACAATTTGTATACTAGGGAATAACACATTCTGCCTTAGGTATGTTATCACTTGTTTGATACATAGCCTGGGTAACCTATTTTCCTCCATTCCGTATGATACTAGCCAGTATACAATTAGTACAATTAGCCTTTGTTTTATTTGACACTCCACTAGTAACTGGCCTAGTTCAGACCTCCCTAGTTCTGAAGGTATACTGTTGGGTAAGCCCAGCATTTTTTTGTAAAATTTATTCACGCAGGGTTTCATATTGAACTTTGCTTGCACACCCCATATTTAATAATAATAATATTTTTATTTGTATTGCGTCTTTCGAGTACAAAGGTGCATTCCAATAAAATATAAAACAAATGAAATATACAAGCAGTAATATAAAAACTATTAAAACAGATACAACAATTAACCAGAACCACCATAGGCCCTTTCCCATAAAAATGATTTGAGAGCCTGTTTAAAGCCTCCCACGGTCTTACACTCCCTTATCCGATGGGGTAGAGAATTCCAAAGGGAGGGGGCCACGAACATAAAGGCCCGGGCCCCAGCTGATTTTAATGTAACCCTAGGAATCTCTAGCAACCCCTTGTCGGCTGAGTGAAGCGGCCTCACAGGGCGGTAAGGAATCAAGAGTTCTTTCAGGTAGTCAGGGCCCAGATCATACAGGGCTTTAAAAGTCAGTAATCTGACTTTGAAGGTGATCCACCACTGAACTGGCAGCCAGTGCAGTTCCCGCAGCACCAGAGTAATATGAGAAGATCAAGGAGTACCTGTAAGTACTTGGGCTGCAGAATTCTGCACCAGCTGCAGGCGGTGGATATCAACCCCCGGAAACCCAAGGTAAAGCGAGTTGCAGTAGTCCAGGCGTGAGGTCACAAAGGCATGGATCAAAGTTGGCAGATCGCTGGACTGAACAAGGTGCTTGATTCTGGCGACGTTTCTTAGATAATAAAAGGAAGATTTTACCACTGCTGACACCTGAGAATGAAAAGTCAGCCCCACAGCTAAGATCACCTCCAGATCTCGCACCTGTTCAGAGACCAGAAGCTCGACATCCCCACAAAACACCCCAGATGGGAAGCCGGACACAGGTCCCCCTATCCGGTGATCCGGATACAATACCAACACCTCAGACTTCCCAGAATTCAACTTCAACCAATTGGATCTCATCCAATCCTGGATTTCATTTAGGCAACTATTAAATACCGAGACAGCTCCTTCCTGGTAGGATGCAAAAGACAGGTACAGTTGGGTATCATCTGCATAACAATGAAATCCAAACCCACTGTCTCACAATGTCTCCGAGGGGAAGCATGTACACCTCAAACAACATGGAGGACAATATAGAGCCCTGAGGAACCCCACAAAATAGAGAGATGGGATCAGAGGAAAGGACCCCTGACACCACCCTCTGAGTTCTTCCAGTGAGGTATGATGTGAACCATCTGAGCACAATTCCAGAGAGTCCACAAATACATCTCAGGTGCTTCAGTAGTACCCCGTGGTCGACGGTGTCAAATGCTGATGACAGAGCCAATAGAACCAAAATGGACCATTTTCTCTGGTTTCTCGCCATCAGGAGATCATTGAGCACCCAAACTAGTGCAGTCTCGGTACTATGCCTTTTACGGAAACCTGATTGGAGAGGTTTGTAGATGCTATGGATGGTCAAATGGTTCTCCAGCTGGGCTGCTACCACCTTCTCAATCACCTTCCCTGCAAAGGGAAGGTTCGAGATAGGTCTGTAGTTAGCAAGACAGTCTAGGTCCAATGATGATTTCTTCAACAAGGGGGTCACCACTGCCTCTTTCAAGGAACGGGGATATTCACCCGAGTCAAGGGAAGACCTGACTATCTGTGCTAGAGCCAGTAGAACGGGCTCTCCACACCCTAAAATTAGGGAAGTGGGACCTGGATCTAAACTACAGGAGGTAGGGCACAGCCCCTGGACAATCCGCATAACATCCACGATTTCCGGGCGGTCAAAGGTACTCCAGGAGAACGAGGGAGTAGTGACCCAATCCTGGCCACTCACAACTAGCATAGAATGTGTCAAACAGATGTCTGACCTAATGTCAGCCACCTTATCAGCAAAGAACTGAGCAATCTCATCACACTGTAATTGTGAAAATGCTCTACGGAACTGTAGACAGGTTGAGTTGCACAATCTGTCCACAGTTCTGAATAGCTAAGCAGGTTGGTTCTGAGCGGCAGAAATTAAAGTCGCCCAGGACCATCAGTCTGGGAGACTCAAAGGCCAGATCAACATCAAAGTCCACTACTTCCTTAAGGAATTGCTTCTCATCTCCTGGTGGATGGTAGATGAGAGCAATTTGATAGCCCACACCTGCTACAACAGCACATTCAAAAGAGATGGTCTCCTCAACTGGAACACAAGTGAGAGCCAATTCGGTCTTAAAACAGACCACAACCCCCCCCCACTGCTGTCCAACCTCGGGCGATGTATCACCGTATACCCAGCTGGAATTGTGGCCTCCAAAATTGGTCCCGCATTATTATCCAGACAGGTCTCGGTAATGCAAGCCAGATCCGTCGAGGCAACAAGATCTGAAATTACAGCAGTCTTGTTCCGGACAGATCTGGCATTGCACAACATTGCCTGGGTTGGACAAAACTCCTGGACTGCCCCAGCTACCTTCCCATCACTAATGATGGTACCCTTGGGTATGGGGACCAAACAGGATGGTCCACGCTCCAAGCTCCATTTCGCCCCAGGGCGTCTCCTGGGCTTAATCACCCTAATTGGGGTACTCCGCTCCACTTGCCTCCACTGTTCATCCCCTCCACCCCAACCCCCTCATCTACGGGCAATACCTAATGCCTGACAGCGTTGGTAAGGCGAAAAAAACAAATTTCTGCCCCATAAAGTAAATGGCTCTGTATTTTTGCATTTATCACATTAATATTGCCTCTTATTGATTTGCCTCCATGTTTGTATGAAAAGGCATCCATAATTGGGATGGATTTTTCTGCTTTATTTTCTAATTCTTTTATGTGTCTTTCCCATGTGCCTTCCTGGGTATCCACAAAACCTAAGTAGCAAAATTCCTTTACTACTTCCAGTTTATGATTGTTCACTACGTATTTATATGTTTTGCTGTTCCCCCCAAATACCATCACTTTGGTTTTGTTAACATCCCACTTAGTGGCTGCCAAGGCCCCTCCCCTTTCATTTGTCTCCAGGAAAACCTCATTCTGAGCCAATAGTAGACTCATGGGTTCTTAGAAGGTAATTAAGGAAGTTCAATAGGAAATTCCCTTGGTTAAAGCATGATGCCTGGGATCACCTTTGGACAGTGTGGATATCTGATGTTCAGTTTTATCCTAGGTAATAGACTTTATTATTTTCCCTAATATAGATTTTTGACTTATGGGACCAGAATTTCCAACATCCTGCCTAGACACCTTTTTGTAACTTGGGATCACTATAGCCTTCCTCCAATCATCTGAAACAGTGCTATATGCACAGTATATGAAGATGTGAATAGTAATAGCAGCACGGAGCAGATGTGCCAATTAATTGGCCAGTTCTTTGAGGATATATGGGTGGAATTCATCATGGCCAGCTGATTTAGAATAGCTTAGATGATGGAGAATATTTATAATAGCATCTACAGGGAATTAATTTAATTCTAAAGCCATTGTTTGTATCATTTCAGGATTACGTATCACATCAGTTTGCAAAGGTCTTCTTGTACTGAACACTTTTTATTGAACCCATTAGTCATCTCAGACTTTGTTTTTCTTTTAATGTGATTAATTACAAGGAGATCTAGTGCCCTATTAGTACTTCTAACTGCACTGGCATATCTAAAATTCCTTTATATTGTTCCCATTTCTTAACCTCTAAAGGTCAGTTTACTCTGCTTTAATATATTTTGTAGTTAGTTCAGTTACTGACAGACATCTGCAGCATATGCAGTGTGTGGCTATGTTGATTAGATTTGACTGCTTTTAAAATGTTGCTAGTTAGCCAGGGTAGGGCCATATTATTATTTTTTTTTTATTGGGAAGTGGTTAAAATTACTGATGACTAGAATGTCTGTAGAATTGATTTTGTAAATCTTATCAAAAAACATAGCTGCATGTAACCTAATCACTACCTAGAGGGTTGTAGCAAATACCCATAGATATATGAGATATACAATGGTGAGCTGTCAGATACAATATTTATCTATACAAGTGCTGTTTGACCTCCGGCAACCTCAAGAGTAGCATACACCATAAGTGAGGTGTCTGAGGTCAAACAGTATGAGTGTAGATAAATCATTTATCTGACAGCTCACCATTGTATATTTTATTTATGCAATAACTAAGGAATGCTTTCTGTCAGTGCAGAGACTTTTGAGTTTGACTTTTTTGTTAATGATAAGTTATGTGACTTTTTAACTTTCTTAGTGTAATTCCACCTAGCATAGTGGTTGCTATTAAATGAAACACCACTCATGTTGTAGATATTTTTGTGCTGAGCAACTTTTGTGCTCAAAGTACCATGCTTTATTTTTTGTTTTAAAGTTACTTGCATTTGTTTTTTTGCAAAAAGTGATAAAACATTGAATTTTGTGCTCTTTTTTGCTAATTATAAAAAACGAAAAATGTATCTATAAATGAAACACCACTCATTTTGTAGACATTTCTTTGCTGAACAATTTTCATGCTCACATACCATGCTATCACTTTTTGTTTTAAAATTATTCATGTTTGTTAGAAAAATTGATGTTTTTTGTTAACTAAAAAAAGAAAATAAAAGGTATCTATAAATGAAACACCACTCATTTTGTAGATATTTTTGTGCTAAACAACATTTGTGCTCACAGTATCATGCTATCATTTTTCTTTTTAAAGTAATTCAAATTTGAATATGGGGGATGTGACATCACTACTATGTACAGAAGATAAATGGTGACATCAATACTGCGTAGATAAATGGTGATGGCATCACCACTATGTAGATACATTTTATTTATTTAATGGCTGTGAAGATAAATGGATTTATTCAAACATTTTATTGTCCTCACTATTGCATAAATCACTTTTCCATCAGCATTCCATACTTTTATCCATTAACTTTCAGTTAATGAATTTAGTGATCTGAGTTCAAATGTTCTGAGCTTGTATGATGATGATGATGATGATAAAAATTGTATTTTTATCCAGGAACAGAATTTAGGGAAAAAACCCTGTTTACAAATAATGCCCTGTACAAGAACATATAGCATCAAAAAATGCAATATGTGACATATAACATCAACAAATATAACATATGGACCATTCACAATACAATATAGAAAAATGATTACATAAAAAAAATAAGGGGTAAAATAAATTAGGAAGAGGCATAGCAAGTACATCCTTTGTGATAATATTTAATCAACTCCATCTGGAATGCACTTATTGTTTCCTTTGATTTTATAAAAGTTGGGATAGCATTGCATGGCTATCCTGTGGAGTTTCATATCAAGGCATCATATGACTTGAAATGGCACCTTTGATATATATTGCTACTCCCCCCACTCCTATTACTCCTGTCTCTGTGGGCAACTTAAAACCAGCAATCTCCTGATCCCAACTATCCTCTTTGTATCATTCAGTTTCTGTGATGGCAATTATGTTAGAATTATTCCTGTGAATCAATAGAGATAATTCAGCCATCTTATTACAGTGTTTAAACTTTTTGCATTAATCATTATCATTTTTAAATTGTTCTTATTGCACTTGAATACCAGTTAATTACCAAAAGGTTTGCTGAGTATTTTAGGGCTGGGTGTTATGGGTATCCATTTGGGCTAATGGTTTTGGGAGAAGCCCCCAACCCATACCCTGGCCAATCAATTTAAAGCCTTGGTGACTGTGTGAAGGAATATTTCACCTGGAATAGTTGTGCCCTTCTTATTGGGATGGATCTGTTACACCTGTAAAGGTCATGCCTGTTGTGGAAAGTCCTCAAATTTCTTATTTATTTTATTTATTTATTTATTTATGAGTTTTCGGAAGACCTTTGAGTGTGAGCTCTCTTACAAAGGTTCCACGTCAGAGTGGACAAATAATACAAAACATCAGTACAGTAGTTATAGATTTCAGAATACATGCAGTTGTTATAGGATTTAGCACAAATACAGTAGTTGCAGATTTCAGAACAAGTACAGTTATTACTGGGTTCAGCACATTAGACAGATTAAAGAGTAGTATGAGATTTATTTGCAAGTAGTGGGAAACAAATTTAACTTAGGAGGAAATTTGGTTATGTCTTGGAAGATTCTAGGGGTGAATCAGCCCTAGAAACCTCGAGAGGGCTATTGATAGACTATGGTTGAAAAGGTGGGGGTTGGGGCTGTATGCAGAGCCTGAAAGGAGGATTAGTAGCTTACTAGTGCTCCTGGCAAGGCTAGGTTGAGGGCAAGTTTTCTCAGTGTCAGTGCTGGGTTTAACGGTGGGAGTGGGTTAGTCTTTCGGGTTTGGCCTTGGAACAAAAGAAGTTCTCTCTGGTACCCCACACCCCAGAGCCAGTCAATCATGTTACCAATCACACACAGTCTAGCTGGTCCTGCCTTTGGTACTGGCATGATTTAGGGAATGATAACAGTGCAGCCATTAACCTTAAGGTCAGCCCTCAATACTTTTAAGTCTGTTTTAATGTTATTCTCCAGGCATCTGCTTATATAATGTGTTCCTACATGGAAAGTCAATGCATGTGCATCATCTTTTGTTTATTTAGTTTATCAGCATTTTCATAGGTGCCTAGCTCCTTGGCACCAGTTAAACAGATGTTTCTTTGCTCTTGGTCCCTTTTGCAAATTGCACTGCCAGTTAAATATATGGAATAGTCTCCAATTATCATTATATTTTTAATCTGCAATGTCTGTGTTTGATTTACTTTAGCTGGTACTGTGCATGATCTGAATCAGGTGCTGATATATTTTCTTCTGCAAGGAGGTCAAATCTGTTACTTAGTGATTTTAAAAGCACACCAGCCACCTTTTTTATTTCTACAGTGCTCTTTTACTTTACATTGCTTCAATTTGTTCTGTAGCAGTGTAACGTTTTGTGTGCGTGTGTTGGTGAGGTCAAGTGTGGATGTGTCACTGTGGAGCGTTGCATGAGTTGTATGTACCAAGAAAACTACTAAGGTCCTTTATGTTGTGCATTGTTCTTACTCTTTGTTTAAGATCTGCAGTTTCTTGATTGAGATTTAAAACAAGTGTGCTGTTCGTGCAAGTGAAAATTCCTCCTAGGTTTATTTTGTCAATAAGTATATACATTTTGCAGGAGTAATAGTACATTTCATCCCTATAATACCATCAATAGTTATTATACTGGTGTTGTCCATTAAAGCAGAATGTTGAGTTACATGACTATCCACAGCAGAAAGTGAAGCAAAACAGAAGCAATATTTCTCAGCTGTGGCAAAAGAGTAAAATACAGCACTCAAAATGGCCACAATGGAATATACTGATAAACAAGAAGGATACAATTTAGAATGTATTCCATAATTTGTTATATGGAAAGGAGAATAAACACTCATGGGCAATACATGGCTGGTGCTGAATGTCTGAAACAGCCTAACATGTTATGCTCTAAAGGTTTTGTCAGAGGCTGTCTGTGCCACAAATAAGTGTTTTTATTGAGACAACAATTAAAGTGCATGTGAAATAAATTATTTACATAGAAAAACCCAGATAGAAATTATTTCAATACAGAAATTCATTAAACAAAACTATAATGTCATCCTAGATGAAGGCAGATAGTCAACAGTCTTAACATTTAAAGTTTTAACTTTTAACAAATCTTTACAGATATTCATCATAAATGAAGTATGAAAAAAATCCATCATGATGTTAAATTCATATTGCTCAACTTATTTATTTATTTATTTATTTCAGTTTTAGTGACAGGGTAAGTCCACTGAGACAACACTGTCCCTTTTTCAGGGGCGACCCAGGTATGGATTACATACAGTAACAGTGCAAATTAACATAGCGGTAAAACATTGGACATATAGAAGAACACAAAAACAAAGCAATGACTATATTCTTGAGCAAGGCTTGTCAGGTAGGAGATAAATTAAAACAGGGTTGGCACTGGCAAAAGATAACAACTTCAACAACAACTTGAACTTGTGTCAGTCTTCTACATAACTGTATTTGTATTCAACTTGTCAAGACTCAATCAGTGCAATTATATATTAATACTATTCTAGTATAAAAATAAAAGAGGCAAATTCTGTCCACACCCCACTGCAGCTATAGATATGTTTGAAAAATCTTGAGAATGAGATCTCCGAGAGATGTTTAGGTAAGGTACTAAATACTGTACCATGTAAAAGTCAATTTATCTAGGGATGAACGATTTGCACTAGAGAATTTACAACAGATCACCAAATAATTGTCCAGCATGCTGACAAGGAGGGCTGTTGTTGTTACGAACACTGGCAGTTATATTAGAAATATAGAAAGAGCCAATATATGACTCCGGCTATTATAGGAAGTTAAGACCACCCACTGCAAAAAATCAACAACAATGTGAAGCAACTAGTAGAACAGACTGTAATCAGTGGGTTCTTCGTCATGTTGTGCTAAATTAAGAAGTTTCATTACACAAAATATTTTGTAAAATTTGTGCATTTCGTGAAATATTTCTCGGGTGCGAAATGCAAAATTTCACATGCGGAGAATGAAATTTCAGCCATGGAATAGACAAATTTACTGCTTGCAGGTGAATTTTCACCATTTTCAGGTGAAATTTTGTAAGTTCGCACCCACAAAATATTTCGTGCAACAGTGACATTTTTAGAAATATTTCATGGAGAGAAATTGCCAATTTCGTGGCAATTTTGCTGGCAAAATTTACTTCACAACATCTCTAGTTCTTAACTGGTAAAATCACTAAGAAAATTAAAGACTATCTGATAATAATCCAGTTTTACCTACAATATATGTCTTACTGAAAATTCACACATGCTGGGTGCATTCTGTAGATAGGGAACACCATTGTGGCACTGTGATGAGTCTGGTGTGACTTAAGTGCCTGTTGTCTGGGAGTGGGTGGTGACTATATGACCATTCCTGTGGCTGTTGTGTGCAGCCATTAGTGGCCAGGTTCAGGGTACATTTCTGGCTATGTACATGGGTGTTCTGTGATGGGGTGGTACAGGGGATGTTTGTGGTCATGTGTACGGAGTTATGTGGCAGTGGCACAACACAAGGGGGTGTTTTGTTGCTGTGTACAGGGTGTATGTTGCTGTGATGGGGGTGGGTTATGTTACTGTGTATGGTTGTCTTTGATTGTTTACATTATGTGTATGACTTTCACTGCATGGTAGTGGTGTGGTGCCAAAGGCATGATTCACTTCCTCCTGCCTGGTTGCCTCCCGAGACATGTAGACAATCTAGTGACCAAACGCCTAGTCTTGGCTGTTGTCTTGCCTCTCCAACATGGTTGTTCATCAGGCTGTGCATCTGGAACCTCCTGTGATTGGCTCTCCATCAGCAACTCCAGAATGCTAAGAGTGGTGGTTGCTGGCTGGCCGCTGGCTTCTGAGTCTGCCACAGGTCCTGGGGGGGCTGATAGATGCTGGGAGGAGGGGGTCATCCATGTGTGCCATGGGGCCAGGGGGACTAGTGACAGCTGGCTGGACAGAGACATCTGCGTGTGGCATGTGGTCAGAGGGACTGATGGCTGCTGGCTGGATGGGGCACCCAGATGTGGCATGGGGCCAGAGGAGCTAGTTGGTGCTGGCTGGACAGGGGCATCAAGCCATGGCACAGGGACAGATGGAACATGTGTGATGGACATGGCTAGCATGTGTTCAATCATCTGCTCCAGTAGGTTGCTAATGCAGTCAATGCCTCACTGCATCCCCCTCATCTCAACAGTCAAGCCTTTCAGGGACTCTGTTTTCTATTGTTTTGCAAGCAGGTGACTGCATTCAAACTGGCATACCTCTGGGTACTACACTTGCAGTATGCCATGTGTGGATGCCCTCCTAGGCTGACTGAGCAGGTGGTTTGAGGGTCCCTTGTCCCTAATGTTACAAGGCCATTGTGTGGTGACATGGGGCATCTTGTGTCACCTGGCTGTGTGCATATTGTGGTACAGCTTACACAAGATCCATGCACATGTGTGTTGCAGTGTCATCTGTATCCTGTATTCTGCCACAAGGCAGCCAACTTTGTTGTGTTAGTGGGGGTGGTGCAGAGCTAGGGGTGACTGTGACATGGCTGTCTGAGGTTTCTGTGTCCATGTCCTGCACATCCTCCTCAGTCTTCTCCACAGTCTCTGCATATGTTTCCTTGGGTGAGGACACTTCATCTGCCATGACCACTGTCTTCTGCACTGTATATGGTGGCAAGAGAGAGTGGTGTTGTTACATGCAACTTTGCCACCATGAGTTTTCATTGTGCACTTCTGGGCACAGTGAGGTACACATACATGCACTGTCTGTGCATGTCTCAGGCTGTGTGTCATCTTCCACAGTGTGCATAGCCTCTGCCTGGGGCAGGGCACTGTCCCAGGCTCTGAAATAGAGTGATTAGCATTCCTGTGGTGTCAAGGACTTCCTGGTCTTGTCCCTGCAATGTATTCCAGACTTGTCACAGTGCCCATGCCCTCTTCCTCCCCATGCAGGGTAATGTCGGAAAGGGTGCCAGGCACTATTCTTGCAATAGGTAACATAGGGAAGTACAGAGCTAAGGGGACTCATGTCCATAGTGCGCACCTGTTGGCTTTTTTAGAGTTTACCTTTTATGTATAACCTATCCAGGTGATGTTTAAACACTTCCAATGAAGGGCTTTCTATAACCTCTGTTGGCAAGCTATTCCAGATAGGAATAATCCTCTGGGTGTACCGCATTTTTCTACACCAAGATTTACAATTTTCCCCTTGTAACTGAAAAGAGTGTGACCTGGTATTATGTATTTTATTTTTGAGTTTTAATCCTAGTTTGTTCCAAAGGTCATGGTCAGTAAAAGCTTTGAATAATAGGCGCATGTCACCTCTTAGCCTTCTATACCAAAGCGTGAACATGTTCAATGTATCTAATCTAGTAGTGTCATTCTTCTCATCCATCCCCTTAACCTCATGTTAAGGGGATGAATGGGAAGGATTACAATAGGGCTTATGTTGAGCCCCTGTCTGGATGGGCCACCGCCAGTAACTAGTTGTGCCCATTTTATGGTTTCCAGTTTCTGCTTTACAGCTGACTGGAGGTCACACCACTTGTGCTTAATGGCCAACGGTGTCCGTGCCTGTAGACCGGCTGAATTTATGGTGGCCTGGATGTTGAACCATTGGTGGGCTTTGGTCTTAGCAGGGGCCTTGAGGTATTCTGCATCAAATATTATGACATAGTTTACATAGCCATCTGCCACCAGACTGCCACCTGCCCACCCATGAAGTTTTTGGACCATGACCAGGGACCACCACGTGTCCGGTGACCTCCATGCATTTCAGGGTTTTCCCATCCTCTACCATCAGTCACTGGCATTGGGTCAGGTACCCTGGGTGCAGCACCATCATCCCCTGCAACTGCCTCTTCTTCCTCGTCCATCATAGTATTCACTTCCCTGTTTATGCAGGGGGAAGCACCCCATGCCCATATATGGTGGGGTCAAGGGGCAGGGATGTGTATTTGTGGACTGCCCAGTAGTCACTTCAAGAAGCACTACATGCATCCATAGGCCATGCCCATGTTGTGGCCCACCCTGTGTGCATGTTTCTACATAGTCTGTAGTTGCTCCAGCATTACAGGCTCATGGCTCTGTTCCAGTGTTATGACATTTCTGGATGCAGTTTCCACACTTTCGTACATAGGCCCCAAAAGTAGTAAGACACAGAATGGCTTTTTATATCTGCTTATATCAATCTCAGATACAGGAATTACAAACACAATCTGTTTAGGAAGTCTAGTGACTACAATACAATTATAGTATATGGGTAGGCTCGATTCTCTACTGATTTCAGTAGCTACTCAAATGTTGTTGTAGTACAGTTCAAAGGTCAAATATGTTGTTGTACTATTGTTCTGACATCATATCAATAGTACAACATTTCTTACAGTTGAACTGGCTTGCGCTGTCACTGTCGCTTCAGTGGTCAGAAAAACAAATCCCTCGCTCATCTCACTTTCTGACAGTAATACAACCAAAAATTGCTGCAGCAATATTTTCGAAGCCACAGACAGAAAGAGAACTGTTCATAGAAGAGGAAGAAAATGCTCATACTGTCCAAAAAACATTGGCTGACCTGAAAATTATTAGAAATTACCTTGAGAAGGCAGGCGAGCACCGTCCAACACACAGCACCCCTGTTGAAGAGCTGGGCATCCTCCTCATACATTTTGTGTATGCTGTGAAAAGAGTAGAAGGGTCTGATTATAAGCCAGGTACTATCAGGGGAATATTAGGAAGCATAGACAGATACCTTATAAAACATAACTATGGCCATTCAATTTATCATGGCAAGAATAGTCCTTTTCTGTAAACACTAGAACAATGACAGTCAAGTTGAAATATTTTAAAAAACAGGGAAGAGGGAATAAGCTGAACAGAGCAGAGGCTCTCACAGAAGCCGACATAAATCAGCTGTACAGCTCTGGCACCCTCAATCTAGCAAACCCAACCAGCCTGCTTAACATGATTATTTTTAACATAGGATTGTATTTTGCTCTTCCAACAATGGAGCAATACAGACTAAAGTGGGAAGACCTTATATTGCTGATAGACAACAACGGAAAAAATATTTAGAGTACAATGAAAGGCAGACGAAAACCCGCACTGGCGAAAATCCAAAGGATATCAGGCCAGTCAAACCTCAGATGTACGAGCACACAAATCTGGACAGAGATCCAATAACTGCCTACTCAAAATACGCATCTCAGTGACTGCAAACCATGAACACCCCTGAATCACCTTTTTACCTGGCGCCAAATTTAAATTACAAGCCTGAAGTTTCCCTATGGTACAGAGCAATGCCCATAGGAGAGAATAAAATCAGAAACCTACTAAAATCAATGAAAATGTTGTCTGGCTTGCCAGACACCAAAAAAATCATGAATCACTCCACCCGAAAGACTTCAATCCAAGTCCTGGTGGATCACACTGGCCCTCCAACTGAAGTGGCACAAGTGCCTGGACACCGTAACATCCAAAGCATAAATGCTGACAGTGTCATGTCGGAATCCAAACAGCAGAGAAACTCATCCATCTTCTCCAGCCTAACTGCTGAAAATGAAGAAAGAAGCACTTCCTCAAATAAACTCGACCAGGATTGGTTAACAATAGCTCCTACATCAGTTCCTGTCCACCACAGAAATAAGAGCCCATCTTCAACTGTGCTTTTTCAAATTTTCATCTCTCACTGTGTTTTCCAGCAAGGAGTAAGCATGTCCGTCTTGAACCACGCACAGACAGTGAAGCGCAGACAAATTGCCGTGATTACGGACTCCAGTGACTCCGAATAGGTAAGCCCACAAATATTTTTATTTAAATTGGCAAGAGCAGGGTTGGGGAGGGAGAAGGTGGCGAGTACCTGCGAAAGTGAACTGCTCACACTCATTTCTTCTGTGTTTCTTTCAACAGGAACTTCACACAGAAAAGACAAAGACCATCATATCCTTAAAACTGTTTAAAAAAAAAGTTATAGCGATAGAGTTTCTGTTTCTCTGCAAAAAACCCTCAGCTGTAAACTGTTCCCTCAGTACAATTTTTAAACATTTAATTCTGTGTCAGTGTCTTCTTCTATTTAATTAACATCTAATCAGTGTAGAATCAAGCCTACCCATATACTATATAAAACAGTATATGGGTAAGCATACAGCAAGGCTGTGTTTCCATCTAGGGTTTGTGATGACATCATGGTACCTCTCGAGCTTCGCTCTTGAGGTCCATATGATGTCATCACAAACCCTCGATGGAAAAATAGCTCTGTTGTGTATGCTTACCCACGCACTCTTCTATATTTGTGAGCTGAGAATTGCTATCCACAGCATGTGGTCAGAAATCTGCCAAGAGGGAAGCTTTTGTGCTTAAAGGGAAACACTGGAAAAGGCACAGTTTTACCCAGGTTCTACAAAAATGTTTGATCAGTGCTTTCAGACAGTAATTTTTTTTTAAATCACCTCTAATTGCATTTTTAGCTATTTAAACAGTGGCCTTCGACTTTCACTTTCTATTGCTGGCAGCCACCATTTCATGAGTAGCAGTGAGCTTCCTGCGCTCACTTTATGCTCATATGTTCTGCCAACCAATAGCAGAGGTCAGACAGACATATTAGCATAAAGTGAGCTCAGGAAGCTCACTGCTGCTCATGAGATGGTTGCTGGCAGCAACAGAAAGTGGAGGTTGTGAGTAGCTGTTTTAAATCATTAAAACAAGTTGTTACTGTCTGACAGCACTAACTGAGAGTTTCTATACTTGGAGTCATACTTGGAGATGTAGGACAACAGAAGGCATGTGCCCATATACGTTGTCCCCACTACTCAGTGGAGTAACAAAATTACCAACTGCAGTGTATCTATCTAACCTAGCTTTAAAGGAGTGAAATGAAGGTGCATTTACCACTTCCTCTGACAGTTGATTCCACAACTTAATATACCTACTGTAGACACCAAACCATGTCTCCTTAGTCTCCCTGTAGTGTCTGAGGAAAGCTATGTCTTTTCCAGTGTTTTCCTTTAAGAAACAAATGCAGCTGTGATGATATGTTAAAAAATAAAAAAGGATTGTAGAACTTTCAGATCAATTAATGAAGAGAGGGTATTTAGTACAAGATACTGATGGGGCAGAAATGTTGCAGAACAGGACAGACAATGTCTAATACATAATCAGACTAGTAAAAAATGATTAGAATAAAAGCTGGACCAGTGACGCTGAGAGTGGAGGCACTGGATACCACACCTTGCACCACGCCAATGACCTGGGTTCAGGAACTTGAGCTGCTAGGAGTTGGCCAGGGAGGAAGATGACTGAGCATCCGGAGGACTGCTCTTCTTTCCTGGGGAAGGAAGGCTTGTTAGCCCAGCTGCTGTGAGCCACCAGGTGGGGGCCTGGTGATACTGCAAGCTTTACCAGCACATAAAGGAAGTCTGTAGAATGATGAGTAATTCATGCCTCCACATGCACATTCACATTGGCTGCAGGAGGATGGGGAAAGAGGAGAAAAGCAAAAAAGAGATCTTGGGCTTTGTGAAGCCCTGCTCACCTATCTGTGGACCCAAGCTGCTGCCTGGGATCTGGTTGTATGAACAAGATCATATGCTCAGGGGAGGATGACCCTCCCTCCCCTGACCCTACCATGGGGGTACCTGACCACACTGGCACCAGGAGAACCAGATGGCAGTACATGGATGTAGTTGACAGGACTGAGAAACCATCCCAGATACTGCTCTGATGAAAAAGCTTTATAGAAACTGAATACAAATACGATAATGGAGAAGCTCAAGACAACATGAGCAATATGAATTTAGTATCATGAAGGACTTTATCATACGCTGCAATAGCTACATTTTTTTATTTATTCAGTTTTTGTTGACCGGGTAAGTGCACTAGACAAATCCTGTCTATTTTCAGGCACAATCCGGGGAAGGGGATACAGATGAATGCCAACTGACCTTGAACCAGATTAAGTTTTTGGTGGTATTTTTAGTGAATGAGGGAAATTTGGCCAGGACACCAGGGAAATTCCCCTACTCTGATGGTAGGGCGACCCTTGGTTATCTGTGCGAGATGGCCAGTGTTGCTGCTTCCTCGGAGGGCACGGGTGTCACTGGTGCAGGAGAGTTTGCCTCCTCTCCTGTTCCTATTTTACTAGGACTACAGATGTGCTTGCTGCTGCGGGGTATGATTCTGTTACTTCGGGACCTGACCTGCTCAATATGGATTTGGTTACCCATTCTGTTTCTGGGCTTTCCTCTGGGGATTCATCGGGGAGCAGCCCTACGAGGCTGGTGAGCGACAATGCTGCATCTTTGCTGTGGCAGAGATCACAGTTGTTGCTCCAAGTTCAACAGTTGGACCGTGACTTGAGAACCCTTGCTTCTGTGATGCCTGTGTCAACTTTTTCTGATAGTGTACCTGTGATAGAACCAGCTGGTCCTTCTGCTGCGATGGATGTTGTTCCTTTGCCTGCTATTCCTTCAGCTTCTGTTCTGGCTGGCAGTTCTTCCGGTGTCTCGACCGTGTGCCTACAGCCAGTGGACCCGCAGGTTTCCAAGCCTCCTTTCCAGTCCCATATGGTTCCTGCCTCGGATACTGCTTGTTCTGCTTCAGCTGTCTGCATTGTTTCAGAGCACTCACATCGACTGGGTAGGACTCCAGTTTGTGCTACCCCTTCTTTACTTCCGGATTTGCTCAAGGTTTAGACTTGCCACCTGCATGAACTGCCAGGCGGTTCTTCTTGGTCTCCTCAGAGGGCGCTTCGGGAGGCTGGCTGGGAACAGGCTTCGAATGGATCTTGGTCCCCAGACTCTCAGGACCCTTTTTTTTGTGAAGATGCTGGACTCTGTTGCCTGTGCTCAAGGCCCCTAGAATTCTGCGGCTGCAGAATTTTGCGCAGAACTTGCAATCTACCTCAGAACTTCTGCGGTGCCACAGAATTCACTCTTCTTGTTGATTTTTTATTAATATTTCTGTTTTTCCATAGAATCTGGTTCCCTTCCCCTCCTTTTATATCCTAAACCCCCCTATATGCTCAGAATGTGATGTCATCATTGCTATAGCATCATGCATTAGCTAATGAAATGGCTGCAATCTGCAACAGAAGTGAACAGTCACTTATCTACCACAGCTCCCACTGTCAGAGATGGTGGCACAGCACATCAGGCATGGTGATATTTGCTCAACCTGCTCTACAGCCTGATACAATGTTCAGTCTTACATTATTGCACTAGGGCCAACTTAAACAAAACCTTGTCAATAGGACAGACCTGTTAAGTCCATACCTCACTTTGTATAAATCTATTTGTGCTTTTAAGGTATAGAGATGCCATCTTAAATGAATAACTGGTAAAATGAATTTAGCTGTCATTTTTAAGAAAAATAAAGTAATTATGCCCAGAAAAGTGGAATATAATAATGTGTAGACCTGTTGAAAGAATAGACCTGTTAAATAATTTCACTGTACGCATTTTTGCCAGGGTTATTGATTACATATTGTCATTGGTTGATAGAATCACCTAAAAGTTATGGAGAAATGTTGTGTGCAGGGACAGCTGTTGGGCCAGAGGGTAGCATGCTGTGTTGCCGTGCCGGCAACTCAGGTTCAGAGATTAGCTCTTGGAGCTGGCTGGGCAGCACAAGGATTGGTGGAACACATCATTGCTTGGAGCCTGGGAAGGTATGGTGCAGTGTTCTGTCACATGGTGGACACATTGCGCTGGTCTGGAGAGCTCTATCTCACAATCGGTTCACATGCATGTCATGGCCTGATGGTGTTACACAGTGTGTCAGGGAAAGCAGGTTGACATCAAAAATGAGTTTGCAATAACTCCTCTATTTCATTTCTAATGGGACCTGTATGAATGAGGATGCAAGTTCATGGAAATTAAAAAAAAATATATATATATATATATATATATATACATATACATACACACACACACACACACACACACACAGTATATCTGTCTCTCTCACCACACAGACACACATTTGTATGTATGTTACAGATTGTATATAAATATATAAGTGATACACAGTGGGAACCTCATGAGTGGTGTAGAAAGCACATACAAATATATAAGTGATAGACAGTGGAAACTTCATTAGTGGGATAGATAGCATGCATATAGAAATACCTTATTTATCACATAAGATCCCCCTCTGCATATGTCATTTATTTAACAGGCTAGGACCTTAAGAGAGAGGCATTTGTTTTGACTTTTTAGGCATAACATTTTTATAATTCTGTTATTTTTTGAACTAGTGTTATTGTGTTTTACATCATCCTGATTGCTATAACCACTGCCATGAAAGTGAAGTCAGGATGACAAGCTGTCACTGTGATGTGGTAGTTTGTTAGTGCCGCAGAACTTCCGCAGAAATTACAAGCCACCGCCGCAGAAGTTCTGTGGCAAATGGTAGTCTTGCCGCAGAACTTGGTCCCACTGTGCCGCAGAAAAGTAGGGGCCCTGCCTGTGCTGTGGCCACCGACTCTACGGATATGAGCTCCAACGTTCCACCCCGGGGTGTGCTTTCTTCTCCTGCTGCTAATGACATTCCTGCTGTTACATCTCATGTGTCTGTTACTGGGGGTCTTCTACTTTTACTACCACTACTGCTGTTGTTGCTGCTCAGGGTTCACAGGTTTCAGATTTAAGGGTTGAGGCCTCGACTTCTGGGGTTAGGGGTGGTGGCAGATAGGTAGGTCCCCTTCCTGAGGCTGTTCCTTCTCGGGCTACCACTCAGCAGCCTTCGTCTTTTAAACTTTCTGATCTTTTTCAGAATAGGAAGGAGCCTGCCCCCCTTAGAAATGCTGTCCGTTTGTTGTATAAAGGGGGTTTGCAGGAATCCCCAGATAGACTTTATGTTGCTCGTGTATTATTGAAAAACTCCATGAAATTTTTTTCCTCAGAGATTTTTGCTCCCATTAATATTGGTAACTCTAACTTTGACATCAGTTTTAAAACTGGGTCTAGCTTGGGTAGGTTTTGGGCCCATTATACTACCCTTAAGAATTCCCCCCTTTGGGTCCAGTTTTTGGTAATTCCTCTTACAAAGCCTGCCGTTAGGGTTATTACTGTTATGTTTAAAAACAAAGGCGTTAATACAGAGGACATTTTTTTCTGGCTTTGTAAATGCTGTGAGGTGCTGGATACCCCCACCCCTATTTTAGATAGCGAACAGATATGGGATGGGGGTTGGAGGATCCGAGTGAAATTGTTTGTCACGAACTCTGGTACTATGCATTTACTAACATACTAAAATGCCAGCAGAATTGGCCTAACGGTCTTTCGTGTCTGCTCGTTTGGTCAGCCCCCACCCTGGGTGCTGACCTTGCTGCCCCCCTCGCCTTCTCTGGCTTCTCCCTTCCCAGTTCCGGATATTCTTGCTGCATTGGATTTTGCTTCCAAAACCCTTCCCCTGTACCTGTCCCACCCCCTCTTGAACCCCTCCACTGTCTCTGCCTCCACCAGCCCCCTAGACAGCACATTCCATGGCTCCAACACCCTCTCAGTGAAGTAGCACCTCCTCCTTTCTCCCCTGAATCTTCCCCCCTCCAGCTTCCACCCATGCCCTCTAGTGACCCCCTCCTCCTTCCTTCGAAGCACCCTGACTGTTCCTCCCCTATTTACCCTCTTCATGTACCTGAAGACCTCTATCATGTCCCCCCGGTCCCTTCTCTCTTCCAATGTGTACATATTTAGCTCTTCGAGCCTCTCCTCATAGGTCCTGTCCTCCAAGCCCCACATCATTTTGGTTGCCCTCCTCTGGACCCTCTCTAGGAGGTTAATGTCCCTCTTTAAGTGTGGCTTCAAAAACTGCATGCAGTACTCAAGGTGCGGCCTCACCAAGTAGCTATACAGAGGGAGTATCACTTCCCTCCTTCTGGAGGTGATCCCCCTAGTGATGCATCCCAGCATCCTGTTGGCCTTGGCTGCTGCCCTCCTACAAGTGTCAGAGTTGTTCATCTTGACATCCACCACCACCCCCAGGTCCCTCTCAGCCATCTAGACTTGTAGCATTCCCCCAGGGTGTACACTTGGCCCGGGTGTCTGGCCCCCAGGTGGAGTACCTTGCATTTCCCTGCATTGAACCTCAGCTTCCACTTTCTAGACCATCTTTCCAGAGCCTCCAGATCCCCCTGTAGGGCCACCCTTACCTAGTTCTTTCTATCTCGGTAGGGATAGGGGTGCTATTTTTTATGTTGATCAGCCCAAGTCCTGTTTTAAGTATGGCTCCTGGAAGCATACTAGTTCAGCATGTGATACTCTTCGCTGTAGTCACTGTTTTGAATTTGGGCATAGTTCTTCCAAATGTCTGAATCTTTTTCGTTGTAACCTGTGTGAAAATACTAGCCATGCTTATGGTTCTTGTCCTCGGACTTTTCATAAGAGAGGACATTGTCCTTCTCATGAAGACATTATTTCTAAAGCGCAACATCAGACAGCAGTACACTCTACTGCTTTACGGGAACAGACCACTGTGGCAGTCGCTGCGGATTCTGTTGGCGTTATGCAAGATATTGGGGTGGTTGCACCTATAGTGGACCAACCTGTTGACATTCAGGTTGACCCTGTATCTCCAGCTGACCCTAACCCTGTGGTACTCTCTGCTATGCCACCTCCTCCTCCTCCTCTCCTGACCCCCCCTCACCCTCAGGAAGTTTTGGGTTTTACAACTGTGTCTAAAAAACGAACTCGGTTAGGGAGACGTGTGAAGCCATCCTTTGTTGAAGATCCAGACGCTGAAGGTACCTCAATGGATTGGGCACAGGGCAATAAGTTTGCAGTATTACATTCCGATCCCACTGATAGTGAAACGGATGATGAGGGCACTGACACTTCCTCCTTATTGTCTAATACGGATAATGAAGATTGAGGGGGCACTGATTCTATAGCTAAAAGGACAAGGCAATGTAGGAAGGCTAGGCTCAAATAGGTTTATTTTATTTTTTTTTTGTTTTGTACTTTTCTCTATTTCTTTATGGATGTTCTTTCTATAGCTACTATTAATGTTAATAGTATTAAAGGGGATAAAAAGATGACCAGCACACTGTTTTCTCTACAGGCAACTACTTGTGATATTGTTTGCCTACTGGATACTAGATTGAAGTCCCATGCTGAATTACAAGCAGGCAATAGGTTTGAATCCCACAGCTTCCACTTGCATACTGTGTGACCCTGAGCAAGTCACTTAACCTCCTTGTGCTCCCAGGTCGCTCCTGTAAAAAAGCTTTCAGCTTATTGTGCTATACCTGGTTAAACAACTAAAAAAAACAAGCTGCTTCGAGGGCCTGGCCTTTGGGTGCTTCCTTTTGGTCTGTAGGTATTGATACCTGTGATGGGATTGGAATTCTTTTCACTACTTCTGCTATTCAGGTTACTAGGTTGGTTGAGGTGTCTCCTGGGAGGGTTTTGTTACTGGATTTTTTTTTTGCAGGGGAAAGGTTTCGTTTAATTGCTGTTTATGCCCTCCAAACCAAGACCTCTATGGTCGCTTTGTTTGAGGATATACTTCAATATTTGCATACTTCCAGGTTGGTACTTTGGGTTGGGGATTTTAATTGTGGTCTCCAGTGCTCTGATAGGGGTCTAAAGACTTCTAAGCTTTTTTGTGATACTATTGCCCTTATTAGGATTGTGCAAACTGCTGGTTTACAGGATACTTATAGTATACATTCTACAGGGGGTTATACTTTTTTAAGGGTGCACTTAAGACCCGTATTGATTTTATTTTTGCATCTAATGTGTTACGGGTCCTTGATACTTGTGCTAGGGTGGTGGAATTTTCGGATCATGTTTTGTTACAGTCTAAAATTGCTTGGAAAGACACTACTAGATGTCGTAAAAATGGGTGGCGCTGGAATAATGGCTTATTACAGAATGTTAAGGTAGAGAAGGCTTGGCGTCGTGATTGGAACGCCAGATTGTCAGTTAGTGACTGTTATGAAGATATTTTGGACTGGTGGGAGGATTCCAAAAAGGGCTGGAAAGTTTTGTTTCAATCCTCAGCTGCATCCCGGGGTAAGCTGGATTACTTACAGTATCTAGAACTATTTCATCATTTACAACATTTGATATCTTTATCAGTTACTACTGGACAGGATTATGGTACTCAGATTCTCCATGTGAAGCAGACAATGATGTCTCTTCAATATACTCGTGTGAAATCATTGGTGCAAGAGGCTAGATTTGGTACCCAGCTTAGGAAATCTTCTCTAGATCCCTATACTAGTTGCCAGGATCAGGTCAAACTTGGGTTTCTTTCGGAACTGCTTTCTTCTATGGGTCACAGTGTTTCTACCCCTGAGGGAATTTTATCCATAGTAGAGGACAGGTTTCGATCTATGTTTCAACCTCTGGCAATGAGTGATGATCTGTCAGGTCTTCTGACAGATTTACAACTGCCACAGGTACCTACCCAGTGTGTTCCTCTGCTGACAACTCCTGTTACTGAATCTGAAGTTCAGCAAACTGTTTCTCACGTGAATTCCGATGCTGCTCCTGGTTTGGATGGGTTGGGAGCGGGGTTTTCTCAGTTTTTTCTTGATGACCTGGCCCCTGCTTTGGTTCTCCTTTTTAATCATATGTTGCATTCTGCTCGTTTTTCTGCTTCTATGCAGGAAGCTGTTCTGGTCTTACTGCATAAAAAAGGTGCTCATGATGACCTGGGGAATTGGAGACCATTGAGTCTTCTTAATGCTGATAGGAAGATTGTGGCCAGGATGTTACTGAATAGATTAAATACAGTTTCTGATGGTTTAATTAGTCCTGCACAGACATGTACAGTCCCTGGTAGACAAATTAAGGATAACTTGATTGTACTTCGAGAGCTGTTTCAGCAGACAGATTCTTTACATCTCTCTGGGTGGGTGGTGAGTATGGATCAAGAAAAGACCTTTGATATGATTTTGCATGAATTTCTATTTGTTGTTTTGACAGCATTTGGTATCCCTGTTGTGTTTGTTTCTTGGCTTAAGGCTCTTTATACGGATGTAACTTTGTGCCCTAATGTGAATGGGTGGTATGGTAATAAGGTTCTGGTCAGGAGAGGGGTCAGACAGGGTTGCCCTCTTAGTCCCCTTTTTATATGCCTTTTGTATAGATGTTCTTCGGCTTATCCAGTTTACACCAGATATTCAGGGTATACGAGTTCCTGGCTCTGGTTTTTCAGTTAAGGCTTTAGCATCTGCTGATGATATGGTGCTTACATTAGAGACTGGCACGAAGGATGTGGCCCGTTCTTCCATATTGCAACGATATGCAGCAGTCTTAGGTTCCAAGATTAATTGGAACAAGAGTCTGGGTATTCCCCTTGGCAGTACTCCACTTCCCACTTCCGGATCTATTGGGGTTTTAGTATTACGGATGGCATATTGTCGATCCTTGGGGTACACTTTGGAGGTCGGGACATGACTTCTAGGAATTGGATGCTGCTTCGGGAAGGCTGAACGTTTGGTTCAGGGTTGGTGGAATAAATTGATTTGTAAGAAGAAATGGGTCCTTTTGATTAAAACTTTGCTTCTGCCTATCTTTTTATATATTAGTTATGTTTTTCCACCACCACAAGGTTTATTTACCAAATTGTTGAGTATTTTTTTTCATGTCTTTTGGGGCTCTAGGTTGAACCCGATAAAGCGGGATATTGTTTATAAGCTATTTCAGAAGTGGGTGTTGGTATGGTTCATCCCATTGCTTTCTATTACAGTATATTTTTTAGTTATAATTTCAGTTTAGCTCTACGCCCCGGAACCACCTTATGGCATCCTTTGCTTTTAGAATGGATTACGCCACATCTCAAACTTTGGGACTTAGGTAATACTAGGTAATTTGGGAAGAAATCCTTGTTGCCTGACTATGGGGTGGATAGTTTTAAATTGGCTATCAAATGGAAGCTTAGTTCACAGGATCTTATAGTTTTACATAGGAAGGCTGTTTATCCTAAAGTTTTGGATGCTGAGTGTCATTCTTCTGTGGAATTTCCCATGTGTAGTTCTGTGCAGCATTCCTCTGTTCTGCGGCATTTACGTAATCCTAGAATGCCTGCCAAAATGTGGGACTGTTTGTGGTTGGGGAATTTTGGTAGACTTAGTGTCGGGGTAATCATAAACACAAACAATTGGCTAAGCAGTTTTGTCCTTGGATATCCTGTTCTCAGATTGTTGAGACTCAAATTCATCTCTTCAAGGATTGTATCTTTGTGGCAGGTTTTTCGGATTATTTAAGTGCCAGCTGTAGAGAACCTGAATTTTCTTTATTATCTTTTTCTGAAATAATGTATGGTGGTAATCAGGTTTTGTGCTCCAAATATAATGCAGATAATATGTATGTGACTTTAGTTACTATTCGTTATCATTTATGGGAAGCAAGATGTTTAGGGGTTTTACAGCAAAAATGGATTTCACATGTGGATATCTTGGCAGGCATTAAGAGATCCTTAGGAGAGATTTTACACAATGATGTTTTGCGTTTTCCTACTGAAAAAGTTGATTGTTTCTGGCTTCATTGTACTTCCTGGTGTTAATTTTATTTTCCTGTATTTAATTATTTTTGTTTTGTATTTTTGACCTACCTTGTTTGCTTCTGTTTGTTTTTGTTTGTGTTCCTTAACTGCTTTTTGTTATGAAGCCCTACTTTTCAATAAAATTCCCCTACTCTTTGGATGGTGGCGCTGTGCTGGTGCTGTGATGGCCAGTCTGCCCGAGACTCCGATGAGGACGGAAGTGCTACAAGCCGGGGAACAGGCCTGGTCCCTGGTCTCAATTTCTAATGAGGCTGTTTCTGCAATTGCTACCTTTGGGGTTGCCTTGGGTGAGGTATCCCTACCTGGAAATGGAGAGTTGCGGAATGTACTGCTTTCTCCTGTAATGGCTGAAATAGCGGAGGACATCCGCGAGCTGCTGGTAACCAAAGAGTACAGATTTGCTGCACAGAAGAAGGAATTGGAGTCTCGACTATGTGTTTGTCTATGACAAGAGGAAGTGAGGGACGATTCCACCAGTGCTGCTGTTGTTGTGGGTGCACAGCGAGGGGACGGCATTGCTCCGCTTCCTGCAACGGTTATGGGGTCTGCTACTGATCGATCGGAGGATTCATCACAGTCGAATTTGGCTGTTCAGGTATTTACTGATGGGGATATTTCAGCTACTGACACCATGGATGGGGTTTTTACATCTCCAACTCCTCAGCAAACAGCATCAGCAGGTTTGAATGTGGGGATTCAGGCTGAAAAGAGTAGCCATGCTGCGGTGCTTTCTTCTGGGATGTCCAAAGGAACTGCTTTAAACTGTCCTAAGGTTTCCTTTACTATTGGAGTTTCCTCTGGGGGATACAACCTAAAAACCTTAAAAAATTGCAAAAATCTTGTGGAAAGATGGGTGGGTTTAATGGGGAAGGGTTTGTACCCATCTTACTGTCTTCGGCGGTCCCCTTGTCAGTACAACCTTTCGGTTCCCCCGTGGACTGGGTCTCTCATTCCTTAAAGGCGGCTGGGTGGGTTAGAAATGCAACTGATTCAGATTGGGATGCAAATATTTCTAAGTCAGTGGACGACACAGAGAACCTGGTTGGGCCTACTGATATGCCTTTAGTTCTGACCTCTTTCCAGATCACTCCTGGTCAGCATGTAAATGTTGGTATCTCCTTTAATGTCAATACCCCAATGGATATCATATCTGATATTCGGAAAATGGAAGGGGACCAGACACTCTTGCTGCTCCCGCACTTCTTGCTCCTGTCCCCCGACAGTCAGTTGCATCTTCCTCTGAAATGGATATTTCACCTGTACAAACCGCACCTCCTGTCTCTAAAGACTCGGTTTCTGTTTCTACCCCCATAGATCCTGTATCTCCAAACCCAGGGGTTTGGCAACCTGGGGCAGCTGCTAAGTTATTTTCCTCCTCTGTTAAAAATGTCCCTGAATCAGCTATGAGATGTACTGTGATTAGGTTGCATTTTCAGGGTGATTCCTCTAATGCACCTGATCGTTTGTTTGTTGGGCAGGCTTTATTAAAAAATAGTATGACATTCTTTGCATATGAGATTTATGCACTTATTCTTATGCCTGGGGACAAGATTTATGATATAAGTTTTAAACATCCTAATGGCCTAGAGTGATTTTGAAAGCAATATAATCTTCTAAAAAATGGTCCAATTTGGCAACCTTTTCTGGCTATTCCCCTGACCAAACCTATGATCAAAACGATTATGATGCTCTTTAGAAATGAAGGGGTGAATGTAGCGGACATAACCTATTGGCTGAATCAACATTGTAAGGTTAATGGTTATCCTGATCCCATTCTGGATGAAGAACACCTCTGAACAGGGGGCTTGAAATATAAGGTTACAATGCAACAGGACCAAGGGGTAATTAAGCATTTACCTAATTGTTATATTTTTGGGGATGAAACAGAGGTGTGATTTTGTATCCAGGACAACCCAGAGTGTGTTATAAATGTGGTGAGCTTGGGCACCTCAGTAATGTCTGTGAAAAGTTGAAATGGGGATTATACAGGAAATTGGGTCATATTGGGGCTCACTATAGACAACCTAAAAAATGCAATTTATGTGAGGAAATTGGACATACTTTCTGTCACTGTGTTTGGGCTTCACATAATAGCCTGGACCAGTCTGTTTGGGTGGAACATGAGGCCTATGTGACGTCTGCACAAAAGAACAAATTGAAAGCCTGTACTCTTATGGAGCAGTTGGAAAAAGGGGATCCACAACCAATTCCGACATCCTCACCTGCTCCTTCAGTTGTGGAAGGGGACAGTTTTGGAAGTCCCCCTGATTCTATACAGCCTGCTTTGGACTCCTCCCAAGACATATTGCATGACACTACTTCTAAGGTTCCGGATTGTGACCCTATAGCATGTGAACAGTCTCAGAACACGTCAATGGCAGTGAAGATACAAACATCTGGTGACATTGCTGTGGAGGAGTCTACTGTGGTAATGCCTTCTCCTGAAGTTCGGGGGGATATAACTTTTCAAAGAGTCACCTGTTCTAAAGCAGCCTCAAAGAGCGTTTGTGATACACTGACATTTTGGTTCATAATTCGTTTAACATTCCTATGGATATGCCTGGTGAGGAAGGGGAGGGTGAGTCGGATGGTTTCTCAGTGGCTTCCATGTCCTTGGACCCCCCAGATGGGACAGGGAAAGTTGGGAAGTGCAAACCAAAGAAGAGGAAGACAAGAAAATAAAGTGACTTCTGTCATGTTCCTTTATTATGCCTTCTGATGCATGCATCTATATCTATTACTACTATAAATGTTAATAGTATTCTCAGTCCCAAGAAATGTACTATTAATTTTGCAAGTTTACATGATAGAACTGGTCAGATTATTTTCCTTCAGGATACTAGATTGCATACTGTTTCTGAGTTGGAATGTGCAAAAAAGGATTGGAGGTGGGGGCCTTTGTTATGGTTGATGGGGGAAGTTATGTGTTCTGGGGTGGGTATTTTGTTTTCCAATCTATCTTTTCGAGTACTGAAAGTACTGGATCTTTTTCCAGGTAGAGCACTATTGGTGGATATTGTTCTTGGAGGTGTTACATATAGGCTGATTAATATATATGCATCCCAAACTAAGGCAGAATGGGTGACCTTGTTTCACTTGGTTGTGCCATTCCTGTATACATCTAAGTTGATATTGTGGGGGGGGGACTTTAATTGTGGCTTGGCTGTTAGAGATTGGGGTAGAAAGACCACTAAAGTGTTCACTGACATGAATGCTCTATTAACTATCTTGAGTAATGCTGGTGTGTGTGATATTTATGACATAATAGAAAGGACACCTGTACATACCTTTTATAAAGGGAAAATATCCACCCGTATAGATTTTTTGTTTACTTTTAAAAGGATTCATTGTACTGATATTAAGATTTTGCCATTAGAAACTTCTGATCATCTTCGGGTTTGTGTTGAGATTGGTCTAGTTTATGATATTACTTTTGGACGGGTTTATTGGAAATTGAATACTTCTATTTTACAGAGTAACATAGTGAAAAGGGACCTATGTGATATCTTGCAGGTTAGGCTTGATGTTCGTTTTTTGTATGACACCTGGGATGACTGGTGGGAGGATTCCAAAAAGGATGTTAGACTTTTTTTTCAGAAAACTTCTGGCTCCTTGGCGGCTTCTAAATATCTGGATTATCTATCATTGAGAGCACAGTATTTAAAACTTTTGACTAAGATGTGAGAGACTGGTACGAACTTACAGGCACTACTTCAAATTTTAAGAGATCAATTGTGTACTTATCACTCTCAAAGGGAGCGTAAGAAGACTTACTGTCAAACTTTTGTCACAACAGGGAAAAAGGACTGTGTTAATCCTTATGACTTGGAGCTCCAAGGAGTACAGAAGTCGACTATGGGTGCCCTGTTTGGGCAGGATGAGACTTTGCATACCACGCATTATGGTATTAATAGAGTGGTTACAGATTATTTACGGTCTACTTATTAGATGGATGGCGATGCTCAGCAGTCTATCTTGTTCACATCTAAGGTATTGCCAGGGATTCCCTTTAGTGAGATAGAGGCTTTAATGGATCCTATCTCAGAAGACGAAATCTGTCTGGCTATAGATCGTTTATCGGCTAATACGACTCCTGGTTAAGATGGTCTCCCTAATGAATTTTACAAATTATTAAAATCACAACTTTTAAAGATTCTTCAATCAGTGTATCAGGAATTTTTGGAGGGGGGGAATTTGACTCCAAGTATGCAAGACGGTGTCATGACCTTTTTGTATAAAAAAAGGTGATGCATGAAAAATTCAAAATTGGAGGCCCCTGAGTTTACTAAATTCAGATTATAAAATACTTGCTAAAATCTTGATGTCCCAGTTGGCTAGTGTTGCACCTCATGTAATATTATCCTGTCAATCCTGTGCCATACCAGGCAGGTCCATATTTCAAAATTTGATTTTTCTTCGGGAAATTATGGAACAGGGTATGAATATGCATTTGGATGGCTATTTGCTGTCTCTAGAGCAGGAGAAAGCTTTTGATGCGGTCTGACATAGTCATCTTTGGAAAACTTTGTTGCACTATGGTATTTCCACAGATTTTGTGAGTGTATTGCAATGTTTATATGTTAAGGCACTGATGATACCATTGATTAATGGTCATTTAGGGACCCCAGTTCAGTTACAGAATGGGGTCAGGCAGGGGTGTCCCTTAAGTCCTCTCCTATATGTGTTTTCTATTGACCCTATTTTGAGATTCACTGAACAGTCAGAGAATATTAAACCAATTTGTAATGTTTTTGGTATGAAGTATCCTAAAATGTCAGTGTATGCAGATGACTGTACAATCTTGGTACAGGATGAACGCTCAGGGAGAGTCGTGCTCGATTTTTTAACTATGATGCGTGCTGTTACAGGGATTAAAATTAATGTAAGTAAAAGTTCTTTGTTTGTTTTGGGCACTGCAATAGTTCCCTTACAGTTTCCAATTCTGATTGCCCAAGGTGAAATAAAGATTTTAGGTTTATGGTTTGGGTCACTCCGTGCTGAACAAATGAATTAGGATCAAGTATATGATATTGCACTTAGGAAAGTTGAGGCAAGGAAATCCTGTAAGATGACAAGGAAAAAACGTATTTATTTGTTGAAAGCATACATTTTGCCAGTTTTTTTTGTATGTATCTCATTTTTATCCAGTACCTTTTCATATGCATACTAAAATTATGGGGCTTTTCTTTTTATTTTTATGGGGTAGTCGGTTGAATCCAGTCAAGAGAGCACATACATACAGAGCTAGAAAAGAGGGAGGGATGGGAATGATACAACCATTAGTCTCCTTATTTAGTAATTTTTTCTATAGTAATGTTCGCCCACTGCTCCTAGGTTAAATGTCTTTGGGGGTTGTTGGAATGGAATGCTGGGAAGTTCAATTCTTGACTGCCTGGGGATGAGGGAAATGGCATGTTTCAGATAAAAGTTTACCTGTCTATATTCAGACCACGTTGAAATATGTCCGGCTATGGAAAATTGTCTTACATTGGTTTGTGGATTCTAACAAACAACTTTTTTATAATACAGTTGTGGCTCATTGTTATCTAGAAAATCCAATATTTGCTATTCCTCCTCAGATGGACTGTCAGCCTCTCATAGCTAGTACTATTGAACCACGAATTCCTGAAAAAATGCAAGATGTTATTTGGTTGTGTGGACATCAAAAGTTGAACATCAAGGGCAATCAGAAACATAAAATGACACAGGACAGGCTTTGTCTTGCTGAACACTGTGTGGAAAAAATTGAGACTGTGCATCATTTGTTTTTTGACTGCACTTACATGTCGGGTTTTTGGGATTCTTTGAGTGCATTATGGGGGGAACATCTGTTTTCTCATATGTCCTATGATGTTTTGGTTTTGGGGCAGTTAGGCGTGGGTGGAATAAATGGAATAGGAGTACGGTATGGGTAATTTTAGCATGTTTAAAATGGGTAATCTGGCATTCCAGATGTCTTCGAGTTTTACAATCAAAGGAAATTACTGTGTGGGATATGCTATGTAAGGTACAAATGGAATTAGAGAAAATTTATCAGTATGAATATCATACTCTGGGGGTTGCATTCTGTCAGGACCTTTGGAAGGGTGTGGAATGGGTGGGATAGGTATTTTTTGTATTATATGAGACATGTATCTAGTTTTCTTATTTTCCTGTTATTCTGCTTATTTCTTTGTTCCTGACAATTGTGTTTTCTGTTTTGATGTATATGGTCTTTGTTTCTTTTTGGTTTTGTTTCCTAATAAAAATGTCCCCTACTCTTTTCAATAAGTGCCATAGGATCTTTAACATCCATCTGAACCACCACCAATCCAGATATGTTTGTAACGCTTTGATAAAACTTCAAAACTTTAAATTTGAAGATTGTTGACTGTGTGTTTTTAATTAAGGTCATATTGTAATTGTGTTTTATAGGCTTCTGCCTTGTTGTAATTATTGCTACCAGTAATTTTTCCTATGTTAATAATTTATTCCGTGTGCACTTTAATTGTTGGCACTATACAAACACTGGTTTGTGGCACAGAAAGTCCACCTGCAATGAAGTCTTTAGATCGAAACATGTATGGTTATTTCTAACTTTCAGCACCCACCATGCAGTGTCTGTGAGTTTTTATTCTTTTTTCCATATAATAAATAAAGGAATACTATTTATGTGGTACACTTCTTGCTTTTGGGTATATCTAATTGGGGTTGTTGTGAGTGCTGTAGTATAATCTTTTCCCATGGTTCTTACCATTAATAGCATCCGACAGACCCCTAGAACAGTTTTCTTGTGTTTTAGAGCTGGGTGTTCATTTAAGTTTAATATTATTTATTTATTTATTGATTTATTTGTTTTTTTTTTGATACTTGCACCATTATTTCAGCTGAGTTACAGATTTCCCTGCTTCCCTAGCTTCAGAAGGAAGTATAGCACAGCGGTTTAAGGCTCTGAGCTGCAAATCTGGAGACCAAGGTTTGACTCCCACAGCCCCCGCCTGCATACTGTGTGACCCTGAGCAAGTCACTTAACTGTTTTGTGCTCCCAGGTTGTACTTGGAAACAAGCCTCAGCTTAGTGTGCCTTTTCTGGTTAAATAATTTTCTCTTTCCCTGGCTGACACTGGCAGACATCACATCTGCCAGCATTGCCTCTGCCCCGTGCTTGGCTCTGCTCACACAGGGTCTCAATATATTCTGGTAGTGAAGTGACCTAGTGACTGCAAAGACCCACAGCTGTTTTTTCTCATACCTGTAATGAAAACACTGAAAAACTATAAAACACTAAAACCACTAAATAGCAGTAATGAAGGATAGAATAGCAAGAGGTGGCATTTGGAGATACACTGTAGAGATAAATGATGTATTTTTGTTCTCAGGATTAGATTATAGGGCTAGGAGAACTTGGTGAAGTTCTGACCCATATTAAATAAGAACCGGAACACAGCAAAGTTCTGATTTATGTTAATCAGTTCTGATTTATTGTCCAATATTTGAAAAATATGAAAAAATGCATAAAAGTGGCCAAAGTCGCTCACATTTGACACAGAGTCCCAAAGGAAATGATTTAATGGATTTTTTTTATATTAAAATTAAAGTAAAACTGCTAAATAAAAAAGCAATCTGTCACTACTAACCCCTTCATGGCTGGCCTATAATGGTGGCATATCCTGCTCAGGCCTGTGACATGAGTGTAATGGGAAAGACAGAGAGAGACACAGAGAGAGAGAGAGAGAAAGAGAGAGAGATGCAAATGCCTGTATCATAGCACCACCAAGCACTTCAGGCACTGGTTCTGTGTGGGTATTATTTTGATGGATGTCCCAGTCAGAGCCAAACAAGCCAAAGAAATGGACATGAATGATCAAATGAGCAGCACTAAGAGAGCCCACCCACCCTACCCATGTGAATGATGCAACTGCTTTGCATGACCCAGTGTACTGTGATATATGGTACACTACCTGGTCCAAGAGATGGTAATGTTTTCTAGTACTATTACTACTTCTTCTGAATCTGATCAACATTCTGAGGATGCTGAATCCTTTAAGAAGAAAAATTAAAGACATAGTGATCACCACCCAGGCAGGCAGCCAGTAACACATCGCATTGGTCAAGTGTAGTGCAGTCATAAAAAAGTTTGTCACTGCCACTTGAAGACCTGATGACATACAGCACAACACAACACAATGACATCCTTCCTAGGTCCACAATTGCTTGCTGCCAGCCACTGCCAAGTAGTTTAAGTATCACAAATAAAATACAGTAATAAAATAATCTCAGCCCAGTTACTGTACAAATATACAAAGAGTATTCAGTTTCTGAAATCTCAGGCATCTTCTAAGCCATGACTGTATGAAAATTCTAACTATAATACTGTGGGCCAGATATGTTTGTTTGTTTGTTTGTTTATTCACTTAACGGGTAAGCACACTGGAAACAAGTTCCTTTTACAGGTGCGACCCACATATATTGCATACAGACAATACATAATCAAACATACATATACAATGCAGCAAATTGCAGACAAAAATGTCTTTGTTACGTATAAAATTCATAAAAAATTCATAAAAACAGTTACAATTAAATTGAGATTCAAATACATCCTTAATGCATCGGCAAACTTTTGACAGAACACAACCACCTAATATCTTGAGGAATTTCATTCCAAATAAATGGAGCAATATAAGCAAAGGATCTTTGTCCACTTTTAGATTTCATAAAAGGAATCTCGAGAAACCTACTGTCTGACCTATGTCTAGAATAATGACCATCAATATATGGTCTCAAAACTTTGAAATACTCGTGGAATTCGGAGTCCATAACTTTATATATGAACTTGGCCACACAGTATTGGAAATTTAATGAAACGGTAACCAGCCCATTTCTTTCAAAATCACACAATGATGAGGTGACTTAGAACAATTTAAAGCAAACTTAGCTATCAAGTGAAGTAAAGTGGATTTCTTTGAAATCACTGTCATGAAAGCAGTGTCAGTAATCATAGCTGCATAGTTCACAATAGGAAGTAAGCAGCAATTTGAAATAACCAGCCTAGACTCAGGAATAAGAAATGAACGGATTCTGTACAAAACCTAATCTACAATGTATTCTTGAGGTAACCCTCAAAAATGAGATTCATAACTTAGATGAGAATCTAGTAATACCCCAAGATATTGAAATGTATCAACATAGTCAAACAGTAATCCATCAAGAGATTTAACTTCTAAAGTACCAACCTCAGATCTCAGTCTAGGTGGGGTACCAAAAACCATCACCTTTGTCTTAGATTTGTTTAAGAGTAATTTACAGGCCATAAGTGAAGACTGAAAATTGCACATTTCCTCTGTTAAAGAAACACCTAGATCTCCAACTGACAAACCCTGCGTATAAATTACTGCATCGTCAGCGTAAAGTGTTAGAGAAGCATTATTAATCACACTTACTAGTTGATCAAAAAACAAAGAAAACAAAAGTGGCCCCAAAATAGAACCTTGTGGAACCCACACTTAATCATTACAGAGTCTGATACAGCACCCTATATTTAACCCTTTGAAACCTATTTGTTAAATAATCCTCATCCAGTCCAAGAAAGACTCATCAATTCCCAATGACTCAAGTCTAGAAATCAACAATTGGTGATCAACTGAGTGAATGCCTTGGTCAAGTCCACGAACCGGCACCCGTCAGACACCTTTATCCATGCCATTAGTACCGTGTTCGTGAACTCGACCAAGGCAGTCTCAGTACTCCTTCCCTTTCTAAAACCATGTTGGTTCTGAGACAATAATCCAAAGCGATCCACATACCCAATCAACTGATTATAAACTATTCTTTCCTGAACTTTAGCTAAGGCAGACAAGATAGAAATAGGTCTGTAGTTACAAAACTCATGTTGTGAACCAGATTTAAATATAGGAGTGACCAAAGTATGTTTCCATATATTAGGTATAGTACCTGTAACAAAAGATAAATTGAAAATAATACTAACTGGAAGTGCTATAACTGAGGCAGCAACCGGCCAATAAATACAGATATTCAAAGGGGTTGCACATGGCGCAACATTGTTGCACCATGCGCAACCCACTGATGTGCCCCGGCACAATATTCAAAAGGGGATGTTGCGCTGTACAAATCCCGATGCGTCGGGGTGCACCAGTAATGTATGCAGCCTAAGTGCAGGGGGCATGTCCATGCATATGTGGCGCATTGCGATATTCAGCCCCGGATGTTCAGCGCATATGCAGGCACAAACCCACCTTGTGCCACATAGGGGGGTGCACGGATGCACCCAAAAAAAAGGATCAAGTTGGGGGACACCCACAGGCTGGGTGCCGTATTGCTGGGTGCAACATGGCAGCTGCCAGATGTGGGTGGCCACCCAACCTCCCAAGCCACAGGCCGGGTGCCATTCCCCCACATGCCTGATCACAGGCTTAAATGTAGCTGCTTAATCCCTGGTGGTCCAGTGGACCTGTCGCCAGCCTGACCATGGGCATTGTACAAATAAATGTATGCCCGGTGGTCCAGTGGATTGGCCCCCCAGTCCAATCATGGGCATTGTAAAAATAATAGTATCCTTTGTGGTTCAGTGGACCTAACCCCCTACCCGATTATGGGTTTACAGAAATATACATATTCCCTTGTGGTCCAGTGGACTCAACCCCAGCCCAATCATGGGCTTCAAATAATGTAACCTCCCTGGTGGTCCAGTGGTACCCTCCTCCCCACTCGCACACTCAGACCCGCCACCTCACTCCCCCCATCAGTGGTGGGTGGCAGCACCCCACCTGCAAGCTGCCCGGCTGCCCACCAACTGACAGTGTACAGTACGGCTGAACGCCCATTGGTCCACTGTGTGGGCCAATGGGCATGCAGACCGTACTGTATGGCACAGTCCTGAAATGTGAATGATTTCATTCACATTTTGGAACTGTGTCGTACAGTACAGTCCGCATGCCTATTGGCCTATGCAAGGATTATATTATTGTACTAAGCCTGTGATCGGGCTTGGGGGGAGTTGCCACCGAGGGGCAGGGGGTGTCAGTCCCCAATGGCTGCAACCTGGCAGGGCACCAGGCGCAAGTTGCAGGGGATTGGCACACCTGAATGCAAATGGGGCCATTATGACATTCAAATGGCCCCATTTGCACCTTGCATGCATAATGGCCCCATTTGCATACCCTGAGCTGAATATCATGGTTCTTGCACCAAGCGCACCCGCACTTGTGCTGGCACATCCCCCTACTCCTCACTTGCCACTTGCACTGGTGCAGTGCCACTGCACCCAGCACAATGCGGGCGGCCACTGTGCCATATTCAGTGAGTGCTGAGCCATGGTGGCAGCACCGTTGAATATCACCCAGACCATGCCCTGGCACAGCCCAGTTGCACTGTGCCCAGGCTTGCACCCCTGCCTGGTGCATTCTGAATATCCAGCCCCAGGAGCACAGTTTTGGTGCATCTCAGTGTCCCATACCACATGACTGCTCAGGGACAATGCTCCTTCTCGTATCAAGCACCACTCTGGCTCAATGAGATCCCAGCAATTACTTAGAGTACAACAAACTTGAGGGCCTTTAAAGCAGATTTAAAGCAACATCTTATGAGTCTGAGCACTTGTGAATGCTTGAACTGAGTCAGTCCCCCCTCTTGCTTCCATCCCTATCCTCCCCCTCTTGTTCTCAACTCTTTCCTCCACCTCACCTCAGGTCACCTTGCTGACATCTCACCTCTTCATACCCGCTGTTTTTTCAGTCCTCCTACCTTCCTTCCCATTCCTCACCATGCCCACCATTGCTTCCCCTTCCCCCACTCCTCCTGTCTTAGCCTAGCCTTGGCACTTCCCTCCTATGTTCTGCATTCTGGTCCTTGCTCCTCCTAGTCCTTGTTTTGATGCCTTCCCCCATGTTCAAACTACAGCTCTCCCTCCCCCTTACCTTCATTATCCCTCTCTCCAGCTCAGCTGTTACCCTTGACAAGGCCTCTAGGGGCTGCAATGTTGGTTACTTCTGCTGTAACATTTATTGTTATGTGTTGCCTACTGAACCATTGTACTTGCATTATAACCTGATTGTAACGTATTTAATTCCATCAAGTAATGTCATAGTGTATTGTCTGTCCTGAATTTATGACAATGGAACCTTTGTAAAAGAGTTTGTACTCAAAGGCTGTTTCTGAATTACAATAAATAAAATTAAAACAGTAGAGTCGGGACTCAGAATCAGATGCTGAGGGCAAAAAAAGTGGCAAGTAGTAGTAGTAAGGAGTACAACTGGAGTTAGGACAAAAAGTGATAAGTAGTAGCCATGACTCATGAGGACAAAAACTGATAGTAGTAGACAGCAGTACCATACCTTCCAGATCAGATACTGGTACCAGGTACCAGAAAGTAAGTTTGTGACATGAAATGCAGTTGCTTGCTGTATTTGGACTCTGAACCCACTGATGTTATTTTCTTTTCTATTCTGTGATGCTGATGTGATCATAGTGGCCTGGCCTAGTCCATCCTGACCTGAGTTGTTGCAATTAATTGCTACCTCATGTAGTAGACCCTATTCACAAAAGATTTTCACCACAGGCACAAATTCTTGAAAGTGTTTTGTGCATAGATCCTGCTCAGAACAGTCAGTGTATGTTTTATTACCATATTTGAAATTCATGTGAGGAATGTTGACTTTGAGAAACGTGAGGAGCTCAGCATTTTCTGGTGTCAAATAGGATTGTGTGTCAGTAATGACATTACCAGCTGAACTGAACAATCATTCTGAACAGACACTGGTCAGAGGGCAATTTATGTACTTCACTGCAATGTTTACTAAAGCAGGCCACATATTTTGTTTGGATTTCCAGTATTTCAAAGGATCAGCATTCCAGCTGATATTGGCCTCTGCCAGGTACATTTCCACAATTGTCTGTGCTGAGGCTGTGTTACAAGAGGCAGATGAAGATGTTACAGTAACATCTTCTAAGTGACTCCAGAGACATGAAGCTGATCCAAAGGACTGTGGGACAGTGCTATGCTTGGTTGGTGGTGAAGAAGAAGATTTGGCTGCAGTGGCTGAGGAGGAAGAGGGAGAAAATGCCACAACAGTAGAGGATGGACCACCTGATGCTGTGCTGCTGTGTTATGAAGAAGATTCTGAATGGGGTGCTGCTGTTGTACTCTGTTCCATGACAGTACACACCTTGTCAATTATTTCTTGTTTGTTTATCTCAAAAGAAGTGTCATCATCATCACTCAATAGTTGCTTCAATTGGTATTATGAGTCCAAGATTGTTGCTTTAAGGTAGTACTCAGAATGAAGCATTTTACATAGTTTGTCATCTTCAGCAACTTTTTTGATTATATGTCTCATTAGATCTTGTTGTATTCTGGAGGGTAACCTGCATGTATCAGCACCACTGGCAGCCTCTGTGATCATGGAACTGTCTTGCTTCTTTAACATTTTTACAAATCAGATTCAATTTGAAATTTGAGGTTCAATGTTTTTATTAGGGGTATCACCTGGATCAGAGTTGCTGTGTTTGCACTAACCTCTCTAGTGATTTTTCAAATGGCTGCAGCAGGAAAATTAGAAACTCCAGCATGGCCCACTGTAGGAGAGTAAGATAGACTTCTGCATCACCAGTTTTATTTTTTAAGATATACTGCCTGACAGCTTTCTTTTATTCCAGCAACCTTTAGAATATATAAAAGGTCAAATTCCATTGAGTAGAAATGTCTTGGATCAGTCTATGCAGAGGTAAACTGTGCTCCTGCTGAATTCTTTCAAACAAGTGATGTGCTTTGCATGAGGGACTGAAATGAGTGCAGATTCTTTCACCAGTGCTAACGGAAGCCTTAATCTCCTTGTCATCTTCAAGAAAACTGTGAACTATTAAATTTAAACAATTCAAAAAGCAATGGATGTGAACAAAGCCCCCCTCCTCCAAGGCCTTCCTTATGTTGGACCTATTATCTGCAACTATATAGCCCACTGACAGTCCCTGTGAAGTGAGCCATTGCTGTATTGGTTTTTGGAGCTCTTCACTGATGTTGTATCAGGGATGTTTAGATGGAAAAAAAACATTCTTAGAACAGCAAACTGCAGTGCTTCACCGTCCCCAGTCCCATGTGAATTATCGAAACATGCCCAATGTGCCCTGACAGACATGAAGGGTTCAGGCTGACAGCTTGTCCAGATATCTGTTGTGAGATGCACCACCCTCCCAACAGCACTGCACAACATGCATCTTCATTTTTTACATGCAATATTTTAAAGATCTAGAATCCGTGTTGTCGAGAACTGTTTCGGCGATGGTATACTATATCGAGGTTCAAGGTACTCAAGCAGCCACTCAGTTCATACTCCAGAGGGGTTCAAGAAACATCTTGATGTGATAGTTTTAAAATGTATTGTATGTACTGGTTCTCCTTTGGAAAGCAATATAAATTAATGGTAGAGCGAACCTCTGGGGAGAGGTGGCATTTGCTATTGCCATTGCCTAGCAACCTGGAGCCTGTTGTGGATCATTTGAATGATTCTTCACAGCAGAGGCTATTTTTCAGCATATTTCTTGGAGACACAACATTTTTTTCCACTGCATGAGGTGGCAGTGTTGGCATTTTGTGTGTTTTTTAAATAAATTAAAAACATTTGCAATTGCAGGGTAGAAGTAAGGGACCGGAAGCCTGAAACTGTGGTTCTGGTTGGATCCCTACTAAAGCAAACCCCTGAGCGAATGAAGTGCTCTAAAATTCACACTCCAGAGGGGTTCATGAAACATCTTGCTGTGATAGTTTTAAAATATATTGTATGTACTGGTTCTCCTGTGGAAAGCAACATAAATTAATGGTAGAGCGAACCTCTGGGGAGAGGTGGTTTTGCTATTGCCATTGCCTAGCAACCTGGAGTCTGTTGCGGATCATTTTAATGATTCATAACAGCAGAGGCTGTTTTTCAGCATATTCCTTGGAGACACAACAAAATTTTTCCACCTCAAGAGGTGGAAGAATGGCATTTTGTGTGTTTCTCAAATAAATTAAGAAAGTTTGCAATTGCATGGCAGAAGTAAGGGACCAGAAGCCTGATACTATAGTTCCAGTTAGATCCCTATTAAAGCAAACCCCTAAGTGAGTGGGACAAGCTTGTGTGGGTTTGCGTGCGGAGACTGTAGGACGCAAGGAAGCAAGGGCCAAAACTATAAGTAAGTAACTCTAAAAGTAAACAAAGCAAAGGAAGACAAAATGGAATTGCAGTATACCCAATGTACAGGGTGCATGATGTATGCCCTGGGAGTTTATGAAATGGGGTTTAGTTGCAAAAAGTGAGAACAAATTATAAACCCTTACAAAAGAAATAATGTAATTAAACAACAGGCTAGACACAAGACAGAATATAGCAGTCTTAGAAAATTGTATTGATCTCATGGCTGATGAAATAATCACAGAGAAATCAGTTCAGGAAGAGAAAGTACAAAAGTGGGCCATTTTCAGTAGAAGTAAAGGAAAATCCAGGGGAAACAAGTTTATAATAGCACTCTTATTCCAACATTAAATCATTTTAGTGTGTTGGACACCAATAATGATGCTGATCCTGAGATCAAGCCTAATATATCACTGGGTAACAATAAAATGCAAAACAAAATAAGAATTCATTTTGATGAATGAGAAAAGAAAAAAAGTATTAGGTCCCAAACCCACCCTTTAGAAGTAATGCAGAAACCCATTTTAGAAAAGTCGCTAAATTCAAAAGAAATCATAGTTTTGGGAGATTCCACCATTAGAGGGATAGATGGAATTATGTGTAAAGAAAACAATGCAAACACCATGGTCGGCATGTTACCAGGTATACAAAACCCATGAATTAAAAAAAATTATTGAAAGGATGTTTAAATAAAACCAATAATCCACTGGTCATTCTACAAATGGGGGTCAATGGCATTCTTTCTATAGCAGAGGAAGACATGTTGGTAAATTACAAAGAAATACTACAAGAGATAAAGCAACACACAGATGATAGTATTGTATCTGGCATCTTACCCACGTATAAAAGATACCAGACAAACACCCCAAAATTATAGAGCTTAATATTAGACTACAAGAAATGTGCCTGAAAGAAGGGATTGGGTTCATAAATACTCATACCATTTTCAGAAATATCTCTTCATATAAAAATGATGGGCTACACTTAAATAAAATGGGGTCTAGAATCCTTGGAAATACACTAAAAAAGATAATAGCAAACCATTTAAACTGGATACAGATGGGGTAGAAAAATAAAGAGACACAGAAGATCTGTAAATAGGAAACACAGGATGGAAAAACCAACTGTGAGCCAGTTAGACGCCTTTTGGCAAATGTTAGAAGTTTAGATCAGAAGTTTGATGAGTTTAAGTTTCTTATGAGAGACAAGGATATTAAAATTGCAATCTTGATGGAAACCTGGTGGGAAGAGGGGAATACATGGGATAAGAGCATAAAAGGTTATAATTTATGTAAAAAATCAAGGAAGTATAGGAAGGGGGAAGGGTTCCCTGGCCCAGATATTCAAACTGCGCTCAAAACTGGCGCAACAGCAGGAGCAAGCACAAACCAGTTGCGCAAATGCGCAACAGGTGCGATATTCAAACATGGAGCAGAGCAAATTGCACAAGCAACCAACTTCTGAATATCGCACATACTGCGCCATCGCGCAACCAGGAAGGAGAAGCTGAGCCAAAATGCTGCGCCATATGCAACCATGAAGCCCAGCTGAGCAGTGCAGAGCTGCCAGCTAAGCACAGCCCCCCAGAGCAATGGAACTGCACATCCAGGGAGGCAGGCTGGGCCCACCGCCAGCCATGCCACACATGGGCACAGGAACTCACTGCAGAACCCACACCACACTGGCACACCCCAAGCACAGCATCACTGGGGTGGGACGGATGATCCACGTGCCCATGGGGACAAGCCAACTAAAGCATAGCAGAGCCATGGCCCCAGCACAACCACTGGCAGGCATAGAGTGCCACCCAGGGGTTGACAACCACAGTGCACATCAGTCCCCTGTACGCACAGCACAGCGTGCACCGTGCCCCAAGACACTGCTCACGTGCAGTGACAGGCACTGCAGGAAACACCATGCACCCCCGTGCCACACGTCAACCCCATGCTGCAGAGAAGCAGACCACCCAGACTCCACCCTGTGCACCCAGCAGTGGGTGGCAGATGGCGAGAGCAACAGAAAGGCAATGCTATGCTGGTGAAACCTCCCATGGACACACACACACACACACACACACACACATATATCCAGGACCATAGTAGCCCAGATGGCATGTACACCCCTGCAACGGAGCACCCAGAGCCAGTTGCAAAGCAGACACCAACACAGCAGTTGTACCAAAATAGTATTTTATATTCAAACAAAAGAGGTAACAAAACAGCTAAAACTATGTACAAGTTGGGGACGGGTAAAGGTAGGGTGTGCAAGGGAGAGAAAACAACTTGAGAGGAAGTCAGGGTGAAAGGGATGGGGAAGGGCAAATAAACGGTGGGCTACGGCCCAGCAGGCTCCTGCTCCTCCCCCTGCCGTCTTCCCCTCCTGTGTCTGTGCCGCCGTTCCCCCTGTTGCTGTAGGGCTTGCAGGAGCTCTCTGTTGTCGCCGGCCAGCTGTGTCAGGCGCCGGACATCGTGCGCCATGCGCCGAAGCACACCGAGGCCTAGGAAAATGGGAACACAGTCAATGGCTGAGACTGACCACAACCCTGAACACCACCCAACCTGCAACCCAGCTAACCCAATGTGCTGCACATGTGATGGCATGCACCCACCCACAGTGAACATGCACATGGCCATCACAAACAGGCGGCACCAGCCATGCGCACCACCGCCCACACACACTGCCCACGTCAATCACAGTACAAACTAGGCTGTCATGTGATGTTGCAATGTGGTGCGATGCCAGTCACACAGCTATGTGCCCAGTGCATGCCTGGACCACCTGTGATGCATACACAGACGTGTCGTGATGCTGCACTGTGATGCAGGTCACCTGTGTCACGCCTACATACATGGATACATAGACAGTGTCGGCGAGATAGGGGCCTATGGGACACCTAGTCTGGCCATTTGGCCTTGTACGATCACCCTCATGTCCTATAAGTCCATTCCCCCTCACCCCTGACCTCCAGAAGTCCCTCATGGCGAGCCCACACATACAGATCTCCCGTGACCAAGTCAGCCCCCACCACATCCTCTGGCAGGGTGTTCCACTCGTCCACCACCCATAATGTGAGGAAACACATTCGCATGTTTCCCTTCAACGAGTCCCCTCCAACTGCATCCCATGCCCTCTACACCTGGAACATCCTCTACGCTGACAAATATTGGTTCCTGCACACTGTTCCCCTGTACAATACCGTAGTGACCCCATCATATCCCCACACCCCTCCTCCCTCCAGGGAGTACATGTTCAGTTCCGCCAACCTGTCTGCATAAGACATGTGATGCAATCCATGCACCATCCATGTCGCCTTCCTGTGAACGCTCTCCACCCAGTCCCGTCCATACGCAGCTATGTGTCTCGGAACTGTACACTGTACTCCAGTGTGGGGACTCACTATGTTACGATAGTGGAACTACTACCACCCATCTGGTTGTGTCCATCATGGTTGGTGGTCCTGCCCCCCAGCATGCAATAGCATCCATGACGTAATGATACTCACACTCCTCCAGCAGCTCAGTCTGCCGCTGCTGCTGGTATGCTGCTGCTGCCGCTGCGGGCGGCCGGCCTGTGGGACTGGGGCCTGGCATGGCCCACATCAGCCACGTCGGCGCCCGTCACCATCCGGCCTGTGGGAGACATTGGTGAGACAAACATCAGTGTGACTCAAAAGCAGAGTGCCCCTGCCCCAGTAAGACTGCCTGCCCACACAGCCACTAACCATCCACCGCACAGCTGCACAAACTGACACACCGATGCACAGCCACCCAGGCACACACACCCCTACAGAGAATATAGGTGAATAGATGGTACACCCAGTGGCCTAGGCACCAGGCCCCGCCTGGCACAGGAACGCAGCCATGCTAACAGCTCCGGGTCCCTCCGGCGGAGATCACTGACCCGGTGCCGGCACTGCTCCGCAGACCGGCCCCGGCCAGTGACCCCCACCAGGTCAGTGGCCACTTGCTGCCACACATGGGTCCTCGGTCCGGTGAGGGGGGCCTCACCATACAGTTGTTCATAGTGGGGCTCCACTAGGGCCACCCGGTTGGCCACCTCAACTTGGCTCCACGGCACCGCCCTCTCCTAGCCATGGCACCAACTTTACAGCAGGCAGTATGGCGCCCGCTGCGCTGTGACCCACGATGAGTTGTTGCGCAATAGACCAGCACAGGCACCTGTCGCGCTTGTTCGCTTTAGCGCTTCGTCACTTCTACATGGCGCTGTAGCCAAAGCAGCGCCCAATAAGGGGCGTACACATGGCATCGCACTCAGCGCCAGGGGTCAGAGGGCATACCAAGGTCACGGCAATGGACTGAGGCTACGCACAGCGCCATAGGATGCATAGGTATCCTGCGCGACCTGAAGGCACAGCACCAGTGCCACAGGGACTATCGTGCAGAGGTGCTGCGCCATATAGTGCCCAGTGCTGCAGCGCCACTGGCACAATGGTGGCCATGTCCAGAATAGCCTATCGCGCTCAGCAGTTCTGCAGCGCCGATCGGCGTATGTGTAACCCGTCTGGGCATGCACAATGCAGTGTACACACCACAAACATGCGCCATCGGCTCAGCGGACCTTCCTATTGCGCTAAGCGCATTTCGCGATATTCAGCCGACGCATGCAAAGCAGGCGATCAGCCATTCAAAGCGCAGTGGCGATTAGCATGTCATTAAAGTTGCGCCACACCTCATTTGCATGTGTTGCGCTATAAAATACGACACTGGGTTGTGGCGGCCAGATTTGGTTGTTGCAGCTGAGAGGTGAGTTACATGCTGTGTGATGCTCAGGACAATGCACATGGGCAGGGGTGCTGGAGGGTGTCACGGGATGAGGGGCTGAGCATGATGAGGGCACTTAGAAGGGGCAGAGGGCACCTTTCCATCAGTAACTGCCAGGCACGAGGAAAGGGGGCTTCTGCCCCTGGCCTGCAGCTATGCTCATGGGGAAATGCTGTGGACTGCAGAGTGACAGGTGTCCACTTCCACCCATACAGATCAGCATGACTGACGAGAACCAGGCCGAGGTGTGGACGGCGGGCGTAGAGAGGCCGAACTTCACCACAGCAGAGACCGAGGCCCTCTTCCAGGCCTACCTGGAGGATGAGCCGCTTTGAGTGGGCAGAGGGCACCCCTCAGCAGCGTGCAGCTGCATGGGAGGGGGTAGCTCTGGCCGTCAACCTGCACGGAAGCCACCAGCGCTCCATGCAGGAGTGCTGCAAGAAGATGGGGACTGACCGCAGGAGGCTGAAGGAGAAGGTGGCAGCCTTCAGGGTGGCACGTGCTGCCACTGGTGGGGGACCACCAGTGGTGTTGCAGCTGACCCCGACCGAGGAGACACTGGTCACGGCCATGCAGCCAAGTGCCATTGCGGGTATTCCTGGCGGAGGATTCCAGACAGGTGGAAGCCCATCACTGCACGGTATGTCATGGTGATGTTGTGGGGGGGGCGGCTGTTGTTCACATGCACTCACATGTACTCTCTTTCTGTTTCAGATCCTGTTCATCTGCAGGAGATGGTGGTGGTGGGTGCTGACAGTGAGGCAGACCTGCTGGACCAGGAGGAGGGACCTTCCACCTCCGCCAGCAGCCTGCACTTGCACAGCAGCAGGCGGCTGGGCTGACAACTCCGCCCGGCAGTGATACGAGGTGCAGGGTGCACAGCCTGTGTCACAGCAGTCTGGCATGCAGGTGTGCCAGCATGCTGTGCCTATGGCAGTGGCACGCACCGCACTATTGAGGATGGCAGCCTGCAATGGCGAGAGGAGGTGTGTCCCACGAGGGACACACGCGGCAAGCACGTGCCCCAGGCCATCCAGCTCCACACCTGTGTACCAGCATGCTGGCACAGTCACAGGCTGGGCCTGTCAGCACCGGTGGGGCAGCACGGTGGCTGAGCAGGTGTCTGGCACTGTTGACAGCACAGGGGTGGAACAGGTGGACCTGGGGCTCAGCAGTTGGAGGGCAGCAGCAGTTGCACACCAGGCCTGGGGAACAGCGTCCAGGCAGTGGCACTTGTCCACGCCCTTGGATCAGCCCATACCTGGTCCTGGTGAACAGCGGCCACCCTCCAGGGTGCTGTGCACCAGGACCATCCCACCCTGGGGTGCATGATGCCACTGGGGCACAGTACCCTTTGGACATGCACACCCGCCTGCTGCAGGAGTTGGTCACAGCTGCAGGGGCGGTTGCAAGGTCGTGGAGGCACTGACTGTGTCCGTGGAGCGGCATAGCAGGGGTGTGCTGGACGGGCGAGATGGTCCATATCGCGGACGGATGTGACCGCTGCCATCGACAGAGCTGACCCAGGCAGTGGTCTCTGTGGCGACGCGTGACCACACTGTCTGGTGACCTGTACCACGCACCCCACACAGTGCGCCTCCTCCCGTTCCGGCGTCGGCGACACCAGGCCTGTCGGCGCGGGTTCTGCTATGGGCATCCCGAGCACCTGGTGCAAGTTTCTTTCGCGGGATGCAGACCCCTGTGTGGGCAAGGTCACGGTCATGCACTGGGACCCCTGGTGGTGCAGTAGTGCCACCCGATGTGGCCCCTGCGCAGCCTGCCAGTGCTGCTAGGCCACGGCGGGGCCACCCACGCATCCGTGGTGGCCGTGGGACAGTGCTCCCTGACTGAGCTGTCTCCCAATGCAGGCCCTGTCTGGTGCTGCCCTGTGTGCAATGTGTGTCATGGTGGGCAGTGCACTGCTGGGTGCTCTGCTCACCAAACTGACACACGGACCACCTGCACACTCTCCCAACTGCTGTCCACAGGTGCGTGTGGATGATGATGCCTGCATTGCACTGTACACCAAGGTGCAAGGTTGCCCAGGTCCTGACACACGTACGTGGACAGTCCAGGTGGTGAGGGTGGTTGGTGGTGCTGTGTGATAGCGTGTAATTTCCGCATTGCTGTGCTGCTGCCCCTGTATGCTGCCTGGTGTGTGTGTGTGTGTTTATTTGAGTGCTCACCCCTCTCTGCTAATGTGTTGGTATGCGTAGACCCTTCAACTCCCCTGACTTTCATGCACGGTGTGTTCCCCTGTGTGCCTGTGGTTTGTGCATAGACAGTGTTGCCTGCACATGTCCCCTTGACTTACCTGTGTTGTGCGTAGTGCTCTTCTGCAATGGTGTCCCGGTGCAGCTGGGCCTGCCGGGTCAGTCGGGGGTCCCTCCGTCCTAGGGGGGGCGGCTCATCACCCATATCACCGGCACCACTGGCGTCCCCATCGCTGTCCCCCTCTTGGACCTGTACGGCTATCCCATGGTCTTTGGCCATGTTGTGCAGGATGCAACAGGCCAGGAATATCCCACAGGCCTTTTGGGGCTGTACTGTAGGGCTCCGCCCGGTGTCCAGGCATCGAGGCGTGCCTTGAGTATCCCGAACACCTGCTCTATGATGTTCCTTGTTGGCGTGTGCCTCCATTGAAACCGTGCTGGCTGGGGTGGTGGGGCGCCGGTATGGTGTGAGCAGCCAGGGATGGAGTGGGTATCCACAGTCACCTGTGTGGAGATAGTGGAGATCAGTGTTAGGTCAGGTCCATTTGCCCATATCCTTGTGCCACTACCATGGCACCTGTGTCATTCCACCCTTGCCCAGAGTTTGCATTCCATACATGTGTACTCACCCACTAGATGACCCGTGGGGATGTTCCCACTCTCGAATCGATGGCACAGTGCAGATTGGTGCCATATGAAGGCATCATGTGCTCTGCCAGGGTGTGTGGCACAGACATTGATGATGTGCCCAGTGGCATCACACACCACCTGGCAGTTGACACTCGAGTAGCCCTTTCGGTTCTGATATGCTTGCCCGTCGGGGCCAGGTGGCATGCGAATGGCCACATGGGTGCAGTCTATGACACCTAGCACGCCAGGCATTTGTGCTACCCTGTGGAACTCCTGCATGTTTGCTGTACGCTCTGCTGCGGTGCTGGGGAAATGGATGTACTCCGCAGCATGAGGCAGCAGTGCGCTGAGGAATTGGGTGAGGATGCGTGACGTGGCCAACTGCGTGATGCCTGTGGTGTCCCCTGTCGGCCTCTGGAAGGTGCCCGTGGTGAGCAGGCACATGCAGGCTGTCACCTTGGTCTCCACGGACAGAGCGTGACTCCATCGTGAGGGTGCCTGCATCACATCACTGCACAGCTCACTGAGCCGTCTCAGTATTGCCCTGTTCAGGCGGTACCGGGCCACGATCTCAACATCACTGTACAGCTCGTAGCTGATGTGGGCACGATACCGCCTGTCCGGGGCATACAACCGACGGGCCTCCACGACATGTCCCCTCGCAGCATGCTGTCTCACCCCTCATTACAGCTTCCATGTGGAAGCTGACACTGTCCATCTCCTGGCTTCTGCCGCCCCAGCTGCTGTTCCTGTGTTACCCCACTGCCCCCACTGCTGCTTCCACTGCACCAGGCACCCCACTGGCCTCTCTGTCCTCCAGGACCCACTGTCCCTCTCTGTCCTTCCTGCTCCTGTCTCTGTCTCTGTCTCTCTCTCTCTCTGTCTCTCTCTCCCGGTTTGTGGCCTGCTCGAGGTTCTTGCGCGCTCCCTTGAGCCATTTATTTTGGCTCCAATCCGGTACCTGCAACTTCGGCTGAGCCACTCTTGCACTGTTGCATAAGTGTTCAAATATCGCATTGCGCACTTTATGCATGGACCCGCCCCCTTCGGTTGCGCATGCCTTCATTTCCATTGCGCTGTGGCTCAGCGTGTTTTTGGGGGCGCAACTGGCCCCTTCTCAATATCGCAGAATGGTGCATTTTTGGAGTTGCGCACGCGCAACCCTGTTGCGCATGGCACAACCCTTTTGAATATCTGGCCCCCTATATATACTGTATATACACAAATCTTTACAAAGCTTAGAAATAAGTGAAAGTAATTTACAGATAGAACATCTGTCAATTAAAGTAATTCCTGTGGGTGCTCGAAAAATTGTACTGAAAGTTTTATATCATCCATCTTCAAATACAAAAGACAGTGATCAGGAAATGTTAGATTACTTGGAACTTTTGAACCCATCAGATAACATCATATTGGCAGGGGATTTAAACCTTCCAGGAATAGATTGGGGGAAACATACTACCAAATTAAATATAGAAAGGAACTATTTAGATATATTTAATCAAATTGGTTTAGTACAAACTGTGAAACAAAACCCTAGGGGAAATAATTTACTTGATGTCATCTTGACAAACACGGGTGATACCGTAACTAATACCAGGTCAGAGTACCATTACGTAATAGTGACCACCAGATTGTTTATTTTCAATTGGCTGAATTACCATTAGCAAAAAATGGGTTAACAAAAATTCCAAATTTCAAAAAAAGCAGATTTTAGGCAAATTAAAAAGGCTATAAAAGATTGGGACTGGAAGACAGATTTTGAAAATCAAACTCTCAATAAAATGTGGGAATATTGATATATAAGATAAAATCTGAAACAAATAAAAATATAAAATACACATCAAAATACACCAAAAAGGGAAAAATCCAAGATGGCTCAATCAGAAACTTAAAAAACGTATCAAATTCAAAAATAAAATGTATAAACATTTAAAACAAAACAAAATTAGTCAACACATATATAGGGAACAACAAAAGAAAGTCAAAAAAGCTATAAAGGTGGCTAAGGCCACTTTTGAGATGAAACTAGCCATGAACAGTACAGAGAATTATAAGAGTTTTAATTTTTATATTAACAGTAAAAAAGGAAACAAAGTATAAGCCCATTTATGGACAAAAATGGGGAAATTCTAAAAGAAAAGGATATGGCAAATGCACAAAATAAATATTTTGGTTCTGTGTTTAATTCATAAAGACAAATCAAGCAGAGGGCATAACTGTATAAAATCAGTAAAAAAATATTAATAGACATTAAGGACGTAACAACAAGATTAATTAAACTAAAAAAAATACAAATCTCTGGGACCAGATGACATCCACCCAAGGGTAATCTCCAAGATTGCAGCTGAAATAGCTTCATCTGTGACATATATATTTTTCAGAAATCTTTGGATAGTGGGGAGGTGGCTTCTAAATGGAGGGAATCTCATGTCATGCTGATATACAAAAAAGGAAAGAAGGACTCCCCAGAAAATTATAGACCAGTGAGCCTGACTTCAATCCTGGAAAAAATATTGGAAGGAATAATTAAAGATCATATTCTTATAAATCTATCTGAGACACTGAAGTTGGATCCCAACGAACATGGTTTTACAAAGGCAAGATCCTGCCAAAGAAATCTTCTTCAGTTTTATGAAAAGGTTAGTAAGGCTTTGGATGAGGGTAACTCAGTGGATGTGGTACAACTGGATTTTTCAAAAGCTTTTGATAAGCTTCCACACCCCAAGTTTATTGAGTCACTCTACAAACAAAATATCCAAAATAATATTATCAACTAGATAAGATCATGGTTGGAGGATAGAAGGCAGAGGGTCACGGTGAGTGGTGTATTTTCCGATTGGATGTCAGTGTCAAGTGGGTTAACACAGGGATCTGAATTGGGGCCTTGTCTGTTTAACTTGTACATATCCATCCTACAGAGTAAAAATGAAAATATTTGGGTCATTAAATTCACAGATGACTATTGAGTAGGTACTGTCATAAAATCAGCACAGGATCAAAATAAGTTTCAAAATGTGCTTAATCACATCGAGCAATGGACTGAAAAATATAAGCTCAAACTAACCAGGGAAAAGAGTGCAGTTCTTCACATGGGAAGAAATAATCCAGAGTTATAATATAGTATAAGTAAGGAGCTACTTAAAACATCCGTAGAAGAAAGAGATCTGGGTGTAATTATAAAAAAATGACCTTACCTTTGGAACACATTGCAATCAGATGATAAAAAAGGCAAATAAAACATTAAACTGTATTCTCAGGCACATTGAGAGTAGAGATAGGAAGGTGCTAATGCCACTTTATGGGTCATTGGTGAGAACACAACTTGAGTACTATTCTCAAGTTTGTGCACCATACAAGAGGGGTGGAATTGAAAGAGTGGAGAAGGTGCAGAGAAGAGCTACTAGAGTGGAGAAAGGTTTTGAATATTGACCATACGAGGAGAGGATGAGGGAAATTAATCTGTATTCACTTGCATACAGGCGTTGGAGAGGTGATATGATCTTAGTGTATAAGGCATTTTAGGACCACAAGCTTAGAACAGATCTGTGACTAGAAACAAAACAAAAGAAGTATAGTACTAGAATACATAAATTACAGTTAGATCAATAAAGATGGAGACTACTAAAATGAAAATACTGGTTTAGCCAGAGGATAGGCCCCCATTGGAACTCACTTCCAGAAGTTGTTGTAAATACCTGGAGTACTGCGTGCAGTTTTGGAGGCCACACTTAAAGAGGGACATTAACCTCCTGGAGAGGGTCCAGAGGAGGGCAACCAAAATGATTTGGGGCTTGGGGGACAGGACCTATGAGGAGAGGCTCGAAGAGCTAAATATGTACACTTTGGAAGAGAGAAGGGACCGGGGGGACATGATAGAGGTCTTCAGGTACATGAAGAGGGTAAATAGGGGAGGAACAGTGAGGGTGCTTGAAGGAAGGAAGGGGCCACTAGAGGGCATGGGTGGAAGCTGGAGGAAGATTCAGGGGAGAAAGGAGGAGGTGCTACTTCACTGAGAGGGTGGTAGAGCCATGGAATGCACTACCTAGGGGCTGGTGGAGGCAGAGACAGTGGAGGGTTCAAGAGGGGTGGGACAGGTACAGGGAAGGGTTCAGGAAGCAAATTCCAATGCAGCAAGAATATCCGGAACTGGGAAGGGAGAAGCCAGAGAAGGTGAGGGGGAAAGCAAGGTCAGCACCCAGGGTGGGGGCTGACCAAACGAGCAGACACGAAAGACCATTAGGCCTATTCTGCTGGCATTTTAGTATGTTAGTATGTTAGTAAATAGTCCTTCACTGGACATTTTTAAAAGTAGATTGGACAACTACAGTCAAAATAAAATCTATGAGTATTAAAGTGTAGAAATTGTATAAAACTTGGAAAAATAGCAAGCAAAATGGTCGAAAGTCCAGATGATGCTTTGTAATGGCTATGATACTATGATACTATGAATCCTATATGTTCAACCACATTATATGGTAGCAAATCAACAGCTATCATTTCTGATTAATTTTTTTGGGTTATTGTAATAGCAACAGGGTGGGTAGTGGCACATTTGACTTTACGCTCATATGTTTCTGAGATGGTAAACTGTCTCCTTGAAGGAGGAGGGCTTTTGAACACATGATCACTTTCAGTAACAGTTGGAGGAGTCCATCAAATGGCAGGGAGTGGTGGTGGAGGTGTAGTGCTTTGGAGGGCTGCCACTGCATTCATCTATGGGTGTTACCCCTGAGTGTAGTGAGCTATCACTGTCACTTTCTCTTTGAAACTCACAATTGAAATTCTCAGTAATGTTACAACATCTGTCTAGGTGCCTTTTCAGTGCTGAAGTTCCCAGTGATCCATTCTTTTTACCCCTGCTTATTGGCCATTTACAAATAGCGCATGTTGCTACCAACTCATCGAAAGCACTAATGGAGAAATATGACCAAACAAAAAGATGATATTTTTTTAGTTTTTTTTCCCAGAAAGGCACAGCACCTAAATCACCTTTTGAGGGCTCCCCCTTGGATTTTTCTTGGGCCTGTTCCTCTTGTATTTTATTCCCACTGCCCCCTCCACAACCAAAACCTTTCTGCCTGTTTCTTTCTCATCTGCAATTTCCATCCCTCCAGTAAACCTTGTGCTGCCTGATCATTCTCTTCATCTTAATTTTTAGTATTACCCTTGTTGGGTTCAACCTCAGAAGAATCAGATGAGGGACTGGCAGTAGCATAGTATGCAATTGTTCCATACTATTGGGTGCCTTTGTGGGTTTTACCCACCACACCTTTAGTCTTTTCTAACTACATAACTTTTTTTTTTACTTGGGACTGATGGTGATCCAAGACATTCACCTTTTTTGGATTCAAGCATTCACTTAGATAATGAAACCTTAGACAGGAAAAAAATCACTTTTTGGGGTTTGAATTTGTTTTCCCTTTTCAGGCTGATTGCTATCTTTTGTAGTGCCACTGCCTACTTGATAAATAGAATGTGCCTCATCAACACTTTGATCCATTTTGTAAAAAAAGATCCCCCTAACATGACATCCTTGATGACTCCCACCCACAGGCCAGGGACAAATTTACTGTCATAACTTGTGAATGTACAGTGTACACACTGACAGCACACCAACAGCCCAGCAGTCCATCACCACTTCCTTTCAAGATTACTAGACTGGCTCCTACAATACAGTTACTGTTAAGTGATCAAATTCAGCAAATGTTAAGTGTGCCTCAGAATTTGAATTGGAGATGCAGACACATCTGGTGCATTAGCCGTATGCAGCACAGTCCCATACTGGGGGTTGGTTAATGCTTATACGTAATGTAAGTTTGTAACATGATATACTATAAAACTAATAATAATAAGGAATAATGGAGAATGAGTGATGATGATGGCATTTGTGTGCAGTGCTTGTGTTTTACTGTAAACACTCAGCCTGTTACAAGTCACAGTCAGATTATCCCTTGGGCCACACACAGCCAGCAGCACTGGATAGGAGCATTAACTTGTATGTCGTTTGAACAGTGTTTTTTTTTAAATTAATGAAATCACGATTTGTAAATGAACATAGGTAATGATGATCGTTATTCATGTTTGGATGGCACAAGTCAAAGATGTTTTTGTTTTAAATCCAAGTTTATTAACTTTTTCCATAAATGCTTTAACATGAAGCATCAATATGCAGTGATACAATTCCAGGAACATTATTAAACAACTCCATGCTAAAGCCTCCCTCCCTCCCCACCCTCCTCCCTTTACCCCCCCAGCTTGGCACTAACATATTCATCCAGAGCAGGTATAAAGCTAGTGACAGAACATATCCAGCTATAATACCAGAATGGCATGCCTTTTATGACTAAATAAGATACAATCGTAACTATCCATTGCCTAATGTGATGGGGCCCAAGTCTGAAGAAGGTATAGCTCATGAAGACCTTCCCATATCCTTTTATAGTGGTACAGAGATCCGCCAAGACTAGCCTTCATTTGTTCAGCATGGAGATTAAATAAAAAGTCCCTCAACCATTCATCATAAGTGATGATATGACCATCAAGCCAATGGTATAAAACTAACTTTTTTAAAGTAAGAGATATCATGGCCATATGATGCTTATGATTCTTAACTGTTACTTGAGAGAAATCCCCCAGGATACAAATCACAGGTGTAAATAAATCAGCAAGGCCCAACAAGGGGTCCACCCTGACCTTAATCATCTCCCATAAATCTTTAATCGAGGAACAGTCCCAAAAAATGTGAGCGAGGTCCTCTTTGGCATTTTGACACCTGAAGCAGAGTGTGTCTGCCAACCTGCCTAGTATTTTGAGTTTAATGGGGGTCCAATACATATCATTTAATAATTGATACTGATTTGGAAAATGGGAATTCCAGTACCTAGGGACCCCTCTGGATGCATCAAGCATCCTTTCTTGAACACATGTATATATTTGGGAAACAGCATGGGGTTTTCCACATAGTGGGATCAGGGAGTCCAGCCAATTGTACTTTCCTGTAATATCCATTGCCCCTGAAAAAGTCTTTATCACAAGACGCCATAGCTTCCAAACTTTAAAGATCTGCTTTCTATCTATGGAACATAAGGCCATAATTATATCAGACTCCATGAAGGATCCCCCTCTAAACAGATCCCCCACCCAGATGTTATTAATTGTGGGAAGCCAGAGTGGAGAAATGATTTAACCCCCAATCTTCAGATTTGGGTTACCCACTACCAGTTGTCTAGGATCCTTAATATGCTGGTATTTAAGGAGCACACAAAATTGTCCATGTACCCAGAAGGAGAATAACACAGGAGATGTACACAGCTCAGTGGGAAGATCTCTGATAGGGACATACAAAAGATCCTCTTTAGAAATGTACAGGTTAGAAATGAACTCTCTTTTCAAGGTTAACCATTCCGGTATATAGGAGTAGGATGCAATCTCTTCTTGGGGTGTGAACCATCTCATATACTTAGCTGCCTGGCATGCCCAATAGTACATATCAAAATGTGGAAGTTAAGTCCCCTAGCTTTTGTAGATGCTTCCAACTTCAGATAGGCCCACCTAGGGTGTCCCCCCACCCAAAAAATAAAAGAAGAGATCAGGGCATGCAGTTTCTTAAACCAGAGTATGGGTAACCACAAATTTAACATATTAAGGGGTAAAATTTATTGGTAATATATGAATTTTAATGATATTAATTCAACCCTAAAGAGATATAGGAAGAGATTGCCACCTTTTAAAATCATGTTGAATGGTATCTAAAAGGGAGTCAAAATTCAGCTTTTTCATCAGCCCCTCATTTCTAGACAGCATCAGTCCTAAATACTTCATGCTCTTAGGACTCCACTGAACACCCATTGGAGAAATGGCTTATTTATGAAATTTGTGGTTTAGGGGAAAGACAGTAATCTTATTTAAATTAATTTTATAGTTGGATACAGCCCCATATTCTGCAATTCTAGACAAGACTACTGGAAAGGATTTAGCTGGTTGAATCAGGTGAAGAAGCACATCATCAGCATTGGCTGATAATTAAAAAATGTGTCACCCTGTGGGAAACCCCTGTATACTCTCGTGAGCACATAACCTAACTAACAATGGCTCAAGGTAGATATTAAACAAGAGGGAAGAGAGGGGGCAACCCTGTCGGGTTCCCAAATGTAAGGAAAATTTTTCTGATAGCACCCCATTACAATATATTCTAGCCTGGGGATTTTAGAGATGACACCCAGTTAATAAATTTAGCTGGAAAACCAAATTTATGCATGGTTTGTAACAAAAACTGACAGTCCACACTATTGAATGCCTTCTCCACATCCAGAGACAACAGGCCAGCCAGCGTTTCAGAGTCTCTGGACGCAAAGAAGACGTGCGCTAGCTTCTGGGAATGGTCCATAGAGTGTCTCCCTTCCATAAAGCCTACTTGGTCTGTATGAATAATACATGGGAGTACCAACTTCAGTCTATTAGCAAGGATTTTTACTAATATTTTAATATTACAGTTTAATAGTGATATAGGATGATAACTACTTGTTAACTCAGGATCTTTACCTGGCTTATGTAAGACGATTATGATAGTTTCAAGCAGAGAGCTACAGTGCCTTCAGAAAGTATTCACCCCTCTTGAATTTTGTCACATTTTGTGATGTTGCAAACTCAAATTAAAATACATTTATATGGGATTTTTTTTGTCACGTATCTACACAAATTACTCTATAATGTCAAAGTGGAATGAAACTTCTGGAATTTTTTGTACATGTAATTTAAAATAAAAACCTGAAATGTCTTGATTTGATAAGTATTCACCCCCTTTGCTATGACACTCCAAATTGAGCTGAGGTGCATCCAATTTCCTTGTGAGATCACTCTAAAACTTGAATGGAGTCCACCTGTGGTCAGTTCAAATGGTTGACATGATTTCAGAGGAAATACATCTGTCTATATAAGGTCCCTCTGTTGACAGTGAATGTCACAGCAGAAACTCTACCATGAAGACCAAGGAGCTGTCCATAGAACTCCGTGATAGAATTGTGAGGAGGCATAGATCTGGGGAGGGGTATAAAAACATTTCTAGGGTGTTGCAAGTTCCCAGGAGCACAGTCAAGTCCATCATTAGGAAATGGAAAGATTATGGAACCACCCAGACTCTTCCTTGAGCAGGCCATCCTCCCAAACTGAGCAACCAGGCAAGAAGGACCTTGGTCAGGGAAGTGACCAAGAACCCAATGACCACCCTGACAGAACTACAGAGTTCCATGGCTGAGATGGGAGAACCTGTCCAGAGGACAACAATCTCTGCAGCACTTCACAGATGTAGCCTCTATGGGATAGTGGCTAGACGGAAGCCACTCCTGAGAAAAGGCCACATAATAGCATGCCTGGAGTTTGCAAGAAGGCACCGTAGCAGACTCTAAGACCATGTGGCAAACGATTCTCTGGTCTGATGAAACAAAAATTGAACTCTTTGGCCTGAATGCAAAGCGCTATGCCTGGTGCAAACCGAACACAGCTCATCACCCGTGTAACACCATCCCTTCCATGAAGCATGGTGGTGGCATCATCATGTTATGGGGATGCTTTTCAGTGGCAGGGACTGGGGCACTTGTCAGGATAGAGGGGAACAATGAATGGAGCCAAATACAGGCTCATCGTTGAGGAGAACCTGCATCAGTCTGCAATAGACCTTGGACTGGGGCGAAGATTTACGTTCCAACAGGACAACGACCGCAAGCATACAGCCAAAGCAACACTGGAGTGGCTTCAGAATAAGAAGGTGAATGTCCTTGAGTGGCCCAGCCAAAGCCCAGACTTGAATCCCATTGAGAATCTGTGGAAAGACTTAAAGATTGCGGTTCACCGATGCTCCCCATCCAGCTTGACAGAAGCGTGAGCAAATCTACAAGGAAGAATGGGTGAAAATCCACAAATCCAGATGTGCCAAGCTGATACAGACATACCCAAGAAGACTCAAAGCTGTAATTGCTGCCAAAGGCGCTTCTACAAAGTATTGACTCGGGGGGTGAATACTTAAGTAAACAAGATATTTCAGTTTTTAACGTTTCATAACTTTTTGTTACACAATAAAAATATTTTTGCCCCTTTAAATTGTTGAGTATGCTTTGTGAATCAAGGGGGGGAAAAAATCATTTTAATGCATTAACAATTCTGGTAGTAACACAACAAACTGTGACAAAATCCAAGGGGGGGTGAATACTTTCTGAAGGCACTGTATCTATTGGGCTCCCCCCCAGAATCCACTCATATAAACGTACCAGCCAGGGAGTCACTTGCTTACTAAAGACTTTATAAAAATTGGGAGAATACCCATCCGGGCCCGGTGCCTTATCCACTGTCAATGAGGATAAGGTGGTTCGAATCTCCATCTCTGAGATGGAAGCTACCAGCAATTCTTGTTGAGCCCGAGAAAGAGTCAGAAGGGTAAGTGGGTAGAGATAGCTCTCCACAACCCCGGAAGTAGGCCTATTGGGCATGGGTCTGTACAGGTCTTTATAGAACTCTGCAGTGATCTCTTTAGGGGTGAGACAAAAGGTGCCGTTATGTTGTGACCTGATACTGTGCACTATTCAGGAAGATTCTACCTTTTTAATCTCAGAGCCAAGAGATGATCTGCCTTCTCCCCTTCATCAATATACTTCACTCCTGTTTTTAAGATGGCATACTCTGCCTTCTCTCTGAGGCATGATCTATACTGATCTGGCAACCCCAGCAGGAGGACTGTGTCAGAATCCATAAAGGATGGGGATAAACAGGCCTCTAGGGCAGGTATTGTAGAAAATAATGAGAGAGCCATTTGCTTTCTCTCCCTTTTCCTATGTGATGCCATCTTAATAAACACTCCCCATAAAACACACTTCAGTGCTCCCCATTCTAGATCTGGTCTCATTGTGGAATTCAGATTAATCTTATTATACTCCTCAATTTCCTGGGTAATAAGATCAACAATTTTGTTCTCTTTGAGGAGCTGATTATTTAACTTCCTCAACAAATCCTTAGATGCATCCTCTGATAAGATCATAGCACAGGAAATCACTGAGTGATCGGAAATCACCCCAGGAGTTATTCCAGCAGACATGACTCCTCGCAGCATTGACTGGCTGATTAGAAAATAATCTATCCTGGATGAGGAGCCGTGAACGCTGGAACGAAAAGTGAAATCTTTTAAGGTGGGGTATAAAACTCTCCATGGATCCGCTAACCCAAGGTGGTCCACCATTTTCCTTATAGAGCGTTGTGCTGGAGAGAGGCCCTGTCTTTTGGGATCCGATTTGTCTAAATCTGGGGAGAAGGGTATATTCCAATCCCCTCCCATGATGCATGGGAGAGCTGTAAAATGTGCCAAGACCTGTAACAAATTAGTAAAAAATAAGGAAGAGCCATTATTGGGACCACATACACAACCTAGTAAGATGGCTGTTCTATCCAGAATCCCTTTAATAAATAAGAAATGCCCCTGTGGGTCCCTAATAATTTGTTCAGACGTGAAAGGTGTGTGTCTAGCCACCAAAATGGCCACCCCCTCTGCTCTTGGTGCTATCCCCAGCATTAAAGACTTAGCCTACACATTGTCTCAGGAGAACAGTCCCTTCCCATGCCAAAAGATGGGTCTCTTGAAGAAATATAATCTCTCCTTTAAGTAAGCTGATGTGCTTCAACACCTGATACCACTTGGTTTTGGATCAGAGCCCCAGCACATTCCTAGAAATAAATTTTTTAATACCTGCCATTCCTGAAAGAGAGAAATACAGAGAACAAGCAAGACCATATAACCTACAGAATGGTGTCCTCCGACCTCAAAGTGCCAAGCTGAACCCCCCTCCTCACCCCACCACCCCTGCAGTACTCCCCCTTTTGGCCACTGGTTATAAAAGGCTCTCCCACTCCCTAATTCTCTCCTACACCTTCAGACCCAACATTCATGTTCCCCAGTCCTTCCAAGCAGCTGACTTGAGAGGGATCCTGAAGGAAACCCCCTCCCCTCTCCTCTTAACTTTCCAGTACATGATTCTCTCCACTGTACAGCTTCTTCTCACCCCCCCTCCCCCTTTTCTCCCTAAATGGCCTAGAGCCAATCCCATATCAAGACTGGAGTAATTCCCCTTCTCATTTATCCCTCAGTATAACACCTTTCCCCATGGCTGATACTGCTAGAGGAAGCCCTTTTAGCAACAGTACCACGGGGAGAATATGCACACCTAGGGAAATATATATCCCACCCTGAATCAACTCCCTCACAGACAATCAGGGCTCCCCTTATATACACTATATTCAGCAAGACCGGGTGCCAGACAAGGGTAAGGAAGAGGGGAAGGGAAAATCAGTTAAAGGGGGGTGACAAATCCACCAGCATTGTTCTCATATGTCCCTTAAAACATTTGACACTACCTTCCCATATCTGGCCCAAGCTAGATGAAAGCCTTTGGGATCAACAAGTGGCTCTTGTGGGAGTTGAACTGAGAACCCTTGATGCCAGAATACACTAAGTAACCCAACATTGAACCCATATTATTGAGCAAGACAAATCAACTCAAAGCTTCTAAAAAGAAACCAAGATGAAAAAGAAACTGTTGTACTCAGTCCATGGGCAGAGCTGCATCACTCTCAGTTCACTTTGAATACATCAAAACCATTGTGCCACCAAAATAACAGCCCCCATGGAAACATATAGTCTTTCAGTTCAAGCAGTCCAACATTAACTTACTGTATATGGCTGGTCTGTGACTAACCGTGCCACCATTCATCGTTCCATCTGGGATAAAAGAAGCTGAGAAACAAAAGGACATAATACCCCCAATTACATTCTACTGTAAACCTCTTTGAACATACTCACTACGCCCTTATAAGCACTAGAAAAACCACCCCAGAATTCAAAAACTAGACTTCACCCATCCTGGACAAGATTCAGGAGAATTTTCTTCAGTTCCATCTCTGCACATTTTGGGGCTTCCAATGAGATCCATTTCCCTTCTATGGAGACCTGGAGATTTGCAGGATATAGCATTCAAAAGTGAATATTAGCCACTAACAGTTTGGTCACCACACCGTGAAACTCAGCCCTCTTCTGGTGCACTGATGGGGGGAGGTCTTGGGTAATTCTAATTGGGGATCCTTCCCACAGCACCTCTTTTAATTCCTTTACTTTTGCCAGCAGGTGTTGGTGTTCCTGATAATTAAGGAACTTAAATATAAAAGTTCTGGGCTGGACACCCTGCGGTGGCATTGACCTTAAAGCACGATGGGCCCTTTCCACGATGTACTCAGGGCCAAAAGGAGAAAGGCCTGCAATCTTGTTGACCAACTTTTGAGCAAAAAGAACAGCATTGGGGCCTTCCTCATGCTCCAGGAGCCCAATAACAACAACGTTATTTTGGTGGCTCCTTCCCTCTAGGTCTTCGACCTTAGCCTCCAGATTTGTGATACACTGCCTGGTGACTGCCATTGCAGGGTCAAATTTGTCCAGTTTCCATTCAAGAGAAGTAATTCATACCTCGCAGTCCCCGGAGCACTAGGCTAGGTCCTCCAGTTTGCTTGAGGCCACCTTAACTTCCTCTGTTAATGAGCGAACCTCGTCCTGAAATGGGTGAAATTCTTCCAAAAATCTCTCCAGAGATAAAGGAGTTGCCTCCGATGTGGTAGACGTTCGTTGGGCCACCGAGCTAGCTTGGGCCTTTACTATCTTCACCGATTTTTCAGGCGTTATCAGCAGAGTGTAGTGTGGAGGGGCTGAGTGCATTTTTGCTTCCATGGTAAGCAGTTTTATGGCAACATTGCTTTCTTCTCATACCTTGTATCCAGTCCTCACTAATACACCTCTGTGGCAGATAAATTTTGAGCAAAATAACAAATTAAGATGGCAGTTAAAGGAGGGAGCAGCGGGAGCACTTAAGAAGGCAGCTATGCAGCCCGAAGCATCACGTGATCTCCAAGTCAAAGAATTATTTTGCCCTCTTGCTGCACTTGCTCTGTACACACAGCAGCACTGAAGCTAAGAAAAAAAAATATTTTGGATTTCTGGGACTGGTACATTTTTTGAGGTCCATGCTGCAGTCTCTGTCCCTCTCCCCTTTGAGTCTGGACTGGAAATCACAAAGATTTATTTTGCCACTCTGCTGCCATTGCCCTAGTGTACACACAGCACACCGAAGCCAGGGAAAAAAACTGGGCATTTTATGTAACTATAAAACTTCTCTGGTACCCTCAGTAGTCTCTCCCTCTCTCCTCTGGATCTGGAATGGCAGAAGTCAAAGATTTTGCCAGCTTGCCCTTTTTGGACACACAGCTACTGTCTGGGGCCAAGAAAAAAAACTTTAATTTGGGATTTTCTATAACTGTAAGCTCTGGCCCCCCAGTACTCTGGATCTGGAATGGCACAAGTCAGATTTTGCCAGCCTGGCCTTTTTGTACACACAGCTACTGTCCGAGGCCAAGAAAAAAAACTTTCATTTGGGATTTTCTGTAACTGTAATGGGTCCCCAGTACTTGAGTCTCTCTCTCCCTCTCTCCACACTAGTCTCAATCTCTCTCCTCTGGAATGGCACAAGTCAGAGTTTGCCAGCCTACCCTTGCTCACACACAATCACCAGCCCAGCACTGCCAGCATCCCCCCACCTCACACCACTATTCCCCAGTCCTGACTCCCTCCCCAATCTCTGTCCCGATGCTCCCTCCCAAGTCCCAACCCCAACCACCTTCACCCACTCCCACAATCAGTTCTCTCCCCCTCCCTAACTTCTTCTTCTTTGTCCCACTTCCTTCCCTCTGGCAGGAGAAACTCTTGTTTTATTTCAGTTTTGGCTCTGCTGCTCAGCACAGCTCCTCCACTCCTCTCTTTTCCTGGTTCTCCTTGTTCTGGGCTGCATGGCGCACTCAGCACAGTTATATACAGTGAGCGCATCACGTGATTGGATGTCGCCGGCTGTCTGTACATGCCAACTGCATCCCCATGACAACAGAAAACAAAATCAAGAAAATGTAATCTCCACAGACCTGGAACTGGACTTCTACTGCAAAGTCCATACTTATCCCAGTCCGTGGATTGTGAGTTCGATCCAGGGGTCCGCATCTCCCATAGAACAGTTAACCCAGCCCTATTAGATTATCAAACAAAAGTAAGCAAATTAGGTAGTGCTCCACAGACAGTGTTTCCCTTAACCCTTACCTTAGATCTGGCAGAAACAGGAAAGAATCCACCTGCAGAACTCATGAACACCCTGCAGAAAAAGTCTGTTTTAGAACAGCACAGAACTGAACTATTCCTCTTGCAAATTCCCTCCTCCCAGTTCCTCACTCAACTAACTTCTCTTGCAGTTGAGTGAGTTACTTACAAGACCTTCCTTGCAGATAATCCAATAGCATATGCCTTGGTTTTACCAAGGTCCTCTCCCATGGTCCATGAACACTCCTTTAGTAGTGAAGGGGCTACAGTTTCTCTTGAAGTATGCAGCAAAGTATTATGCCTTGTCAAAATGAGTAGTCTTGGAGCAGTCATAATGGAGTGGAGTAGTGAGTATGGGAATGGAGTAACTTTGGTTCAGTCATTAAGGAGTGGAGTAGTCAGTATGGCAGTGGACTAGCCTTGATGCAGTCATTATGGAGCTCTGACGCCATTGACTACAGAATTCTTAGGCTGGTCAATAATCACATAGCCCTGATCCTCATCCACATATTTAATCACTCACTAAGTACCAGTGTCTTCCCCACCAAATGGAAGAGTGCCGTCTTAAAACCCCTCCATAAATCCAGTTCTAAAATTGTTATCTGCAACTTCAGGGCTATCTCCCTACTCACCTCACTCTCCAAAGCTTTTGGAAAAATTGTCATCAACCAAACTATTGATATTCTAGAAATCTATAGCTTATTCTTAGAATCTCAGCAAGGCTTTAGGGCCCACCGTAACACAGAGACAGCCCTTGAGAAACTCACTAACTTTATCTGCAAGGCCAGTGATGAAGGTCTCTACACTGGCTTAGTGTTTGTAGGCCTAACAAAGACCTTTGACCTTGCCGACCAACTGGTACTGCTTAACACACTCTTCTACTTAATCTTGCCTGAGGATGTGTTGAATTGGTAAAGGGACTATCTAAGTAGAAGATCCCACAGAAGTCTGATTGGTGAGCAACTTTCAGAACCATTTAATACTGGGTAACACAGGGTTCCATCTTAGGCCCCTTACTCTTTTCACTTGCCATCAATTCCCTTCCCAATATCTGCAATAACACCAGCCTTATCCTCTACACTGATGATGCAACTATTTTCTGTAATGACAAGTGTACCTCAGCATTCATCAACAAACTTCAGCATGATTTTAGTAAACTGCATTCTTGGTTCTCCTCCCATGGACTGGTCCTTAGCACCAAAAACCTAAGTCCATAGTATTCTCGGGTATTAGGAAACCCTCAGATTTTTATTTCATTTTAATTGACAACAATGGTAACCCTATTGAAAGAGTCACAGAATATAAATACCTGGGTGTTTACCTTGATCCACACCTCCTCTATGAATACTACATTACTCAGCTCATCAAAAAGGTACACCAGCATCTTAGAATGCTTTTCTGCATTAAAAAATAATTTTACCCTGAACTAAGGCACTGGTAGCCAACAGTTTCTTAATGCTACTTATCAGTATTGGATCTATTGTTTACTACCCTTCTACCTCCCCCATAAAACTCAATAGGTTAAGGGCAACATATAATAACATAGTCAGGTTTGTCACTGGCCTCCCTAGAAGTACCCATCACTGCAACCTTTATAAGGCTGCTAATTTGTTGTCATTGGAGGACAGACTCAACAGTAGAATGCAGACCCTTTTCTACAAAGTCTTTCATGGCCATCTACCCAACAGCATTGTCTCCATTTTCCATAGGCCTGCAAACTCTCTGTCTTCTAGACTCACCTCCGATCACTCCTTCACTGTCTCTTTCTGCCACACCTCCTAAGGCCAGCATTCCCACTCCTTCAGGCATGACAAACTTTTGAAAAGCCTTCCCCAGTCTCTTGTCCAGTGTACCTCCTTAGTTTATTCAAACTCCAGCTAAAGCAATACCTTCAAGACAATTCAGTCTGCAACTGCAATTAAAATCATGTTGTTTTCTCCTTGACCTTCTACTTGTAAAATGTGTGGCCTAAATATTCAGTGTTAATTATATTATTCTCTGTATAAGTTCCTCTACAACCTACTGATACGAACATATGAAAATGCCAGCAGAAACAGGCCTCACGGTCTACCTAGTCTACTCGATTGTGCAGCTAGCCCCTCAACTTGTAGCTGCCCCACCCTCCCACCCTCTTCATCCTTATCCCCACTCTGTCTCATCCCTCTTAAAACCACCCACAATTCTATAGGATACCACCTCCTCAGAGAGAGCATTCCATTTGCCTGCCACCCGTTCTGTGAAATAATGTCTCCTGATTTCCCTCCTGAATCTTCCCCTCTCCAATCTCAGCTGGTGCCCTCTCATATGCCTCCCTCTTCTAATCTGGAAATCCCTTCTGTAACAGTCTTATTTATCCCCTTTAAGTATTTAAAGGTTTCGATCATATCCCCACTATCTCTCCTCTACTCCAGGGAGTACATGTTCAGCTCGCCCAGCCAATCCTCATAGGACTTTCCCTCCAATCTCTGGATCATCTTTGTCACCCTACACTGCACCCCCTCCAACAATCTGACATCCTTTTTCAGGAATGGGCACCAGTACTGCACACAGTATTTCAGGTGCAGCCTAACCAGCAACCTGTATAGGGAAAGGATCACCTCCTTATTTTTGGAGGAGATTCCCCTCTCTATACACCCCATCATCTTGTTGGCTTTTGCTGCCTCCTTCCTGCATTGAGCTGAGCTGTTCATATGCCCTGTTGTAAGCACCCCTAGATCCCTTTCCTCCTCAGTGCTTTCCAACTGTACCCCTCCCATCCGATAGCTCCTCTCCTGGTTCCTAGGCCTGAAGTGCACTACCTTGCACTTCATATCATAGGTATCTTAAGTAGCATCAAACAAAAGAATTTCATCCACACTGCTTGCCAATCCCTCAATATTTAGAACTTAGTAGTTCTTTCCCTGCAAAAGTGGTCTAATCTATGCTTAAAAGTATTTATGGTTGAACTATCCACTACACTAGAAAGGAGATTGTTCCAAAAGGAAATTACCCTTTGAATAAACCAGTATTTCCTTAAGTTGGAATTCCACTTAGGCAGAAACAGTTGCTTGCTATGTCTAGAGATGCAGCGAATTTAAATTCAGCCGGTGAAGTGCTCGCGAAGTGGGCACTTATCATTGTCACTCTGCTACACGAAGTGGCCAATGCAAAAGGCTCACTTCACCTTGTGATTATTACTTTGCATTGTCATTCCGCCTTAACATGAAGTAAGGTGAAGTGACAATAATATTGGCAGCCCTTCACACACACAGTCAACAAAATTAATGTGCATCACCAAAATGCTCATGTCTTGTGTCTAAAACACTCCCCAGTGCTAACAAAGTGTAATGAGAGCACAAGAAATGCAAAGTCTCCCCAAATTAATTACGCACTCACTCCGATGTCATGTATGAAGTAGTCACACACAGTTACCAGAATTAATGTGCATCCCCAAAATACTGTGGTCTTGTGTCCAGAAAATTCCCCAGTGCTGACGAAGTGAAATGAGAGCGTAACAAGAAATGCGAAGTCTCCCAGAATTAATGGTGCACTCAGTCATGTGTGCAGTGGTCACACACAGTCACCAGAATTAATGTGCATCCTCAAAATGCAACTGTCTTGTGTCCAGAAAATTACGTAGTGCTGGCGAAGTGAAATGAGAGGCTAAAAAAATTGCAAAGTCTCCCAGAATTAATGGTGTACTACAAATGCACAGACAGATTAAGATCAAACGCACAGACAGATTAAGATTGCGCTACGCTCTCAAGAGATGCAGACACAAAGGCACAACAACACCTAACCAGTGCTCACAAGTCACAAATCCAAATCTGGAAAAGAATACCTTTTGCTGGTTGGGGGGGGTAGTGCACGGCAGTAACAGTCCAATACCAGTAAAGATACCACAAAGCAGTATAAAAAATTATGCAGGTACGGTGGATAGCAGGTTCACACTGCTGCAATTACTCTGTGGCACAATAAAAAGGTGTCTGATTTAATGGCATGCATCGCACACACACTCACATACGCTACAAGTAATGTGTAGCAAATTGAAAACCTTTAGTAATATAACCACATGTTTTAAACAAACTGAAATTATACACTGCTGCACCACAACAATCATCAAAAAAATGTTAAGAATTACTGAAAATATTACTGCTTGTACATTAACACAGTTATACAAGAAAAATATAACCAAAACAGAAAGACTTCCTTTTCTCCCAGTTAATCTACCTACACCACAGATACATCCCTGCCCCAAAGCACACTTCACAGTACACAGACTAACTGTTCTAAATTAACATTCAAAATACACACTTGATACATAAACAATAAACACTTGATGATATGAGCACAGGAGGGTTTCCTGTAATCGACGTACTAAATTGTGATCAAAAAAATAGCTCAAAAATGCTTTTTTAACAGCTTTTAGAGGATTTGAATCGCAGAGTTCTGAGAGGAAACTGTCTCCTTCTTCCACTACACATGCACTACACAGAACTGAGGCAGTGCAGAACAATCTAGAGCCAATGTGACCTGCAATCCCATAAAGCAGTGCAAAATTCGCCATTGGAGCTCAAAAACAAGGCAAAGTGAGGCGAAGTACATTGATTTCAATGTACTTTGCCTTAAAACTGGTGGAGAAGTGTTTTGGGGAAGGCGGAATAATGCAAAATCATTATTTCCAATAGACTTCGCGTTCCCCATTATGACGAAAAGTACTCCGCTTCACATTGTGGAGTACTTTGAGGATTCCATGTTACTCCGTGAATCACTTCGTGTGCGAATTTCAGCCACTTTGCCCACCACTAGCTATGTCTCATTCCACTGCACGAGTTTGTCTTAAGTATAAGACCTAGATCCTCACGCAGCTTACTGCTCCCCATTGTTCTAAAAAGCATACACATATTGCCTCTATGCATCCTATAGTGTAATGAATACAGTTTTAAATCCCTCCATCTATCTGAATATGGTAGGCTTTTGAGCCCAGCAACACTTCTTGGCATTGAACCCTGACTTCCATGTTTCTGACCATTCCTGTAGTTTGATCAGGTCTTCCTGCAGCCCCCTCCAAACCTCGATGTCATCTACCACAGCACTCATCTTCATATTGTCTGCAAACAGATGTATTTTACTCCAGATCCCAAGTGAGATATCAGCTATGAATATCCTAAACAGCACCGGTTCCTGTACCAATCTCCGTGGTGCTTTGTTCATCACCGCCCTCAGAGATGAGAGTCCCTCCCCCACTACCACCCTTTGCTGCCTTCCATTGAGCCAGTTATTGATCCATTTGACCATCCTTGTTCCCACCCCTATATACTCCAGCTTCCCCCGAGCCTCCCATGTGGCATGGAGTTAAAGGCCTTGCTGAAGTCTAAATACAGGACATCCACCACTTGGCCCTTTTCCAGCTCCTTGGTCACCCAGTCGTAGTACTCAATTAGGTTTGTCTGGCAGGATCTGCCCGAGACAAACCTGTGCTGTTGACCATCCCGGAATCATTATCCTCCAAAAAGGTCACCAGCCTTTCTTTTAGGGTCGTCTCTTTGAACTTATCCACAAATGACATGAGACTTACTGGTCTGTAGTTGCCTGGTTCATCCTTAGGGCCACTTTTGTGAATAGGCACCATGTGGGTCATTCTCCAGTAGTGTGGCATACATCCTGTGTCCAGAGAGGTATTGAACAGATCAGCAAGTGGTTCTGCCAGGATCTCCACTAGTTCCTTAAGCACCCTAGGGTGAATGCCATCTGGTCCCGGGTGCCTTGTCCACCCTTCATGCCCTAAATCCTTCTGGAACACTGTCCTCTGTAATCCCTATATCAGTCACCCCTTCCTCCCCACAGCCCACTCCACCCCTCCCTTTTATTATCAGTAAAATAATGTACAGAAAGTCAGATGTGCAACCCCCCCCCCATTTTTCCCTTTCACACTTTCTTATCTCCTTTTTCTTTTTCTGTCATTCCCTTTTTTTTCATGTCAGTGTGGACAACCTGATATTGTCTTTGTTTTTCTGTCCCATTTTCTTGAAAACCCCTCTGCTTGCACATTAAGTGCTGAAAAGCAATTCTCCTTTATCTCCCAAATTTGGAGATAATGAATAGCGCACATCACACTTCAGGTTTAAAAGCAGCTGGTTCTCCTCGAGAAATAAATATTAGCTGTGCACCTGATTTAGAGGTACTGAGCACCTAAGTCGCAGCTGCATGTTGCAGCTTCATGTGGAAAAAATTACTCCGGTGCCTGACAATGCTCCCGGTCTCAAAATGTGACCCAGGAGCATGTGTTAAAGCTGACCAGGATATTCAAGTCACAATTGCCGCACCAAGTGGCTGACGATAAGCTCCTTATTTGGAGCTGGAAATAGGAAAATTGCTTCAGAGCAAAAGCATGCTCTGAAGCATCAGGAGAAACTACAAGTGTGCTTAAGGAAATACCACTTGCCATTTAACGAGACACTATGGGCAGACGTATAAAAAGCCCTGTAGTGTCCCATAATTAAATACAAATTAGTTTCTGCAGCCCCAGAGATGTTGTAACTGGGGCTGCCTGTAGAAATAAAACATATTTGGGCAAAAAGGGCCAAATAAAAAGCCCCTGCATGTTAAAGTATGGGATAATATGGAAACTCCACATTATGTAATGTCACGGATTATGGAAACTCCCCATTATGTAATGTCACGGCAAATGGGAACTCCCCCACAGAGTGTGATGTAATCCCTAGGGTACAAATAGGGCTCACCACTAGGGGACCATAGATAGTCAGGTCAGTCTGGTACTGACAGTGAGAGGAGAAGGGTCTTCTTTGGAGTGTGCTGATTTTCACACAGATGATTGAAGTATAAGAGATATTACAATGGGCTATCTAGGCTGAAATGAAGCCACGGGCTCTGCTGGGAAAAGCAGAGTCCTGAAGTTATTTTGTTATGCAGGACTAACTTTTTTTTTGTTTCTTCTCTGATTTCTGTATACATTTATTGATTTTTCTTCAAAATAAATTGACAAATGCATATGTACGTATTTTATTCACTTGTTCCCTGCTTGGTTGTGTAAGGTTATTTATCCTACACATTCACATCCCCTTTTCTCCTCCATGAACACAGAACAGAAGTATTTATTTAGTGCCTCTGCCTGATCCACTTCCTTAACCACCCACACTCCATCCTTCCCAATTCTCACAATCTGGTCGTTGTTCTTCCTTCTCTCTCTTGTGTATCTGAAGAAGTCCTTTTCTCTATCCTTAATACCCTGTGCCAGTCTCTGCCCTCTTGAAGCCTTGGCCACTCTGACTAGCCTGGTAACCTCCCTGGACTTCTTCGTATGCTCATCCTTGTCATCCTCCCCTCCCAATTTTTTGAGTCTCTGAAATGCTTTGCACTTGGCCATCACCCCCTCTAAGACCTCTTGAGTAAACCAACTGGGTTTCTTTTGCCTTTCCTTCTTACTTCGTGTCCTTGTACATGTCCCAGTAGCCTCCGCCAGCCCTTTTATAATAATGTCCCACTTTTGACTAGCATCCATGCTTTGTTGAATTCCCACCAGATGCCTACCCAAAATTTCCCCCATCCTTTTAAAGTCCACCCCCTTAAATTCAATCACCTTGGTTCCTGTACCCCCTGTTTTCCTACCCATATTGAGCGTGAACCACACCGAGTGGTGGTCACTCCCAGCCAGAGGGTCCTCTACCCCCAGATCCCTTACAGCCTCCCCATTTGATAGTATCAGGTCCAATGTGTTTTCCTATCTAGTCAGCTTGTGTACCAACTGCACCAGCAAGCTGTCCTGAAATGCTTCTAATATGACCTGTTCCTTCACACTCATGGTAGCTGGGGTGCTCCACTCCACCCCAGGTAGGTTGAAGTCCCTCACGACCACTGTGTTCCCCTTCTTAAAGACCTCTCTAATTTGCTCAGCTAAGTCTTTAGCCAGGTCAACCCCTTGAGCTGGTGGTCTGTATACTACCTCCATACTCAGTGTCCTACCTTTTGGACCTTGAAACTGCATCCATAAGGCCTCTGTTCTGCCTTCCTCCCCCTCCTCCCCCTTTGTACACCTTATCCCCTCCTGTACATAGATTGCCTCACCCTCACCTTTCCCCTTACCCCTATCCTTCCTGAATATCCTATACCCTGGGATCACCATATCCCAGTCCTGGTAATGGGTGGCCCACATTTCCATGATGGCCACAATGTCCACCCTTTGAACTGCCAAGACGGCCTGCAACTCAGCTGACTTGTTACCTAGGCTTCTTGCATTCAGTGAGACCACCCTCCACCCTGTTTCCTTCTTTATCCCGCCCTGCTTTTCCCCCATGCCTAATCCCCCCAGTGCCACTACCCCAATTCCTTCTCCTTTAGCTTGGGGGTTAAGCTCATTTGGCTCCCCTCCATGGGATCTCTGCCTACCAGCTGGCCACTCACCACCCCCCCACCTAGTTTAAATCCAACTTTGCTACTATGTACCCTTCTATCTTCTACTTTAATACCCCTTCCCTCCCCACTCAAGTGTAGCCTGTCCCCTGCATATAGATCATTATTGTCTCAGGTTCTGACCCAGTAACCCTCCAACCCATACCCCGTGGATCGACACCATTCCCCCAGCCATGTGTTGAACTCCCCAAGCCTCCCTTTCCTTGTTGTACTTGTGCAGGGCACTGGGAGCACCTCTGAGAATGCCACCGATTCCCCCAACACCTCACATAGCCTTCCCTGTTCCTTGAACCTCTCCCTTACTACTTCCACCATCTCCCCCACCAGGTCATTTGTACCCACATGCACCACAAGTTGTGGTTTCTTCCTACCCCTCTTTAAGCACTTAAGAATTGACTGTACCTCCCTGTGTGCCATTAACCCAGGTATGGACTCCACCCATATGCGACTATGTCTTTTCCCCCTTACTGCCCCATCGGATCCCTTTTAGTATGTAGTCCCCCAGCACCAGTACACCCCCTCTTCACTCCTCATCTCTGCCCCATCCTAATACCTAGGTACCTATCCCTCAAGTCCAGCACATTCATACTTCCACCCTCCAACTGCGACTCCTGCCTCCCCCACACCTGACCCATCCCCTCCCCCTCACTGTTCTCTCACTATCCTTCACATGCTTCCCTTCAACCCTTGCACCCCATCCTCTGCTATGCCCTTGTCGTCCTCTCTATCTGCCCTGCTCCTCTCCCCTGTATCCCTGCTCCCTTCAACTGTCCCTCCAACAGTGCCTCTCCCCCTTCACCCCTGCCACCCTCCTCTGACTCCTACCAATATTCTTGTACTCTTGTTTGTAATTCAATCAATCAATCAATCAAGTTTTTATTTAACCAGCTGTTCATCGTTGAGAAGAAGCTCATTTGCAAGATGGACCTGGGTGGAGCATGAACAATTGTATATACAGGTCAACACAGGTATTTACAAGGCAATACAGATAATACTGTTTACAGAGAGGAAGAAAAAGAAGTTCATATGTACATAGAATTATACATATATTGTACAAATTACAGGGTATTTACATACGTAAAAGTGTCTATAGAAAGATAAAGCAGGTTATCTAAGGTTGCAGGAGGAAGTAACGGAAGAAAAAAAATATATATACACCAGGTAGAGGCGAAGGTAGGGGGGAAAGGAGGGAGGTAGGGGGAGAAAGGCTAGGACGGCACGGTGCACAGAGAGGAGTTGGTAAAACGGGATGTAGAGAAGATGGATGGAGAAAAGGAGTATGTGTGAGCCCTGGGATTTAATGCTATAAAGTACGGGGCATGGTAGGATGTCACAACCCAGGGGTAGTGAGTTCCTATCTGAAGTTGGGAAAGGACAGATAAGGGGATGGATGCGCCTAGTGCTGATAAGACAGGGGGATAAGAGAGAGAACAATTAGGCATGTGAGGAGCAAGCTGGGGGGTCAGTACTTAAAATTGGGTCTAGGTGTGGCTATATACCAGTGCAGACACCGATACTGGGTCTGAGTGGATGAAGCAGTTGCATACTTCTCTGATTGTACGGAAATAAAGTGTCTTGAAGGCATTTATACCGATTGGAGTGCTTAATTTGAGGGTTTTTGTAGATCATTCCATAAGGTGGGTAGCACGAAGCTTATGGCTGCCCTGCCGAAGCGGGATTTTGCTTTGAGTACTTTAAGTGTAATAGCTGAGTAACTTCTTAATGCGTATTTCCCAATTATACTCAGGGGAAGACAGCAGGAGATATAGTAAGGCAGCTTATTAGAGATGGCTCTATAGGTCCAGAGAGTGGCATTTCTGTGGCGTCTAAACTTTAGTGATGTCCACCCCACTGCTGCATATAGGGTGCAGTGATGCATGTCAAAGGGAAGTCCCATTATAAACCTCAGTGCTCGATGGTAGAGTGTATCCAGTTTAGTAACTGATGTATGTACTGTTCTCTTGTCACTAGACGCTTGTGAAAAAGGGCAATTTTGCTCACATGCCTTTCCAGTATAAAAAATAAAAATTAAATTAAATCAAATGATGGATCTATTTGTATACTACCAGGTCTAGTAGCCTTATGAAGCCACCACTGTAAGAGTTCTTTCCAGCATTGTGGCAGATGATTAATTCAGCAGAGACCTAGGGAAAGTGAAAGCTGTTAAACCATGTCTTCCTGAGGGTAGTATGCAGATCACAGGTGGGGAAACATATTAAATGGGAATTTAAATGAAATTGTGAATTAAATTAAATGAATTGTTGTTATCCAGGTACAAAACAATTACATTTACAGTGGATTCCATTTGTATAGTTTGCCTTTCAGATGTATGCCATTTTCAGTTATATGAACAATTATCACAATTATCAGCTGTTTCGATTTTGTATCCATTCACTCAGTGTTAACTGATTCAGATGTATACCATGCTATTTTCAGTGATTTGAAACTCTTTGGGCCTGCTGGTCATACACATCAATGATTCTCTGCTGCTCAGTCAGTGCTTCTGGTGGCTGAGCTTGTGCTAATCACTTCCGTAAGCACCTATTATTAAGTGCTTCAATCAGATCATCAGTTAAAAGTTTACTGTTCTTCTCTTCTCTTCTCAGACTGCTCATTCTGCTTCAGATAACTGACCTGACATTGTGGAAAGGACAACGTGCACAATGCTGACTCTGTAACAAAAAAAATGATCTTCTTGAAAAGGCTGCCCTGCCTGAGTCTCTTGCAAGAACTTAGCTAGCAAGCTTGTGACTGATATTTTGAGTGTGGGCCTTATTCTGAAACAATGACAGAACATTTCTGTAGAGTGGGGAAGTGGTTGCAATTCACAGAGGAAATGCAAGCAGGATGTTAAAGACACATGGATTGAGGAGACACTCCTTAGATGATTCTCTGCTATCCATGACGGAGAGGTCCCACTCTCAGAGAACCTCCTGATGGAAAGGACTCATAGTCTATCAGTTTCAGTGGGGTTATTGCAGAATACACAGTGAAAAGCCAGAGAACTATACAGTTACATCAACTGAGTGGATCTGAACTGTCCTGCCAGCTCTTATTGCTCAGTTCCCTTATATGTGTGATAAAGATAGAACTGCATTTTTATATTGTGCTACACTAGGTGGCACACTGACCTTTAAATGCAAAACACCTGCCACTCACAATAATGCAAAAAATGTGTGTCTGTCCTGGTGTGCACCAACAGCCTGGCCACCAAAAACTGCACAAGTCTTGCTGTTTTAAGGGGATTAATGCTCATGTCTTGCCCATCCAGTTCCCCTCCAGTAGCAATGCCTGGATAACCACTGAGATTCTCCATCTGTGGCTGTAGAAAATCCCAACAGATCCATTCATCAGGTGTAGTAGAACTCTAAACAGAAGAAACTGATGTTATGTTAGAGTGAGTTGCATTGTTTCAACATAATTTATGACAGGATAGTGGAAACAGGTACAAGAAAGGTGGTAGATTCATTGAAGCCTTACAATTTAAATGTATACTAGTATCTGACATTTGAATATGACAATTACCTTTTTATGCTGACTCAACTGATCATGTGTTGAAGGGAGTGGTATCAGCGGTTAGTGCTTTCCTTATTTCCCTGTTGTGTGCTTCCAAACCTGTTTATTTGTGTAGACTTTTTTTTTTTGGCTCCTCCATGCCTACCGGCACTCCACTCCTTCAGACCCTCACGTTGCCTCTTGTTTTCTGCCAGATTCACACTTTGACTACACTTCTCTGGGACACACTCCAATTCAGACCTCAGGAGCCTAGGGGGCTTGCTTGTCACTGCCAGTGGTCTTATTTTCCTCTTCCCTGCTGGAGGACATGCTGTGCCCTAGTGGAGTAGCATCGCTCTGGCATCCCGAGTGGATGCATCAGTCAAGTGCATTGAGAAGGATCCAAGCATGAAGAGGGGGCAGAGAGCCTGTCATCCAATGTTCTAGTGCATCATTTGTCTGTTTGTGTCCCCACCCACCCTGCTCACCCTTTGCCTGTGCACACACATGGCTGGCCTGGGAGGATGCCTGACTGTGCGTGGTCACACATGCTGTCACTAGCACCTCCACCAGCCTCCACATGGAGCCATTAGAAAGTGGTACTGTGAGCTCCCCCCCCCCCATGGAGGAGATCATCTTAGTGATGCTCTTTTACCCTCCCTGCTGGCCTCTGCTCCAGATTTCCCAGGTACAGATGCAAGTGTGCAGACTCTTTTAATGTCAGCCATGCTTATTTTTTTTGGGATTGGCTGCAACCCGAAGACAAATTATAATGCACAAAATTGACATTCTATACTCAATAAAGTGGTTTAAATAAAAGATTACATTTAGGGAAGGTATGGACATGAGGCATACAGTAGTATATTGCATGCTTGATTTCTAGCTATTTGTGATCCCAGGAACATCCATTGCACTTGTTCTGGCTATGAACCCCAATGTCACAATAATACAAATAATTAAAGAACACATGGACCTTGTGGTCATTCACTACTTGTCACTTAAGTCATTTCAGTCTGTCATTGGCTTCAGGAATGTGCCACACACAGTATATGACAAGCAACCTTTGATCTCAGAATGAGTGTTCCCCATTCTGGGGCTGCAGTACTGTAGATGTCCTCTCCAGCTAATTAATACCTTGCAGATATTTCACTTGACTGAAGTAGGGATGCATATCTAGAGGATAGCAGGCAGAGGAAGTGCTAAAATACATTGTTTTAATGGAAAAGTAACCGGTTCAGTGTTTTTAACTAATAAGAAAATAAAAGGAAGGGAATTAAATTGATTTTGTATAGTATGTTTTATACACACTGAATCCCAATGTATTTTCAAATTCAGAAACAGTTGTGGCACCCATTAAGAACACATGAGGTAGAAATTAAATCAAAGGGAACATAAATTGAAGTTAAAATCTGTAGCTATTGTTCTACTACACATATTCCATTCACATCCACACTTAGGTAGCATTCTTCTGAGCATGCTCATTCACTGGAACAGCCTTCAAGTTTCAATCCTACCACAGAACCATGTGGTCCTCTGGCTCAACCCTTTTTGCACTCAGATCTGCAAATTGGAGCCGAAATTCAAAGCAAGCCTTTGTAGGAGAGCTCAGCTGGTCATGTGGGTGGGAACTGAATATTAGTAGTAGACATATTGTATATGTAGAAGTGAGCAACTTCTATTTAGCAACCTAGATTCTCTTCACTATCTACTCTCAGGCAGACACCTTGCAATCTAGGAGAAGGAGACAAGATGAACACCCCAAATTAGGCAAAAGTGACTGGAAGACCGAATATCCCAAAGCAGTGTTGTAATGACTGAGTACGTTGATGTTGCATTGGGAGCTGAATTGGGCACATTTAACAAGGCAGCAGTCCTGCATATTTTAGAAATAGGAATGTACCAGGCAGCTGCAACAGAGGCAGCAGTAGTTCTGTGAGGTGAGCCTTCAACCCCATAGGTAGCTCATTTTCAGCCAGCCTATATCATAGAGTGATGCAGAAGGTTATATATCAGGCAATCATCTGTTTGGCTGTCATTCTCCCTAGGAAAGATTCAGCATATGTGAAGAACATCTGGCAAGCTCATCATTAATCTTGCCATAGAATCCTAGCAGAAGAGTAGTGTTCTACAAATGCATAGTATGGGGAACGTTCACTTAGCTCTGAAGTGTACAACTTTGGAAACAAGGTTGGTAGAATGAGTGCCTGGTTAAGGTGAAACTCCGAGAATTACTTTGGCAGTAATGTCACAAGGTGTTGAAGAACAACTTTGCTCTTGTGAAGGATCAGATATGGAGACTCCACAGATATTGCTTGATGCTTACTCACCCATTTGGCCAAGGTGACGGTGACAAAAAAAAAAGCTTTTCCACAATAGATTAATAATTCCATGTGCCTATAGTCTTGATTAGTCTATACATCAGCCATGACAGCACCAGCAGTAAATCCCATGGTGGAGGTGGTTCCTGTACTGGAAGAGACAGGTGAAAAAGCCCTTTAAAGAAATAGCTGAACAGTTGTACTGAACCACGGTTGGTACCCCCGCCTTAGCACAGTATGCTAAAATGCTGATTAGATGCACTTTAAGAGATGAGATTGCAGCAATTACTGAGTCAGGAACAGCTATAATCAAGAATATAGAAAGTGGTGCATAACAGAGCCCTCAAATCCTGTTCTTCATACTAATTAGAAAACCTTATCCACTAAAAGTGTACATCTTGTGAGTCAACCCATTCCCAGATGCCTCCAATATTTGAAAGATACAGTAGCCTAGGAAAGGTCCACAGCCTGGACCTCTAGGTGCTCTGATTCCTGGCAGACAGGTACAGGGACTGAAGTTCTGGATGCTGGACTGTCCCTCTGAACCTTGTTTGTAGATCCAGTCTGACTGGAAGCAAGCATGAAGGTCAGCTACTGAGACTAGGAGGTCCTAGCACCAGAACTTTTGCACCCAGTTTAGAAAAATCAGGATTAGTGATACCCTGTCCTCCCACACCTTGAATACCACCATGTGAACCATGGGGAGTTGAGGGAAGTGATACAGGGGGACCTGAAGGCAAGACAGAGAGAACATATCTCCTGACAGAGTGTCACACTCAGGGTGATGGGCACAGAACAGTTTCAGCTTCCCATTTTCCCAGGAGCTGAATAAGATCACTGATGGCAATTTTTACAGGGTGAACACTTGGAACACAACCTTTGAGTATAGGGGCCAGTCATGCAATGTCACAACTCATAACTGAGAGTGTCCACATGCCCCTATTATCTGCATCGTATCCATTATTGGTGAACGATGGTGCATCCCTATTTGCATGGCACACTCTGGTCTTCTTAATATCACGCTGTCCGGTATTTCCTCCTGTGTGCAGCGCAACTGCCATTTGCACCACGCATCTGCTTTGAATATGGTGGCCTTAAACTTTAAACCTTTGGCAGTTTAGCTCTCTTTCTGTAGCCAGAGTTAACACGCAGCACTCCTCTCCAGTTGGGTGAGTTTTTTTAAAAAAATGTGAACTCCTGTGATTGTGCACCACCCCTCCCCCAGGTGGCCACACTATGGAGCTGCTCAGAAGGGATGGAAGGTTGGGACCTGTACATCAAGGGTGGTTGAGCAAGCTGGCAGGGGAAGAGAAAGTAAGCCTGTACAAAACAGGTAGATTTGTGGATTTATTAGTGGTTCTGACGTGCAGTTTTCAGTGGGGGGACTCAGAAAGGCATTTATTTTTATTCTTGAAGGATTGGGAAATTCAGGCCAAGGAACAGTTGTGGGACTTTTTTAACTTCCAGTGACCAGAGGTGGAGACACATTGCTGGTTTGCAAGAGCTACTAGATCAGTCTGTAGACTGATCAGCCTTTCAGAGAGTAGGGGTAGTGAATGCTTCTGTGAAATTACATCACTCTACTGTGACTGAAAAAGATTTTATTTTAAATAAAAATGTATTTGGCTTAGGAACTGATGAGTTTGCTACATGGGGTGTGTGTGTGCATGGGGGAATCTCATTTACTGAGATGGGAAAAAAGTGGTGGGTCTGCAATTTCAAAATTGCCAGTGCCCATTTATACTGGTGATAAGGTCAGTTGTGACTGGCACTTTTAATACCTGGGCTCTGTTATCTGATAGACGATCACCTTGCCAGGGCTATCAGCCAGTCAGAGCCTAGAGATTTCTTAGTCCATTTTCTAAAACCCAGGGGCTCCATAGTAGGGATGCTCAAATATCCATTTTGATAAATGAATATCCAGGATTTCAGCCAAGTTTTAGGATTTTGGAATAAAACTGCTGAAAATTCTGTATATTAGAATTCAAAATTAGATGCAGATATAGAGATCGAAATCCAAGCAGATTCTGAATCTTTGCAATGCACCTGTCAAAAAACTTCTCCCACCTTGTGTGAGCCACCTCAACTAGGCCTGGGTAAAACTTGCATATTTTGCTTCTGTGGAATTTCTGCAAAATTGCACCAGTTTCCGCAGAATTTCACCTTATTTTCACCTCCAGAAGATTTCACAATTTCCGCAGAATTTATCACACAAACCGCAGAATTATGATTAGTACTGCGGATTTCACAATTTCTGTGGAATTTCTCCCCAAACTGCAGAATTATTATTAATACTGCAGAAAATCTGTATTGAATTGCAGAACTCACAGTTATTGACATAATCCGCAGTTTCATCATGAAACTGCAGAATAATATTCTGCACGCTTTTTGGTTATGTGATTCCTTTAATTTCAGTGGGAAATGAATTATAAAAGTAATTAGCTGCTGCTACTACCTGTAACCACTCTACTGCAACCACAGGACCAATAGTGATGCTGCTACTAACTGCATCCACTCAACGTGGAACCTTTGTAAACGAGCAGTTTCTGCTCAAAGGTATTTGTAATCCTAGATTTCAATAAAATAAAAAATAAAATAAATTCTTTCTACTGTGACTGTCTGTCAGTTAAATGTATTAATTTTTGTGGTGTTAAGTAAGACTGCCTATTCAATATTATAGTTGTTTCCAAACCTTATTTTAAAAATTTCGTCAGAAATATTCTGCAGTTTATGCTGAAAATCCACAGATCATAAAAATATTCCACAGAGCAACCTTCAAAAAATCCACAGTTACTTGATTGGCTGATTTAGGTTCCATGAGGTGGAGTTTTTGCTGTCACAGGCCCATGTTACTATAGCAACCACCCTCCCCCTCCGAGTCAAGTGACTGCTGCTCCTTGCTTTCTGTGCAGTTCTTTAGAGTTTGTTGAAGTGGAAAGTTCTGCTGCTCTGTGTGTCTGCATTTGTTTGCATTCAACTAGAGAAAAAACCCTTTGCATCTCAATCTGATTGAAATAGCTGTAGGTCATTTTGTAGTTGGATCCTCCTTCAGCAATCTGATATATGAAACTTGATTAACTGTTTAAATAGTTAGTTAGGTAACAGGGCAGAACATTGTGTGTGTGTGTGTGTGTGTGTGTGTGTGTGTGTGTGTGTGTGTGTGTGTGTCTGCAGTTTAAACTACTTTTAGTTGTAAACAGCAGTTTAGTATTTTTTGACTTGAAACTAAAAGCACTACTGTGAGAGGATGTTCTTATTGTTCCTTAACAGTATTGCATTGTATTTGACTGATCTACTGGTTTTGAAATATACACTGTTAGTATAGATATTATTTGATTGATTGTTTTTGTGTGCCAGTTAAGATTTTAGTGAAAAAATAGTTGGAAAGAAGGCAGGTACTAGGGTTAGTGTGTATGGCAGACGTGGATGTGGACGTGGTAGTTCAGTGGCTCTTTTGAATTTTAACTCCCCTCCTGAAGCTCCGGCTGTAATGTCTACTGAAATGAATATTGAATTTGATGGCGCTGCAGGTCCTTCTGGCAACAATAGTACTGTAGGTCCTGTGGTTGGCAGTAGAGTGGATGCAGGTAGTAGCAGCAGTAGTGTGGGTCCTGTGGTTGGCAGCAAAGTGGTGCAGGTAGTAGCAGCAGCACTGTAGGTCCTGTTGTTGGCAGTTGAGTGGGTGCAGTTAGTAGCAGCAGGTTAGGCACTGACACAAAAGTGTCTCCAATAGGTTTGTGTTCTTCTGGCAGTGCAGCAAATAAGGGTGGAATCAGAATTTATTACTTTTGTCTGTAATGCAGGCAATAGCACAAGTAGTGTGAGCAACAAAATGATTAATTTTACTGAGAATGCAGCAGTCAAATTCAGTGTTGGGGGGGGGGGTGAACTGAAAACTGCAGTTGATGTTGCTGTATTAATGCTTGATTCACAGGATGAGCCTCAGCCTGAAAATCCTGATTTGCTTTCAACTGTGATGGATTCACAAATTTCGCAGTGTAGCAGTTTTGAATGTGATATTGAGGATGATGGTCCCATAGTAAAAGTGGTCAGTAAAACTATTGGTTGTGGTGACAGTAAATCTGCAGGCTCTATTGATAATGATGTTTTGATGGTGGTTAATGAGGAACAGGATGACATTGTAGCAGCAGTTAGTGGTTTTAGTGATATTGATAGTGTTAGTGTATGTGATTTTTCAGGATGTTCAAGATGACCCTGTAATAGATCCTGACTACCAACCTCCATATGTCCCTGTTTACAATTCACATACCTTTCCTCAGAATGTAAATGTAAAAGTGTCATCACAAGCACAGAATGACACATCAGTGACTGTTAACAATAACATGCAATCTCAAAAGCCTATTCATGTCATTACAAGTAATATCATGCAGCAGAAGCGCCCGCATGTGCCTGTCATAGATGAGTCACAGCGGCAGATCACAGTCAGCAGTAAGGCCGAGAGTGTTCCCCCTTCTAAAAAGCAGTGTAGAGTGGGAAAATCTCTAGTGTGGGACTTTTTTGCATTACAAGATAATGATGACAGCACAGTTATTTGCCAAATATGCCAAAGTAAAGTGAGTCATGGCAAGGCAGGGTCACACTTAGGAAACAAATGGGATGCACTCACATCTCCAAACCAAACACACCATTCGCTGGCAGCAACATAAATGTCAGGCCTTCCAGGTAGAAAACAATGACTCTGTTCCTCTACAGAACTACTTATTGGACCCCATTCACAGTGAGAGTAGTGTTGTTTCACCCCAAATAACATCCACCCCAAAGCGTTCTGAATATTTAGTTCTAGGTAAACCATCATCCTGTACCTCATTCTCCTCTGTATGTTCAGACTTCCTTCGCTGTAGTATCATGCCACAAAGTTTACAAACTCCTTTTAGTTCCAAAGTCACTCATACGCAGCTGAGAATTTCCAAGTCAGTGGTCACTATAAGGCAACCTAATAGTAAGTATGCATTGTCCAAGAATACAAAGTACCATAGGAATCATCCAGCTGCAAGGCACTTGAATGCAGCAGTTTCTCAAATGCTTTCAGCAGATCTTCTTCTGTACTCTTTTGTTGAAAAATCTGGTTTTCGGCACCTCATGAGTAAGGTGGTACCCAAATATGAATTGGCCAGCAGAACTGACCTTTCAATGAAAGGTGTCCCTGACCTGTACAACACATTATGTTGTACAGTTTCACATGCACTGTCACACTCTGTGGTCAGCACTGTGCATCTCACAACTGACATGTGGACCAGTGGTCCGGTATCCACAGTTAGCTTTATGTGTGTTACAGCACATTGAGCACACATCCCTGGTGTGTACGGTACTTCACCTTGTCCTGCAAGTGATTGTCATTTGCAAACAACATATGGAGGCAGTGGTGGTGTGTACCAGCTGGCAACACTAAGCATGCAAAGTATGCAAGGCTCACACACAGCTGAAATAATTCTTGAACATCTAAATGAGACAATTTTTCACTGGCTGAAACCTCATAGACTCAAAGTGAGTTTCATTTCAAGCAACAGTGGAGCTAAAGTAGTGAAAAGCCATAAGAGACAGTGGCTTTGAGCACATTCCTTGCTTTCAAATGTTTTGAATCTGATTGTACGTCAGTTCTTAAAATATGAGGCATTGGACAGCATGGTGACCATTAGTCATCTTATTTGTGGACATTTCAGTCATTCCTCAAAAGCTCGATCTGAGCTTAATGTGTTGCAGCGTTCATACGGTGTGCCACAGCATCGTCTCAAGCAGGATGTTCCCACAAGGTGGAACTCAACTCTGTATATGCTGGAACGCTTGTTTGAGCAGTGTAAACCTGTCAATGATGATGTCATGCAGCTTCATGATCCCCTCACTCAACAGGCAATGACACTCAGTCCATCTCAGTGGAGGGTCATGGATAGTGTAATAAAGGTTTTGCACCCTTTTGAGCATGCCACGCAGGCTGTTAGTGTTGAATCAGCATGTTTGAGTCAGATTATTCTATTGTTGCAGATACTTAAGCAGGTGGTGGCCAGCTTGAATGATCAAATTGAATGTGCAGCAGATGAGGTTGGTGTGAACCTGTGTAACCACATGATGGACATCTTAGAAAGTGATAATCATGTCTGTTACATGTTGCAGAGTGATTCATACTGGATGGCCACTTTAACTGAACCCCGGTAGAAGCATGGTATTGCATCACTTCTGCCAGGGGGTAAAGTACAGATTGATCATTGTTCACTTGCTCTTCGTGACAAAGTGCACAACAAAATGCTTGAAACGGATGTCAATAAAAGAAATGAGGGAAGTACTAAGCAGCATGTGCATACCGGTTCCCAACTATCTGTGTCATCAGCATTATCAACTTCTTCAGTATCCAAACCCACCCACAATCCATTGTGGTCAATATTACAGCAGGTGGGTGTTTCTCAGCCCCAGAAGCAGGAATACAGCAGCAAACTGCAGATGTCAGAGGCAAACATGGTCATTGCCTATCTTGAAGATCCTGAGCAGGTATCTGTTGAGGATGACCCTGTGTTAGTATGCTGGCAACATAGGGTGACAGTGTGGCCTGCACTGGCATCAGTTGCACTGGAACTGTTAAGTTGCCCTTGTTCCAGTGTAACATCAGAATGGGTTTTTAGCACAGCAGGGGCAATTGTGTCAGACCATCGGACATGTCTGTCCGATTTAAATGCTGAGCGACTGACATACATAAAAATGAATAAACATTTTATTTCACCTCAATGGTCTTTGTCTGGCAGTGTTAAGCCTAGTGGTGATGACGAAGGCATGGATGATGATGAAAATGACGTTAAACAGGTAGAGAGTATGTGTTCTGTTGGTGAAGATACATCAGAGGGAAACATCTTTCAGTTTACATAATTTTGCAGTTTATTTTATGACTGCAAATTGATGAAAGCATTTATTTGTATTATTTTTAGTTACCCAATGTAAAGTCCAAAATAAGTACTTTTTTTGGGTCACACATTATTTGAAAAATGTATTCCATAGCCAAGTACATACTGGTAATACAAATAGTGAAACAGCAGCTTCAGAGTAGCTGCCTCTCTCAATTTGGTCACTGACTAACCTTTTGATGGTCTTACTAATAAAGTATGACTTAAATGTGACCTGTAGTGTAGATGTTGTTCACTTGTAATTTTCTGTTTCTGCATATGGGACAAAACAAATTCCGACTTCCCCAACCGAAAACCACGCCATCATGTAGACCCCCACACCCCTGTTTTGAGATGTGTGTCACACAATGAAGGCTGAGTGAGCATGCCCCATTGACGTGTATGTAGTTGATATTTATTATTTATACATGTTTATACAGTTCACTGTTTGTATTTCATTAAATCAAGTTGATTGAATGACTAATATTGTGGACTGCATTAGTCAACTAACTGATTTATTTGATTTCATGAAATCCAAATCATACAGGGTGTATACAAATACGCTGAAAGAACAAAATGTCTCATACAAGTCAATGGGGAACAGTCAGTTACACAGCCTTCATTATGTGACATCACAACAGGGCTGCATGTGTTGACACGGGCATGGTTTTTGGATGTTGAAGTCGGTCCTGTTTTGGCCTGTATTATGATGAAAAAGAAGTTAAATCTTGAGGGACAGAACATGTAAACTATAGTGAATATGTAAGCCAAACTTCATGAGGAGGATATTGAAATGGTTATTCATTTAACAGGCAGGGGAGGCAAGCTGCTCTGATAGTACTAGGAAGATGCTCTTTGACATCCTTAGTGCTTATTTATTCATCCATCTCCATCGGGTGAGAATATCATAATAGTTTCCTAATGTTTCTCATGTTCAGAAAGACATTCCTTATCAGAGGATTAAAAACGTGTGAACAGGAAGTATAAAAATACCACTAACAGCTTAATCTGGTTCAAGGTCAGTTGGCATTCATCTGTATCCCCTTCCCCCAGGTCGTGCCTGAAAATAGGCAGAATTTGTCTAGTGCACTTACCCGGTCAACAACAACTAAATAAATAAATAAATATATATAGTCCTTCCTTAGTAAACAATCAGTAATCACAGTTTCAGTCCACATTGTTATGTCATGTGTTAATTACATGACATAACTTTACTGCAGTGTATGAATCATTTCCTGAATATCACATTCAGAAGTACATGCAAATTGTATATACTCAATTAATAGTATGTTATGGAAGAAGCATAAAATAAGGGAATAGTTTTATATACTATTTTACCAAAAGTGCATACTAAAGCGTGTAACAATCCATATGTAACATTGGTGACAACATGAATCCATAATTTTTTTTTTAAATCATTTTATTATGGTATGTACTCTTATTGCAGGATTACCCATTAGGTTGCACAAATTGTACTTGTTAATTTTCTCTAGGTTTAATTGTTCCCAAATTAGGAAAGAAAACAATAGAGCTAGGATTGAGATCCATATATTTACAGTTCAGTTATGGTACATCACTACTGCAATCACTTGTCCCAAAAATGATTGCAGTACCGATACAACAAAATAAATACAGATTTGTGATACCTGATGTTTAAACGAGCTTTAAGAGTATGTAATATGATAACATTAAATAATGAAACAAATATTGGTTATTTTTGCACATATTTTTACATTAAGAATACAGATTGTTTCACACTTTGCTCTGCACCATTTGTTTAACATGGTATATAAAACTACTCCTTCTCTTTTGTACTTCATGGGCCAGATATTCAAAAGGGTTGCGCCATGCGAATGAATCATTCACAAATCTGGACTGTCATGTACGGTATGGGCTGCACATCATTCACAAATCTGGACTGTCATGTATGCGGTATGGGCTGCCCATTGGCTCTTACTCTGCACCAATGGGCGTGCAGCCCTACAAACAGATCAGTCGTGTGACGGCGGGCGGCAGGCAGGTGGGATGCTGCCACCCGCCGCCGCGGGGAGCAGGGTGGTTGGGTCAGGTGGGTGGGTGGGGGACACTAGCCACCAGGGAGATGTTTTGTGGGGGTTCAATTTACTTACTGCCCGCGATCGGGCATTTCGGTCCACTGGACCACCAGGGAGATGTTCGGGTGGGGGGTTTCAATTTACTTTCTGCCCACGATCGGGCACAAGGAGATGTTCGGGGGTTCCGTTTACTTTCTGCCCGCGATCAGGCATTTTGGTCCACTGGACCAACCGGGATGTGAACGGGAGGGGGGGTTATTAAACATACCGCCCACGATCAGGCATTTTGGTCCACTGGACCACCAGGGATATGTACGGGAGGAGGTGGGGGAGCCACATTGCTGCCGGCGATCGGTCTACAGGGTGCGTCGGTCCCCGACGGCTGCTGCCTGGCAGGGCGCCAGGCGCAAGTCCTCGGGGATCGGCGCACCTACATGCTAATGGCATGCAAATGGTGCCATAATCAGATGCAAATGGCCCCCTGTGCCTTGCATGAATTATGGCCCCATTTGCATGTCACCTTTTGAATATCGTGATTTTGCGCATGGCGCAATGGTACTTGCGCCACCGCAAGTTGAATGCTCCACTCTGACAACTTGCGGTGGCGCAAGTTCCACTGCACCATGCACAGTGGCTGTGGCTGGGGGGTGATATTCAAAGGAGTTGCTCAATAGCGCAACTCCTTTGAATATCGCCCAGCCACCCCTGCGCAACTATTTTGCGCAGTGCAAGGGCTTGCGCCTCAGAATGGCGCAGTTTGAATATCCAGCCCCATGTCTTACTTTCAAACAGTTAGCTTTATTATCATTCAAATGTACTTCTGACTGTAATGTTTTTCTAAAAAAATAACTGTTCAGTTTTATGTAATTTGACATGACATAACCATGAAATAAATTATTATTGTATGATACAGATTACATATACCACCTGTTCACAAATGTTTGTAATCTTCTGATGAAGCATGTGTTAATGTCTGAAAGTTAAAGGGGCACTGTCAGATTTGTCCCTCATTTTTCATGTAAGTGTAATCACTGTGTTTCTAGGTACATACATGTAAAGCAATTACCATGTAATGCACCAGTGCAGCCCCCCAAAAATGTTATTTACCCAATTTGTTTTATATTTACATTAATTTATTTTCAGTCATCCCGCAGTAAACTCCGATGTCCACTGGAAGCATATCCACAAGGGGAACGCGTGTCTGCTCTTGAGCGTGGTCCCATAACACAGTTTTCTACATGCCCATTGAGAAAAGGCATTTTCCCAACACAGCTGCCTGTACTGAATCTTTCTTTGCATCTAAATTAAAGAAAAATAAGCATTAGTAATGCCACAAAATGCATTTGAAAAGGGGTGCTGAAATTGCGTGCATACAGAAGAGCAGGTGCCAGAATCACACATGCCAAGAGTGTGCTGCTATTGTGCATGTGCAGGATTTTGCTCTCAGAAGTTGTTCGCATGACAGATCGATTTCGCCTCTTTTAAATGTATTTTGCGGTATTACTAATGCTCATTTTTTTAATTAAAATGCAAAGAGAGATTCAGTACCAGCAGCTGTGTTTGGAAAATGCCTTTTCTCAATAGGCATGTAGAAAACTGTGCTTTGGGACCACGCTCCCAAGCAAATGCACATTCCCCTTGTGGATATGTTTTCAGTGGACATCGGAGTTTACTGTGGGATGACTGAAAATAAATTAATGTAAATATAAAACAAATTGGGTAAATAACGATTTTTTGGGCTGCACTGGGGCATTACATGGTAATTGCTTTACATGTTTGTGCCTAGAGGCACAGTGATTACACTTGCATGAAAAATGAGGGACACAGTTGACAGTGCCCCTTTAAGTACAGGATATGATGTTGTCACTCGATGGAGATGGCTGAATCACATTCACCAAGTACATTTATGTGTTTGTGCCATTCTTCAAGGTGTAGGGCTGACTTGCTGACTGTGACTTGGCTTAAACTAAATATTGCACTGTATCATGGGTTCATGGCCACACTGCCACCCATCTGTGTCCCACCATTGCATTTCAAGCACACATTTCTTTCATTAATGATAAAACTGCATAGTAGCATTAATGCTACAATCATTATTCCATATTTTTGTATAATTTCAATAGTGTTAAACAAAGTCTTCTAACATGAAAATAAAGCACTGACCACTGAACTATCTCCCCTCCCACCACTCTCAAGACAGAATCAAGGAACACCGTAGTGAGGAACTACTAGGCCCTGAGACAGTGCTACTGCTGATCTGACCACCTCTCCTGCTGTGCTGTCCAGCCAAAGCCTGCTCATGTTCACTGCCACCACTCTCTAACAGAATCAAGGAACACTGTAGTGAGGAACTTCTCTGACCACCTCTAGTCATGTGTCCATACGAACTGCAAAGGTAAATATTTTTTTTCTGTTTTTTATTCTATAGCATTACTTTACTTTGCCAATGACAATCATGTAATCTTTTTCGTAATGTACTAGTGTTATTCTTATTTTCTGTGTGTAATATAATTCTTAAATAATGTGTTACTGATATAAATTCAGCTGTGTCGTTGCAGTGGGCACAGACAAGGTCAAGCACAAAGTTGTAGGATAGGTATTTGGGTATACAGGCTCAATTGGTGCTACCACTATTGTATGTAGGAAAATGTGCATAAGCCTAACAATAGTGAACATTATTGTCAAGTAAAACAGCTTTTCTTTCTGTAAGTATTTACTGTCTCATTACTTTAACAGGTATGTCCTGCACTGATGCCAATGTTTTTGACGTAATCATACCTGAAGTCACCAACACTGTTGCCTCATGTTTTCGTACATTTCGTGTCCATCATACTCGAATGGTCAGGTAAGTAATTCTTGTATGCATGTTTTTTTCATATTCCACATAAAACATTATTTTCATTTTCAGAAAACAAATATTAGGTGTGTTTACTACAATGGATCATTAATGCCTGGTAACAGAAAAGTAGTATTGCTCATTATGTCATTTGTTACACAGAAGTAGATAATAAGAAGAAATGATTGTGATTTGTATTGTGCATTCAACCCCACATCAGAGGTGTTTGGTAGTGTGACCAGAACAACAGAAAAAAAGCATGATAAATTTACTGATTTGGTTTGTCAGGTTGAGCCGATATACCGTGCTTATGATGTACCCTTTTCTCATTTTTCTGTGATGTAAAGTGCAGGTATGGCAATTATGCAAATACTGCAATCAATCTCTTCTCTGACGTTTTACACATAGTACATCAATTAAGAAATCAAATAAGACATGATCAAGGGTTAGATTAACAATCTGTTAATCCACCCCTAGGGATGTAATGTGGCATGAGACACAGTTTAGTGTCAGATTGCCCCCGGGGGCTGGTTGACTGCTAATATAACTAGTGGGAGTGCTTATTGCTACTATAAAAAATATTCTAAAAGAAAAGTGTTAAAAGTATACTATTTGAATGTTTTACTCATTTAGAGGAAGATTTTTAATAAAATAGTTCTTCCACCAACAGTTTTAGAATGCTGGTTCATTGTAATGCATCATTCCTCACATTCTGCAGTACTAGAGGATGTGAAGCTGATAGGAAGAATCCGTGTGCCATGGTGATCAGGCTGTACGTGACAGTATAACATGGATCAATTAATGTAAGGCTGCTGAAATCCTAACAGCCAATCAGGCTGCAGCATTTATGAGAACCTTTTTATAATTAATAATAAGTAGGTTCATCACAAGACAATGATGAAAACCTGGGAAAGGACAAAAGATTTCTATGTTTTTTCACACAACAACTGAACAATCTCAAACTTTTAACAAACAATAACAAAGTGTCAACAACAATAAAAGTTTCTAAAACAACATGCTACTCTATTTGCAGGGGTATTGGGATAATGAAAATAACAACAAAAAAACAAGATAAATACTAAAAACAAACTATTTGCAGCCTAATGCAAACATTGCACATTGCAAGTAATAATTTGCCAGCAAACTTAACATTGCTTCTTATGCTTAACAGCATTGCGCCATGCCAGTGAAGTGTGTGGGCTCCTAAAAAGCACACCCAGGCGTTTTTTTGTTTTTTTTAGCTCACCCTCTATGTTTATATAGTGTGCATCCAGAGACCTTAATATTTTTTTTATAATTCATGGTCTGGGAGTGTGGGTGCTGGTATTTGTTGAGGGGCTTCATGGGTGGAATGGTCGGAACCCTCTTCAGGCCCAGTGCCTGCAACTATCACACTGGATCCTCTTCCAGACTCTTTGGCTGCCAGCCTTGTCAGTTTCTTCTGTATTTCTAAGACACAGTTTCTGCACTGTGTGCTTGGATTTGTACGACCAACAACAGGTTGGGGATGGGGATGTTCTGGTTGGGGTTCAACAGAAGTCTGCAGAGCTGCTGTACAGAAGGAAAGGATGATGAGGGAGATAATGATTATTCAGTATTATATCTTCCCTAAACTTAAGAACATATGATATTACGTTAACCCCTAAATGGTACCGTTACACCTTCCAGATAGTAGCCCCATAAATTTAACAGCAATGGATCATAGCAATGCCCCCACCCTCAGACCACATATTGGATGCTGAGTGCAGAGCCACAGCCCAAATAAAGTCATAGACATTAATGGTGTACCTCTGTGATACCAGCTTCACACAAGTTAGGACACAGAGGAGTCGCACAGGGTCAACCAGGCAATGCCCCAACCCCCCAGACCCCCCAGACCTGGTATTGGATCCTAAGTGCAGAGACACAGCCCAACTAAAGCCATAGGCATCAATGGTATACCTCCATGACACCAGCTGCACACAAGTTCAGACACTGAGGAGTTGCACGGCCTCAGCCCAGCAATGCCCCAACCCTGACCAGGTATTGCATCCTGAGTGCAGAGCCACAGCCCAACTAAAGCCATAGACATCAACCGTATACCTCTGTGATGCAAGCTGCACACAAGTTAGGACACTGAGGAGTTGCACGACCTCAGCCAGGCAATGCCCCAACCCTGACCAGGTATTGGACCCTGAGTGCAGAGCCACATCGCAACTAAAGCCATAGGCATCAATGATATACCTTTGTGATGCCAGCTACACACAAGTTAGGACACTGAGGAGTCACATGGTGTCGGCCAGGCAATGCTGCCAACCCACCCAGACCAGGTACTGGACCCTGAGTGCAGAACCACAGCCCAACTAAAGCCATAGACATCAATGGTATACCTCCCTGATACCAGCTTCACACAAGTTTGGAAACTGAGGAGTCACACGGCCTCATTCAGGCAATGCCCCCACCATCCCAGACCAGGAATTGGATCCTGAGTGCAGAGCAACAGCCCAACTAAAGCCATAGGCATCAATGGTATACCTCCCTGATACCAGCTGCACACATGTTCGGACACTGAAGAGTCACACAGTCTCAGCCAGGCAATGCCCCCACCACTCAAGACCAGGTATTGGATTCTGAGTGCTGATCAACAGCCCAACTAAAGCCATAGGCATCAATGGTATACCTCCCTGATACCAGCTGCATATAAGTTTAGGACAATGAGGAGTCGCACGGTGTCAGCCAGGCAATGCCCCCCCCACCCAGACCAGGTTTTGGACCCTGAGTGCAGAGCCACAGCCCAACTAAAGCCATATACATCAATGGAATACCTCCCTGATGCCAGCTGCATACAAGTTAGGACACTGAGCAGTCACACAGCCTCAGCCCGGCAATGCCTCTACCCAGACCAGGTATTCAACCCTGAATGCAGAGCCACAGTCCAACTAAAGCCATAGACATCAATGGTATACCTCTTTGATACCAGCTGCACAGAAGTTAGGACACTGAAGAGTCACATGGCGTCATCCAGGCAATGGCCCCACCACCCCAGACCAGGTATTGGATCCTGAGTGCAGAGCAACAGCCCAACTAAAGCCATAGGCATCAATGGTATACCTCCCTGATACCAGCTGCATATAAGTTTAGGACAATGAGGAGTCGCACGGTGTCAGCCAGGCAATGACCCTCCCCCCCAGACCAGGTATTGGACCCTGAGTGCAGAGACACAGCCCAAGTGAAGCCATATACATCAATGGAATACCTCCCTGTTACCAGTTGCATACAAGTTAGGACACTGAGCAGTTGCACAGCCTCAGCCCAGCAACGCCCCAACCCAGACCAGGTAATGGACCCTGAGTGCAGAGTCACAGCCCAACTAAAGCCATAGACATCAAAGGTATACCTCTTTGATACCAGCTGCACAGAAGTTAGGACACTGAGAAGTCACATGGCATCATCCAGGCAATGGCCCCACCACCCCAGGCCAGGTATTGGATCCCAAGTGCAGAACCACAGCCCAACTAAAGCCATAGGCATCAACGGTATGCCTCCCTGATACCAGCTGCACACAAGTTTAGACACTGAGGAGTCGCACAGCCTCAGCCCGCCAGTGCCCCAACCCAGACCAGGTAATGGACCCTGAGTGCAGAGTCACAGCCCAACTAAAGCAATAGACATCAACGGTATACCTCTTTGAAACCAGCCGCACACAAGTTAGGACACTGAGGAGTCGCACAGCGTCAGCCAGGTAATGCCCCCACCCCACCCAGATGAGGTACTGGATCCTGAGTGCAGAGCTACAGCCCAACTAAAGCCATAGGCATTAACGTTATACCTCCCTGATACCAGTTGCACAAAAGTTCAGACACTGAGGAGTCACACGGCCTCAGCCCGGCAATGCCTCAACCCAAACAAGGTATTGGACCCTGAGAGCAGAGCCACAGCCCAACTAAAGCCATAGACATCAATGGTATACCTCTGTGATACCAACTGCACACAAGTTCGGACACTGAGGAGTTGCACGGCCTCATCCAGGCAATGCCCCCACCCCCCAGTCCAGGTACTGGACCTTGAGTGCAGAGCTACAACCAAACTTAAGAAATAGACATCAATGTTATGCCTCCCTGATACCAGCTGCACACAAGTTATGACACTGAGGAGTCACACAGCCTCAGTCAGGCAATGCCCCCACCTCCCAAGACCAGGTATTGGATTCTAAGAGCTGAGCAAGAGCCCAACTAAAGCCATAGGCATTAACGTTATACCTCCCTGATACCAGCTGCACACAAGTTCAGACACTGAGGAGTCACACGGCCTCAGCCCAGCAATGCCCCAACCCTGACCAGGTATTGCACCCTGAGTGCAGAGCCACAGCCCAACTAAAGTCATAGACATCAATGGTATACCTCTGTGATGCAAGCTGCACAAAAGTTAGAACACTGAGGAGTCACACGGCTTTAGCCCAACAGTGCCACAACCCTGACCAGGTACTGGACCCTGAGTGCAGAGCCACATCCCAACTAAAGCCATAGACATCAATGATATACCTTTGTGATGCCAGCTATACACAAGCTAGGACACCGAGGAGTCGCATGGTGTTGGCCAGGCAATGCTGCCAACCCACCCAGACCAGGTGCTGGAACCTGAGTGCCGAACCAGAGCCCAACTAAAGTCAAAGACATCAATGGTATACCTCCCTGATACCAGCTTCACACAAGTTTGGACACTTAGGAGTGACACGGCCTCATCCAGGCAATGCCCCCACCACCCCAGACCAGGTATTGAATCCTGAGTGCAGAGCAACAGCCCAACTAAAGCCATATACATCAATGGAATGCCTCCCCGATACCAGCTGCATACAAGTTAGGACACTGAGCAGTCGCACAGCCTCAGCCCGGCAATGCCCCGACCCAGACCAGGTATTCAACCCTGAATGCAGAGCCACAGCTCAACTAAAGCCATAGACATCAATGGTATACCTCTTTGATACCAACTGCACAGAAGTTAGGACACTCAGGAGTCACACGGCATCATCCAGGCAATGCCCCCACCACCCCAGATCAGGTACTGGATCCTAAGTGCAGAACCACAGTCCAACTAAAGCCATAGGCATCAACGGTATGCCTTCCTGATACTAGCTGCACACAAGTTCAGACACTGAGGAGTCACACAGCCTCAGCCCACCAGTGCCCCAACCCAGACCAGGTATTTAACCCTGAGTGCAGAGCCAGAGCCCAACTAAAGCTATAGACATCAACGGTATACCTCTTTGAAACCAGCTGCACACAAATTAGGGCACTGAGGAGTAGCACAGCGTCAGCCAGGTAATGCCCCCACCCCTCCCAGATGAGGTATTGGATCCTGAGTGCAGAGCCACAGCCCAACTAAAGCCATAGACATTAATGGAATACCTCCCTGATACCAGCTGCACACAAGTTCAGACACTGAGGAGTCACACGGCCTCAGCCCAGCAATGCCCCAACCCTGACCAGGTATTGCAACCTGAGTGCAGAGCCACAGCCCAACTAAAGCCATAGACATCAACGGTATACCTCTGTGATGCAAGCTGCACACAATTTAAGACACTGAGGAGTCACACGGATCTAGCCCAGCAGTGTCCCAACCCTGACCAGGTATTGCAACCTGAGTGCAGAGCCACAGCCCAACTAAAGCCATAGACATCAATGATATACCTTTGTGATGACAGCTATACACAAGTTAGGACACTGAGGAGTCACATAGTGTTGGCCAGGCAATGCCGCCACCCCACCCACACTAGGTACTGGACCCTGAGTGCAGAACCAGTGTCCAACTAAAGTCACAGACATCAATGGTATACCTCCCTGATACCAGCTTCACACAAGTTTGGACACTGAGGAGTCACACGGCCTCATCCAGACAATGCCCCCACCACCCCAGATCAGGTATTGGATCCTGAGTGCAGAGCAACAGCCCAACTAAAGCCATAGGCATCAATGGTATGCCTCCCTGATACCAGCTGCATATAAGTTAGGACACTGAGGAGTCACACGGTGTCAGCCAGGCAATGCCCCTTCCCCCCCAGATCAGGTATTGGACCCTGAGTGCAGAGCCACAGCCCAACCAAAACCATAGACATCAATGGTATACCTCTTTGATACCAGCTGCACAGAAGTTAGGACACTGAGGAGTCACACAGCGTCATCCAGGTAATGCCCCCACCACCCCAGACCAGGTATTGGATCCTAAGTGCAGAACCACAGCCCAACTAATGCCATAGGCATCAACGGTATGCCTCCCTGATAGCAGCTGCACACAAGTTCAGACACTGAGGAGTCTCACAGTCTCAGCCCACCAGTGCCCCAACCCAGACCAGGTATTGGACCCTGAGTGCAGAGCCACAGCCCAACTAAAGCCATAGACATCAACGGTATACCTCTTTGATTCCAGCTGCACACAAGTTAGGACACTGAGGAGTCACATGGCGTCAGCCAGGCAATGCCCCCACCAGTCCCAGATCAGGTATTGGATCCTGAGTGCAGAGCCACAGCCCAACTAAAGTCATTGGCATTAATGGAATGCCTCTCTGATACCAGCTGCATACAAGTTAGGACACTGAGCAGTCGCACAGCCTCAGCCCGGCAATGCCCCAACCCAGACCAGATATTCAAACCTGAGTGCAGAGCCACAGCCCAACTAAAGCCATAGACATCAATGGTATACCTCTTTGATACCAGCTGCACAGAAGTTAGGACACTGAGGAGTCACACGGCGTCATCCAGGCAATGCCTCCACCACCCCAGACCAGGTATTGGATCCCAAGTGCAGAACCACAGCCCAACTAAAGCCATAGGCATCAATGGTATGCCTCCCTGATACCAGCTGCACACAAGTTCAGACACTGAGGAGTCACACAGCCTCAGCCCGCCAGTGCCCCAACCCAGACCAGGTATTGGACCCTGAGTGCAAAGCCACAGCCCAACTAAAGCCATAGACATCAACGGTATACCTCTTTGATACCAGCTGCACACAAGTTAGGACACTGAGGAGTCACACAGCCTCAGCCAGGCAATGCCACCACCCCTCCCAAATCAGGTATTGGATCCTGAGTGCAGAGCCACAGCCCAACTAAAGCCATAGACATTAATGGTATACCTCCCTGATACCAGCTGCACACAAGTTCGGACACTGAGGAGTCACACAGTCTCAGCCAGGCAATGCCCCCACCACTCAAGACCAGGTATTGGATTCTGAGTGCTGATCAACAGCCCAACTAAAGCCATAGGCATTAACGTTATACCTCCCTGATACTAGCTGCACACAAGTTCAGACACTGAGGAGTCACACGACCTCAGCCCAGCAATGCCCCAACCCAAACTAGGTATTGGACCCTGAGTGCAGAGCCACAGCCCAACTAAAGCCATAGGCATCAATGGTATACCTCTGTGATACCAGTTGCACACAAGTTAGGACACTGAGGAGTTGCATGGCATCAGCCAAGCAATGCCCACACACCCCCAGTCCAGGTACTGGATCTTCAGTGCAGAGTCACAGCCCAACTAAAGCCATAGACATCAACAGTATACCTCCCTGATTCCAGCTGCACATAAGTTCAAACACTGAGGAATTGCATGGCCTCAGCCAGGCAATGCCCCCACCCCCCCAGTCCAGGTACTGGACCTTGAGTGCAGAGCTACAACCAAACTTAAGTCATAGACATCAATGTTATGCCACCCTGATACCAGCAGCACACAAGTTATGACACTGAGGAGTCACACAGCCTCAGTCAGGCAATGCCCCCACCACCCAAGACCAGGTATTGGATTCTGAGTGCAGAGCAACAACCCAACTAAAGCCATAGGCATAAACGATATACCTCTCTGATACCAGCTGCACACAAGTTCAGACACTGAGGAGTCACATGGCCTCAGCCCAGCAATGCCCCAACCCTGACCAGGTATTGCACCCTGAGTGCAGACCCACAGCCCAACTAAAGTCATAGACATCAACGGTATACCTCTTTGATACCAGCTGCACACAAGTTAGGACACTGAGGAGTCACACAGCCTCAGCCAGGCAATGCCCCCACCACCCAAGACCAGGTATTGGATTCTGAGTGCTGATCAACAGCCCAACTAAAGCCATAGGCATTAACGGTATACCTCCCTGATACCAGCTGCACACAAGTTCAGACACTGAGGAGTCACACAGCCTCAGCCAGGCAACGCCCCAACCCTAACTAGGTTTTGGACCCTGAGTGCAGAGCCACAGCCCAACTAAAGCCATAGACATCAATGGTATACCTCTGTGATACCAGCTGCACACAAGTTCGGACACTGAGGAGTTGCACGGCATCAGCTAGGCAATGCCCAAACACCCCCAGTCCAAGTATTGGACCTTCAGTGCAGAGTCACAGCCCAACTAAAGCCATAGACATCAACAGTATTTTTTCCTGATACCAGCTGCACACAAGTTGGGACACTGAGGAGTTGCATGGAGTCATCCATGCAATGCCTTCTCCCCTCCAGACCAGGAATTGGATCCTGAGTGCAGAGCCACAGCCCAACTTAAACCATAGGAATCAGTGGTATACCTCCCTGATACAAGCTGCACACAAGTTAGGAGTGAACACTGAGGAGTCGCACGGCATCAGTCAGGCAATGCCCCCACCCACCAAAACCAGTTGCTGATTAACATAATTACTGATTACAACCGAAGTATATAGATATCTTTCCACCAGACATGATCTCCATAGCGCTGCCTCCATCAGCATTCTCTCCTGATGCCACTGTTATTCCCGAGGATTCCTCAGCATGTTGATTACCAGTAGGCACAGCACCTGTTCAAAATAAGAGAATAATGCCGTATTTCAGAGAAGTTGTATTCATTTTAATATTTACACTATTTTTTTTTTCATTTGTAGTTCTGACTCATTCAGAACTAATTCGGTATATACATTATTTTTTAAGGCTGTCGATCTGTCGTACCTTCTACGGTGCTACGGCTAAAACTGGTCACTTGAGTGTCTGCACAACTTATTATTAAGCATGATTTGTCCTGTATTAACTCCAGTAAGTGCTCAGTTAATTAGAAAGAATATTTAAAATAAGATACTCACTAGATTCATCAACAGTGGCATCCTGATCGGCATCCTGCACTCTAGCCCACTTCCGACAGGTGGCTCCAGTGTCTCTGTCTCGCACCACTGTCTTTTTTATTATTCCCTTCCCCTTGTGCTTTTGCTTGGAGTCTTTTATGGTGACTGCTTCACCAAGTGACTCTAACAGCTCCCTGTCATGCCATTGGATATCATCCCATTTGTGCTTCACTTGTCAGATGCTGCAGGACACAATACTTTCACCCTCTCTGTTCACTGTGTCCTTAATGGCATTCCACACTTTCTCCCTCTCTTGGAGAGGGAGCTTCTCTGAACCAAATAACTGGCCTACATGCACGGTGACCTCCTTTACGAGCAATGCCACCTCCGTGTGGCTAAATGCAGGCAATGATTTTTTGGGAATATTACTGCTGCTGCTCCCCCCTAACTGGTGGTGGTCCGATCCTGATCCTGATGTTTCTCTTGCTGCCCTTGCTCCTCCTCCTGACCACTCTGCTGCACCTGATCCACAACATCCTGTCTCCTCCCAACTACCTCTTCAATGCTCCTGCTGTTCCCAACCAAACCTACTTGGTCACCAGATGACATTTTAGTAATTAATTAGTCTCCTCTACTGTAATCTACTGGTTGTTGCTCTCCCTATACTAGAAAATGCAGAAACAGGAAGCGCAAATTGGCATTTAATCCCACCTTTATAAATGCGTTTTTTTTTTCCGTGACTTTCAGAAAAACCTGCAACTAAAATTAAAACACTGTTTAAAACGTGCAGAATTCTTGTTTACCACATGTAATCGTAGAAGCGGATTAATTAATGTTTGTAGTGGTATTTTGAATCCGAATTGCAGAAAAATATTTCAGGAATGCAAAATATAGCAGTAATATTATACATAACCCATGGTTTATGGCTATTATGCACATTTTAGGTTCCACAACTATTGTTTGGACAGTTTGTCTTTTGTTTCAATTTAGTAGTACTGTATAGTTTTTATTACTTACAATTAGTTGTACACATACATTTTAAGAGCAAGCACATAACCTCTCCTGTTATGTTACTGCTTTATGCTACTGTTCATGTGAGAGTGTGAGTGATGAGTTTCATAACTGTCAAAACGATATGGTTGGGTGTGGAAAGGGAATAGCTTGGGGCACTGTGGGGGGGGGCAGGGGATTATAATTTGTGAATTACGTGGCCGAACAGGCTGGGTGATAACCCAGTTGTAAACATGTTGAATTGCAGATTAGGTAATGATAGATTGAGGGCATTGAACATGTACTCTCTCGAACAAATGAGAGAGAGAGGGGGGACATGATAGAAACCTCATACATCCAGGGAACAGACAAGATCCAGGTTTAGGAACTGTTCAAGGCTATTGAGGGCAGTTCCATGGCAGACCATGGTTGGTGTCACTATCTTAAGTTAAAACGAGGCGAATTCAGGACTAACATTAGAAAGTTATTTTTCACATGAAGGGTGGTAGACACCTGGAACAGACTGCTGGACGAGGTGGTGGTGGCCAGAACAGTGGTGGGGTTCAAGAATGTGTGGGATAAACAGAAATATATAATTTAAATAAAGGAGTAGAAGGGAGAGGGTAGTAGAAATACATACACAAGGCACTCAGGATACAATAGCTGGTCTGGGGGAGGGGGCATTGCCTCGCTGAGGCCGTGCAACTCCTCAGTGTCCTAACTTGTATGCAGCTGGTATCAGGGAGGTATACCGTTGATGTCTATGGCTTTAGTTGGGCTGTGGTTCTGCACTCAGGATCCCATATCTGGTCTGTGGGAGTGGGGGCATTACCGGGCTGAAGCCGTGCAACTCCTCAGTGTCCTAACTTGTGTGCAGCTGGTACCAGGGAGGTATACCGTTGATGTCTATGGCTTTAGTTGGGCTGTGGCTCTGCACTTAGGATCCCATACCTGGTCTGTGGGAGTGGGGGTGGGGTCATTGCCTGGCTGAGGCCGTACAACTCCATACACCATGGCCAGACAAGATGGACCTCGAGGTCCCCTTCTGCAGTCACATTCTGTTTCTAGGTAATGAATGCGTGATCACTACTGGTAGTCTAGGTAGTGAGTGGATGTACAGAATTTTTGGTACAGCTACTCTTTTGCATGCCCACACACACACACCAACACACACACATATACACACACACCACAAATGTTTTTACTTATGTGTTGTTTCAATGTTGATTCATAGTATATCTTTTATTTTTTTCTTTTCAGGTCTGCATTTATACTGCTTGCTTTACTGGTGATAATTCCAGTCCAGCATACGTGAGTATGCCCTGCCACACATTGCAGTGCTGACATGTTCAGTAACAAGTCAACATGCACAGGTAAGTAATTTACACAAAATTTGATGCCATGCAAGCATGCAATTTTATTGACATTTCAAAACTGTTTAGTCGATGGTACTGTCTATTGTGGTTCTTGCAGATACATTATGACTGAGTTGTGAATTCAAAGCATATCTATGGGCATCCATGTGTATTGCAGAAGAAAGCAGTGGTGCATTAACCTGTTACAGGCTAAGACCACTTGTCATGATTTTAATTTATGTTAGGCAAATTACAACTATCTTCTAATTTGGTGTTCAGGCCTAACTGCTCGGGTTGTGCAAAATAAAAATCTTACTCATGCTTCTCTGTTCTGTTTCTGCAACTGTACTGTACTGTGCTGGTTTCCCTTTGAGGACTGCCTCATAATTACCTAAGGATTTATGACCGCAGCTGTTGCTAACTTCATACTGCTGCTTCAACAGTAATTCATTACTAACCACACTCTGGTGTGTCTGTTCAAACTGCCCAGTGCCCTAGTAAGTACATAATATGTATTTCCATTTGCAGTGAGACCATAAAACTGGTTTATGTTTTCTATTTTAGTGTTGATTGGAGACGACTTTAAGGCACACATTTTGAGTTATGATTACACAGCGTGTGTGTGCGCATGCATGTGTCTGTGTGTGTCAATTGTATGTTTGTGTGTGTGTTTGTGTTCCTCATGTGATCATCACAAAACTGCATAGGTAAGGTAACAGCTAAGTACTTAATATTTACAAACTTAAATTAGTTTGAGAATGAAATCTTTGTACATGAAGATGGTCTTTTCAGAGTTGTGGGGAGGATGGGGGGATTGGAGGTTGTGGTGGAAAGTGGTACTGGTAGTAGTTACACTGGATTACCTCCTACACACTCAGACAACTTCATGTGTTTGTGGGTCATGAAAAGCAATAATATGTTCTTCAGACTGAGTTCATTTTCAGGTTCACAATGTGGTTTGGTTTTAACAAAACACAACCGATTGCAATCCCTTCCCGTGTGTCTCTGTTACTCAAGGTGTGATTTCTTTTTCAGTCACTGTGATGCTTTATGGATGGAGATGCAACAAAAGCAGACAGACCTGAATGTACCATGGAGCATCTGGACCTGCAGCTTCAGGGTTTTCAATCAGTAATGCAGTAGGGTACAGGGCTACTAAGTGGTAGCATACTCACTTGCACATAATGTTGTGACAGGTAGCACAGATGGAGCCTAGGTAGTGGATTGATAGTTTGTTATAATTTGTTGTTATGGCCACCTATACTCTATGCTCCACTATTTATTTCTTTAAAGGCTTTTTCCTCCGGAACTGTGGAGTGGTACTGGCATTGGCGAATGATACAGCCACTGGCACACACCCCCCTCTGACCAGGTCTGGCCAGCAACTCACTCTACTACACAGTCTGGCAAGTAGACAGGATCCCCTCCCCCTATGTGGACCTGGAGCACAGACACCTTGGGGGCACAACTCTCATGTCTGGGGGCACAGGGCATGGCCATCAGCTGCCACAATTCCCCACAATTTTCCACCAATTTTCTCCCCCTAGGAGCAGGATGTGCAATGGCGTCAGCGCACAGTCGTTGGGACGCCTGCTGTGCTCCACCCCTTGTCTGTGCATGCAACTGTAGTGCAGCTGGCCTTTGACAGTTGCCACTAGAGCACGATGCAGTTTTCCCACCCTCCTCAGAAGAAGAACAGCAGTCACGGAATGCTCAATCCTTCCTCTACCCTACCACCTCACAGTGGACTGAGTACATTTCTGAACACAGGTTGCCGCTGTGGCACTCTGTGTGCCATCCAGTGTCTCAATCATCAGCACCACTGGGATGGCTGTGCTCCACCATTGAACGAATGCCATTTGTAATTCATGTTTTTGCAACAATACAATTTTCCTCTTTTTAGGTCCGTCTCTGAAGGGCCTCTATAAGGCTTGATGGATGGAGCTTCAGCTGACTATGACCATCCTGTTCTCCAGATTCCAGCTGCATCCCTGTGATTGTATGATGAAAAACAAGAGGAATCAAATGACAACACCAGTCATTGATACGATCGTATGCACATCATTGTACCACCTTCATTTAAGCCCCTGTACCCCCTATATTAACACAAAAGACTGTATTATTGACCACATTGCAACAAGAACTGAGACTTTATTAGCATTGCTTTTATTACTACGGACAGTAAAAGTGACAGAAAGGAACACCGTAATGAGGAAATACTAGGCCCTGAGGCAGTGCTGCTGCTGATCTGACCACCACTCCTACTGTGCTGTCCAGTCAAAGCCTGCTCATGTTCACTGCCACCACTCTCTAACAGAATCAAGGAACACCATAATGAGGACCTACTAGGCCCTGAGACAGTGCTGCTGCGTATCTGACCACCACTCCTGCTGTGCCAACAAAGCCTGCTCATGCTCATTATCTTGGCACCACTCTCAATAATGAAACAAGGAACACTGTAGTGAGGAACTACTAGGCCCTGAGACAGTACTGATGCTGACCACCACTCTTGCTGACGAAAAGTATTGCTTTGTTGCCATCATTTGCGTGTCAAAAGGTGTTTGAATCACTACTCAGCAAGTTTCTAGAATCCTTTTGCCAACATCTATCCAGAACAATCTTCTTGGGTACTCCAGAAATCATCTTCAGTGCATCTCCAAAGCAACCAGCAGCAGATTCTTGAACAATCATTTCGCAGTTGTCTCAGTTGCAACATCCTGTTTATTATTTTCGGCTCCACTTATCAGTTTTCATCAGAAGGTCAAAACTAAAACATTTTTTTTTAAATAGTAAATTAAGAAAAGGAAATCAGTTTTGCTAAAAAAATTTCTGTAGTTCATCATATTATTCAGCAAATACATGACAAAATTCCACAGAATAAAAGCAGAAATTCCACGATTATATTTGAATTTTTTTATGGAATTTGGCAGAAGAGAAATTCCGCATTTTGCAATAATTCCATGGGTGGAATTTAAATTTAGCACAGCACTAACCTCAACCCCAATGTTATGGTAAATCCCTGTGCAAAAAACTTCTGACCCCAACCTCCCTCCCCACCTCCCAAGGGCACACACTTTTTATTATAAGAATTAAGTTATGCTGTCCTTACAATAAAAAAGAATGCCCACCACCCATGCTAAATCAAAAGCCTCCCACCTTACCCCATATTGGCACAAGCCACAGTCACTGTCTCAATAAAGAAACCCCAACCAACACACCCACAAGTTCCCCTTCCATCGCCCCTCCCCCATGCATCCAAATATTTTGTTATATCTGGATCAGGCGACTTTCATCACAGTCCCATGGTGGAGCACCTTGCAGTGGTGTTCAGTCCAGGATGTATGAATGAATGATAGTGCTATAACAGAGATACTCGGACATAGTAGAACTGACTCATGGGACCTGATTCCAAAAGCACTCCAGTCGAAGCAAGGTGCTTGTGCAAAACAACAATGATGCAATATGCACCATGCATCATAAATTGTAGTGATCCCTATTCCAGAATGCGGTGTGCACCGGATGGGGATGCCACTGTGGCAAAAGGGTAATGCACCACCCTTTGCAACCAGCATCAGGGTATGCCAGGTTGCAAGGGGGCTTGTGCCACAGTGGGGCTGCAACATCCCCTTCATTGGGATTCTGAAAGCCCCACCTTGGCTGTAGTTAGGGGGTCACATTAGACCAGTTAGGTGGTGGTTTACACCCCTTCTGGCATTGTCTGCAAGGTGAGGAGCTAGATGTGTGGGCTGTGTATGTGGGGTCCAGGGACAGAAGGGATAGAAGAGTACTTTAGAGGTGTTGGGGAGCAAATGGGTGTGCCAGGGGGTGATCAGGCACCTGGTGGGGGGTGCCATCCTTGTACAGCATGGCAGACACCATTATGTGACTGGTGCTAACAAGGGCACCCCCGCTGGGTGCATGATTGTACCCCCTGGCATACCCATCCACTTCCTAACACCCTTCTGGCATCCCCTGTTCCACTTCTGTCCCAGGAGCCCACCTGGCATTGGTTTCTGTCTTACGCCTGATGGGGGTGGGTGGATCCATGCAGCAAGTTCCAGAGGTGCACCTAGTGTTCAGCATTAGCCTGCTTTTGCAGCAATTCCCAGGTGTTTGGTGAAGGGACCCCCAGATTTTATGGAATTGGGTGCATGGTCCCTGACACACCAGGAATGTACTGTAGTCCTAGATAACCAGAAAATTGCAGCAGCCTAAGGGATTTTTCAGAATCGGGCCCATAGTATTAAAGAACCAGCCTTCTAACCATTTGCAAATGATGTGATACAATGAATTTATGATATTCTATACATTCATGAGTTGGGAATTTTACTATGTGTTTGAATATGAAGCTTTATGTAAACTGTGAATTTAGTATAAAAATACATAGCTATGTTTTTTTAAATAGTAATAGGAGGGGGTTACAAAGCAATTAAGCCAGAGATCATTTTTAATGGAATTATTCAGCTTTTTTTAACAGTATATAGCACACAGAGAATATCTGCAAGAAGATCTAATGAGAAGAATAAACAAATAGAAACATAAACAAAATGAAACATACACATTTTTGAACAGAGAAAAGCTTCATGGTCCATCAAGTATGTTCGGAGAGAGTATCCTATTTGTTTACTTATCTATTTATTAATTACTTTGGTTATTGGTTAAGTGCACTGATCTGAAGGACCCTTTTCAGGCATGATCTGAGCCATAGAAATAGTACAGAACACATAATACAAAGTAATAGGTAGTTGTACACATAGGATCTGATACGGATTTCAGCTAAGAATTGCTAAGTTCCCAGAAGTCTAGCACAGGTAAGTCCTTATGCAGATCCCTTATCTGGTGGCTTCCTGTGGTCAGTCTCATTACCTTCATCAGTACCATCCCTTTCCCAAAGTTATTTTCACAAATCTCATGTTCCTATCTAACCCTGTCTTGAAGCAATTAACTGTCTTAACATTGAAAAGCTCCTCTGGAAGACAGTTCCACTTTTCAACCACAATCTCTGTGAAAATGTTCCTTCACGTGACCCTCAAAATAATTAATACATTACAAAGTGCTTATCAGGACAACCATTACTAATTCTTTTGTTAACCAGGTAAGGTCCACTGAGCACAATTGCCTGTTTTCAGGGGTGACCATCATCATTGCTATAGATGAATGAAGGAGACATTTTTTTACTAATTAAATGAAGACATTTGACATATTGTTTGCTTTTTTATTGCTTCCTTATATTTTATAGACACTTTCTTTAAATATTCCCTTTAATTTGAAAAACATATTTGTTTATCAGTTCAGGAGTGGAAAGCATCAATTAGGACTGTCTAGGGAGTGAAATACTAATAAAGCATTTTAAATAATGACAGTGTTGAAAATAGCATTGGAAACAATTTCCCCCATGATTTCCCAAGTTTAACAAGAGTAGATTGCACCAGTTAATAAAAAGGCAAGTTCTTACACTCTGTCATTTACAGTAGTTTATTTGTCTGTAGTCTGTTCTTGAACAAAATAGTTGGAACCAAAATGAAGACAAAGCTAACTGTGTTTCTACTGCTGGTGTTAGGAACAGGTCTGCTTTTTAATGACAGTTTCCAGCTGCAGTGTAAATTTCCCAGTTCTGAAACCCAAGCATACTTCATGGAAGAAAACATCATCATTGGGGGACTCATCCCAGTTCATTCCATAGTCATTAACCCTTTAATAAGTTTCAGAGAGAAGCCTCCTCAGAAACACTGTGAACAGTAAGTATTTGATTGTTCATATAATATTTTATTTGTATGATCACAGTTGTTCCCTAATGGATGAGTTTGCCATATGCAAGATGGTGTATGCTAAAACTGCACAACAAGGACAGCACGGGTGGGAATAGTGACAGGGTGTAAAACCGCTAAATGGTCTATACGCAGTTGTGCACTCTGTCACTGTTCCCTAGCAGAGGATCAGTTCTCTGCTGGGAGGAGGATCTGCCAAGCAACTGCCATAGCTGGACAGCATTAGCCACAGGCAGCAATGGAGGTAGTGCAGCTCCAGACTGGGCATCAAATCCTGGTTCCAGATGCATGGAATTTTTCTTTTTTTTCACACTTTGTGCAACTTAAGTGTTCAACCCCCACCCAGAGCTGGTTATTTTAGTTGGGGTGGCTTCGGGAGTGCAGTCCCCCATAATAGAGGGGGGGGTGGACGGAGCCCCCCTCAAAACACAGAGATCTGCTGCTGGCAATATATCATGCTGTACTGACAGCACTGTATACTGATGTGGCAGAATGTCTTGCAATATTATAACACTGTGCCTGGTTGTTCAAAGAGAAGTATAACCAGGAGGTTTTACTTTCATGTTGAGCATAAAACTGTAAAGCCTAAATGTTAGACCACTGAGGTTATAGTACTAAACTGTGAACCTGGAGACCCAGCAGACAACAGTTTGAATCTCACAACTGGAACATGCACATGACATGACCCTAAACAAGTCACATAAGTTTCCTGAACACTACAGTTGTATCTGTAAATGACATTCAGCTCAGAATTACTTTTCAGGTGAAACATTCAGGAAAAAAATGCCACCCAGAATACTTTTCATTATTTATTATAAAATGGAAGGGAACAATGCAGTAATGTGATTGGTTATTTATAGTACAATATCGGACAATAGTGCACTGTATAAAGAATAATGTATGCACAAGTATACACAACATTGAGAGCTTGAGATGACAGTATATGAACCTCAAAGGTAAAGCTCAAGAGGTCCATGCTGTCATCTCAACCCCGAGATGGAAGCACATGCTGAGTTGTGTGGTTGGCCATATTTTATTTTTTATAGTACAGCATATGTTTTTTTACACCAGAGTGACAGTCCCCCACAGAAACGAAAGCAAAAAATCTTGCCATTTCTTTGTTCTATTCTAGGATCAAAATTAAATTTACAGACTTTTAAAAGTTAAAAGATTCAACTTTAGGCATTGGGTGTTTAGTAAGTAGCTACAAAAGGTGTGGAATAAATGAGAATGTTAAAATTGTATGACATTTGAACTGTGCAGAACAACCATTTGGAATCAGCGCAACACTTTAGAATGCACACAACAGTTAAGAGTGTGCACAACAAGGTTTTTGAGCAGGCTAATTTTTATTAAGAACAAAGACTAACCATATACTGTAAATTACTAGTGCCCTTAAAACAGCCTTAGTATAGTAATTAGAATGTTACTGTAATTTGAAGTTGCCATTTTCTAGCCTGCAAACATTTTTAACAATGTGGGTATGATTGAGCAAGTGTGTACAAATGTTCTCCCTTGCTCACTAAAAGGTGCCAAAAAGAGACTGAAACACTCATGACTTATCCAAGCAGCCATTACATTCTAGCTCAGTGTCTCTCTCGCTGTTCGTGCTGTGCAGCATGTCAGCTGTACAGCCGTCTGTTAATCCTCACCCAGCTGCAATCATCCTTCTTCCCAGTATCTCTGTACACAGTAATAAAACCAAAAAAAAACCCTCCCAAATGCAACAGTTACACTCCAACTCCAATATAGATATTTTTTATTTCATTTTGCAGCCAGCAGCCCATTTAACTGGTAGTAAGCGTGTCCCTTCGCAGCCATCATATAGTGTTACTACAAATGTACAGCTACGTGTCAAGTCCTCTCAATTGTTTTCACGTGCTCTCCATCCCCCTGACTCTTAGAGATAGGCAACATTTATTCTTACTGTTTCAGACTATTGATTTATGAAATAATTTTAAAAGAAATGGACAAAAGCCCACAGACATCCAGAATTGGGTCTGCACCTTCATGTACACAAACAATCAAACCAGTAATCTTCACATTCACAATCAAACTGGCAGCTTGCTTTGCTTCAAATATTTATTCTTAAACTGTTTGCAACTTAAGACTCCTTTTTAAAGGGACACTGTCAACCCCCTTGTTATTCAAAATTTATGCAGTATGATTTTCTTTTTATTTTGGCTTTTGCCCCAATGCCGATTGTCATTACATAGTTAGTTTTATGAAATGAGGCTCCATATTCTTATATTTAATGAGAATTCTACTCACCGGTATGTTAGTGTTACCACACTGGCAGCTTGAGATTTGTTTACATTTTCCACATTTAGGTACCTGCCATGCACAATAACACTCTGCATGCATGGTCCTGATGTCTCATACTTGACCCTGTCATGATGTCACACTCAAACTAGTCAGTATTCACATCACTCAGTTTTGACAGACAGATATTCATAATCTGATACCAAACATGCTCTTTTTTAAAATCTATCTCTGTATTTTAATAAATTAACTCCCTCCATGGAGGCATGGAAAGGATGAGAAGGGACTTGGTAAGCTTGGAGGAACGGTCATAGAAACATAGAAACATAGAAGTTGATGGCAGATAAGGACTGCAAGGCCCATCCAGTCTGCCCATTTCTTTTTCTACCTTATAAATGTGCCATCGGCCTTTGCTCTGTCAGTGGTCTATCTATTCATAGTCATTTGTATTGCTCCCTTATGCCTATCCCATGCCTGTTTGAAGCCCTGCACTGTATTCATAGCCACCACTTCTTGTGGTAAGCCATTCCATGCATCCACCACCCTTTCTGTGAAAAAGAATTTCCTCACATTCCCCCTTAAATGGCCTCCCTCTGTTCTCATGCTGTGTCCTTTTGTCCTGCTATTTTTCTTATATTTAAACATGTTAGACTCTTTCACCTTGTTTATGCCCTTAAGGTGTTTGAATGCCTCGATCATATCACCTCTCTCACTCCTTTGCTCAAGGGTATACATATTGAGCTCCGTTAATCTGTCCTCATATGTCTTCTGATGCAGTCCCTGCACCATTTTGGTTGCCATTCTCTGGACTGCCTCAATTTGGTTAATGTCCTTGTGAAGGTGTGGCCTCCAATACTGCACGCAGTACTCCAGATGAGGCCTAACCAGTGTCTTGTACAGAGGGATTATGCCTCCCCTCTTTACGACTTGTGATACCCTAATAATACACCCTAACACCCCTAGCCTTACCTACTGCTTTAGAGGTCTGCTTGGATGATTTTAGGTCATCAGTGATGATGATGCCCAAGTCTCTTTCTTCCTTTGTGACTGCTAGCAACTCCTCCCAGCCTATAGGTGGCTTCAGGGTTCTCTTCCCTATGTGCATGATTTTGCACTTCTTTGCATTAAATCCCAGTTGCCACTCTTCTGACCATTCTGCTAGTTTATCCAGATCTCTTCTCATTCTGCCCACCCAACTGGATCATCTACTCTGTTGCAGATCTTGGTGTCATCTGCAAACAGACAAGCCTTACCCTCTAGTCCATCTGCAAGGTCACTAATGAAGATGTTGAAGGACTGGCCCCAGGACTGATCCCTAAGGTACCCCACTTGTGACTTGCATCTCTTCTGACTGTATACCATTTACCACCACTCTCTGTTTTCTGCCCGTCAACCAGTTTGCCACCCAGTTGACCAACTTCTGACCACCCGAGCCCACCCAGCTTATTTATCAATCTTCTATGTGGAACAGTATCAAAAGCTTTGCTGAAGTCAAGGTAAGCGACATCAACTGCTCCCCCTTGGTCCACCACTCTGGTTTCCCAGTCAAAGAAATCTATGAGATTAGTTTGACAGGACCTTCCTTTGTAAACCCATGCTGTCTTGGATCCTGTGCTCCTATGGATTCCAGGTGTTGCACTATCCTTTCCTTAAGAGTGCCTCCATAATCTTGCCCACTACTGAGGTAAGACTGGCCGGTCTGTAGTTCCCCGCCTCCTCCCTGCTACCACTCTTGTGAGTGGGATCACATGAGCCCTTCTCCAGTCTTCTGGGACCTCTCCTGTGCTCAGAGACTCACTAAACAATTCTGCTAATGGTTCTGCTAGTTCCTCCTTTAGCTCCTTAAGTACTCTGGGATGTATGCCATCAGGTCCCATTGCCTTATCCACCCTGAGCTTAGCAAGCTCTTGTAGGACCCTTTCTTTTGTGAAGGGAGTAGTGCTCACCTCCCTCCCCTGTGTCCATGATGCTGAGCTGTGGGGCCTGCCCTACCTTCTCTTCAGTAAATACTGAGCAAAAGTATCTATTTAGGATAGATGCCTTTACAGGGTCCTCCTCCTTACATGCTCCCTTTTCTCCATTAAGCTTAGCAATACCCCCTCTGGACTTTCTCCTTTCACTAATGTATCTATAGAAAGTCTTGTCACCTTCTTTTACTGTTCGTGCTAGTGTTTCCTCAGTTTGGGACTTTGCCTGCCTTACTGCCTTACCTGCTTCCCTTAGGGCAGTTTGGTATGCCTCCCTATCTTCATCCTGCTGTGTTCCCTTATATTTCCTGAAGGCCAGCCTTTTGGCTCTGACCTTTTCTGCTACTGTATTTGAGAACCAAAGGTTCAGGTCAGAAGTATGGCAGCTAGGATTCAATGCAAAGAAGTGCAAAATAATGCATCTGGGAAACAAAAACCCAGGGGAAGATTACGTAATGGGAGGAGGTAGTAACAACAACAAAAATGGAAAGGGATCTGGGGGTGATCATATCAGATGACCTTAAGGTTAGCAAGCAATGTGAGAAGGCAGTAGGGAGGGCTGGGGGTGCACTGGGATGTATAGGGAGAGGCATCACCAGCAGAAAATAAAAAGTTGTTATCCCACTGTTCAGACAATTAGTGAGACACCATCTGGAGTACTGTGTCCAGTTCTAGAGACCCCATCTCCGCAAGGACATAGACAGGATAGAGGCAGTCCAAAGGAGGGCAACTAAAATGGTGCAAGGTCTACAAGAGAAGTCATACGAGGAGAGACTAAAGGAGCTTAATTTGTATACCCTTAAGGAAAGGAGGGGGGCATGATAGAAACTTTTAAGCACCTCAGTGGAATCAACAAAGTCCAAGAAGGTAGCATCTTTCAGAAAAAGAGAAGTGCAAGAACAAGGGGACACAATTTAAAGATGGGGGCAGTTCAGGGGCAATGTGAGGAAGTATTTTTTTCATAAAGAGGGTGGTGGACACATGGAACAGCCTTCCTGAGGAGGATGTGGGGTCTAAAACTGTGGGAGAATTCAAGAATACATGAGACAGACATAAGGTAATTCTTGTCAGGGGTGTAAGAAGAAATAGGCTGTTGGTTAACTAGGATCTGCAGTTTATCCGTAGGTAGGGAAATTGGCAGACTAGGTGGGCCAATCGGTCCTTATCTGCCATCAAAGCCTATGTTTCTATGTTTCCACACGATAGAAAAGAGTGTGAACAGACATCAAATAACAGAGCATGCATTTCAGAACTCACAGACTTTCCTCTTTCCTCCTGGAGCATATATGCAAGTCAAAAAGTTCTATATTGATTTTTTTTTCACTTTGTCCCCCACATTGTCCATTTGGAATTATTTTCTGCCCCACGCCCAACCAGTTTCTATGTAGTTACTTCTACAGAAATGTCTTCCCAAACCTATGCCCTCTACAATTTACATTTATTGCACATATATTTCCCCTTATATCAAGCACCATGTCTGGCAGTTGAAGAAAATGATATTTTCTTTTCAACACTAGATAAAATTAATATTAACACTGACTTCATTCTCTTTGGGGATTTTAATTTACCTATCATAAACAGGCCTACCCTGAGTACTCAAAATTGTATCGAATATAAGTTAATCCAGTTTATGGTTCAAAATGACCTCGAGCAGTTAATAAATAAACCAACTAGGAATAATAATATTTTGGATCTTATCATTACTAATATTAAACATTTTGGTTCCTTACACACTATAGAAGAATCCTTGGGTAATAGTGATCACTTTGCAATAAGATGGTATTTCTTTACTGCTAGAATTAATATAGCTGGTAATACTAAAGTATCTAATTTTTATAAAGCCAATTATAAGCTTATTAAACACTACTTAAGGAATTGGAATTGGCATAAAGATCTTAAAAATTTAAAAGTAAATGATATGTGGCATATTATTAAAGAAAAACTGGATTATTGTATTCAAAAATGGGTACCGACACGGGTCAAATATAATAATAAAAATCAGAGAGTGCCTATTTGGTGGAACACCATGATTAAGAAGAGTATCAAAAAAAAAAAGAAAATGGTGTTTAAACGATATAAGAAAAAAAACAACACAAGAAGCATGGTTAAAATCTAAACAACTATCTAATACCACCAAAAAATTGTTAAGACCGGCAAAAAGTGATTTAGAAATTAAATTGGTTAGAGATTGTAAAAACAATAAAAAAAAATTATAATTATATAGGTTCCCTTAAAGAAAGTAGGATTGGGGCAGGACCACTCTTTATAAATGACAGGTTAATTGTGGAGGATGAACAAATGGCTAGTATTTTGCTAGTATCTTTAAAAGCAAGGAGGAGTTTATAATAAATACTGTCCCTGATCCATGCCCCATAATCTTATTTACTGAAAATGACACCCTGAGAGCAGTTAAAGACATGAAATCTACCTCTTCCGTGGGAATTGATGGTATTCCATCTATCTTTATTATGAATCTCTCTTCAGAATTAGTGGGTATACTTACTTTACTGTTTAATACATCCTTAAAAGAAAGTAAGTCATTGGACGTTTGGAAAATAGCAAATATTACCCCTATTTACAAAAAAGGGTCCAAAAATGTTATTGGTAATTATAGGCCCATAAACCTAACCTCAAGTGATGGTAAGCTTATGGAAAGGTTATTACAGTACAAAATTACTGAACATCTATATAAATCAGGAAATATTGATATAACACAGCACGGTTTTAAAAAGGGAAAATCATGTAGGTCTAATCTAATTAGCTTTTTTAAGCCAGTGAGTAAAGCCTTGGATGAAGGATTACCTGTTGATGTTCTCTTTCTGGACTACGAAAAAGCATTTGATACGGTATCACATAAGCATCTTTTACATCAGCTATATATATATTACACTTACATGCTTATATTATCGAATGGATCTCTTCTTGGTTGGAGGATAGGAAACAGAGGGTAGTTCTGCATGGATGTAGGTCCGATTGGTGTACTGTCAGTAGTGGAGTACCTCAGGGGTCTGTGCTCGGTCCAATATTATTTATTATCATGATTTCTGATATGCAAGCAAATAGCGGTATATGCTTGCATAAATATGCTGATGACAGTAGTGATGGGTGAAGTGGTCCCAATTCTCTCCGTGAAGTGATTCATGGAGTGAAGGAGAATTCACAGAATACTTTGCAATATAATGGGTAATGCAAAGTCCATTGAAAGTAATGACTTCGTGTTGCTCCATCTTCCAAACCACTACTCCACACCAATTCTTAAGGTGAAGTACATTGAAAACAATGTACTTCACCTCACTTTGCCTTGTTTTTAAGCTCCAAAGGTGAATTTTACAGTGATTCATGGAATTTCAGGTCACATGGGTTCTAGATTGTTCTGCACAGCATCAGTTTGGGGTAGTGTGTTAGTTCTTCGATTATAGGAAACCCTCCTGTGCTCATATCATCAAGCGTTTATTGTTTGTGTATGGATTTTGAATGTTAATGTATAACATTCAGTCTGTATACTGAGAGACAGTGGAAGTGTGCTGTGTGGGAAGGGCGTATCTGTGGTGTAGGTAGATTAACTTAGAGAAAAAGACTGTTTTCTGTTTTGGTGATTTTTTTGTATAACTGTGTTAATGTACACACAGTAATATTTTCAATATTTCTTGCCATTTTTTTGCTGATTGTTGTGGTGCAGCAGTGCATAATTTTAGTTTCTTTAAAATATGTGGTTATATTACTGACATTTTCAATTTGCTATGCATTACTTAGTGTGTGTGTGAGTATGTGTGTGACACGTGTCATCAAATCAGACACTTTTTATTGTGCCACATAATTTCAGCAATGTGAAGCTGCTATCCATTGCAGCTGTGTGATTTTTGTACTTCTTTGTGGTATCTTTACTACTACTAGTACTAGTGACTGCTAAAGCTGCAGTGCATAATTTTAGTTTGTTTAAGATATGTGGTTATATCACTGAAGTTTTCAATTTGCTATGCATTACTTAGTGTGTGTGTGATGTGTGTCATCAAATCAGACACCTTTTATTGTGCCGCATAATAATTTCAGCAATGTGAAGCTGCTATCCACTGCAGCTGTGTGATTTTTGTACTTCTTTGTGGTATCTTTACTGGTACTAGTACTAGTGACTGTTACTGCAGCAGTGCAGTACACTGCCCCATGGCCCGCTCAACCGGCCGGCAAAAGTATTCTTTTCCAGATTTGAATTTCTGATGGTGAGCACTGGTTAGGTGTTGTGCCTTTGTGTCTGCATCTCTTCAGTGCAGAGTGCAATCTTAATCTGTCCATGCATTTACATCTCTTTAGGACCCATCTCCATCTGTAACTTAAGTCACAGTTGTTTCTATGGCTTCCCTTCAGAGTACTGGACAGGTGTGGTGCTTAATTCTGAATGAGCATTGTACTCATTAATATGCGTATTTAAGTCAGGACCATCATCACGGGTCATTCGTGATACAAATCACATTCTTCATCATCATGGTCACAAATGCAGTCACAAATCACGATTCACGATCATTCATGTTGTAAATCACAACATTAATTTTTTTTCTAGTTACTTGGATGTATTGTAAGCCTGTTTTGTAGTATCTCTCCAGGCTTCACCACACCACCATTGTACTCATTGATACGTGTTTTTAAGTCTGGGAGTTTTAAGCTACAGCTCATCGGGGAAGTACAGCCATAGGCATTCACATTTCTTCATCATCATGGTCACAAATGCAGTCACAAATCATGATTTACAATCATGTCACGACTCACAACATTACGTTTTTTTAATACTTACTTGGATGTATTGTAAGTCTGTTTTGTAGTATCTCTCCATGTTTCACCACCCCACCATTGTACTCATTAATGTTTGTCTTTAAGTCAGGGAGTTGGACAGTGTCTGCAGTACATACACAGACTGGAAAGAAGACTGACTGCACAAATACAGTTTAGCACAGTGTACTTGCACGGCTCAGAATACAAAGTGTCACACATACAGAAGACAACAAAAAAAGGGCATAATTACATATAAGGGTCGGGGATGGTGGAGAAATACATTTTATAACACAGCAAGGAAGGCGTGGAGGGGCACATGGTGTGAGAAAAAAAAACTAATATGGGATCCCATGGTGATCCAGCAGCAGTTCCAGCATGAACATAATTTGCAACTGATGTCCCTCTATGTGATCCAGCCACTGCTCCACAGCAGTCACCCTCTCATTGTTCTACTCGACAGCACTCCAGAGAACTGCCAAGTCAGCCTGTGTTACATGCAGTTCTCTGGGGTCCACAGGTTCTACACACTGACCTGCTGGTAGTGGTGGTGGTGGTGGTGGGGGTGTTGGTGGAGCAGCAGGTGCTGCTGTGGCCCTCCTCTTCATAGGGATGCTGCAATGCACAGCTGCACCCTCTTCCATTGAATGGCCTGCAGGTGCAGGCATGGTCCGTTCTGTGGCAGCCTGCCACTCCAACTGCTGGTAATTGAGCATATGGGTGTGCTGGCCCCCAGTCCCTAGGTGAGTCCAATGGGACCACGGCGCACCTCCACCTCACATAGGTGGCACTTGACCACACTGCTGTCCCCCCTGATGCAGTCAAACAACTGCCAAACAATGGAGGTGTGGAGAGGACCAGGCACAGGCAGGAGATGGCCAGATGAATTGGCAGCCGGCTGGTCACAGTGCTAAACAGGGATGGGATCCACAGCTGGGCCCAGAAGAACAGGCACATCCTGCTCCAGAGGACCTGGTGCTGGACTTGGTGGTGGTGGTTCAACTGCTTCAGAGTCAGGACAAGAGGTGGTGCTGGTCCTGCTTCCGGAGGGGGGCACTCACAAGTTTTGAGCATTCCAACAGGAATGGGCACCCATGCCCTCCACACATGTGCAAGGTACAAAGCTTACCACTACCATGCTCTCCCAGAGCTGACCCCGCCCTAGACATTCCCTCACCCTGGTCCATCTCTCCTACTGAGCTCCCTCAGTCTGAGCAGTCAATACTCACACTGTCACACAACACACATACACAGTCACACAGACACAGACAAACAACTAACTACTTATAAAGGTAAGAAAAATAAAATTTACAGAAAGAACAAATTAAGTAAAAAAGAGTACAGAAAAGACAAAAAAATGTAGCTTTTAAAAAAGCTGATGGGTCTAAATCAAAGTTTAAATCTCCTCCTCATTCTGATCTCAAAGTATCAGCATTCACAAAACACACTACTCTCTCTCCATCTGCACAGGAGAAAGTAAAAAGTGTCTGCTTGTATGACTCACTTTCTTCCTGCCCAGCTAAAGAGCATGTGACTTACAGTACTGTAAGCCATGTGATGTGTGGGGTCTGCCAAATCTGAAACACCAAGTGGATCACTTAGAATCATAACGAGGAACATGAAGTCCATTAAAAACAATGACTTTGCCTTACTTCGCATTGCCATTCCGCCTTAACGCGAAGTGGTAACGACAAGGCGGAGTGAGCACTTTGCATTGCCCACTCCACGTAGCAGAGTGGCAATGCGAAATGCCCACTTCGCGTTCACTTCGCCAGTGGAATTTAAATTTGCTGCATCTCTAGATGACAGAAAACTCAGAGGAATTGTTAATAATAAAGCATCTGTCAAATTGTTCCAGGATAACCTAAATAGTCTTTATTCTTGGGCAAATGATAATGGATTAGTTTTTTAATATTGGAAAATGTAAAGTCATGCATCTGGGAGGTAATAATTGCATGGCCAATTACCATATAAATTATATTAAGCTTGAGGAAACTACTTCTGAATGAGATTTGAGTGTGATAATCTCTAATAACCTAAAATGGAACCTCCATATCAATATCACTGCTAAAAAGTGTCATGGTGTACTCAGATGTATTTTAAAACATATAAACACATACATGTGTCAGCGGATCAGCAGGTAGCACACTCTCCTCTGAGGCCGGGAGATCAGAAGGATGTGGGTTCTAGCCCCACACCAGGCATTTGGGTTAATATCCCAATACTAACACTGTAGTGCAGCATGAGGGGGGTGCTGCACTCCTGAGGTGCCGTCTTTCAGATGAGACGTTAAACTGAGGTCCCATCTGCCTGTTCTGGTGTTAGTTCAGGTGGATGTTAAAGATCCCATGGCACTTCTCGAAAAGAGTAGGGGAAGTTTTTATTGAGAATCAACTGAACAGAAAAGAAAAGAAAACTAATATAGATAATATACAAAGTAATTATGTAACAGGAACATCACAGTCAGTAATCCAAGGTAATAGTGTCCACAATTCCAACAAGGATTCTGATGGCAAATGTTTAGCTTCAGAGAAATATATGTCCTTCAAATCTTGTTCAATTCTCTGAATGATGGTAAGAAGAGATACATCCTGGTTTTGTAAATTAAATAAACATCGAGCATTCCATATATGCCATTTGATGATTACAAAAAGCGAATTTAAAGTGCTTACATTCCAATGAGTCTAAGAAGGTAGAAAAAAAACATACATCAGCATTTCATAATCAATTGATGTAAACAAAGGTTCTCGCCATCTGGCAGCTAATAAGGTCCAAAAAGTAGTTATAAAAGTACAGAAAAAAAAGAGGTGTGAAATAATCTTTTCCTGTTGCTGGCAGTCAGGTCTAGAACAAAACCTATCTTGTAGTGTTTTGTGTTTATGGTTGTATTTAACACTAACACTTTCATGGCAACTAAGCCAATGTAAGTCCCACATCTTCTGGAGAATCCTAGGGTTACGAAGCAAATTGAGTAAAACAGGAAGAGGTTGGGTAGGGCATTTGGGAAAAACAACAATATCCAAACAAACTCGGTCCACTAAATATCTATATAATGCTTTCCTGGAAACAGTCACTAGCATACAGCTGGTAATCTGCCACTGTTTCAGACAAAAAAGTGTCTCTAACATAAGCAGGAATCTAGGGGGGATGCTTCAAAACTGTCAATTTGTCGAGTTCCCATTTGTGAAACCAAGGACCACACGACTCGAGAAACCAAGGTTCCCACCCCCTATCCTGGTTAACCAGTAAGGGCCTAACATTATGAAACAAAAAAATGCTAGTGTAAAAAAAAAACAGGTTGGACCATGGCTAAGCCACCATCCATAATAGGTAGATATGTAATAGGGCATTTAATGGGGTTCAGGTGGCTACCTCACAGGGCCTGAAAGAAAGACTAAGCAATCTGGTTTCAAAATGTCTTGGGGGGGACATAAGCTAGAAAAAGAAACAGAGGAAGTAAATAGGTCTTAATCATATAAATCCTCTTCTTTTTACTCATCTTCCAGGAATTCCAGCGTGAAACTATAGACTGAGCATAGTCCAGTTTGGGTGTCCAGTTAAGGAAGTCCAAAGGGCCATTGCTGTATAAAATGCCTAAAATTTTAATAGGCTCTTCACAATTTTGAAGGTCAACATCAATCTCACCTTGAATTGGGGGATCCAGCCTACGGCCTATGCATTTAGCAAGATTACGGGTCGCACCAGAAACAGCCCCAAGCCTGGAACAATGCTGTAATGCAGAACATACAGAAGCAGCATTGGCCACCATCAGACTCATATCATCCGCATAAGCCAAAATGGAATGGGGGGGTGGAGGGTAGTGGCAAAACTGTTGGGGCCGCATTAATGGAACGAAGTAAGAGATCTAAAAAATAAACATATAAAAGTGGACTGAGGAGACAGCCTTGTCTAACTCCTCTGTGTAGAGGAAGCAGAGGACCTTTCCATCCATTAAATAGGGGAACAATAGTGGCAGAGCGGTAGAGCAACTGGAGTCTGGCAAGGCTACAATCGGGGACTTTATGATGACGTAGCGTAGACCATAAAAAGTCATGACGTACAGAATCAGAAGCCTGTTGCTGGTCTAAAGAAAATATGAAACCGTGTAAAACATTGGAGTTACCACGTTCAAACAGTTCCCAAAGTAATATAAGATGGTTCTGAATGCATCTCCTAGGGACGCTGCAAGATTGTGCAGTGGAGATTACATAGGTGGCAAGCTTGGAAAGCCTAAGTGCCAAAATTTTAGTCAATATCTTAAAATCAGTGTTTAAGAGGCACAAAGGTCTCCAATTGGAGAGTAATCTCCTATCACCTTTTTTATGTAAGTAAAATAAAGAGCTCATGTTGAAATCCAAAGGAAGATTATCATACTGTAGTATGGAATTATAAACTGTAGCCAAGTCAAAACTCAGGTCAGTAGAAAACAATTTATATAGCTCACTGGGGAGACCATCCAGGTCTGGTGTTACTCCAGGACGTAAAGACCTGATTACCGCTTCTGTTTCTTGTGCATGTATCTCAGCATTTAGCATGTCCACAACAGAGGAGGCTATATCAGGAAGTTGTATAAAGGAAAGGTAGTCTGAAATAGATGTGGGGGCATGGGACCGAACAGCTGTTGCGTATAACAAGTAACACGATGTCTGATATCTGAAATAGCAGTAAGTTCGGAGAAATTATCATCAAACAGTGTATCAAAAGTTTTGCACTCCCCTTTATTTGAATGGTAGCGTATGGACAGACAGTGTCATTGGTACCAGAGGTCCCAAAATGCTGTTGATGTTGGATGGAAGTAGCCTTTAGGAGCTGATATTCCATTAGGCGTTTCCTAAGATTACTAATTTGGGTAGAGTAATCATGGCCAGTTTCATGAGACAAGGTAAGCAATTTCTGTAGTTGCTGTCTATTTGTATGATAATGAAAATATAAAGAATCATGATAATGTTTAAATAAAGCCCGGAGTCCAGACTTTGTTTCCTGCCACCAGACCCAAGGGACATCATATAAAAAAAATACAGACTTCCGATTGTGAATGTAATCAGTCAAGTGGCATAACAAGATGTGAATCAGATAACAGAGAAGTATTCAATTTCCTGATGCCAAGACCAAAATGAGATTTCAGGGAAGGGCCAAAAGAAATGGACAATAAATTATGGTTCAAAAATTCTGCAACCTGAATAACAGCATTAGAAAATTGGAGATGGGAAGAAATAAAGAAAAAATCAATACGGGGCGCAAGTGGGCCCTTGTGAAAAGTGGCAGTACGTTGACCCGTAAAAGATAAATATGCATCCTATAAGCCTGTGAAATGAATCAATTGTTTGAGAAAATTCATGTCACAAAACAGCTTAGTAGTTTTAGAAGTAGATGTCTTATCTTTGGTGGATAACTCACAATTGAAATCACCCCCAAAAATCACATGCATTGACGTGTATAAATAAGGCTGTATTCGTTTCAGCAGTTCAATCCTATGGGATTTTATTTGGGGAGCAAAGATATTAATTATCCTAAAAGGGACAGAAGAAATCAAAACATCCAATAAAATAAGTTGGCCAGGGTGTAAATCCAACAGTTTTATGATGGTAACATCAGGTATACTAAACAAAACACCCAAACCGGAGTCCTGTCCAAAAGACCAAAAAGAAAGGCCAGAGGTCCAGGCACATTTGGCCTTGGAAATCATTGGAAGGGTATGGAAATGTACATCCTGTAAAAGGATGAGGCCAGCTGTCAAGCTGGACAAAAAGGAAAAAACTGCATCCCTCTTTGTGTGCTTCTTAATACTGTTAACGTTAACAATATGCACTGAGAAAGCAGAAGACATGTTGAAAGGGAAAATGTAAAGTAAAAGCAAAAAAAACAGAATTCACCTGGGCCTAGTTTTCCTAGGGGTACCTTCCCTATGTTTCAGCTTTGCCTTAGCTTTCCTCTTCTGAGAACCGATGTTGTCAATGGTCAACTCCGTGTCTGTAGTTACATTAGAGTGAGAAAAGAGAACAGAGGACGTGTCAGAGTCTGTGTTTTCCTGAGGGTGGCATCAAATCTCAAATTTATTTATGTGGGTCACAGTAGAGGATTTCAGGGCCTTTGAGGAAGGAGAAGTCCCTCTCTTCAACCCCTGTGTTACTCTAATAAAGGGCTCGGGGGGGGGGTCTATGGAAGTCCCTGAAGTGCTAGGGAGTACAGGAGTAGGTACTCCTTCTGAGGTGGAAATATCCGGATCAGTGGCAGGAGGAGGTTGGGTAACAGTAGGGGCATGTGGATCTGAAGAAGAAACAGGAGCAGGCTGTCCCTGTACCATAGAAGGTATATCAGTAGCAGGCACAAAAGAGTGAGGGGAGGGGTATGCGCTGAGGCATTGAAAGTGGTGTTAGACGGGAACATTGTGCAACAGTAATAAGCAATCGTTGTTCTTCCCCATCAGCACGAGTCAGGGGAGTTATGAGCTTCCCAAGTACATGTCTGAAAGGTGTGCCCCAATTCATCACAAAGGATGCAAAGTGGTTCATCCACACACTGGGAACCTGTATGGCCAATGGTTCCACAAACAGAGCATTTAACCCTATCACAAATGCTACTGATATGGTTACTAGAGTCACATTTGTAGCACGCTTTTGGCTGACCGGGGTAGAAAAGAACTCCTCTGTCTTTCCCTAGCATAAAGCTATTAGGCAGATGCTGAATCCCAGTATCAGAGGTGCGAAGCATGACCCTTGCTTTCCACCCACCCGTCCAGAGATTCTCAGAATCAAAAATAGCCTCAGAGTCAGAAAGTACAGTACATCTCTGCTTCAATCATACAGTGATATCATTTAGACTCACTCACGTTACAAAATAAAATGGTAACAGTCTTTTGTGCAGGCTTAGTCAAAGGAATAGCATTAAAGGGGGCCCATAAAGGAGAAGTTTGAAGCTCTTGAAATTTTCTCAAAAACCTTTTCTAAACCAGCTACAGTTTTGAAACTGACATCAAAATGGGACTCTGAAGAAACATGAATTAAAGTGTGTATTTCAAAGCAGCAAAATGCATAGAATCCTTCAATAAAGTGCGACCGACAAAAAGACGGTCAGGGAAGTCAGACAAACCCCCCAAATATTGCAGATGAACAGCATTGTGCCTCTTTGCTTGATGCACAGGAGGTTGAAAACAGGCAGCATATGATTTGGGAGTAGGAATGGTGGAAATAGTAGGAGCAGGGTGAGACCTGGAGTCCCGGGGAGTCTGGTGGCCAAGAGGTGTCGAGGTAGAAGGACCAAATCGCAAAGTCAGATTCTGAGTCAAAAGGAGTTCAGCAGGCAGGGAAAGGTCAATAGGATCAGTTGACACCTTCAAATCAGGAGGGGCTACTAAGTTATCAGTCTCAGGCAGCCGAGTACAGATCGGTGAGGAACCAGAATGCCAAGTCCCGATGGTCGGATCCTTCTCCAACCCCACTGCTTCCAAAGCCAACTCAACAGACCAGTCCACTGATTGCAATGCTTCAGGGAGAGCGGGGGGTAGTGAAGCAGAAAATACCTTTACAGAAGAAATTCCTGAAGGAAGCGGAGTGAGAGGTGCAGTCTGTGCAGGCATTTGGGAGTGAGGAGAGTCTGCTGAAACAGTCAAAGAATGCAGAAGTGTCAGAATTGGCGAGGAGGCATCAGCAATCACATTCACAGATGGTGAGTCGTGAGTAATAGGCAAAGAATCAGGCTGAGTCTTAAAAGCTAACAAGCGCTGTCCAGCAGCATAATAGTGCTGCTCTTCACCAGGAAGCAACACATCCACTTCCAGTACAGTAGCGGGGGAAGACTCACATGTAGTCGCTGTAGTAGGACTAGGAGACATCCTAGTATAGCCAGGGAAGTAGAGAAAGGATCCATGGTTGAATTCTTCATGTAGTGATCCACAGCAGTAGCAGGCGAAGTATCCAAAGACACAGAAGAAATTTTACAAGCAGGTTTCAGCTCAATATCTGTAGAATACATAGTCTCTCTCAAAACAGAGACAGGGAAGGAGACCAACTCCACTGCCTCCAACACATTCATGTCCTCCACAGCTCCTCCATGGACGGCGATCTTGGCAGAATGCCAGGATGTAAGGAAACCCTCCCACAGAGTAGGGGAATTTCCCCGGTGCCCTGGCCAAATTTCCCCCCATTCACTAAAAATACCACCAGCAGCTTAATCTGGTTCAAGATCAGTTGACATTCATCTGTATCCCCTTCCCCCGCCTCGTGCCTGACAATAGGCAGAATTTGTCTAGTGCACTTACCCGGTCAACAAAAACAAAATAAATAAAAAGTTGAGAAGCCGAGGTTCTGATTTCATTGTATACAACTATGGTTAGAACCCATATGGAATATTGTGCCCCTTTTTGTTCACCTGATGCCATTAATGATGTGAAAATGTATGAATCAGTCCAATGTAAAATGACTAAGTCAGTATCTAAAGTGGCACACTTGGAATATGGTGATAGATTTAGAAATGCAGGACTTTTTTCTCAAAAATATGGGTTTCTTAGAGGTGATATGTGTTCGGCCTATAAGTAGGGATGTAAGTTTGTCATGGAACAGGTTTTATTGACTCATTGTTTGTTCATGAAATCATTAGTAAACAGTAATAAATGTTGTGGCACTGTCATCATTACTTCATTCTGATGACGCTAGTGAAAGTCATGGAATTCCTGAATAAAGAGCAAACGTCATGGAATCAATGATGTGTATGACTGCCATGACAAACTTACATCCTTACTTATAAAGCATTTGAGGATGAATTGTTTCTGGAATCCAACTGTTTAACTAGACAATCACCCTTAGAGAGTACTAGATCACATAATCTCAGATTATATGCTGAATTATGTAAAACAGTATGGAAGGAAAACTTTGTATCACAAAGAGTTCCACATTTGTGGAACTCTCTCCCAGCAAATGTGGCATCAAGTCAATCGCTGAATCTTTTTAAACAAGAACTTGACTTATAGATGGGTGAGAACAAATTTGTCTACCATTATTAATTAATGATGGGGAGTTTAATTAAGGGCCTGTCCCTCAGACTTGTATGTCCTATGAACCTATGAACCTATGATTACTGTAGTTTAATTTTTTCTGTGCACTGTTTTCTGCTATTTGTACATCGTAGTTTATACTTGCGGACGTTGTATAGCTTACTCAGTGTTTGCACCCATGTGTAATTGTATAGTGTACCATTTTTATATTTGAACTGTTGACTTTTGCCCTGCCATCTTTGCACCAAACTCCTGTGGTATCTTACTTGTCCCCTTTCCCCAAGATGTAGCAAGGATTTTATTGCTTGAAGTGCAGCATGCCCTTCTAGTAAAAGTCTTTAATTTGTAAAGAAATTAGTCAATAAAGTAGAACAGGCACACAATGAATGCTATGGTACAATAAAACATGCAGAAATTAAAGTGCACACTGATTAGAAGTGAAACATGATATGCAGAATTAAAAAGCACAAAACACCTAGATAAATGCAACATCTACAGAATGTAGATGTTAGCGTTGCAAAGTACAATTACATACAGTAGAGTACAGCATAGACAGGAAAAACAGTCAATACCACAAGGTAATTGAACTGCAGAGAAATAAACTATGCTAATCTGTGCTATAACCATAGAGATCTAAGGCAGCTGATTGGCTGGTTTCATGCTGTTCCGGGGTGAAAAAAGCTGGCTGTACAAAAACCTAATTTTGATTAAATAGGTTCAATCACTAACTGACAAATTACAAATTATTAATTTAGTTAGTTAGGTTTTTAGTAGAGTAATACAGTGGTTAGAGAACCATTTAATTCAGTGTATACTGTATTTTCACATCATTCTTATTAATACCTGCTTTTCCCTTCTGGCTATATGGTATTGTGTTACTATATGCTATACCACAATGTTATTGGTGATTATTCAGTGGGTCTAATATTTCTGTACTATTATGTATCAAAAAATATTGCACGCTTTGCTAAACTGGGGAGGGGGGCACTGGCCACACTTCCTCCAACACAAAATCATGGTGGACCATATTATCCCCCCCAACATACACTTTATTTAACTAGTTTGACTGTCTTTTGAAACAAGTGAACTGGCTTTGCTGGTGCCACTTAGCTAGTATTATACATATAGCCGAGGACAGGCTGTTGTTGTCATATTTACTCTCCTTTCCCCACTTTCTACTTTTTCCACCAGCACAGCACCTCAGATGCAAGGGATTGTGTGGACATGTCATACTGTTCTGCACAACATTATATACAAGTTACAAATTAAACAATAAAAGGCACGACAGGGTGTGTTGTAGGTATATACTTGTCCTCCAAGGGGTAGGTTGAAGCACGAGGCAAAGCCGAGTCTTCCACCAAGGAGTAACGTTAATCCTGATATATATCCTCAGAGTGCCTTATGCTATTATACTAATAGGTTCGTTATTTTATTCTTAAAAAAAAGGAAAAAAAAAATTAAAAATATTTTTTCCCCATTATTTGTGAGTGGAGGTACATGTTTTAAAAAAAAAGTTTACTATATATTTCAGCCAGTAGGTGGAGCTGCTCAGTAAATGATGCTGGTTTCCCAAGAGTAATCTTGAAGCCTGTAAGCTTGCTGCAGTGATGGTTTACAGCATTGTCAGCTACCTCACCCCCCCGGTGGCGTTTTTACTGACTGCTGACGTGGCCTTTTAAGTTTTATTCGTGCTCACTTCTTTTGATTAACATTATGGGTGGGGGGGTTGTAGTTTGCGATGTGATCGGAGACTGTGCAGAACGTTTTATTTGGGACGTGAGGAGGAGTTGGAAAAGACTTCCCTGAGGTGGCTGAACAGTTATTGTGCCAGTGAGTACAAGAGCAGCTTGGATTACAGCATGTGTTTGTTTTCATGCCGGCTTTTTTCCGCCAAAATTGGGCGGTATCACTTAATTGCACGCGAACGGCAGTTACGCTTTCAGCGTTCAGTGAAGCCGCTTCAAGGAGAAAACAGCATAAATTCAATTTGTCACACTACTGGTTGTGGTGTGGCTGCTTTTCACCAGCTGTTGGTGCTTCGAGGGTAGTGAAGAGAATCGGGAGTGAGGGAGGAATGAAATGATCTGTCAGGGAGCCGATAGAGTAGTGTGGGCTTCTTGATTCTTGTGGGGAGGGAGGGATTTGTTTCCTGTTCTACGGTCACCTGTGTGCCTGTACTTAATCCAGTGATGTTGTTGTTCAATAACATCACTGTCACAGGCACACATTGACCAATCAGGAAACAAGAAATTCTCCTGCCATTGTATAATAATGCAACGATCTTCTGCTTGCTCTGCTATCTTCTACTGAGCTTCCTTCTTGGCTATTGCCAGAGGTGTCAACTCCCACTCCACTATTGATGTGTACAGCCATTTCACTTCACTCCTGGATGTACTTCATGAAGTAAATGTTCTTCTCTGTAATGCTCTGTATAAAGTATGTCATGTATATACTGTTTTTGCTCTGCACAATATTGTTGCTGCTGTATATTCCAGTATTTATCTTACTGTTAAGCTAATTATCAGTGTGCCTTTCCCAGTCACTAACTTTTAAATAAATAAAAAAAAGGTTTCCTTGTTTTTGTGTGAATCCATTTGCTCCTACTGCTGTCTTGTAAGGGGGGGATGGTCCACCATAGTGTAGTTCATACTGTTGAAGAAGGAGTGCTGTGGTGTTCAGCTTCAATTCAGGACACAGTTATGAAAAGCTGTGAGCAGGTGTGGGTGAAATCTATCTTCAGTCAGTAAAAGCTTGGCAAAATTCCAATCTCTTTTCAGTGAAATTTCATGAAATTGCCTTGAAAAGTTTGTGAATGTTTGCCATGATTGATTGGTTTTTTCCATCTAATATAAAAAGTGTTAGTCCAAATTGTACCAAATATGATATGCTGGCATTACCAAGGTCCAATCAAAAGTGTACCAAGTTTTAGATTTCTGTCTTTAATGACTTATAAGCCTCCAACCTTTTAGAAATTGTAAAATTACATTTCACAATTACATAACTGCAGAATTTTAAGCCCTTGTAACTTTAAAAATTAGAGAACAGAATATCACTAATTTTATTAGTATCATCGACCCTAATGATGTTGTTTATGTGCCATATCATTATCTTCTCTTTTACTGCTGTTATTGATGTAAAGCATTGTTTTTTCCCATTGAAATATATCATATTAAAAATTGTCAGACTGCTGAATATTTTTTTAATCCAACAGTTGATGCTGCATTGTCCCGGATTCCCCCCTTTTCCCTCACAAAATGACAGAGACCATTATTTGTTGTTGCGCTAAGATTGGCAATCAATTTATTTATGTATCATAATTCCATGTTCCATTTCATCATCTTTTATTATTATATCTCTCACAATTTCATTTATTTTCATCCATATATCAATCTCTGATCAACCCTCTTTCTTCCTCTTTTTGCTCCCCCCAGGTGAAAACCTGGGTGCCTTCTTCTTTTCCTTTCTGTTAGGTAATGGTAAAAACCGAGACCGCTTTCTCCTTCCGCTTCATCCTCTTTTCGTCTTATTCCTTTTTCTTCCCCTCTTTTTCCCCTTTTTTGCCCCCTTTTCTCTGCCATCCACCTTTTGGCAGTTCAATAACCATATTGTTTCCCTGCCATCCACCTTTGGCAGTCCAATAAATGTCCTACCAGACACATCTGTCATCCACCTTTGACAGACCTACCATATAGTCCCATATTGACCGTCTTTCCCTCTTGCTCTGTGTTGTAGGGTGGGTGGGAGGATCAAAACTCCATCAAAAGTGGCTGAACCACTTCTGTGCTGCCCCTTATGTACCTTCACTTGCCCTTCCCCTTCCTGTTGCTTAGCCATTGTTCTATCCCTCTGGCCTTCCCCTTCCTTCCCCCCTCCCCTTCTGAGCACACCATCTTGATGGAAAGGGAAGGGGTGCACCAGGGCAACCTGGTCTGCCCCTAAAAAGGGGCAAACTTCATTGTCCCTGATTCCCACCTTTTCCCCTCACAAAAAGACAGAGACCATCATTTGTTGTTATGCTCAGATCGGCAATTAATTTATTTATATATAGAATTCCATGTTCCATTTTATCATCTTTTATTCTTATATCTCTCACAATTTCATTTATTTTCATCCATATATCAATCTATGATCATCCCTCTTTCTTCCTCTTTTTGCTCCCCCCAGGTGAAAACCTGGGTGCCTTCTTCCTTTCCTTTCTGTTAGGTAACTGTGAAGACCGAGACCGTTTTCTCCTCCTCCTTCATCCTCTTTTCATCTTAATCCTTTTTCTTCCCCCCTTTTCCCCCTTTTCTCTGCCATCCACCTTTGGCTGTCCAATAACTGTATTGTTTCCCTGCCATCCACCTGTGGCAGTCCAATAAATGTCCTACCAGACACACTTGTCATCCACCTTTGACAGACCTACCATACAATCCCATATTGACTGTCTTCCCTCTTGTTCTGTGTTGTAGGGTGGTGGAGGGATCAAAACTCCAGCAAAAGTGGCTGAACCACTTCTGTGCTGCTCATATGTACCTCCACTTGCCCTCCCTTTCCTGTTGCTTAGCCATTGTTCTAGTCCCCTGGCCTTCCCCTTCCTTCCCCCTCCCCTTCTGAGCACACCATCTTGATGGAAAGGAAAGGGGTGCACCAGGACAACCTGGTCTGCCATTAAAAAAGGGCAAACTCCATTGTCCCGGATTCCCCCCTTTTCCCTCACAAAAAGACAGAGACCATTATTTGTTGTTGTGCTCAGATCGGCAATTAATTTATTTATATATAGAATTCCATGTTCCATTTTATCATCTTTTATTCTTATATATCTCAAAATTTCATTTATTTTCATCCATATATTAATCTCTGATCATCCCTTTTTCTTCCTCTTTTTACTAACCCCAGGTGAAACCTGGGTGCCTTCTTCTTCTCCTTTCTGTTAGGTAACGGTGAAAACCGAGACTGCTTTCTCCTTCCACTTCATCCTCTTTTCGTCTTATTCCTTTTTCTTCCTTCCCTCCTCTCCCCCCTTTTTCCCTACTAGCCAGTCTCCAGCTTGCATTGGATGACCGGCTTTCCCCATTCTTAGGGTATTGTTCCCCCATACCTCCTGGAACCACTTTCCAATCCTTCTCTTTTCTCCCTTTCTTTTTTTTTTATCCATTTTTGCATGCCTCCTCCATGCTTCGATAAAACCCATCGTCTCTGTATTAAACATATCTATGGCTAGATCTGACAGGTGTGAACCATCTGAACTGTAGAAATCTTCTACCCACTCTTCCACACCCCACAATATTACTTGTACTCCCATTTTCTTTACCAGTGTCCCAACCCTTCTGTTCATCTTTCTCCTGGACCTATCCACAGCTCTATGGCTGTGCTCATGCCTCCAAACCCTCCTTGGTATCATATCCGACCAGGCAAGGCATACCTTAGGCCACCACTGCTGTATTGTCTCTTAAGTCCCTTTTTATCTGTATGTATGTGTTTAACCATGGCTTGCCCCCAAGGTCATTACCCCCTAATTGTATAATAATTAAGTCTGGAATGGGTCACCGCTCCTTTAGCTTGTTCAAGGTGGGGAGCAGTTGTGCCCATCTCATCCCACGAATGCCACACCACACCAATTTACATTGTTTCACATTCTGGTAAAGTTGCTTTTCCCCAGCCTTTTTCTCAGCTCTCCTTTCTGCCCAATAAATATAAGAGTGGCCACAGATCCAGACTTCTATGTTCCTCCCTCTTCCTATAGGGTTTAAAACAGAATAAATCTCTTATATAAGGTCTTATTTTCTCACCATAATATCACCTCTCCCCTGCCCCCCCCCCCGTGGCTCCATATCTGTAACAAGACATAGGTGATATGTTAGTCTCCACACTGCAGTGTTCGAATGTATCTTTTATAACTGGCTGACCGCCAGCACCCCTTCTCCAGAATATTATTCACCGTCTCACCTGCCGCTGCCCACTGTGAGACAGCCACCTATCTGTAAGGAGTGGGAAGAATAGTTAATCATATCCTCCCCCAGGAATTGCATTCCCTTCTTGAGCAATGCTGTGACTTGATAACTTGTGACTCCACTTCCATCCACATGCAGAAATAATCTCCCTGTCCTATTCCCACACTCTGCAGTGAAAGCCCACAAAGCCTGCACTGGACACACTGCACCCTCTACATGCTTCTTTAGTGTTACCATGCAACTCTGTCCCTTTTGATCCATCTTTGACCTCTTAATCATGACCTGTATCTCATTCATCCCCCAGCTTATATCTTCCCATTCTAGTCCCCCTTCCCTGTCTTGCCTGCCGTGGCCTACCATCTCACTCACTCTCATGGCCCCAGCAAACATTACCACATAAATTGTGCGAAATAACTGGGCCTCGGCCTTTGACCTGCATATTGCTGGCAACACACCCTTCAGTTTCACCAGCCACTGTTCCCCTATTGGTCTTCTATTATCCATCGTCCCTTGTTTTAACCTACCCCATCCTTGCATCATTCTTCTAATGAACATTGATTTTGTTGGGTCCTTCCATCCTTTTAGACTACAGATCACACTAATCCCTGCTAAGTAGACCCCCATTGTGGCATGGGCTGTTCCCTTTTGCCATTGCTCCATGGTGAACTTCCCCAATTGTTCTTCTATGAGCGGCCTACTTACCTCCATGTGGTGTGTTGCCCTGAATGTTTGAAACACTTGTCAGGCTCCATCAGAGGGCCTTCAGAGTCCGTAAGCCCATGAACTGTGGAACAACATTTCTGCTCCTTCTGCACCCCATATGTTCATTGGTCAGCGATTTGCTCCTCCTCCGCTGTTGGTGCCAGCCTCTGGAAACAATCCAGCTGCAGACAGGAAAGGCTATCAGCCAGGGTATGTGTACCCCTCTATGTGTTTAGCTCTGAATGACATGTTCAACTGCAATGCCCTTAGCACCAGAAGTTGCACAACTTGCATGACCGATTCTGACCTGGCTCCCCTGTTGTTCAGGACCTCTACCACTGCTCTATTGTCACACCAAAATGTCACTTTTTGATCCCGTAATTCTTCCCCCCAAACCAGGGTGAATGCCCGGATTGGCATGATCTCTAACAATGTTATGTCTTTTACCTTACTGTCCCTTACCCACTTTGATGGCCACAGTTCTGCAAACCATCTGCCCCTCAGCTAGCCCCCCATGCCAAGGCCCCCAGCTGCATCTGTGTAAAGATCAAGGTCTGTGTTATACACCCATTCCTCTTGCCAGAAAGAGCAGCCATTATATTCCCTGAGGAATTCCTCTCATACTTTAAAATCCTCCTTGACTCCTTTTGTCATGTCTACCCAATGGTGTGGTCTGGTCACTCTGGCTGTGACCCTTGCTAGCCTTTTGGTGAAAGCCCTCCCTGGCCCAATAGCCCTGCACATGAAGTTCAGCTGTCCCAAAACTTGTTGTACCTGTTTTAGCTGTACTCTTCTTCTACTGGTATGTATCTTAATCAGTTCCTTCAATTTTTCCACTTTTTTGTCTGGCAGCTGAAATATTTCCCTCGGAGCATCTATCTCAATGCCCAGAAACTTTAACACTGTACTGGGCCCTTCTGTTTTTTCAGGTGCCAATGGGACCCCTAGTTCCTTACACAGCTGTTGGAAGCTGGCTAACATTTTTTTCTGTTTCTCTTCTCCCAGTGCCTTTAAAAAGGAAATCATCCAAATAGTGAATCACTGTTTTATAACCAGTTCTTTCTTGAAATATCCACTGCAAACATGTGCTGAAAGCTTCGAATGTCGTGAATGCTATAGAGCAACCCATGGGCATGGCTTTGTCAAAATAGTACTGTCCCCCAATTTTAAACCACAACAGGTCCCAATCCTCTTTTCTAACCGGAAGTAATCTGAAAGCTGACTCTATGTCTGTCTTAGCCATCCATGCATCAGCAGTTGCCCAGATAATCCAGACTGTGTCTTCCAGGGTGGAATACATCACTTTATTCCTATATTCCTCGCCGATAAAATCGTTCACTGAATCACCTTCCAGAAAGGATAGGTGATGAATCATCCTATATTCCCCTTTCTGTTTTTTGGGGATGAAACCCAATGGAGAAATCCTCATATTCTGCAATGGGGGGGTATCATATGGTCCCTCTATAATCCCTGCTGCCTTTTCCTGCTCTGTTTTTTGTCTTAACATTTCTTCCCTCCCTCTCACTGAACCCAGATTGTTCACCTCTCTGGCCTGCCTTGGGCCCTCACACTGCAATGAAAAACCTGTGTGAAAACCTTTTTTAATCATTTCTGCCATTTTCCTATCTGGGTATCTGTCTAACCATTTCCTCTATGCCTCTACCCTGATGGGGGTTCTAGCTTCTTTAAATTGCTCTCTTGTCTTCATTTCTTTTTCCCCCACAGGGTCTCCCCCTCTGGTTGATGCCCGTCCTTGCTGGTCAATGATTCTGACTCCCTCTATTTGCATGTCCCCTACCCCCCCCCTCTATTCCATGTCTGCCCTTTATATCCCTGCCCTTCCCAAAAAAACTGCTGACCCGACCCTTGCCCCCCAGATCCTTGGGTTCCTTGGACCCATGTCATCCTGCATCTGCTCGCCGGATGTGATCCCCCACATTTTGAACAGGTGTGCCGGAAATGGCATTGTGTCCAGGAGCAAAAGGCCCTATTGTCGACCCAGCAACATCTTTGTAGCATGGTACCTTTTTTCCCAAACTCTCCCTCAGGTGTGGACTGATCGGTTACGTAGTCTGTCCACAAGTCTAGTTGTTTCGTGTCCCATTGTACAACCCCATATGTCGCCATTCTCTGCCAAAAGAATTCATCATAATATATCCACCCCACACCCCCTTTTGCTTTCGCTCTCCTTATTATCAGGGAGTATGTGATGAACGGGATGCCCAACTCAGGCCTCTTCTCCAATACTATGGCTGAGAATGTGGTGAAACCTACAAATCACCCTTCCCAAGTCTTCCCTTTAGTGAATTTGTCTTCCTCTTTCTTGCCTAACAAAACCACCGCTGCTGCCATTTCTCTCTTTCCTATATTCTCTGTTTCCTCATATTTCGCAGCCGCTTCCCGGCTTACTAAAGCAAAAATATCCACATACTCTCCAATCTATATTTTGTCTTTTGTGACCAACAGAACATGTTCTCCCACTCTCATCCCCGGAGTCCCTATCTCCCTTGTTCCTTTTCCCTCTTTTTCTACTCCTCCTTCCTGCCTTCTCTTTCAGCACCTCTTTTTCTACCCTAATCTCGGCCAGTGCTGACTCCATCTGGCCCAAACCTCCTGAGCCAAGTGCTGAAACGATTTGACCTATGTACTCCTTGACACTGTCACCAACAGAGCCGGGTGCATTACCTGTGGCCTTGTCCGCTCTTTGCTGCCTGCTGTCCTCCTGGTGCCCCAGCATGTTTCCCTCTGGTTGGAGGGTTGGTTGCCCAACTAGTGGCTGTGGAGGAACCACTGTACAATGGGGATCCAGTCTGGGCTCCACTGGGGGAACCACCACCTGGTCCTGGGGAGGTACTGACGGGACCAGGTCTACTGATTGCCGAGGTACTGGACTAGCCACCTTGGTAGGTCCTGCTATCAGTGGTTGTGCCCTGGTTGGACTGTGTGGCTTCTCAGCCAGCCGCTTCCCTCTGCCCACTTTACCCTTCACCGCTTTCCTTTTCTCCCCAGACCTCCCTGGTTCCTCCCCTTCCACCAACTCCCACATTCTACTGGCTTTCTCGGCCAGCTTCATTATAGACCTGTAGGCATTTTCCTTCGAAGGCCTGCTCTTTTTGGGTGCCATGTTCTTTGCTTCTTGCCAACTGTGAAGATGCTGAAGAAGAGAAAAGAAAATTCCATTATTAAAACTGTGCCCGAGAAGCCAGGCCCACTCCCCATAGGCAGCCTCTAACTGTGACAAATGTGCTTTTGTTGCCCCTTTATACCTTGGGCTGATAATTATTGTCCCCAGTTTTGTTAAGGTGCTGGCTGCCCCTAAAACATGACCCACCCTTCCCCGAAGGATCACAATCTTTCCCATGGCTGAAACCTCTTTGGGCCTTCATTTCATTTTTATTTTTTTCACCGACATCCTTTCCTGGGTCTCCTTCCATTGCTCGACCCAAACAAACTGGTGCATTACATTGCGCCGCATGGCCTGGCCCATTTTCACCAGTCCTCTGGCCTGTTTTAGTTTGACATTGCCTCGTGGTTCCCCCAGTATTCTCTTTCCCCCAGGCCCCCTGCCTTGCATCCCACCTAAAGGAACTTTATCCCTTCTCCATTAGGTGACCTTCCCATGCCCCAGCAGCAATGCCAGCTACTCATTTTTTGCCTTCTCCCTTGGCGTGTGCTGTCAGGCTGCGTGGTCGCTCATCATCACCCATTGCTAGGCTCCTTGGCCCCTTGGCAGGCCTCTCCTTCCTTTGCTGACATTGAATGTCCCCCCCCCAGAGTGCTAGGCCTATTGCCAGTCCTGCCAGGCCAACTCAGGCCTCCACTCCCCCTTGGTCTGCTCCCCCCGGCATGTGACATCACGCCACATGACTGCTTGTCATCCCCATCTGCTTGGCCTTTCCCTAGGCCTCCCTTTGTCCTCCCAGTTGTCCAACGGCGAAGTGCCCCCCAGCATGTGCCACCAACTGGCTGCTTCATCACCCCCGCCTAGGGCCTTTCCTAGTTCCTTGCCCCTACTCCTTGACCGATTGAATTGTAGCCAGTGAATAACCCATGAATCCTCTCCCTTCTTAACATGCTAGTCCTAAATGCGTAGGCCTCTGGAGCCACTTCCCCCTTTCTCCCGCATCTCCACATGGGGCCATGGGGCAGTGAGACTGATGCTGTCCCTCTGATCAGCCTCTTCAGCCTGGAAGTGGGCGGTACCTCTGCAGTGATCTCCCCTGGGGATGCGAGGAGGTAGCAGGGAGGGGGAGTTTCATCTGTAAGCCATGCGATCCAGCTGGCATGCAATAAGTGTAGAGCTGATCTGCGCAGCTCACTGGATCCCTGTGGGGAAAAACGAGCACCAAGGAATTTGCGTTGGGGTGAGTGATCCTCCGTTATCCCTGCAGCTCCATTGCAAAAAAAAACCCTGGCACCCTGGCGCCAAACAGCTGCAGACCCCACAAGGATTCCAGTCAAGCCTACCACACCCTGCAAGGCCTCAGAGACCTGTTTCCCTTTGAGTCGCATGACTCGCTTCAATCAGCAATGCCAAAGCTCCCCTTCTTTACCAAAAACCCACCACCCTGTATATCAGAGTCAGACTCCCAACTCCATAAGCTACCAGCTCTACTCATTAAAGGCCAGTGCAGGCCCCAGTCAATCCAGCTTCTACATTCTCAGGCTTTTTTCTCCAGCCAACCTCAGCTCTTCTAAGTGAAAAAAAAACTCTTCTCTGGGCCACCACGCTTATCCAGCTAACCTCGCTCTTGCATGTCTATTCACCTCGCAATTTGTACCAAGGCCTACAACCTCTGTGCAGCTGCTAAATTCGGTCCAAACAACCAAAACACATACCCTCGAACCAGCAATGCTAAACTCGCTTGAAATAAAAACTATTAAGCCACTCAACTACCAAACAAGGCATACGACCTCAGTATAGCTGCAAACTCTTTCTCCAAACTCTCCAAACGCATTTACTCGAACCAGAAAACTAAAAACTTCTTTCCAATAAGTCCAATGAACTAGCCACATACTATTCACCTTCAAAAGATGATTTCTTTTACTAAAAAATCTTTTTTTTTTTTGCTTTGAGCAAAGTAATCTATACCATTATATATTATTATTACTTAGCTGTTTATTTTATTCTTAAAATTTTTTATTTTAAACTTCATTCTTGGAAGCTCTCTTACCTGCAATATCCTAGTGCACAAACCTCTCTAGTTGCCAGTCTGATGTGCTGCAGTTTCAATCAGATCAAAACTCCAGCAAAAGTGGCTGAACCACTTCCGTGCTGCCCCTTATGTACCTCCACTTGCCCTTCCCCTTCCTGTTGCTTAGCTATTGTTCTATCCCCCTGGCCTTCCCCTTCCTTCCCCCTCCCATTCTGAGCACACCATCTTGATGGAAAGGGAAGGGGTGCACCAGGACTATCCAAGGACTATCCTAAAAAGGGGAAAACTCCATTATATCAGTCACCAAGTCACCTTCTTGGAATGATTATCCCCTCCACACAGCCATGTTTTGTATTGCTAAACAGTGGTACTGAAGCTACTGGTGGATTCATTGAGTTTCCCTCTTGGATAGTCTGCATTGTGAAGCACTTTAGCTGATACAAGTGCACAAGCACAATATATACATCTCTCAGTTCTTGAAATGTTCTCCCAAACAATAAATTAATAAAAGTGCTAATGTATTGCTGCTACTGGTACATGGTACTGCACTGTGTATCAGGCCCACTGCTAGAGTTCTTGTAATGCAGTTTAGGGGAAATGGTGCAAGAAGCACACATACATTCTGTATTCCCAGAATTTTTCTCTTCCACCAGAATCAATATGGCAGGCTACTGCATGCTGCTACATGATGTTACACAGTTGGCCAGATTTTCAAAGGTCAGAGAAGGACACACAGTGCCTGCATTCAAAAAAAGAAAAATTGCAAATGATGCAATTAGCAGATCAAAACTTGCATCAGTTCCAGTTTTATAATGGTGTTTGCATCAAGAACAGATCAGAATTACCAGACTGGCTTCCACCATTCTTGTGTTAAAACAATGGCTGTGCCATGTCAGACGGGGCCCTTGCATCCAAAAAAATGATGCACCTTCCCCTTATTTGGGATTTTCAAAGGGTGGTGGAGCAGTGGTGTATTTGATCATTTCTAACAGTCACCAGTGGTTGTGGCCTACCCACCCACCCACCCACCCTTCCCTCACCCAGTTCACCCCAGGCATGGCATTTCCTTTATAGCCAAGGTTCTGACATCACTTCCTCAACAGGTCTTGGAGCAGAACTGTCATATTCTTAATTACCAGCACAGTGTATAAAGGGTAAGTACACACACACACACACACACAAAAAAATTTATATATTACTCATTGTATATTATAAGGAAGAGGGACATGTAGGGAGTGGTGCAATGCACTGGCTGTGGGGCAGCAATTTTCCGAGAGACATTCTGGAACCTGTGTTGCTGCCCTATTTGCAGGCAACTATCAGCTCTGAGGGAGGAGGTTGCCCACCTCAAGGCTGAACTGGCAAGGACTAAGGAGGCCTCCCCCACCCAAAAAGCATCAGTTCCACAACCACTGCCTCAGAGGTTGCCATGTGTGAAGAGCAGATGGACCACAGTAGGTTCTGGGAGGGTGAGGGTGGTGGAACAGAGGCATAGCCCTTGAGTTTCACCTCTACACAAATCATATGTCAGTCTGGCAAATCAAGGTTCCTCTATGATAACACCCTCAATGGAGACCAAGAAGAATGCTGGGGACATCCACAAGGGAGACCCACAAAAGAGTGGCAAGGGACACCAGAGGGGAAAGAAACAGCTTCTGATAGGGGACTCAATTGTTAGGGGTGTAGACCTGGGGAAGGCAGAGGAGAAGGAAGTAAGGTGCCTGCCTGGTGCCATGGCTTGGAGGGACAGGAAGCGAATCCTCAGGATTGCAGAAGCAGCATCACAGGAGAGGAAACTAAATATCATTGTCCACCTCGGGACAAATGACCTAGCTAGGCATGAGATCAGTGCAGTGCAGGATGTATTTGTGGAGTTGGGAAGGGGCTTCAGACAGGTAGCAAGCACAGTAACCTTCTCAGAGGTGCTGCCAGTCTATGATAGGGGTGAGGCCAGGTACTGCACACCATGCAGTTTAATGAATGGTTGCAAAACTGGTGCAGAGCACAGGGCTTTGGCTTCATTGGGGACTGGGGGTCCACCTGGAGAGATGAAGGTTTATACTGGCATGATGGTCTGCATCTGTCCAGGAAGGAAACACACTCCTAGGTGACAGGTTTAAAGGCTTCCTTGGCAAGCTTTTAAACTAGCCAAGGGGAGGTGCTGATAGGAAACAGGAAAGTTCAAGCCTTCCCCACAAAACATGGCAGGTAGTAGGGTAAACACTGAGGTACAGAGCTTGACAGAGGCAGGACAGGGTAAATGGAAAGATGGACAAGGGCAATAAGAGCAGGGATGGGGTAAAAAAGGATAAAGCCAACATTAAATGGAGGGCAATGAGTACCAATGCCCGTAGTCTTGGAAACAAGCTTCCAGAGCTAGTAGCCCTGAAGGAAGAGGAACACCTGGATATTGTGGCAGTCACAGAAACATGGTACACGGAGAACCATGACTGGGATGTCAACATACCAGGGTACACAATCTACAGAAGGGACAGGGAGGGTAAAAGAGGAGATGGAGTAGCTCTCTACATAAGGGAAGGGATCAAAGCTACAGAACTAAAAAGTAAAGGGGGAGGACAAGAGGAACCCTAGGTCACCTTGGAGACAGGGAATGGCATCACAATCTGCACAGGGGTTGTATACAGACCACTGTCTCAAGGGGAAGAAATGGACAAGAATATGATAGAGGGCATTCTCAAAATGGCTGAAAAAGGGGAGATACTGTTGATGGGGGACCTGAATATGCCAGATGTTAACTGGGCAACATGGACTGCAGCCACATCCAAGAGCAGGGTCATTCTCGATGCCCTACAGGGAGCATGCCTTAAACAGCTAGTGGTGGAACCCACTCTGAAGGGAGCAATATTAGACCTGGTGCTCTCAAATGGAGAAAGGATCACAAACTTAGAAGTCAGTAGACATCTGGGAACAAGCGACCACTGCACAGTGTGCTTCACAATAAATACAACCATAGAGACAAGCCATACAAAGACAAGGATACTGGACTTTAGAAGGCTGACTTTGGCATAATGGGTGAATACCTGAGGAATGCATTAGCAAATGGCCAGAAAGGAGGGTGGAAGAACAATGGAGAAAATCAAAACTGCCATCATGGAGGCAACAAGCCTTTTGTGAAACAAATAAAGAAAACAAAGCGGAATAAAAACCACTATGGCTCTCAAAAGAGGTGTCAGGAAGGTTAAGGAAAAAGGCTACATTCAGAAAGTATAAGGAATCACAGACGGAGCACGACAGTGAATTGTATCAATTAAAGCAGAAAGAAGTGGGGAAGGCAGTCAGAAAAGCAAAGGCCCAAACCGAGGAAAAGATAGCCAACTCAGTTAAGAAGGGGGATAAAACCTTTTATAGGTACATTAGGGAGCATAGAAAGGTTAAGGGAGGGATACTGAAGATTAATAAAGGAGAGGGGAGGTGGGCAGAGGGAGACAGTGAAAAGGCAGAGATACTGAATGAATACTTTTGCTCAGTATTCACAAAAGAAGAAGAGGAGGAGTTACCTAAACCAAACAGTAGAAGCACTCTGGATAGTGGGGTTGATGCCAGTCCATTTACAGAAGAAAGAGTACTGAAAGAACTCCTAAAACTCAAAGGTGGACAAAGCAATGGGGCCTGGAGGATTCACCTAGAATCCTAAAGAGCTAAGGATGACCTAGTGACACCACTAAACACACTTTTAACAAATCATGGGAAGATAGGGTGGTACCTGAGGACTGGAGGAGGGCAGATGTGATTCCCCTTCACAAAAGTGGGAGCAAGGCAGAAGCAGGAAACTACAGACCTGTTAGTTTAACCTCAGTGGTGGGGAAAATGATGGAATCACTTCTGAAAGAAAGAATTGTTCAGTACCTAGAGGCCAGCGGGGCACAGGACCCAAAGCAGCATGGATTCACAGCAGGTACGTCATGTCAGATGAATCTAATCAATTTCTTTGACTGGGTGACCAAAGTAATAGACCAGGGAGGGGCTGTGGATATGGCCTACCTAGACTTTGTAAGGCATTTGACACAGTCCACACAAAGATTAATAATCAAGTTAGCCAGCCTGGGAGTGGGTCCCAGGGTGGTAGCCTGGTAAAACTGGCTGCACAAAGGACACAGAAGGTAATAGTGAATGGAATACATTCTGAAGAAAGGGGTTACTAGTGGAGTACCTCAGGGCTCAGTACTGGGTCCAGTCCTCTTTAACGTCTTTATAGGTGACATTGCAGAGGGTCTGGAAGGAAAGGTATGCCTCTTTGTGGATGACACAAAGATCTGTAACAGAGTTGATACAGAAGGAGGGGTAGAAAGGATGAGAAGGGACTTGGCATGGTTAGAGGAATGGTCAGACATATGGCAACTTAGATTCAATGCAAAGAAGTGCAAAGTAATGCACCTGGGAAATAAAAATCCAGGAGAAGAGTACACAATAGCAGGGGAGGCACTAACGACAACAATAATGGAAAGGGATCTGGGTGTAGTCATATCAGATGAGCTAAAGGTGGGTAAGCAATGTGAGAAGTCAGTAAGGAGAGCCAGGGGGATACTGGGATGCATAGGGAGGGGCATCACAAGTAGAAAAAGGAAGTGGTTATCCTCTATACAGACAGTTGGTGAGACCCCATCTGGAGTACTGCGTGCAGTTTTGAGACCTCATCTATGCAAGGACATAGACAGGATGGAAGCAGTCCAGAGGAGAACTAAAATGGTGCAGGTCTACATCAGAAACCATATGAAGAGAGACTGAGAGAGCTTAATATGTATATCCTTGATGAAAGGAGGGACAGGGAGGACATGATAGAAACTTTTACGTACCTCAGAGGAATCAACAAAGTCCAGGAGGGTAGCTTCTTTCAGAAAAAGAGATGTGTAAGAACGAGGGGGCACAATTTAAAGTTAGAGGGGGGACGGCTCAGGGGTAATGTGAGGAAATTATGTTTCACGGAGAGAGTGGTGGACGCATGGAACTGCCTTCCTGGAGAGGTTGTGGGGTCTAAAACAGTGGGGGAATTCAAACATGCATGGGACAGACATAAGGCAATTATAGTGAGGGGGTTGCAGGAAGTAGGCTATTGGTTAACTAGAATCTGCAGCTTATCCAATAGGTAGGGAAATGGGCAGACTGGGTGGGCCAAGTGGTCCTTATCTGCCATCAAAGTCTATGTTTCTATGTTTCTGTCAGTGATTAGACTAGTCAGAGCTGGTCCGACACTAGAGCATATAAAGAGTCCCACAGCAGGTGGGCAGATCTGACTATGTTGCCATGAATGGCATTCCGCTGCAGAGTCCTGCATTATATATATCATAAGGCTCTCTTGTAACATGGCATGTAGAATATTGCTTCCAGATGCAAGCCCAGATAGTACCCATCAGTACTGTCATGTGAGTGCTATGTCTAAGTGGAATTCACTGCCATGTTGTTTGTGGGAAGCATCCATGGTAGAAGCCTAAGGGCCTGAAAACATTTTTGTTCAGCCAAGCCTATGAGCTGTTTAATGATTGAATTAACTATATGCTTATTCACAGTCTTGCTGTGATAGATAGATTGTGATGTGTAGTTTATTTTTAGAGCTTATTCTGAGTGTATCTTAATTGTTTATTTACCTGCAGTTTGATTGCTGCTGTTTTTATTTTATTTGATGCTTCGTGAATTGTGCAGCACTCTGAGCTTCCAGGAAGGAGTGCTATATAAATAAAATATCAGTCTATCTGTCTGTCTGTCTGTCTGTCTGTCTATCTATCTATCACTGGAATGGAGAGGGTAAATTATGTAGAGGTTGGGGTATAGAGCCAATATTCCCCTGTGGAACTAGTTTAGAGCATTTTGGGGGATTAAAATGCCACGGTCAAGGCTATTTCTTCAATCATATTTTTTGATGCAGCTTCTGTCTTTCTTACTCCATGCCTCATATTTTTGATGCAGCAGACCTCTTGTATCATTTTAGGGGACTTTGCTACAGTGAATTCTTTACTTGCAAAATACGGCAAATAGTATTTGATGCACCTGAATTTGACAGAAGTTGGATGTTTACCAATCTTTGCATCAGTCTAAGGGTCATGTAAAAAATTGGCCCTGTGTTTTAGTCCCCACTCCACAGTTCTTGTAATTCAGTTTAGGGGAAAGTGTGAGAAAAGCACAACATACATAAATTTTGTGTAACCAACATTTTTCTCAACTAACAGAATAAATATGTCAGGCTGCTTTATGCTCCTATATAGTTCTACATTGTGTGTCAGTCCCCTCATCACAATTCTTGTACTGTGTTTTAGGTGAATTTGAGAGAAAAAAAAAAAACAAGGTCTGTGCTCCCAGAATTTTTCTCAACTATAGTCACCCCACTTAAATATACAACCTCAGGACATCCATTTTTATACATTTAAGAAAACTATGCAACTGTGTAATATTGCTATTTTAGAAATTGTGGAAAACCAGTATTTCACTTTGTGTGAATTGGAGTTTTAGCAGGTTTAAACAGATGTTTGCTTGTTAACTCCATATGCAGTGCTTGGTGCCTTTATCACTGTGTTGTCAAGGGGCAGTTAATTAATTGAGTGTTCTTAAACTGTTTCTTCATTGTCTACAATCTCAAAAAGCATCTAGGCATTAGCACAGCTTTATTTTTTCTTGCCTTGATTTAAATGAGCTGTCAGTGTGATCATGGTGTGTGCAGGTAGTGAGCCAGGATGTAAGTGGGTAGATGTGATTAGTGCCCACTTCAGGTACTCATTATGTTAGCTTTCGCACATGAACAAGCAACATTTTGTGGTAGTAGCACTGTACTAGCACTTTCAAAGGTATATCAGTGTCATGGTGAATCCAGGGGATGCTTTAGCTGGGGTGTCACTCAGCCACCAGCTAGTGAGCATGCTGCCGATGACAGCAGTTTCAGATAGTGCCACCGACCTGAAAGAAATCCATCACTGCAATGAGAGACAGGCTTGTCATTGCAGCAGCAGATCTGAAACACCTCCATTATGTGCCATTTCTGGTGAAACATTTCAATAAACATGGCTGCAGGTCTTGCAGTCCACATCTTACAATCCTTAGAAACCTGACTTTGGGGGTGTACAATCCCCCTGTCGGCATTCCCCCTTCCCAGTTCAATTTGTTTGCCAACGGGGGTGCCCAATCTCCTTCAGCATAATGCCCCCCCCAGTTGTATTTGTCTGCGAACAGAGGTGCCCAATCCCCCTCAGCATCAGGCCCCCTAACACAGACATACTTTATTTGCCAATGGAGTGCTCAATCCACATAGGCTCCATCCCCCCCCCACACAAAAAAACAGGTGGCACACTGGGAGCCCACCCCAGGGTGCCCAAATGTCTTAGTGTCTCCTGTAAAACCAAAAACCTTCCCCCAAAGTTTTGTTTTTGTTTTTCCCTGCAAAACAAGAAAACTGTCCCTCATTGTCTGTGGCACCCCATCCCCCAACCCACACCCACCATCTACACACACCCTCACCCCATACTTACCTCCGGAGGTCAGCGCAGCGATCTTCGGTGGAGCGAGAACACTTCTGCATTCTTCAGAGCTGACCGCAAACTGAAGAAATGGCAGTAAGCTGTATAGTGGCATAAATGGGGAGAGTTCAACTAAGGTGGATATCTCAGCCATTTCTCAACTTTTGGCCCAAATTTTCAACATGGGGTTCTTGGGACCCTACCTCATGAAATCAGTCACTGTCATTTTGTTATTCAGTCCTGAAAGGTGATTTTGCAGTCACTTCATGGAATCATCTTTTGGGACCAATTAATGAAATTACAGTGCCACTGTTCATGAGGTGGGCTCCCAAAAAGCCTATGTTGCAAATTTGGTGAAAAAATTCCAAAAAATGACTGTTACAAGAGTGCGTTGTGCGGTTTCCATGCACACTCGTAACTTCAAGAATGTTTCATATTTTTACTCCAGATTTTCAATGTTGCCATTTTTTCACATCTCCTTATGAACAGTACAGCTGTCATTTTTCACATTCTGCCTCAGATGTGTTTTCGCACATGTGGTCACAATGGTGCGATTGCTGTAGGAAATCAACTGTTGGGTCAGATTAAGAAAATCCCAGTGACACTGTTCATGAGCAGAGATCCCAAAATGCTTATGTTGACAATTTGGTGAAAAAATACCAAAAAATTACTATGTCACGAGTGTGTGTTGCTCAATTTCCATGCACAATCTTGACTTTGAGAATTTTTAATATTTTCACCCTAGATTTTCAACTTTGCCTTTTTTGCACACCTCCTTATGAACAGTACAGCTGGCACTATTCACACCCTACCCAAAACATGTTTTCATGCCTGTGGCACACAATGGGTCCAGTCGCTGTGCGAAATCAACTTTTGGGACAGAGTAACAAAATCACTGTGCCACTGTTCATGAGAAGAGGTCCCAAAATTCTCATGTTGAAAATTTGGTAAAAATATCCCCAAAATTACCACATTACAGGCATGCATTCCGCAGTACCTATGCATGCTCATAAGTTTGCACATTTTTAATATTTTTTCTCCAGATTTTCAACATTGCCATTTTTTTTACACCTCCTCATGAACAGTACAGCTGTCATTTTTTGCATCCTGCCCAAAATATGTTTCCACACCTGTGGCTCCCAATGGTGCAGTTGCTGTGTGAAATCACCTTTCAGGATTGAGTAACGAAATGATAGTGCCACTGTTCATGAGGTGGAGACCCAAAAAGCCACTTTTGAAAATTTGGAGTGAAAATACCAACAAACGCCCAGGGCATTAAGGTTTCCAATCATACACCCACCCTGTAGAGACTGACAAGCATCGGGGACGTAACTTGGCTTCATCAGCTAAAATGTTCACAGAATTCTACCCCCACCCTACAGTCACTGACAGGCATTGAGGTGTGCCTTGGATTCTGTCACCCTAACATTCACCCCATTTTCCTATATTGCACCCATCTCAGCTTATTTCCTTATGGAATGGGGTGAGCATAAAGGCCAAAGACCACAATGCACCTCCTGACATCTGTTGCTCTCTGAAGGGTGGGGTGAGGTGAAATAGCGTCAGCATTATGGCTGACCAAAGCCACACTCCCAATACCTTTCAGTCTCTGCAGGGGGAGTATGTTGGTATTACTTCAATACTTCACTGCTATTCCTATTTTGCATTTCTAACTCCTGCACTACCAATGTCAATGCCAGCAAGCCAACATTTGGCATTTACAAATGCTTATTTTTTAAAAGATGTTGGTGATTTTTCCAAGGCATAGATTCTTAGTGGAAGAATAGGAACAGAAATTGTTCAGTTTGTAGTAAGGCTGGTAATCAGCTTTGCTACTCCCATTGTGCTCTGTATCATGTCTGATTGGCAGCAGGAGGTCCCATACATCTTTTGATGATGGTGGAGTGGGGGTATCTCTTCTGTCTTGCATCTTTATCTGGCTGTACATTTTCTGCTGTTGTGGTGATCTGCTTGCTGGTAAGTTGCCCAATACACTGTAACATAGAAACATAGACGTTGTCGGCAGATAAAGACCTCTTTGGCCTATCCAGTCATTCGGTTTTCCCTGCCTACTGTGTCAAAACAGTTCTTGTACAATTTCCAGACTTCCCAACCCCTTGTGTTCCTTCCAAAGTCCCCTTGTATCTATCCCATGCATGCCTGAATCCTGCAACTGTTTTGCCACCTATCACTTCTGCTGAGAGACTGTTCCATGCTTCCACCACCCTCTCTGTGAAGAAATATGTCCTCATATCCCCTCTGAGCCACCCCCTCCCAGCTTCACAGCATGACCCCTTGTCCCTGAGTCTGTCTTTCTGTGGAAAATGCTACCTTCCTATAGCTTATTAATACCTTTTATGTATTTGAATGTTTCTATCATATCCCCCTTTTCCCTTCTTTTCACCAGTGAGCACATATTCACTTCTCTTAGTCTCTCCTTATAGGGCTTTAGATGCAGTCCTTGCACCATTTTGGTTGCCCCCTCTGTACCACCTCTACCCTATCCCACTCCTTCTGAAAGTGGTGCATCCAATACTGGACACAATACTCGAGGTGTGGTCTTACCAGTGACCTGTACAGGGCCAAAACCTCCTCCTTCCTCCTACTTGTGATATCCCATCCAATGCACCCCCCTCCAGCATTTTGATAGCTTTCCCCACTGCCATTTCATGTTGTTTGGCTACCTGCAGGTCATCATAAATTATGCCCAAGTCTCTTTCCTGTTTGGTGGTTGCCAGTACCTCCCCAGCCAATTGGTATACCCCGCTGGTTTCTGTGCCCCAAGTATATGATTTTGCATTTTTTAGCATTGAAACTCAGCTTCCAAACACTTGACCATTCTTCTAACTTCTGTAAATCATTCCTCATTTTTTTGCATCTCCCCAGTGTGTCCTTCCTGTTGCAGATTTTTGTGTCATCCTTGAACAGGCAGACTTTCACTTCTAGCCTTTCTGCAATGTTGCTGATAAAGATATTGAAGAGGACTGAGTATAGTACTGACCCCTGAGGCACATTGCTTGAAATCCTGTCTTCTCTTGAGTAGACTCCATTTACCACCACCCTCTGACTCCTGCTGCTCAACCAACTTCTTACCCAGTTTACTACCTTCTGCCCCACATCTAGGCAGGCCAGATTGTTCATCAGTCTTCCATGTGAAATGGTGTTAAAGGCCTTCTTGAAATCCAGGTATGCCACCTCTATCAGTTCTACCCTGATTCACTTTCCTGGTCACCTAGTCAAAGAACTTGATCAGGCTTGTGTGGCCAGACCTCCCAGCTGAAAACCATGTTACCTTTGATTCTGCAATCCATTTGTGTTAAGGTATTCCACTATCCTTTCTTTCAATAGTGATTTCATAATTTTCCCACTACTGATGTCAGGCTGAAAGTCTATAATTTCCTGTCTCATCCCTACTCTCACTTTTGTGAAGTGGGACCACATCTGCCCTTCTCCAGTCCCTGAGAACTACCCCTGTATCCAGTGATAATTTAAACAAAACTGCCAGGGGTGCCATCAGCACCTCTCTGAGCTCTTTCAGTATCCTAGGGTGAACCCCAACTAGTCCCATTGCATTGTCAACTTTTGATTTTGCTAGTACTCTGAAGACTCTGTAAAAGGACTAGCGTCCATCTGCCTACCAATTCTGCCTCTGTTCATTGTCTTTGGCCAGTCACCTACCTCTTCTGTTGTAAGCATATATGTCCACTTTCCCTTGGTCCCATTCTTCACAGACCACCCCACCACCTTTGCTCTTAATCCTTGTTATCCCCCCATTGATCTTTCTCTTCTCACTAATGCTGCATATCTAAAGAAGCTTGTATCCCATATTTTATTGATTGGGCAATCTTCTCCTCTGTTTGTGCCTTTGCTCACCTCACTGCCTTCCCTGCCTCTCATTGTTTTTCCTGGTAAGTTAACCTATTATCCCCTTTCTGTGTCTTTTTGTACATTTTAAATGCCAATTTTTTTCACACTTACTATTTTTTCTAGCTCTCTAGAGAACCATAGTGTACTTATTTTCCTCCTGTCCTTGCAGGCCTGCCTGACACAGAGATTCATATCTCTTTCAATGTCCTCTTTAATTTTTGCCCACTGGTCCCTGACTCCACCTAGCATCCCTCTTCTTGACAATGCATTCCTGAGGCATTCTTCTATTGTCTTGAAATCAGCCTTCAGAAGTTCATAACCCTTGTCTTTGTGTGGTTTGATGCAAGTCCAGTTTTTATGCTAAACTACACCGTATGATGGTCACTGGTACCCAGGTGGTCCAAAACTGTGACATCAGCAACACTGTCCCATTAGGTTCAGTACTGCTACATCATGAGTGGGTTCCATTACTGTAGCTTGTCACTGGCTGTCTCAAATTTGTCAAATACATCATGTGAGAGTTTTGCTGGGGTGGACACAGTTTATAAGGTGTCATCACTTATTCCTAGTTGCAGAGACAGCTGCCTGTTATACACAGGTAATCATTTTGTTTATTTATTTAGTTATTTAAAATGTTAACTGGGAAAGAACATGGGACCAAAGGTCCTTTTTCAGGTCTGATCTGACAAAGACACAAACAGAAACATAAAAAACAACAATCTAATATTAATAAAACATTTGCAAACATCCTGTGCCAGGATATATTGTCTGAAGTTTGATTTAAAACTTTGTAGGGAAGCTGCAGATTGTAACTTATCTGGAAGACCATTCCAATAGAGGGGCACTGCAATGGAAAAAATAATGAGAAACAGCCCAGATCTTGTGAAACATTGTTTGGAGAATAACACCTTTAGTTGATCTCAAATTAGTAGGGGTATATTGGATAATAACTAAATCAGTAAGAGGAAATGAAGAATTAGAAAAAATGGACTTAAGTATCTGACAACCAAATAAATATGCAGTCTTAGACCAGAAGGATAGCCAAGCCAATTGAGAATAGAGTATGCAGTGATGAGTTTGTATGGAAAAGGCCAACACACAATGATAGATGTTGTTATAAATAACAGTAAGAATTTTATGTTCTTTAATACCCAAGTTGAAATACAAACTGGACACATTATCAAGATGAGATACTGTAGAAGTGATCCAATATCAATTGATCTATATGTTCCCATAGAAAAATAACTTTTAACCATGTAGTATAATCACAACTTCTGGTTAATTACTCTAATCACAGATTTAACCTGTGGAGAAAAGGGCAATCCAGGGTTGAGCAAACCCCAAGATATTTAAATTGAGAAACTTGTTCAATTGTAGTCCTAGTAAAAACATGTAACACAATGTTCAGATTATCTTTCAACATATATGGAGTACCAAACAACATAACCATAGTTTTTTTTGGCATAGACTTAGCCTGCAAAAAAAGAATCAAGTCATCAGCGTATAGGAGATAATTGCATAGACCACAAAGAGAAGGTCTAGCAGTGTCAGTGGCTCAGTAGGTAGCACACTCACCTCTGAGGCCGGGAGATCAGAGGGCTGCGGGTTCAGTTCCCACATCTGGCACTTGGGTTAATATCCCAATACTGACACTGTAGTGCAGCATGAGAGGGGTGCTGCACTTCTGAGGTGCCGTCTTTTGGATGAGACGTTAAACTGAGGTTCCATCTGCCTGGATTGGTGGTAGTTCAGGTGGATGTTAAAGATCCCATGGCACTTATCGAAAAGAGTAGGGGAATTTCCCCGGTGCCCTGGCCAAATTTCTCTCATTCACTAAAAATACCACCTACAGCTTAATCTGGTTCAAATTCAGTTGCTTACCATCTGTATCCCCCTTCCCCCTGGTCACCCTGAAAAAGGGACTTCTAGGCCCAGTGGGCTTACCTGGTCAACAAAATTCAACAAAAACAAAAACAAAAGGTAACTGGTTAATGAACAAGGAAAATAATAATGGGCTCAGAATGAATCCTGCAGTACCCCATAGTTCATAGCATGACTAATACATTTGGCTGGTCCAAAACTAGCAAACTGGGAATAGTTCAACAAATAATCCCCAAACCAATTTCAAACATTTTCTGCAAAGTCCAAGTGGTCTAACTTAGAATGAAGTAAAGACTGATCTATGAGATCAAATGTCTTGGTCAGGTCCATAAAAATTGCCCCTGTCATGAAACAATTCTGAAATCCTGTAAGGACAGAATTCATGAATCTGATCAAGGCAGTCCCATTCCCATGATTTCTGCAGAACCCATTTTTGGTATGGGCACATAATATATATTTTTTTAATTTTAGTTGTTTAACCAGGAGTAGCACACTAAACTGAAAGCTTTTTTACTGGAGCGACCTGGGAGCACAGGGAAGTTAAGTGACTTGCTCGTGGTCACACAGTATGCAAGTGGAATCTGTGGTATTCAAACCCAGGTCTGGTTTGCTAGATGTCACCAGATTTGCAGCTCAGATCCTTAAACCACTGTGCTATACTGCCTCCCAAGAGGCAGTATTGCAAGACTCAAGGTAAAATAGGATTTGATTAGCTACAATTTTCTCAAGAAGTTTACTCAGAGGGTTTAAAACAGAAATATGCCTAAAATGATTTCATAATAATAATATATAATAATTTTTATTTATATGGTGCCTTTCTATTTCCAAGGCAACGTACAATTTAAATCAATTAAAAACAATTATTATAAGCCGGCCCGGTGGCGCTGAGAGTTGAGGCGCTGGACGCCACACCTCGTGCCACACCGGTGACCCAGGTTTGGGAATGAGCCCGGACTGCCAGGGGTCGGCAGGGGAGAGAGAGGATTGAGCATCTGGAGCCCTGCTCTCCTCTCCTCTCTTGGGGAGGGATCCAGGGGTAGCCCGGTGCACCAGTGGCTCCCGGTGGAGACCAGTAGCACTGTGGCACTCAGGGGCTCTAAGCGGGGAAGGATGCAGATACTCTCATGTCGTGGGCTGCTGGCATTACACGTCCCACGCCAGGGGCGAACACACGAAGCCCCCTCCAGCCCAGATAGGCGATGGCCATCCCAGTGCCGAACTGCCACATACCCAATACTGGAGCCCTGCCACTGCCCCATCAGCCTCCTCAGGCCCTTCATCCCCTCAGGGCTCGGGGAGAAAGTAACGCCCTTGAAGATGGCAGGGTTCACAGTGGGTGGTAGAGTGGCATAGGCGAGTGGATAGGCCCGAGAGAGTTCTGGTGCCTGGGGGAGATAAAACAGAGTAAAAAAAAACCAAAACAACCAGTATAAAATCCAATAATACACGACACAACCAAAAAGTAATTTATACAATCAGCATTTGGTTTCTTTGGAACTGGTACCACTCTAGCACATTTCTAGGATGAAGGAAATTGGCCCAAGATCAAAAAAAGATTAAAACTAGAGGGCCAGCTGATTAGATTTTAATTGACAGACTGTGTGCAGCTCAATGCACTTTGTTGGTGGATAGTGAGAGGTTGAATGAACATGTAGTGGCCAAACAAAATGCATTTAAATGGGCCGGAATGATGTGCCTATACAGGATGAATAACATAGTAAAAATAGGACAGGAATCAGGAAACTGAAACGAATTTTGCATTAAAGTGGGATTTACATTTAAACTGAATGCTTTTAAGTGGGCTTGACTGTTCCAAAATAAACATGTCAGGCTGCTGTATGCTGCTAATAGGTGTTGCACTGTTATCAGTCCTCCGACACAGTTCATATAATGCACTTTAGAAGTAATTGTCAGAAAGGCACAGCATACATAAATTCTGTTCTCCCAGCATTTTTCTCAACTACCAGGATTAATATGTCAGGCCCCTGGCTGCTGCTACTAGGTGAGTCACTGTTTGTCAATCCCACCACCATAGTTCCTGTAATGCACTTTAGGGGAAATTAGGTGAAAAACACACTAACCATAAATTCTGTGCTCCCAGAATTTCTCTCAACTACCAGAAAAAAATACATCAAGCTGCTGCTACATGGTACTTACTATGTGCCAGTCCCAGAGCCAAACTTCTTGTGATGCGCTTTAGAAGAAATTGTATGAAAAGCACAACCTACTGTATATAAATTCTGTTTTCCCCAAATTTTTCTCATTGACCAGAAAAACAATTTAGAGCTGCTGCATGTTGTTATATGGTGCTACACTATGTGGCAGTCCCACCATCACAATACTTGCAATGCACTGTATGAGAAATGGTGTGAAAAGCACAACAAACATAAATTCTATGCTTTCACAATTTTTTTTAAATGATGAGTAAAATGTACATCAAGCTGATGCTGCATGGTATTGAAATGTGTGTCTGTCCCACCATCACAATTCTTGCAATGCACTTTATGGAAAATGATGCTAAAAGCACAGTATATTTATTTATCGAAAATGTTTCACCAGGAAAGGCACGGTGAGCAAAAAGATGCTCATCTCATGGTGCAACCTGGGGGGAGGGTTACAGAGGAGGCAGGTATACATACAGTAGAAGAGTTTAGCAGTAATGCAATACAGACAATATACATCGATTGGAGGTATTACAAATTAACTTTTTACGTAAGGTGAGGATTACAGAACAATGAACAGTACCGACAGGGTAAAATGACCTAGGTAAAGGCAAGGTAAGAGCAGTATAAACATTGCACAACAGGGACAGGGTAAACACGTCATAGGTATACATATCAAGTGTACAGGCATGGAAGGAGCAAGGCATAGCAAACAATACAAACTTGTCAAGGGTATACATATCAAATGTACAGTCATGGTTGGAGCAAAGCAGAGCAAACGCTACAGGGGAGGGGTGAACATACAATGGAAACTCTAAGGGGAAAAATATTTGTTACGTAAGTGCCATTAGCTTACTAGTGTGACAGGTCAGAACTTGAGTGCCTGTGCAGCCATGAGCTGCAGTGGGAAGCACAGGACCCTGTTGGAGTAGGGGGGGGAATAGTATGCTTAGGGAGCGTGGGGGGTAGGTGAAGGTGATCTGAGAGGGAGGGCAAATGGATTGGTGCAGAGGGTGAGGTGGGGAGGGGAGATAGGAAGGGGGGAAGAGGGAGGTTTAAGGAGTAGGAGGGGGTAAAGCGTGAGTGGGAGTGGAGCAGTATATATGCCAGCAAATTTGGCTATTGCCAGGCCGCTGGTCAGGTTCTGGGAGGTACTGGGGGAGAGATACAAGGAGGGGGGAGTTCAGGGGCAGTTGCAATTTGTTGCGAGAAAGTGAGGGCCGAGGATAGGGAGTATTTGGATGAAGAGTGGCGGATCTGAGCAGGTAGGCCATTCCAGAGTTTGGGGAAGAGGTAGGAGAAGGCTGATTGGCCGTCGGTGGTCTTTCAGTGGGGGATGGATAATAGCCTTGTGTCGGTGGATCTGAGGGTGTGAGTGGGGGTAGGTGGGGAAGATAGGGATGATGCTAGGTAGGGTGGGAGGGAGCCGAGCCAGAAGTTAGAAGCAAATTTTACAGTGTGGAGTAGGCGCCGGTTGCTCAGGGTTGGCAGGGCTAGTGAACGGTAGAGCTCGCAGTGATGTGAGCGAGGGGGCATCGAGGGCAAAGCGGCAGAATGCATTAAAGAGGGGGTCCAGTCTGGCTAGAGTGGTCTTAGAGGCAGAGTTATAGACTATGTCACAGTAGTCGAAGGTGGGTTGAATCATTTTCAGGACTAGGTCACGTCTGATGGGTAGCGAGAGGGAGGAGCGGTTCCTATAGAGGGCCCCTAGTTTAGGGCGCAGTTTGGAAGTGATGGCATCTACATGTGTGGTAAAGGAGAGGTGGCGATCGAGCCAAACCCCTAGATACCTAAAGGAGGGCACTTCTTCGAGGATAGTATTGTTTAAGGTATGGAAGATCAATGGATGGGTGAGTTTGGAAAGACGTTGCCTTGTGCCGAAAGTCATAGAGACGGTTTTCTTGGGATTTAGGGAGAGCTGATTGGTATTGAACCAGTGTTGGATTTTGTTGAAATCCGTTTGTAGTTTGGAAGTGAGTTCTTCGTGGGTCTGGCCAGAGGTAAAAAGGACCGTGTCGTCTGCATACATGTGTATAGCGGAGGAGGAGCATGGATTTGGCAGATCATTTAGGAGGATAGAGAATAGGATGGGACCAAGAATTGAACCTTGGGGAACGCCAGTGGTGATAGGGAGAGGGGGGGAGATGTGGTCAGCTATTCTAGTGGATTGGGTTCTATTTAGTAGGTAGGCGCTGAACCAGTTTGTGGCAGAATTGGCTAAACCGGCTCTTGATAGGAGGGATAGTAGGAGAGGGTGGGAGATGGTGTCGAAGGCTTTAGCTAGGTCTATGAAGATAGCGGCAGTGATTAGCCCTTTATCCATCCCGGAGAGGATGGCGTCCGTGAGACGTAGAAGGGAGGAGGTGGTAGAGTGGTGTTTTCTGAAGCCGGACTGAAATGGGGTGAAGAACTCGGTTTCTGAGAGATGATGCTAGGTAGGGTGGGAGGGAGCCGAGCCAGAAGTTAGAAGCAAATTTTACAGTGTGGAGTAGGCGCCGGTTGCTCAGGGTTGGCAGGGCTAGTGAACGCTAGAGCTCGCAGTGATGTGAGCGAGGGGGGGGCATCGAGGGCAAAGCGGCAGAATGCATTAAAGAGGGGGTCCAGTCTGGCTAGAGTGGTCTTAGAGGCAGAGTTATAGACTATGTCACAGTAGTCAAAGGTAGGTTGAATCATTTTCAGGACTAGGTCACGTCTGATGGGTAGGAGAGGAGGAGCGGTTCCTATAGAGGGCCCCTAGTTTAGGGCAGTTGGAAGTGATGGCATCTACATGTGTGGTAAAGGAGAGGTGGCGATCGAGCCAAACCCCTAGATACCTAAAGGAGGGCACTCTTCGAGGATAGTATTGTTTAAGGTATGGAAGATCAATGGATGGGTGAGTTTGGAAAGGCGTTGCCTTGTGCCGAAAGTCATAGAGACGGTTTTCTTGGGATTTAGGGAGAGCTGATTGGTATTGAACCAGTGTTGAATTTTGTTGAAATCCGTTTGTAGTTTGGAAGTGAGTTCTTCGTGGGTCTGGCCAGAGGTAAAAAGGACCGTGTTGTCTGCATACATGTGTATAGCGGAGGAGGAACATGAATTTGGCAGATCATTTAGGAGGATAGAGAATAGGATGGGACCAAGAATTGAACCTTGGGGAATGCCAGTGGTGATAGGGAGAGGGGGAGAGATGTGGTCAGCTATTCTAGTGGATTGGGTTCTATTTAGTAGGTAGGCGCTGAACCAGTTTGTGGCAGAATCGGCTAAACCGGCTCTTGATAGGAGGGATAGTAGGAGAGGGTGGGAGACGGTGTCGAAGGCTTTAGCTAGGTCTATGAAGATAGCGGCAGTGATTAGCCCTTTATCCATCCTGGAGAGGATGGCGTCCGAGAGACGTAGAAGGGAGGAGGTGGTAGAGTGGTGTTTTCTGAAGCCGGACTGAAATGGGGTGAAGAACTCGGTTTCTGAGAGAAAGTGGGAGAGCTGGGATAGAACTAGGTGTTCTTGGAGTTTGGTGAGGGCGGGGAGGAGGGAGATGGGACGGTAGTTTGTAGTGGAGGAGGGATCACCACCTTTTGGAAGAGGAAGGACAGTGGCATGCTTCCAAATGGAGGGGAGTGACTCGGTGGTAAAAGATAGATTTAATAGGTTGGCAAGGGGTGTCGCAATGGCTGGGGTAGAAAGGAAGAGGAGTTTGTTATCAAGACCATCGGGGATTTGCCTTTGGAGGGGTTCAGGAGCATAGGGCATCTAAGGTTTCGATAGGGGAGATGGGTCTGAATGAAAAGGGGGTCCTACCTGTTGTCGGAGGGATAGATGGCGGTGGGGTTGGAGGAGGTTGTTGATATGTGGGGGGTGGGCAAAGATGCTGGGGGTAAGGAATCGAGGATGGATTGGGCGCAAGTAGTGAAACAGGAGTTAAACTCAGCGGCTACCTCCCGGGAGTCGGTGAGGAGCGTTCCTTGGATGAGGAGAAGAGGTGGAGAGTTTGCTGTTTGAGGGGTGAAGAGGGAGTTAATGACTTTCCAGAATTTAGACTGATTCCCAAGATTTGCGTTTAGGGTGTTGTTGAAATATTCAGCCTTGGCAAGACGGATGGCCTTTGTACATTTGTTGCGGAGCATGCGGTAGGTGACAAGATTATTTGGGAGGGGTGTGGCTTTGTAGTTATGCCAGGCCTTGTCCCGGGCTTGTTGGCAGGCTATCAACTCAGGGGAGATCCAGGGTAGATGAGACCCACGGACTCTTGCCCGGTGCAGAGGGGCGTGTTTGTCCCAGGCGGCGAGGAAGGTGTTTTGAAAATGTGTGAGAGCCGAATCCATGCTAGAGCAGTCAGTGCTTGGGACCCAGTTTGAGTGAGCGAGATCTTCCAGGAGGGGAGAGAGGTTGAATGATTTGTAAGAGCATTGGAAAATAAATTTGGGAGGGGATTTAAATCTGTGGATTTTACGGACCAAGTAGATAGGGTGGTGGTCACTTATAGAATTGGAAAGGAGGCCCGAACTGATGACGCGGTGTGGGTGGGATGTAAGCGCCTAATCTAGAAGTGTGTGATTACTGGTCTTATGGTTTAAGCGGGTAGGTTCCAAAATAGTTTGGGTAAGGTTGAGAGCAGTTATCTCAGTTTGGGATTTATTAAAAATGGGAGTTAACCAGTTGTGGTTAAAGTCTCCCATGACGTATAGTTCACCCGACTGGGCATGGGAGGAGAGTTGGCCCAGTAGGTCAGTGGCTATTGTGGTAGGAGTGCCTGGGCGGCAATATATGCCAGCCACGAAGATAGGTAGTGAGGAGGGGGGGACAGCTTTACCATGAGGAGCTCATACTTTTTGGGTTCAGCTTTTGTGAGAGAGATGGTGAAATGAAGGGTTGATCTGATGTAGATAGCCACCCCTCCGACTCTGGTGGGCCGGTCTTGCCTTATGGTTGTAAAACCAGGAATAGCAATGGAGTTATCAGGTAGGCTGGTGTTTAGCCAGGTCTCGGATAGGATAATTATATCTGGATCATGGTGGGTGGCTAGAACCTGAAGCTGATCGAGCTTAGGAGCCAGGCTACGAATATTTAGGTGAAGGAGGCGTAGGCCTCTGGGGAGGTAGCCAGGACATGCGTTGGTGGTGGCTTGGGCTGAGGGGTTAGGTATGGGGCGATCTGGACCTAGGGTAAGGGTAGGGCCAGGGTTAGGGTGAGTATCACCTGCAGTCAGGAGGAGAAGGGCAATGATTAGGTGGTAATGTAGGACCCGGAGAGACCGGGATTTTACTGTGCGCTGGTTGGGGGTGGTGGTATGGGTTACGGTGTGGAGGAAGTGGGTACTGGAGTGGGTGAGGGAGGCCAGAAGGCAGCCGAAGGGAAGGGCTGGGGAGGAGAGTGGTGAGGAAATGGGACAGAAGATAGTTGGAGGATGAAGAGGATTTAAAGGGGGTATTTGTAGGATGGGTCAGGGTTGCCGGTGGTTGGGGGAGTGCTTGGAAGCAGCTTAGTGGGTGAATTAGGATGGGAAGGGACAGAAAAATGGAGGAGAGCAGAAGTACAAGGTTTAATTGTGTAGGCATTTTACCAGATTAAGGGAGGAGGTGCCCTAGGAAAGTGCCTTAGTAGTAGGAGGGTGAAGGTTATGGATATTTTGGTTGTCCTTCAGAAAACGTAGATACCACTTTAGAGTAGTGGTACTGTCACGGCCTCTGGTGGTCAGGGTACAAGGTTCAATGCCCAGGCAGGCCAGTTGGGATAAGGCTTGGCTAGGAGCAGGGATCCTGGTACTAGTTGGCTTGATAGTGGTCAGGTTTGGACCAGAAAACAGGGTTGGAATAGTGACTCCTAGTGGTCATAAGGGGTTGGTACCAGAGAGGGTGGGATCAGGCAATGTGGCATGGGTTTGAGTCGGGCTAGTCAGGTGACCACCAAGGGAGGGGCATGGGCAGAGGTTGAAGGGAGGAGAGGGGAGAAAAGAGGTCAGCTAGTAGATCAGCTACAGGAGACAGAGGGGAGAGTAGTGGTCAGCTAGTAGATGAGCAACAGGAGAGGGGAGTAGTGTGGAGTTTGAGGTGGCAGGGATGGGGGGTCCTTCTAGTGGTTAGCAGGTATAATCTGCAAGTGGGAAAGTGGGGACTTTAAAAAAAAAATGAGGGAGGAAGTGATGTCATAAGGCAGCGACTATATAAGTAGAGATGACGGTGGGTGGGGTAGTTGACACGCACAGCGTGTCGATGGGCTAACCCCACTCACAAGGGTGCTGCTTAGAGGTACTGTAATTACCTTCGTTTGGCACCCGCATTGGTCCCTGCTCCTGGAGGGAGCACCAGAGGCTTCAGGGGCTGTCTGCTGTGGGTGCTAGAATTGTTCTCAATGATGACAAAAAGAAAAGTAGTAGTCAGACTGCTGCATGTTGCTATATGGTGCCACACCGTGTGGCAGTTCCTACTGCCACTGTTCTTGCAAATCTCTTTATGGAAAATGGAGAGAAAAGCACAATATGCATAAATTATTTGCTTCCAGACTTTTTCTTAATGATCAGAAAAAAAAACATCAAGTTGCTGCTACTGCTACATGGTACTGTACTGTGTGTCAGTTCCACTGACACCATTTTGGAAATGCACTTTAGGGGATGAACTTCAATGCCCAGGAATTCACAGTCTAATAAATTGTCTTGCCTGGAAATGTTTACTCTAGGAATCAAAATGAGATGAGCTCTGTGAATTAATGTACTCCTTATGCACTGTATGAGTGTTCCACCATAGCATATTTTCTGATGAACTGTAGTGCCCAGAAATTCTCAGTCTAATACATGTTCCTGCCTGGAGATTTTTTAATGAGTGAACAAAATGAGATGAGCACCCTGCCTTAATATGCTAATTCTGCACTGTGTGAGTCTTCCACCACAGCACCTGTCCCTATAAACTGCAGTGCCCCAAAATTCTGGATATTTTCTTATGACATGATATAGCCTGTTTGGGGTGCAGAGCCAGATGATGATCTTCAAATATGACTGTGTATCCTTCCAATACAGGTTAAGTATTTATTTGTTCACCTTTGTTTTTTTGCTTTTTGGGGGGCAGTGGAAACAATGTTTTTCTAACCATCTCTTGTTCCTGTTTCTCTCTCTTTTCAGGTATGTGTTACAAGAGTGATGAAATTCCGTTATTGTATGGGTATGGATTGGATCTCGTTATTTAATTTAGCAGTGTTTCCTACTAGGGAAGGTAGTATTCATTTTTTCCCATTTTTATTTTTAAATTCTTTAATGTTATTCTATGTCACTTGCTAACCATTGTCTGCTTCTGTTTCTGCCATTTCAGGTATTTTTCAGCTGTGTTAAAAATGTAAAATCAGGCAGCATCAGGCTGATGACTGGTGTTTACACTGGACACAGAAGACAGGCTGACATTAATAAGACCAGACATGGTAGTGGAGGAAGAGGAGGAGGTACGAGCATGAGGCTACAAAATTGACCACATTAATGAAATCATGGAGGAGATGATGATTAGAGGTGGGTGAAGTGGCCAAAATTTGTTCCGTTTAGTGATTCGCGGAGTAATGCCGAATCCGCAAAACGCTCCCCAACGTGAAGTGGAGTACTTTGTGTCATAATGGGGAACACAAAGTCCATTGAAACGAATGACTTTGCGTTATTCCACCTTCCCCAAACCACTTCTTCACCAATGTTAAGGCAAAGTACATTGAAATTAATGTACTTTGCATCACTTCGCCTTGTCATTGAGCTCCAAGGCAAATTTGCAGTGCTTCATGGGATTGCAGGTCACATGGTCTCCAGATTGTTCTGCAAAGCCTCAGTTCTGTGCAGTGTGTGTATGTGTAGTGGAAGATGGAGACAGTTTCCTCTCAGATCTCTGTGATTCAAATCTTCTAAAAGCTGTTAAAAAGCCTTTTTGAGCCATTTATTTGCTCAAAATTTAGTGCATTGATTGTAGGAACCCCTCCTGTGCTCATATCATTGAGTGTTTATTGTTTGTGTGTAGATTTTGAATGCTAATTTACAACAGTCAGTCTGTGTACTATGAAATGTGCTTTGGGGGAGGGGCATAGCTGTGGTGTAGGTAGATTAACTGGGAGAAAAATGCAGCCTTTCTGTTTTGATTATATTTTTCTTGTATAACTGTGTTAATGTACACACAGTAATATTTTCAGTAATTCTTGATATTTTTTTGCTGATTGCACTACTAAGGTTCATACTAAGGTAAGTGCAAGAGCTTGAAGGCATAAGCCCATATTGTTCTTATACTAATCCATTATGATTAGATTTATCCTGGACTCCCTTCAGGGTGCCTTCCTCAAGCAACTGGTCATGGAACCAACTCGGCAGAAGGTAATACTGGACCTTGTGCTCACAAACAGGGACAGTGTGATGGGGGTAACAGTGGGGGAGCACCTGGGAAACAGTGACCACCAGTCATTGTGGTTTGAAATCACAGAAAGAGCAGAACCAAACCACACAAAAACACGTATCCTGGATTTTAGGGGGCAGACTTTGGGAAAATGGGGAGATACTTGAAAGAGGCATTAAGGGGAATGGGACAGGAATCAGGGGTTGAGAAACAGTGGGCAGTATTTAAAATGGGGATTACAAGAACAACAGAATTATACATTAAGCAGGTTAGCAAGAGGAAAAGGAAGAGGAGACCATTATGGTTTTCCAAAGAGGTAGCAAAAGAAAGTGAAAGCCAAAAAGATTGCATTCAGGCAATACAAAAAGACACAGGCAGAAGGGGATAGGGAGAAGTACCAGGAGAAGCAAAGGGAGGCAGGGAGGTCAGTAAGGGAAGCCAAAGCTCAGACAGAAGAGCACATTGCAAAATCAGTGGGTAGAGGGGACAAAACCTTTTACAGGTGCATAAGTGAAAAAAGAAAGACAAAGGGAGGGATAGTGAGACTGAAGGGGGAGGATGGGGGCCACGTGGAGGATGACAACAGTAAAGCTGACATATTGAACAGGTATTTCTGCTCAGTCTTTACTGAGAAAGAGGAGGGTAATGGGTCTGAAGGGAGTACAAGGGGTGAGAATGGTGCAGAAATGGACACACGTCCCTTTACACAAGAAAGGGTCCTGAAGGAACTGGAAGTAATAAGAGTTGATAAAGAAATGGGGCAGATGGGGTGCACCCCAGGGTCCTTAAAGAACTAAGAGAGGTGGTGGCTGAACCTCTGGCTATCCTGTTTAGCCGATCACTGGAAACAGGGGAGGTACCCAAAGACTGGAGGACAGCAGATGTAGTCCTCTTATACAAAAGTTGGAACAAAGAGGAAGCAGGGAACTACAGACCAGTCAGCCTCACCTCGATAGTGGGGAAGATCATGGAAGCACTACTGAAGGAGAGATTGGTAGAACATCTGGTTGTCAATGGACTACAGGACCCAAGGCAGCATGGTTTCACCAAGGGGAGGTCATGTCAGACCAACCTCATTGAATTTTTTGACTGGGTGACTAGGGAGGTGGATCAGGGGATGGCGGTGGACATGGCCTATCTGGACTTCAGCAAGGCCTTTGACACTGTGCCACATAGAAGACTATTACACAAACTGGGGAATATGGGTGTGGGCAGGACAGTAGTGTGGTGGGTAGGTAACTGGCTGGGTGGCATGACACAGAGGGTGGTGGTAAATGGCTGTCACTCCACAGAGGGAAGAGTGAACAGTGGGGTACCACAGGGATCAGTGCTGGGACGGTCCTATTCAACATCTTCATCAGTGACATTACTTGGGACCTAGAAGGCAGAATTTCACTGTTTGCTGATGACACAAAGCTCTGTAACAGAGTAGACACACCAGAGGGTGTAGACAGAATGAGAAGCGACCTGCAGAAACTTGAAGAATGGTCAGGGGTTTGGCAGTTGAAATTCAATGCAAAGAAGTGCAAGATAATGCATATGGGGCACAAAAAACCTGGCACAATATATCAGTTGGGGGGTGAGGATATAGCATGCACCAAGCAGGAAAGGGATCTTGGGGTTATCATCTCTGATGACCTCAAGGTAGGGAAACAGTGTGACAAGGCAGCAGGTAAAGCAAATAGGATGCTGGGATGTATAGGCAGGGGCATCACCAGCAGGAAAGGGAGGTCATAATTCCGCCCTACAAGACACTAGTGAGGCCCCACCTGGAGTACAGTGTACAGTTCTGGAGACCATACCTACATAAGGACATAGACAGGGTAGAGAAGGTTCAGAGGAGGGCAACAAAGATGGTGCATGGATTGCATCAAGTCCTATGAAGACAGGTTGAAGGAACTGAACATGTACTCCCTGGAGGAGAGGAGGAGAGGGATATGATAGAGACATACAAGTATCTTACAGGGAGGAACAGGGTGCAGGAAAACACTATTTTAAGCGAAAAGATGTTCCAGGACTAGAGGGCATAGGATGAAGTTGGAGGGAAGACGATTCAGAAAACATGAGAAAGAATTTCTTCACAGAATGGGTGGTGGACAAGTGGAACACCCTGTCAGAGGAAGTGGTGGGGGCTGAAACAATCACGGGATTTAAGAATGCATGGGATAGACATAAAGGAATTCTGGAGGTCAGGGGTAAGGGGCAACAGACTTCTAGGAAAATAAACTGAACTTACAAGCTCAAATGGGCAGACTGGGTGGGCCATAGGCCCTTATCTGCCGACACTGTCTATGTATCTATGTATCTATGTAGTAAGAGAGATTATATCCATTGCCTATTAAGACATCTAAACAATATTTGAAAATGCTTTTAGTTTCACTGATGACGACATGAAGTGGTAATCTGTTCCATGGGCTGATTACTCTAAGAGTAAAAAGGTTTTTTCAACTAGAACACGAAAATGGTTTTTGTACTAATTGCAAGGGATGTCCCCTAATATTGTGATTGTAGTTTTTAAATGCTAATCCTAATTCACATAAAAGATACGGATCTTGAACAATGTCATATAATAACATGAGATCTCCTCAAAGGCGACGTATGGATAAGGGCATAAGTTTTAGAGTGTCTAATCTATCCTCATATGAGTCATTGTGTAGCCCAGAGATGTTTTTGTAAATTTTCTCTGAACTGACTCTAATGAAAGGATTTCAGATTTTTTATATGGACACCAGAGCTGGGATGTGTATTCTAAATGTGGTCTGGCATAAGCACGATACAATGGTAGCAGCACCTCAGAATCCCTGGATTTGATGTTATGTAAGATAGACCATACAATTATGTTGGTTTTGTTGATAATACCATGTACATGTTTGTTATAAGATAAATCGCCTGAAATTATAATACCCAAATCTTATTCGTCCAGTGTTGCTTCAAGTGGGGAACCATCAAATAAGAACGGAAAATGCAGATTTTTAGTGCCTTAATGCATTACTTTACATTTGAAGATATTTAGGGTCATGACCCAATTTTTTACCCATGAGGTAATAAAGTCAAGGTTGTTTTGCATAATATCAGCATGCGAGACAGATGCACAAGGGCCACCTATTTTAACGTTATCTGCATATTTTGTTGTAATAGAGGAACATCCTAGTGTAAGATCAGCAATGAAGGCTTGAAAAAGGCAGGGGTCCAAAAAAGAACCCTGAGGTACTGCACTAGTTACAATACCCTTAGATGATTTTTTTCCCATTAATAACTACCTGTTGAGAGCAATTCTGCAGCCAATTAGTTATCCATTTCACAATAATGCTATTTATGTTTAACTTACAAAGTTTGGTAGTTAAAGCCCAATGTGGCATGATGTCAAAAGCCTTACTGAAATCAATGAAAATAACATCACAGGGCAAACCATTATTAAGAACTGATATGTTCATAAAAACATATGAGATTGGTTAAACAGCATCTACCTTTTTTAAAGCCATGCTGCTCTAAATCAGAAGAGTCAAGAATAGGAGATATTATGTCATTAATTAGACTTTCTAACAATTTACAAATAGAGGAGGTCAAGCTTATGGGCCGGTAATTTTCCCAGTTATTTTTGGGACCTTTTTTATGAATTGGGATAACATCTGCTTCTCTCCAGTCTTGTGGGACATGTTTGGCTAGAAAATGCTCAAACATTATTTGTAAGGGAATGGAGATAGAATCAGCTAACAAAAATAACAAGTGACCGGCTATACTGTCTGGACCTGTACTATATTTACCTTTGAGTGTAAGTAATATCTTATAAATTGTATCTATAGGGAAACAGACAGGTGGGGCAACAACAGTTTCAGTTTCAGTTTGAAACAAAACATCATCATTCATTTGTTCAGTTGCACCAGTAAAAATTTTACGAAATTTAGTATTAAACAATTCAGCCATTGTTGTGGGATCATAGATCAAAGTTTCATTATAAAGTAAAGGGCCTTCTTGACATGTGGGTTTCTTTAATGAATTAATATAAGAGTAAAAATGCTTGCTGTTAGATTTATTGGCATTCAAAGCCAGGTTATATTCCCACCTAGTTTTTGCCCTTTTGATCATAGACTTACATTTTTTTTGTATATGAACGTATGAATCCCAGTTAGAGGAGGATTTATTATTTTGATATCTAATATACTTTTTGCTTTTCAATCTAATAATATTTTAATTGAATTAGTCATCCATTTAGGAACTTTATTTTGATTAACGTTTTTGATTTTAGAAGGGATGTATAAATCTCTTAACTGGCAGATAATATTCTTAAAGAATTCCCAAAAGTGTGCAGGAGAAGAACCAGCTGTGATGGAAACCCAATTAATTTTTTTGATGATATGCTTCATTGTAGCCAAATCAGCTCTCTCATACAGATATATTTTGGTGGGGGTTAGAGTTATAAATGTAATTTTGTCTTATGTTAAAAGCGACAGTATTATGGTCACTAGTCCCTATAGGGTCTCTAACCTGAATATGATTTAATATTATATTGTCATCACAAAGAACAAGGTCCAGGATGTTATTACCTCTTGTAGGGAGAAGTAAATTCTGCTTAAGGTCTAACTGAAAACATGTGTTCAGAAGCCTGTTTCCTTGGCTGGTGTTAGCACTTAAGGTCTGCCAATCTATATCACCCAGGTTAAAGTCTCCAGAGATGATTATTTTACCTATTGCTTTTGCCTCTTCTATTTCACACAGAATTGCTTCTAATATATCAACTGGAGAATTGGAAGGATGATAACAAGAGCCCAAAATAAGAACATCAGATGCAGAGAAAATTAGCTTGACCCAAATATTCTCAGTTAGTTTATCATGTTTTTTTTAATGCTCTTGGTAATATTAATTTAATTTAGCTGATTTTTGACAAATAACACAACACTCCCTCCCTTTTTATTAGTCCTATTTAGTGTATACACTGTGTAGCCTGGAATATTTTTTGCCCAAGAAGATTTTTCATTACCCCAAGTTTCACTGATAGTGATATTGTCTATACCCTCTTGACTGATTCTACATTTTAATTCATCTAATTTATGATTTAGACACCTAGCATTAAAACTTAAGCAATGCAAGTTTAGACATGCCATTGTGCTACTGGCTGGATGTTTTAGAGATGGTGACCTGCCCACCATCTCCCCCCTGAATCCAGTTTAAAAGGTAGTTAATTGATGACAGAAACTGCTTTCCCAGGATGGCATTACCACATCTACTTAAATGTAAGCAGTTGATGCAATACAGTTCAGGATGATATTCAGAATCATCCCAGTAAGTTAAACATGTCAAATTCTGTTACAAACACCATTTCCTAAGCCATTCATTTATGACTTTAATTTTGTTGTTAAGGAACGGTGAGAAATGAGGAATAGGTAAAATCTCAGAAAGACAAATTGTACAACCAATATCAACCAGTTTATTTGTCAATGCGACAAAGTCTTGTTTTATTGTTTGAATAGAATCCCTATAAATATTGTTAGCACCTAAATGTATAAATGCTATGGGGTTATCACCACAATTCTTCATAATCTCTGACAACATTATAGTAAGTTTGGATATCTTAATACCACTGAAACTTGAACTAGTTCTGTTAATTTTGTCAGGGTTGCAAATTGTCCTATCTAGATGTTTAGTTATGGAGTCACCTAAAACATAAATTTGTTGCTGGTAGGGGTCACTGAAACCATGCTGGTTGCTAGGCAATGAAGGGGGCTTCATTTGTATGCATTTTATTAATAGATGGAGGGGCAGGAGATGAACCATGAGTATTCATTTGAGATAGAGAACAACATTTAATTAATTCAGTAGGGGCATCAGTAGTTACATCAGTATTAGTTTGTGACAGAAAGCAACAATTAGTGAATTCTGTAGGGGCATCAGTAGTTACATCAGTAGAAAATGGAGAAGGGGCAGAAAAGGGTCAAATCTGTTAAATAGCTCAGTGCTGAAATGTTGAGCCTTCCTGCCCTTCTTAATGACTCTATCACCTTGGATATTGAACCAGTTTTCCTCGTCATTTTGATTGTTATTAGTAATACAGTCATCCTCCTAGCATGTTTTCTGAACGTCTCTGATGTAGATGCAGTTTGTAGCTGGGGACTGTCAGTGGCTGTTTGAATGGGGACCACAGGAGGATGGGTTGTGACTGGTGTAATAACAGTTCCACATTCTGTGTCATGGTTGACATCTAAAAATGGTGTTTCAACAGTTGCACTGAGACATTTATGCATATCAGACTGACTATTTTCAAGTGCTATTAATCGTGAATTGAAACACTTAATCATATTATGTAATTTGATGATTTCCAGACATGTGCTACATGTATAAGGCTGGACTGGTAAATCACCTGTAATCAGTGTGAACATAATACACTCAATACATTGTATTCCAATACATCCTGATGTTGTTTGAATAGTAGAAACATTGCACGCAGCCACTGTGCAGTAAATTGTTAGATGTAAAACAATGTAAAAATATTTACACAAATACACAATAAATCACAGGGTGATTTGACAACAAAAAAACATAACCCAACAGGGCCCAACCATACAGATACATGTTTTTCATCTTGCCAAGAAACCTGAATACTACAGAATGCTCTAAAGCATGTACAGACGATGTACCTTCAGACTAACTAGAAAAACTGTCATTGTAGTGGTGCAGCAGTGTATAATTTCAGTTTGTTTAAAACACTTGGTTATATTGCTAAAGGTTTTCAATTTGCTATGCATTACTTGTAGTGTGTGTGTGTGTGAGCATGTGTGCAATGCGTACCATTAAATCAGACAACTTTTATTGTGCCAGAGTAATTGCAGCAGTGTGAACCTGCTATCTACCACACCTGCATGAATTTTTTATACTGCTTTGTGGTATATTTACTGGTGGTGGACTGTTATTACTGTACACTACCCCCCCAACTGGCAAAATATATTCTTTTCCAGATTTTGATTTGTGACTTGTGAGCAGTGGTTAGATGTTGTTGTGCCTCTGCATCTGACTCTGCATCTCTTGAGTGTGCAGCACAATCTTAATCTGTCTGTGCATTTGCAGTACACCATTAATTTCGGTAGACTTTGCATTTCTTGTTACACTCTCATTTCACTTCGTCAGCACTGGGGAATTTTCTGGACACAAGACAGTAGCATTTTGGGAATGCAGATTCATTCTGGTGAATATGTGTGGCCACTATTTGCATGACGGAGTGCACCATTAATTCTGGGAGACTTTGCATTTCTTATTATGCTCTCATGTCATTTTGCCAACACTGGGGAATTATCTGGACACAAGACAGTAGCATTTTGGGGATGTAAATTAATTCTGGTGACTGTGTGTGGCCACTGCTCACATGACAGAGTGCACCATTAATTTTGGGAGACTGCATTTTTTGTTAACTTCTCATTTCACTTCGTCAGCACTGGGAAATTTTCTGGACACAAGACAGTAGCATTTTGGAGATGTAAATTAATTCTGTGTGTGATGTGACCATGTCCACTGCATGCATAACTGAGTGCACCATTAATTTTGGGAGACTCTGCATTTCTTGTTATGCTCTCATTTCACTGTGTCAGCACTAGAGAATTTTCTGGACACAAGACAGTAGCATTTCGGGTAGGCACATTAATTCTGGTGTCTGTGTGTGATGTGACCATGTCCACTGCGTGCATGACTGAGTGTGCCATTAATTCTGGGAGACTGTATTTCTTGTTGTGCTCTCATTTCACTTCGTCAGCACTGGGGAGTTTTCTGGACACAAGACAGTAGCATTTTGGGGATGCACATTAATTCTGGTGACTGTGTGTGTGGGGGAGCACTGGGGGCTGCCAATATTGTTGCCACTCCACCTTACTTCACATTAAAGTGGAATGACATCGCAAAGTAATAATTACAAGGTGAAGTAAGCCTTTCCTATTGGCCACTCCATGTAGCAGAGTGACAATGCGAAGTGGCCATTTTGCGTTCACTTCGCCAGCAGAATTAAATTTTGTTGCATCTCTAATGATGATGGCTTGCTTGATGAAGGAACAGGCATTCATGGCAGAATGGGAAAAGACATGTGACTACAAGACAGAAACTATTTAGACTCTAGTACACTCCAGATTGTGTTGTGCCTGTGTAAGGAAACAAATAATTTATGATTAAAAGAAAAAATCAAACTTTGTAAAGGATGATTACTGTCACAATTTATTTTAGTCTTTGGTACCCGGGTAAGGCCCACTAGGCACATGTGCCTGTTTTCAGGGGTGACTTGGGAGCACTGGGCGGTTAAGTGACTTATTCAGAGTCACACAATATGCACGTGGAGGTTGTGAGAAGCAAACTCAGGTCTGGTCTGCTGGATGTACCAAGCTCATTCACACCTCATTCCTCTAACCTCTAGGCTATACTGCCAGTCCATTGATCACATTGGTGATCGCTACGCCTTTGTAAATGCACAAATTTGCCCTAGACAGATTCAGATTTCAGATTTCATAATGTACTTTATTTTGTTTGTCAGTAGGCTATTACAAATCCACAACAAACATTACAAAGAGTAAAAGTAAGAAAAACAGCACAGAAATATATATAGCACACCACAGTAAAACTGCATGGCACTAAAAAACATAAAATAAAAATGTAAAAATAATAAGTAGCAGCAGTTTGGGTTCTATGCCTGGGAGCAGCTTTCATAAAATTTAGTTAGTTAGTTAGTTAAATTTCAATATCACCAAGTGCAAGGTGTTGCATCTTGGTCGGGGAAACCCTAAACACAGGTACACCCTGAGAGGGGAGGCGCTGGAGGCCTCAATAGGGGAAAAAGACCTAGGGGTCATGGTGGATACATGTATGAATAACTCTGAGCAGTGCAGGAGAGCAGCTAGCAAGGCAAACAGGATGTTGGGATGCATCGTAAGGGATCACCTCTAGGAGCAAGGAAGTGATTCTGCCGCTGTACAATGGACTGGTTAGACCACACCTTGAGTACTGTGTACAGTACTGGAGACCACACTAAGAGGGACATACAGCTCCTGGAGAGGGTACAGAGGAGGAAACAAAGATGATATGAGGGCTAGGGATTTGACGTATGAGGACAGACTTGAGGAGCTCCGCCTGTTTTCATTGGAGGAGAGGAGAGACAGGGGGACATGATTGAGGTCTTCAAGTACCTCAAGGAATAAATAGGAGTAAACATGGAGGATCTTTAGACTAAAGCAGGAGGTATCACCAGAGGCATGGTTTGAAGTTGGAAGGTGGAAGGGTGAGGGAAAAAGGAGGAGGTTTTCACTGAGAGGGTGGTGGACCCTTGGAATGCACTGCCTGGTGAGCTGGTTCAGAGATCCACAGTGGAGGGCTTCAAGAGAGGGTGGGACTGACACAGAAAGTGGATGTATCAGATGATGGCCTGTCCCGGGGGGTGGGGATGGATGATAGGGGTTTCTGGAGCACAAGGGATGGGAGGGTCTCGGCACCCAACTAAGGATCTAGGTTCAAGCAGACTCGATAGACCTTAAGGCCTAATCTGCTGGCAAATAGTATGTTAGTTATATTAAGGTTCATAGTAATGAGAAAGGAACAGAGGAGGCAGTATGTCCAAGTGAGCTCCTGCCACATTACCCACAATAGGACAACATTTTACCTTCTGAGATATAACTGTCTAGTCTATTTTAAACTGATTTTTGTCTTTACTGATAATTACTTAAATATGTAGCATGTTCCGTGGGTTAACAACTCTCTGTGTAAAAATGATTTTCTGTTATTTGTTATGAACTTTTTAGGTCTTAGCTGTAAGGGATGTCCCCTAGCATTCAAGTTATCATTTTTAAATTCAGAATGTAATTTGTTCAGCAAATAGTTATCTTGCATTATGTCAAAACATAAAAGTAGGTCCCCTCATATCCTTATAGTATCCAATGACATAAGGTTTAGTTTTTATAATTGTTCAATATGTGATAAGGTTTTTACATTATGTATCATTTTAGTTGCTTATCTTTGGACTTTTTCTAACCTTTCTAAGGTACCCTTAGTTGCAACTCCCCATACTTGACTACCATAATCAAGCAATGGCCTAACATAAGATCTATACAAGGGCATCATTACTATTTCATCTCTACTTCTGAAATTTATTTTTAGCATGTGTATTTTAATTCTCTTTGATATATATATATCTGCATGTAATGTAACAAATCACTTCTGATTTTATACATTTCTACAAATAAAATTGAACTGAACTGAACATTTTATTGTCCATAATATTCTTTCAGCATTTCTAATTTGTGCGTTACAGTGTGCATCATAAGATAATTTTTCTGTTATTGTTATTTCCAAATGTATTTCTTCACTTGTTATTCTTAAAGCAATATATTGAGAAAGTATCTGACTTCCTTATTTTGTCATCCCAGATGCATAACACAACACTTTTCAGTGTTGAAGCTCATACCCCATGTGTTGATCTTGTGTGATATTTTATCTTGGTCCCTTTGGAGTCCATCTGTGTCCTCTTGTGCTTTTATTGCCCTGACTATTTTGGTGTTGTCTGCATATTTACTTAGCCAGCTAGTTATCTGTATACCCATATCTGTCATAAATAACTGAAACAACAATGGTCCAAGAACTGAACCCTGGGGGGCTTCACTTGTCATGGGTATCTAATCAGATAGGTAACCATTAATGGTGACTCTATGATGTCTACCACTCAGCCAACTCCCAGTTCAGTTAACAATTCTATTGTCCACCTGAATGTCTATTGTCTTCTGTATTATGGCCTTATGTGGGACTTTGTCAAATGCTTTAGCAAGGTCTAATATACCAGCGTCTGACGATTCAGATATTTTTTCATGATCTGCATGCCATGAATCCATGCTGCTCACCATCTCTGAGATAATTTTCTTCTATATGTTGAATGATCATGTCCTTAATGATAGCCTCCATAATCTTGCCGAACACCAAGGTCAGACTACTAGGTCTGTTGTTTGTATCATTTGATCTGCTTCCCCTTTTGTGGATAGGGACCACTATTACTGACAGCCATTCTGTGGGTATTTCATTGTTAGATAGTACTGTCAAATACAATAGTCTTAAAGTAGTAGCTATCTGAGGTGTTAATAGCTTTAGCATGTTTGCTGAGATGTTATCTGTTCCTGCAGAGTTTGTCTTTTTTAGTGCCTTCATTTTATTATTAATATAGTCGTTGGCGATCTCAATCTTTGATGTTATATTTTTTCCAGTTTCTCCCACATAGGGGTCACTGGGTGTGAATACCATTCCAAAGTATGTGCTAAAAATGTTAGCCATTTGTTTAGTATCTTCAATCTGCTGATTATTTGATATTATAGTGCATAGTTCATTATTTTGTTTTTGCAGAGTTTACATAGTCATAGAACATTTTCATGTTAGCTTTGCATGCTTTGCTTGCTAATCCTATCTCCATTGTTTTCTGTTTTTTCTTTCTTACCTTATTTTTACACTGTTTTTGTAACTTTAGATTTCCCAATTTTCTTCTGTGTTATTTCTGTTATGTTTGTCATAGAGCTTTTGTTTTTTCTTTGATAGTGTTTTTATACTTTTAGTGAGCCATTGTGTTCTTTTCATCTGCTGTTATAAATTTTGACTTTCTCAATATGTTTGTCACATATAGATATATATATATTTTTTAAAGTATATCCCACATTACTGAGGCAGTTTTGTTTTTTAGTTCTCTTTCCCAGTTTATCTTGGATAGATCTTCTTGAACGTTTTTATGGTTAGCACACTTAAAGTTATAGATTTCTCTGCAGCCTTTATTTATTTGGCTGTATTCCAGGAGACAGAATAATACTATATTATGGTCACTATTTCCAAGTAATGGCTTTGTTTTATAGTTTGGTATATTTATATCATTAGTACTTAGGATTATGTCTAAGATATTTTCACCCCTAGTGGGGGTTGTTATATGCTGTTTAAGCTCTAGTTGCTCAGTAGTGTTTATGAATGCTGTACTATTTGGTTTTGTAGCCATCATATTTTCCCATTTTACGTCACTAAAGTTTAAATCGCATACAAAAACCACGCATCCCAATTTGCATGCCCCTTCTAATTCGCAGTTTATTTCTTCTGCATTACCTGTCTCATTGTTTGGGGGTCTATAATGTAAGTGTATTATGATACTTGATTTTTGATTTTTTAGCAAATTCTATTGTAATCCATAATGATTCTTTATTACTGTCTTCTGTTTTAATACTTTTTGATATTTGTTTGGACTTTACCAGTATATGATCTGATATATTTGCTGCTACTTCCCTTCCCCTTTTGTCCTTTCTGTCTAAGTGATATAAGTTATGTCCCAGAATGTGTCTCCCCCATTCATTGTCTGCTGTCCACCATGACTCCATGATAAAGGCCACGTCCACCATGCCGTTTGGCTTCAACAGGTCTTGTAGTTCCTCTATTTGTTTTCATAAGTGCCTAGGATTTATTAAGTAGCAGTATAAACTGTCAGTTTTTATCGTATTTTTACTGGTATGTTTTTCCTTTTTTTGTTGTTTCCATCTTGTGATGTCCTTCCCCCCTCACCCTTTAGTTTAACAGATTTGTCAAGGTATTTTGAGTGATCTTAGTTGCTAGGGTTTTTGTCCCTGTCATATTCAGGTGTAATCCATCTTTTGAATATAAATGTTTTTGTTTGTAAAAAGAATCCCAAGTATTTATGAAACAGATTAACTCCTTTCTACATCTATTTTTTAATCATATATTGATTCATTGTATTGTTTTTTTTTTTCTTTCTTCATGTCCTTTAAGGATTGATAATATTGCTGAGACAACTGGCTTCTGTCCTTTCATTTTAATTAGGTCCATTAATTCCATAATGTCATCCACAATATCTTTTTCATGGTCCTTCCCAACATTGTTTATTCCTACATGGACCACCACTGTTTGTTTGTTTATCTCTTGATGTATAACTTTGGGCAAAATATTTTTCACATCTCCTATCTTTGCTGCTGGCAAACAGTCTACCTCTCTATTTATTTTATCTGTGCCACAGATTATGGTATCAGTTTTTCTTAGAATAGAGTCCCTGATTACTAACAGCATTTTGTCCCCAGTTTCTTCCTCTGTTTCTTCTACTTCCATCAGTGGAGAATATCTATTGGTCAAAGATATTTCATCCTTACCCGTAGCTCTCCTTCCTTTTGTATTTGGCTTTGCTTATACAGTACCTCGTTCTTGGTCCCTATCTTCATCAGTTTCCATTTGACTTGTGTCATTATCCGGTTCTTCTGCATTTATCTCATTTTCTGTATCTCTTTTTCTTTTGGTGTAGCATTTACAATTTTTTGTGTGGTACCCCTTGCCTGCTGTTTAAGGGAGTTTACTTCACATATTAGCTGCCCCATTTGGATGCACTTCTGGCAGATAAATTCATTAGAACTTTGTTCTGTCATATTGTTGTGTACATCCTACAACTATAGCACCTTATTATTGCACCACCATTACATAGTAACATTAGGAAATCATCTGAAGGGTTGTAAGTCTCCATTTTTAATTTTTATTTATTAAAGAGTTTAGAATAGGCTCTCCTGTATATTTGCAATCACACTTTAAGTATTGACTGCTATTTGTCACAATTATTAGACTTACTTCTTTGGAAGCTAAGTTTTCTTGCCCTCTTCCACTTGTACCCACAGCACATGCAAGACATATGCCAAACATGTGTATCTCTGCATGTGTTTCTGTGTGAAGCACTACATGCACACCCTGCTCAAACTCATCCACTCACTCAGGCATTCCCCTTTTGTAGTTACAGACTAAGAAGTCACATGACTACCTTGGCAGAATTACCTTTAGTTTTTTTGTTTGTTATTTGATTTTAAACCCAATGCCAATATATATTGGGCAAATCCAGCAGACATTTTATGCCTGGCCTCAGAAATGAATGTTCATGTTGGTTCTGTAGCCCATTTGTAATCTGTATGGAATAAAAACCCAGCCTACTTCCTGTTTCTTTGCAGGAAACTCTGGCCCTTGTGCATTTTTAGAATTCACAAAAATACAAGTACAAAACAATAAATGGTATATCAAGAAGTAGAGTTTTTGTTGTTTAAATTGCTGCCCCATGCTCTCTATAGTGTCACACAGCTCAGTTTTTGATTTTGTTTACCGGGTAAGTGCACTAGGCAGAAACCTGCCTATTTTGAGGCATGACCCGGGAGAGTACATTGCAGGTAACATACAGTAATATGGAGACTTGAGTACAGATAATTAGAGTAACATTATATAAAATACCTAAATACAGTACAAATTCAAGTATGCAGTTATACAGTAATCAAGACACAGTGGCTTAGAGCAAACAGTAATAACCTAGAGCAACAGAACAACAATGAAAGACATAAAGAAGAAGTGCTAATCCCTTGAATAGCATAAACAATAATGAAGGACAAAGAGAAGAATTGCTTGGTGTGCATAATAGCTAGTTTGCATGGAGCATCAAATGAAAATGATGGTCAACTAGCCAACTAATACAAAGGACATAAGAGTCATAATAGAATAAGATTATTCAAGTAGGTTATGGAAAGTGGGAGCTAACAAGACAAGTAATGATTAGATACTATATGAGATAAGATCGAGTTTAGTAAACATGTGAAGTTATTGCATGTAGAAGACCAATCAGAGACACTCACAGAGGAGAGTGTAAGAGGCAGTAGAATAGCAGAGGGAGTGAAAAATGAGGATAGTAATTAGGCTTTGAAGGATCAAAAGCATGAACATGCATCATAAGATCTAAGGTAACAGAATAATTATTTTTTAAAGAAAAGGTGGGATACTGAGGTACAGAAGTGATAGGGTAAGGAATTCCAGAAGCTGGGGGTAGTGTGGGCAAATGCTTTGCTGCCCATCTTAGTGGAGAATTTTAGAACAACTAGCAGGGCCTGGGTGGAAGTCCATATGGAATAGGGATGTTCAACAGGAGAAAATAGAGGCCAACAAGGTGGGTAGTGAGCACTTAATGATACTGTCCTTGAAACATGCGAAGATACAGGACTGCCTAGAGGAGGGGGATAACTGGTTTAAGCATGTGTAGCATATACAGTGGTGAGTTAGACAAGGGGCAATGATGCAAACATGTGCACATTATTATAGACAATGGCCCAACTGGCATTGGCCTGAAAAAATAAGAGTTGTGCATAGCATAGCTTTGGAAGAAGAACATCTTGTGCAGTTGAAAGTCTGGCTGCAGGGGTTAAGGCATGATGGATATGGAAAGCTAGACCAAGCTTGGAGATGACAGATTTATGGATGTCATTGATATGAAGGGAGAAATCAATGGCTGGGTCAAATGTGACTCCAAGGTATTTGAAGGAGAGGGCTGAGAAGACAGAAGAGCCATCCAGACACTGGATGGCTAGATCAGGGGTGAAAATGCATGACTTTTGAGGGTATCCAAACAGCATAGACTGGGTTTTGGTAACACTGAGCATGAAACATTTTGGAGTTAGCTAAGTCTGAATAGAATGAAGGTCAGCTGTAAGTCTAGAATTGATATAATTTAAGGACTTAGAGCCAAGATACAGTATGAGGTCATCGGTGTACAGTAGGATCCTGCAGTGAAATTGGGAGTTTGGAAAGCCATTGATAAACATTGAAAAAAACAACAGACCCAGTACTGAGCTTTGAGGAATCCCTAAACTTATGGGAGTAGGAGAAGAGAGGCCTTTGTTAAATGAAATGAACTGAGAGTGGTTGCTAAGATAACTGGAGAACCAAAGAAGAGCAGAGTGAAAGAAATCAAGGGAGTCCAGCTTTTGTAATAAGAGGGGGTGGTTTACAAGATTAAAAGCTTTACTTAAGTCAATGAATGTGGCACTGGTAAGCAGGCCTTTATCCATGTGGGATTTGTCTTCACAAGTAAACTGTATAAGGGCTGTGGAGGTACTGTGATCAGGCCTAAAACTGTGTTGGGCTGGAGAGAGATTAGACTTTAGAACATGGTCTGAGACCTGAGAGTGTATGAGCTTTTAAAGAAGTTTGCTGAGTGTCAGCAGGAAAGCAATCAAGCAATAATTTGAGATTGATCTAGGGTCTCCCTTTTTAAACATCGGCACAATCCTTGCAAATTTTCAAATGGTAGGCACTGCGGAGGAGAGGAGAGATAGGTTAAATATACACATGACTGGGGTAATGAGGAGAGGGGCAGCTAGTTTAAGGATTTTGGGTTCTACCCCATCTGGGCTGGAACTTCTGTGGGGAGAGATATATTTAAGGGATTGCAGGATGTCAAGACATGATACTGAGTATAGGAGCAGGAGAGGGGATGAAGGGGGGTGGTAGAGGGAGAAGAAGTGGGATAGGACTTAAGGGATTCATAGCAAGATAAATCTGAGAAAAAGGAATTAAAGGCATTGGCAATAGTAGAGGGGTTATTACAGACGGCATTGTCAATTGTCATGTCTCAGGAGGATTGGCTTCCTTTTTTTCCTAAGAGACCATTTATGTTAGACCAAAATTTCCTGGGGTTATTTGATGTAGTTGCAAGGAGGTCTCTGTGGTATTTTCTTTTAGCAGATCTAATTTCATGTTTTCAGATTTTACGCAGGGTACTATAGGCGACCAAGTCCACATACAAGCAGGAGATTTTGTACTTAGCCCAGTGCTCCTCACCATTCTTTAGCAGGGTGAGGAGGGGATGATTTAACCATTTAATAGGCAACTCTCTAACCCTGTGTCTGGTGTTTAGAATATGTTTCATTTAAAGGGAGAAGATGGTAGAGGTAAGGTATTCAGTGGTGAAGTCAACGTCACTTGAGGAGAAAGGAGGCGACCAATTACCATGCATGAGATCTTCATGGAAGGCATCCAGGTTAAAGGCAGGGAAATCAGTTATGTTAATAACATTAGGAGGGAAGCTGGCCCGGTGGCGCGGAGGGTTGAGGCGCTGGATGCCACACCTCGCGCCACTCCAGTGACCCATTTTCGGGAATGGACGTGGGTCGCTGGGGGTCAGCAGGGGCAGGGAAGGATGGAGCATCTGGAGGACTGCTCTCCTTCCCTGGGGGGGGCGATCTTGGCACAGGCACCTGTGTGCCCCCTAGCGGTGGCTGGGGAGCAAGGTGTAAGGGCACGTACATGGGGGGAGTCAGGTGCAGATGTCTCGAGGGGCACGCACATGGGAATGTGCATGGACCACCTCAGCTGACGTCATTGCATGCATCCAGCTCCAGAGGGAGCTAAGCAGAAAATCCCTGCTGCAGCACCTACATGAAGCCACCTCGCTGTCCCTTATAGCTCTCAGTCTGACTCCAGATTCATACCTGTGTCCTGTGACACCTTGGCTGGTGGCACATCCCCACCCTGGGGGGCAAGCCAGGGGGCAGGGAGGACAGCTAATATGGGAGTGGGGATGGCGAGGGCCATGACTGGGTGGAGGACTGGTGCTGGAGCAGGACAAAAAAAAATAACATTACGAGGGAAGGAAGGGGTAGCATACAAAACACAGTAGACTGGGGAGTGATCACTAATTGAATCCACAAGAACCACAGTTTTAGTGATCCTATCCTTCATGTTTGTTAGAATCCAGTCCAGAAGTGTATGATGGGAACCTTTACTGGAGCGCGAGGTAGGGTCATTAATGAGTTTGGAGAGATGGGCCTTGCTAATGATGGCTTCAAGGCTATTTATGCTAGGCTAAAGCCAATCAAGATTAAAATCACCCATGATGGAGACTTTCTGTTTTTGAAAAACCAATAGGATGTGGTCAACTAATTCCGGCAGCCCGGGCATGCCTTTTTAGGAGGTATATAGACACACAATATGTGGAGCCTTTTTTGCACCACCAAGAAGCAGTTGAGAGTGAAGTAGTTCACAAGATTGAAGTGTGAGAGAGGGCAAGAGAGTGAAATTTAGGTGGAACTTAAAAAAGGGGCCAGGCTACACCCCCCCTTTTGGATGAGGGGTGGTCAACATGCATCATACTAACCCCAGCGATGCAGCACATATTGTCTGGAATTGAGGGTTTTAACCATGACTTGGAGGTGGCCAGGATGTCCAGGTTATGAAGTGAGGCCCATGCTTCAAGTTCGGGGAGGATGGCCATCAAACACCTGACAGTAAGGAGTAGATTTTCAGACCATGGCCTTGATACCAGGAGTGGGAGCTGGCTGGCATAGGTGGGCTAGGAGGGGGCAGGGGTCCAGGATTAGATTCTACATCCCCTGACAGGGATATAGATAGGGTAGTAATCCAGAGGGAAGCAAAAACAATAGCCATGGGCATTTGGGAGACAGAAATGTATCTTTTCCTTGAAAAATACCTAGTGAGGAAGCCAAGGAGCCAATGACTTTCACACAGTTTTGTGGGGAAAGACTGTGCAGCTGTGACCAGCATGTTAGAGAACATGAAGTCATCATGGTTGGACTGTAGTGGGGTGGAGGTTGGTCTGGCAGGGGGAATACAAGAGACTAGAGCAAGAAAGACACAGATAACGAAAATATAGGCTAGGACACAAGGAGTAGAATGCATGGGTAGTGCAGCAGACAGCAGGTATAGCAGAAGTGATAAAAAAGAGGGGTTAAGTTCATTTCAGTGGAAGGACGGCAGAAAATTATATGTGCGATCCGACCAATGGATGCTGACTCCTTTAATGGTGATGTATTATACAGGCAGCAGACATTAAATGATATAGATACAGGCAGGGAGTTAAATATCAGAGGTTATAAAAAGGTGGATGGTTATTGCCAAGGACTGCAGGAGGAATTTCAAACCTATTTCTGTGACAGCAGGTAGCTGGTATTGTGAGGTGGATAGTTCATGGATGGCAGGCCTGCAAACGAGGTAACAGAGTAAGTTTATCAGCAGCTCCAGTGGAGTAGTAGATGTAAAGGGCAGAAATAAAGACAGAACTACTAAATACCATACATATCCAACCCCTGTATATCATTAGTATTAGACTGGGGATAGATAAAGAGCGCAGGACTAGAAGCAACCAAAGAGCGTAGGTAAAGAGGGAGGTTGGGGCATATCAATAACAGTGTGCAACAGGGTGCAAAACTCAACTAATTGGCTCTTGACATTGTCAATCCTATAAATGCAACACCAGCTTAGGGTGGGATGGTGGCTGGGGAAAGTGGATGGGAAATGCTTTGTGCGGTACTACTTCTTTGTGCTGCTGTATTCTTTATCTGGGTCTGCTGTTTCTGCAGGGCACTTGGTTCATAGAAGACAGGTACTGCCAGTAGCCCTCATGACCCTCCTATTGCTTGGTAGGCAATCTGTTCCCTATGAGGAGAGCTGCAGAGGAGAGTGAGAGAGTGTAGGTAAGGCAGGAGGGGTGGGCAGGCTAAGTTACAAGCAGGTAGGAGGAGCAGGGAGAGACAAGTGAGGAGCAGAAACACAGAGGGTTACAGACTGGCCCTGTATGCTAGAAAACTGTGTACATAGCTTGACTATTCTGAGGCTTTTGCCTATAAACAGTAATACAGTCTTTTACTAGCGCAGGTAACAGTCTTTAAATAATGCTAGAGGTAGGAGACTGATACAGTTAGAACAGTAAAATGTTCTTATACTAGCACAGATAGCAGTCTTTCACTAACACTAGAGGCAGGAGCCTGATTCAGCTAAAACAGTAAAACATTTTTTTAATAACACTGGAAGCAGTTTTTTGTCTACCACTGGGGACGGGACCCTAATTAAGGTAAAACAGTACAGAGTCACTCTGCTGGCCACAGTGTGCACTTAAAAGCATCTAAAATCATGGTGCCAGAGAATAACACATATAATTTACTCTTAAGGTAACCTCCTAAACAAACACAAAACCCTACACTACAGAGAGTGAGAATTCTGTGAAAATACAATCAGTGAGTCCTGGCTGATTTAAAATAGCACCAAACACCAACAGCTTTGTGGTCTGCTCCTTTGTGCTGCTGTATTCTGTACCTGGGCTGGCTGTTTCTGCAGGGCGCTTGGAGCATGGAGGGCAGGTATTGCCAGTAGCCCTCACAACACTCCTATTGCTGGGTGACTGATCTGTTCCCTGTGGGGAGAGCTAGGCTGGTTGTTTCTGTAGGGTGCTTGGTGCATAGAATATAAAGGATCAGCATTTTGGCATCCTTTACATTAATGGGTTTCAGTAATCTTTCCAAACAGTCTTGTAGGGGTGACTTGTATACATTTATAACAGCATCCAAATATTTTGCTCTCCACTTAGAATAAAGAGGACAGCTGAAGATTGTATGAAATATATCTTCATCTTAACCATTTTTACAAAAACATTTGGTATCCAATTTGTTCACATGAATCAGAAATCATAGGAGTTTACAAATCATAAGCTATCAGCCATTGTGACTTGACTGTTTCGAAAAAATCTCCTCAAATCCCACTCTTCCTTTTGCCTCTACAGTACATGTACATCTAGTACTCAACAACAAATCTATTTACTTGATCAACTAAAGCCATTAAACTATACTACAAAATAAAAATGAAGTGCAAGCAATCATGATAAAATACATTCTGATATATATAAATACATTCAATTTTGATTATACAGTTTAGAGTTCTAGAACAGTATCAAGAATTAATCTATAAAACTTAGGTTACATTCTAAAACAAGGACAGAGATTCAAGTAAAAAGAAAGAGATCCCAAATACAGTTGTCTTTATTCTTAAAATTAAGTTCATTCCATCTTTTGTCCAACAGAAATGTAGTTAACAAAAATGTTGCTACACTTTCTAGTGTGTACTTCTCTTGAGAGGTGAAAAAATACTCAGTTATCTTTTCAAGAGGGAGACTGAGACCACCTAACAAACCACCCAACCATTTTTTAATATTGGTCTCAAATGGAGGACACAATAGTACAACATGCTTTAAATCATCAATTAATTTTGCCCCACATTTACAATGAGGAGAAATAATATTATTTTGTTTTTGCCTAAATTGGTAAATTGCACGTAGTAAGTTTCTGTTGTAAATTTACACATCTAGTAGTCTTTTAAACTTGTCCATAGAAGTACTCTCCACAATTTTTACCAGAAGGTTGTTCCATTCAGAGATGACCCACTGTTTGAATCATTGCTTCCTAATATTACCCCTAAAACCTTCTCTAAGGTTCAGACTGTGTCCTCTAACTGATATTCTTTTTATCAATCACAAGCATTCTCATAAATCTGGTTTGTTAAATGCTTTGTACACTAGACAAAGATATCCCCATAATCCCCTATATTGCAGTGAGAACATATTCAGCTCTTCCAACCTCTCCCCATAGGTCATACCTCTGGTACTATGCACCATTCTGGCTGCCTTCTTCTGCAAGCCCTCAAGTCTCAATATACTGTAGATGCTCCTTTGTCAGGTGCTCAGAACTGCATACAATACCCTGCATGGGGCCTAACCAGAGATTCACAGAGAGACATCAATACACTGCTGTGCCTACTTTTGATGTTTCTACCTATGCAGCCTAATATTTCATTGCCCCTTTTTAAGACCTCCCTGCAGTACATAACAAATTTTAAGTTGTTTTAGACTGTCACCCCAAGATCTTTCTACACCTTAGTCTCTTTCCGTTCATTCCCATTTAGGAAGTAGTTCACTCTTATATTATTTTTTTACCAAAGTGCAAAAATAAACCCTTAATATTGGCCCACCTTGCTAACAAATCGATCTGTTTTTGAAAATTATTGGCTTCTGTATTGGAACTGACCAATGCCCCCATTTTAACATAATCTGCAAACTCAATAAGCCATGAATTCTCTCCACATTCCAATAATGTCACAAAGATGTTAAAGAGTGTTGAACCTAGGACCATGCTCTTCGGAACCCCACTCATGACCTCGGCCCAATCTGAATACTGGCCCTTAACTGCAACACATTTCTTTCTATCACACAACCATGATGCAATCCATTTGACAACACAAGAATCTATTTCTACATCCTCCAATGTTATCAGAAATGTCCTGTGCTACACAGAATTCACTGATCCAGTGCCCTGCTAACTGGCTCAAAGAAACTTGTCAAGCCTATAAGATAAGACCTTCCTTCCCTGAAACCATGCTGATGCATATCACTTTGACCAGTAAAATTTGCAAATCTTTAGTATATTCTTTTATTAATTTGCTAAATATAGGAGTTATGCTGACTAGCCTATAATTGCTCATCAGACCCCATTCCCATTTTTGGAATATTGGGGTCACATGTGCCAGCCCCCAGTCCTCCACCACTACACTACTAGCCAGTGAACTTTGAAAAATATCAAGAATGGGGGACTTATTTTGTCAGCTATATTCTTAAGGAAGGCAGGATGTAGAACATCTGGCCCCTGAGAGTTATGTAGGTCTAAGTTCCTGATTCTGTTTGCTAGATCCTTTTCTGTTATTCTGATTTTACATCATTCTTTTGTGCAATCTTGTAAGAAAATCTTCACATCCCTGGGCTGATTCACTCTGATTAAGTACCCATTAAGTTAATTTGCCATAGTATCGCAATCTGGAGTTGGCTCCACATCCAACAGTAGTGGTCCTACTTGGTTTTTGAGTTTGTTGTAGCACGCAGGCGCAGATGAACTCATTGGTATAAGTTGCTCCACAGGGATGTGCCCAATGGAGAGCTCCATTTCTAGTGACAGGCGAATCAGTTGGCAGGCTGCCAAAGGCTCGCTCTCAGCTGTTCAGGCTGGGCGGGACAACTTTTCAGGGTCTGGAATTGCATCAATAGTGGCGTGGCTCTGGTCCTTTAAACTTGCATTCTTGTGTTGCATTCCTGCATTGCACGTTCACACTGCTGTAGTTTACAGCAGTGTAAACATGCTGAGCCAAGCCTTCCCCCACATAGTTAAAAAAAAAAAGATGGGGGTGCCCAATCCCCCTGTTGGCATGCCCCCTCCTCCCAGTTCATTTGCCAACAGAGCAGTCCATTATCCATCAGCATAATGTCTCCCTCCCCGCAATTTGTCCTGTGCTGCTTCACAAACCGACAGGGGTGCCCAATGCCCCTGTTGGCATGTTGCCTCCCAATTAATTGCCTGTGGGGGAGCCCACTCCCTGTTGGCATAATGCCCCCCCATTACTTGTATGCCGAGGGGGGGTGCCTAATCTCCCTCAGCTCTTGCTCCCCCAATTTGTTGTATGCTGATGGGGGTGCCCAGCCCCCCATTGACTATAGACCCCCCAACACTCAGGTGGTATGCTGGGAGCCCACCCCAGCATACCAAATGTCCCTGCAAAAAAAGAGAACCTTCCTGTGATGTTATGTTTTTTTTTAAACCTGTAACACAGAAAACGATACCTAGTTGAGTCCAGTTGTCCTTGCGACCCATGATCACTCTCTACGCATCCACCTCACCACACCCCCAATCCATATTTACCTCCAGTGCCCAGCGTGACAATATTCGGTGGACTGGGAACACGTCTGCACTATTCAAAGCTGACCGTGAACTGAAGAAATGCCAGTAAGCTGTATAACGGCATAAACAGGTTTTTTTTAACTTTAGTGCATATCTCAGGCATTTTTTGGATATTTTTGACCAAATTTTCAACATAGGCTGTTTGACAGCCCACCTCATGAACAGTTGCACTGTTGTTTTGTTACTCGGTCCCAAAAGGTGATTTTGCGGTCACTGCACAGAATCACCTTTCAGGACTGATTAACAAAATGACACTGCCACTGGTCATGAGGTGGACTCTCAGAAAGCCTATGTTGAAAATTTGATGAAAAAAATCCAAAAAATGACTGTTTTATAAGTGTGTGTTGTGCAGTTTCTACGCACACACATAACTTCATGAATTTGCAATATTTTCACTCCAGATTTTCAACATTGGCATTTTTTACACCTCCTTAAGAACAATATAGCTGTCATTTTTCACATCCTGGCCAAAATGTGTTTTTTCACTTCTGGCGCAAAATAGCAAGGTCGCTGTGGGAAATCAATGTTCAGCACAGAGTACGAAAATTACAGTGACACTGTTCATGAGCAGAGATCTCAAAATACCTATGTTGAAAATTTGGTGGCAAAAGTCCATACAATGACTGTGTTATGAGCATGTGTTGCACAGTTTCCACACACACATGTAATTTCATGAATTTGTAATATTTTCACTCCAGATTTTCAACACTGGAATTTGTTTACACTTCCTTATGAACAGTAAAGCTGTCGTTTTTAACATCCTGGCTGAAATGTGTTTTTGCACTTCGGGCACAAAATAGTGTGGTTGCTGTGGAAAATCTGTGTTCAGGACAGATTACGAAAATCACAGTGAAACTGCTCATAAGCAGAGATCTCAAAATACCTATGTTGAAAATTTGGTGACAAAAGTCCATATAATAATGACTGTTAATAGCGTGTGTTATGCAGTTTCCACACACACATATAACTTCATGAATTTGTAATATTTTCACTCCAGATTTTCAACATTGCCATTTTGTACACCTCTTTATGAACAGTACAGCTGTCATTTTTCACATCCTGGCCAAAATGTAATTTTTCACTTCTGGTGCAGAATAGCACTGTCTCTGTGGAAAATCAGTGTTCAGGACAGATTAGGAAAATCACAGTGACACTGTTCATGAGCAGAGATCCAAAAATGCCTATGTTGAAAGTTTGGTGACAAAAGTCAATAAAATGACTATTTTATGAGCGTACATTGCGCGGTTTCCATTCACACTGATAACATCAAGGATTTGTAATATTTTCACTCAAGAGTTTCAACATTTTCAGTTTTTCACACCTCCTTATGAACAGTACAGCTGTCGTTGTTCACATCCTGCCCGAAATGTGTTTTCGCACAATGGTGTGGTCTCTGTGGGAAATCAACATTCAGAATAGAGTAAGAAAATCATAGCGACAGTGTTCATGAGTAGATGTCACAAAATGCCTATGTTAAAATATTGGTAAAATTATTCCACTAAATGACTGTTATGAGAGTGTGTTGTGCAGATTCCACGTATGCCCGTATGTTCGAGCACTTTAATATTTTCACTCCAGATGTTCAATGCTGCCTTCTCTTCACACCTCCCTATGAATGGTACATCTGTAATTCTGACATCCTGCCTGAACTCTGTTTTTGCACATCTGGTGCAGAATGGTGCAGTCGCTGTGAGAAATCAATGTTTGGGACAGATTAACAAAATCACAGTGCCACTATTCATGAGCAGAGTTCCCAAATGCTTTCATGAGGTAGGGGTCACAAAAGTCCATGTTGAAAATTTGTAGTGCAAATACCAACAAACACCCAGGCATTAGGGTTTCTAACCATAACATCCCCCCCAACTCAACCCATGGTGGGACTCCAGTGCCCTCATCTTCTTTGAACTGCAGACACATCTTCACTCTTCAAAGCCAGATCATGGACTGAGGAAACAGGCATGCACTTCACTGTATTACAACGGGAATGTGAACTTGGTAGCATAACTTGTTCTTTCTGCTGGGGACTGCAGTCCTACTAATCTGTGCATACCAAGATCAATTCCAAATGATGAACTTTGGCATTGACAAATGCTTGTTTCTTTTTCACACCCCAATGTAGTTGAAAAACTCCTTTTTGTTATCTTTGGTTTTAGTTACCAAATTTAGTTTGCACTTACTTTTAGCTCTCTTAATATGTTTTTCACAGTCCTTGACTTTAGTTTTTATAATTAGCCCATGTATGTGTTGTATCCCTTATTTTGGCAATGGTATATGATCTTTTTGTTCTTGATTGCTTTCCTGATATTTTTGGAAAACCAGGATCCTATCCTTACTGTTATATTTTTGTATAGTAGGAATGAACTCATTTGCACATTCCCTCAATTACAACATTAACTTATTCCATTTTTGTTGGAGTGTTTTACCATCAAAGTCTATTTTCCAATTCCATAATTCTAGTTTTTGTCTCATTTTATGATAACTGGCCTTATTGAAGCACTTGATGGTTGTGGCTCCACCCTGTCTGAAGTTATTAAATATAAGGTCAAATTGCACCATATTATGATCACTCCCAAGAAGCAGCTCTTTTACAACACATGCTCCAATCTGCTCTTCCATATTGGACAAAACCAATTCTAGTATATGATCTGCCCTGTTGCTATTTGTCATAAGATTTACAAGGCCTAAGTCTTTCACTGTATCTAAGAAGTAGTTTTCAGTGTATGTATTGGATGTTTTATTGAACCAATTTATCCCTGGGAGATTGAAATCACCCAGTAATATTAACTTGCTATTATCACATTTATCTTAGGTAGCACTGAAAAATTTAATACACTTATTTACACTTAAAGATGGTGCCCTGTAACAGAATCCTACAGTAATTTTTTCAGTATATAGTGGAATCAGTTCAATACATAATTGCTCAAGAGGGCCTATATTTTCATCAAATATTAGTCTGGCTTCAAGACCCTCCTTAACATATATGGCCAATCCCCCACCTTTTTTGTTTGTTCTTTCTTTGTGGAACAGCTGAAATCCAATTATTTATATGTCTCAGTCCTGGATGTCCCATCATGTTTCTGTAATAGTGCACAATACTATATTCTCGTCATATAGTATATATTCTAATATATACTTTTTGTTCCTTAAACTTATTGCATTAAGTAGAAGTGCCCTCCACGTGTGTGATTTCCCTATTCCTTGGTGTTTTGCGTAATGTTTATTGTACTGTTACATCTTGTCTCCTTCTCTATTCCCACCATTTTGTAGCATAAATATTTGGTCATTTTATTGTTTATTCTCTGGGCCAATAGCCTTGTGCCAGCCTTCTTAGGATGCAACCCACCACTACCGTAGAGATTATCTTTTTGCACATAATGACTCCAGTTATCCAAAAAATAGTAGTTCTCTCTAATACACCATCTTTTAATCCAGCCATTTAATCTAATTATTTCTGTATTTCTATCTCTTCCTGCTCTTGGTACTGGCAATATTCCACACACAATCACATTTTCTTTTCTAGTCTTTATTTATGTGTCCAGTTTTTCAAATGTTTTTGAATCTCTGTTGCACTATGCCTCTTTATGGCGTTAGTTCCTATGTGTAATACTACAATTGGATCCTTGGTGTTACTTAAATAATCATGTAGTCCTTTTAATATATCCTTTACCCCTGCTCCTGATAGGCTACTTATACTTGCTGTGAGTTTTCTGTCTTTAAAGATTAATTGATCTGTGAATTTTTAAAATGGAGTCCCCTATTACCACTATGTCCCTTTGATTATTCTGTCCCCCCCCTCTCCACCAAGCTCTGGTCCGGTTCTGAATTACTTCCAGCATTTGTTCTCATGAATTCAGGATTTGAATGACTAGTAGCATTACAATCATTTGCATTGCCATTAGGGTCCTTTTGAGAAGCTGGGCTACTGGGCATTGTTGGCATGTCTGTTTGTCTATTTGTTGCATTGCCCTCCTGGGATTGCCTACTCAGTTGTTATTTTAGTTGCTACCAATGGGCCCTTATTGTTTATTGTCCCTTTTTCAGTTACGTGAATTATCTGATCTGTAGTTTCCACTGTGTCATCTATCATCATGCCCTCCTCTTCTAGTCACTGAAGAGGGTCAAAGGAGTTACTAGTCACTATTGGAACAATAGCATCTCTACATCTTCTTTTTTGTGATTTGTTCTGAACTAAGCAACAAACATCCTCCTCCCCAACTTTCTCCCCTGTTAGACTTTGGTCTCCAGATAGTTGTTTCCTTTTTTCCCCTTTTTTTTGTTTGTCACCAGTGTTTGACCTATACTGTCTAGTTTGTCAGTGCCTGTCTGCAAGGGCTTAACATCGTTGTGGACAAACGTTTCCAGTTTTATAATTTCTATCTGAATTTTACATTTTTGTTTTAGCTGTTTAAATTCAGACTCTAACTTGGTAAGTTACTTACACTTTTTACATATATAATTAGGGTCCCCTTCCCCTTTAGCATACATTTCACAGACCACACATTTCACTGGTAATACTGTATATATCATATCTGCCATTTTTCCTAGGAGCTACTGTATACTTCTTAAATGTTAAATATGAGACTTACCTTTCAGTACTCTGTCTCCATCCTCCCTGGCTGACACAGCAGACATAGCCAAGCTGTTTGCCTTAGCTGTGTCACCTTTGCTGTGCTTTGTGACTTCTGCGCTCGCAAACGCTCACTACTTTGCAGGCACCTCTCTGGTCTGAGGGAAGAGGTTGCCTGTCTCTAGGCTGACCAGGCTAGGATTCGTGAAACCTCTTCCCCCACTCGGGGACCACCAGGGCCACCACCATTACCTCAGAGACTGCCAAGAAAGAGGAGCAGTTGGACCAAGGTGGGCTCAGGGAGGGAGAGAGTGGTAGAACAGATGTGCATCCCTCCAGTTGTACCGCTCCACAATTCATGTGCTGTTCTGGCAAAAAGTGGTTCCTCTATGGAGGCACCTGCAGTGGAGACCAAGGAGGATGCTGGGAACCTCCACAAAGAAGACCCATAGGAGGGTGGCATGAGACTCCACAGGGGAAGGAAACAACTTCTGCTGGAGGACTCAATCATTAGGGGGGTAGAAGTGGGGGAGGAAGGGGATAGGGAGATAACGTTCCTGCCTGGTGCCACGGCTCAGAGGAACAGGAAGCAAATCCTCAGGATCGCGGGAGCAGCTGCACAAGGGAGGGAGCTGGATGTCATTGTCCACCTAGGGACAAATGACCTGGCTGTGAATGGGAGTAGTGCAAGAGGAGTTTGTGGAGTTGGGGAGGGGCCTTAGACAAGTAGCATGTATGGTAACCTTTTCGGAGGTGCTGCCTGTCTATGGCAAGGATGATGCAAGGGTATTCCGCACCATGAGATTCAATGCATGGTTGAAAAACTGGTGTGGAGCTCAGGGTTTTGGCTTCACTGGGGACTGGGGAGCCACCTGGAGGGATGGAGGCTTATACTGGAGCAATGGTCTGCATCTGTCCGGGGGGGATCCAGGATCCTAGGTGACAAGTTTAAATGCTTCATTGGCAAGCATTTAAACTAGCCAAGGGGGGAAGCACTGAAAAGGAGCAGGGAATCCCAGCCTCCCCCCAAAAAACATAGTAGTTAGAGAGATAAACACCAAGGTAGAGAAGTCAGTAGGGAGCAGGACAGGGGTAAATGCAGAAAAAGGCAGTAAGGACAGGGATGGGACTGAAAGGGGTAAGGCCATAAAAAATAAATGGAAGGTGATGAGTACACACCAGCCCGGTGGTGCTAAGAGTTGAGGTGCTGGACACCACACCTCGCACCATGTCGGCGACCTGGGTTCGGGAATGAACTTGGGTCATCAGAGGTCAGCAGGTGGAAGGAGGACTGAGCATCCCACTGGATGCTCTCCTTCTTCGGGGTGGGATTCCAGGGGTGCTAGTGTTGGAACCCACTAGGGAGGGAGCAATCTTAGACCTGGTACTCTCAAATGGGGAAGAAGAAAGGATCTCAGATTTAGAAGTGGGTAGCCATCTGGGAACAAGTGACCACCAAACATTGTGGTTCACAATAAACACAGCCACAGAGTCAAGCCATACAAAAACAAGAGTACTGGACTTTAGGAAGACTGACTTTGGGAAAATGAAAGCGTGCCTCAGAAAAGCACTAGCAAATGGGCAAGAAGGAGGGGTGGATGAACAATGGGAAATAATCAAAACAGCCATCACAGAGGCAACAAGTCTTCGTGTGAAGCAAATCAATAAAACAAAATGAAGGGAAAAAAACACTATGGTTCTCAAAAGAGGTGGCAGGAATGGTTAAGGAGAAAAGGATAGCATTCAGGAAATATAAGGAAACACAGAAGGAGCAGGACATAGAATCTTATCAGTTAAAGCAGAAGGAGGCAGGGAAGACAGTCAGAATAGCAAAAGCACAAACTGAGGGAAAGATAGCCAACTCTGTTAAGAAGGGGATACAACCTTTTATAGGTACATTAGAGACCGAAGAAAGACCAAGGGGGAGATACAGAGACTTAATAAAGGGGAGGGAATATGGGCATAGGGTGACAGTGAAAAATCAGGGATGCTGAATGAATATTTCTTCTCAGTATTCACAACGGAAGAGGAGGGGGAGGTACCTAAACCAAACAAGAGAGAAACTCTGAATAGGGGAGTCGATACCAGTCCATTCACAGAAGAAAGGGTTTTGAAAGAACTCTTGAAACAGAGGATGGACAAAGCAATGGGACCTGATGGGATTCACATAAGAATTCTAAAAGAACTAAAGGTAGAACTAGTAACACCACTGACTACTCTCTTTAACAAATCATGGGAGGATGGGGTGGTACCTGAGGACTGGAAGAGGGCAAATGTGATTCCACTTCACAAAAGTGGGAGCAGGGCAAAGGCAGGAAACTACAGACCAGTTAGTCTGACTTCAGTGGTAGGGAAAATGATGGAATCACTTCTGAAGGAAAGAATTGATGAGTACCTAGAGGCCAGTGGGGCACAGGACCCAAGGCAGCATGGTTTCACAGCAGGAAGGTCATGTCAGACGAACCTAATAGATTTCTTTGACTTGGTGACCAAAGTAGTAGACCAGGGAGGGGCTGTGGACATGGCCTACCTAGACTTTAGCAAGGCATTTGTCACAGTCTCACACAAAAGATTAATATACAAGTTAGCCAGCCTTGGAGTGGATCCCAAGGTAATAGCCTGGATAAAAAACTGGCTGAACAACAGGACACAAAGGATAATAGTAAATGGAATCCACAGTGAAGAAAGCAGGGCAACTAGCGGGGTACCACATGGTTCGGTACTGGGACTGGTCCTCTTTAATATCTTTATAAGTGATATTGGAGCGCACCTGGAAGGAAAGGTATGTCTCTTTGCAGATGACACAAAGATCTGCAATAGGGTTGATACACAAGGTGGGGTGGAAAGTATGAAAAGGGACTTGGCAAGGTTGGAGGAATGGTCAAATATGTGGCAGCTCAGATTCAATGCAAAGAAGTGCAAGATAATGCATCTGGGAAACAAAAACCCAGGGAAGAGTACACAATGGGGGTGATTTAATAACAACAACAAAAATCAAAAGAGTTCTAGGAGTAAATATATCAGATGACCTAAAGGTAGGCAAGCAATGTGAGGAGGCAGTAAGGAGGGCCAGGGGTATACTGGGATGGATAGGGAGAGGCATCAACAGTAGAAAACAGGAAGTTGTTATCCCTCTGTACGGACAGTTAGTGAGACCCCATTTGGAGTACTGAGTGCAATTCTGGAGACCCCATCTCAGCAAAGATATAGACAGAGTGGAGGCTGTTCAGAGGAGGGCAACCAAAATGGTGCAGGGTGTACGCCAGAAGACATACGAGGAGAGAGACTAAAGCAGCTTAATATGTATACCCTTGAGGAAAAGGGAGAGGGGGGACATGATAGAAATGTTCAAGTATCTCAAGGGAAATAACAAAGTACAAGAGGGTAGCATCTTTCAGAAGAAGAGATGTGCAAGAACAAGGTGGCACAATTTGAAGATAGAGGGGGGACGGATCAGAGGTAATGTTAGAAAGTATTTTTTCATGGAGAGGGTTGTGGATGCATGGAACAGCCTTCCTGAGGAGGTTGTGGAGTCAGAAACAGTGGGAGAATTCAAGAATGCATGGGACAGGCATAAGGCAATTCTAGTGGGGGGTAGGAGGAAGTAAGCTGTTAATTAACTAGAATCTGCAGCTTATTTATCAGGTAGGGAAATGGGCAGACTAGGTGGGCCAAGCAGTCCTTATCTGCCATCAAATTCTATGTTTCTATGTCTCTACTAGAAGGAGTTTAATAGTGGAGGGACTGGAAGTAGCACTCAGCTCGCTTCCTGTACCCTCTCTACACACAAATTCCAACCAACAGGTTAAATTCATTTGTAGTGGCCTTAAAAGATCATCCAAATGTTTAGAGGGATATACAATTACCTAAAAGCACCTTTGTAGCCCTGCATTTCACTGCCAATTTTCTCTGTGTGCCAGGCACTTCCTTCTTTGTTTGTCTCCTTAGCAACATCATCTGGTGCATCCAGAGAATGTCCTCTTACACTCTAGGAGTGAGTTTTTAAAAGAACAGCCCAGCCGGCCCGGTGGTGTAGAGGGTTGAGGCACTGGTGCCTTACCTCTTCCCATGCCAGCGACCCAGGTTCGGGAACAGACTTGGGTCATCTGAGGTCGGCAGGAGGAGGATGGGACTGAGCATCCGACAGACTGCTCTCCTATCCTGGGGAGGGTTAAGGATTGCCTCGCCCAAGTAGCGGCCCCCAGTGGAGACTGGGGGCACTTGAGGAAGCAGTGCACTAGGGGGAATGAGAAAAAATGGAAAATCTGCTCTGGAATTCTAACCGAATGACGGCTGCTGGCCCCAGGCATCCCTGAAGACTCCCCAAGAAGCCACAGAATGCCTAAGCAGCTCCTGGGACTGCAAGAAAGAAATAGTGTGCTGGTGCCTCCTCCCCACTGGTGCCTTCCCCAGTGGAAGAGTGGGGACCCACCCGGTGAAGGGTCACACTGGGGCTACTCCATGGATGGCTGCAAATATGAGGTAAGGTAGTCGAAGGGGGGACAGTAGGGAAAATGTCTGTGGACCTTGACAGCCTGAAGGAAAGGCAGCTTGGGTGCATGTGGGGGCGATAAAAAGATTAACCAAAAAAAAAAAAGAACAGCCCTCCAACAGTCTTTGTTAAAAGAAATGAGCTGCTCCCTAGTCCGCAGCAGTCAGGAATCTATGAAAACAGTTAGCACTTGTTCTGTTGTAGTGGGGGGACCGGAAGTATCTCTCAGCTCACTTCCAATACCCTCTCTACACACAAATCCCAAACAACAGGTTAAAATAATTTGTTATCCCCTAAAAGATCATCCAAACATTTAGAGGGATACAAAATTACCTAAAAGTGCCTTTGTAGCCCTGTATTTCACTCCTGTTTTTCTCTATGTGCAAGGCACTTCCTGCTTTGTTTGTCTCCTTGGCAACATCCCCTGGTACATCCAAAGAATGTCCCCTTACACTCTGGAAGTGAGTTTCTGAAAGAACAGCCCTCCAACAGGCTTTGTTAAAATAGACATTAGCCCCTTCCCAGTCTGCATCATTGTTTATATCTAATGTCCAGCTTTTTCAAAGGAATCATATCAAATGTACACAATGTTAAAATTCTGCAGTCTTTGTTGTCAAGAGGCAATGTTAAATAAAATTCACACCCATAGAAATGTTAAACTTGAAATACCAATGTGCTGATTGCAAGTTAGCAATACTGGTATTCTCTAAATTGTGTGCAATTTCCAGAAGTCTTGTTTGCTGGATGAGAAGGCAATAGGATAGGAGACTTGTTCAAATAGGAAAACATATTTAGACTGTACTCAGTTAGATTCTGTGAGTAAACGCATGACGGTATATCCATTTTCCACTTCCAGTCTTACTATACCCATCATCTGTGAAGAAAATAATAAATGATTTAGTATCACTTGTCCACTGTGGTGGCTACACAGTATTGTCCATTGTCCTCTCCCAGTCTTACTATACCTGTTGGTTCCACAATAACACATCAACAATGATGTTGTCAAAACCCTCAACAGCAATGGGAACAATGCTGACTGTTGGCATTGTTACCATCTAGACAAAGTTTTTTTTACTGGCCCCCCCTCCATGGCAGGCTGTCACCCCCACACACCCCATCTCTAAATAACCAACTCTGAATTGGAGTTGGTTTGGGGGGGCCCAAACACCTGTAGTCAGAGTGCTGGTATACAGTGGACCATTAGAGCAACCCAGTGAGATTTGTCACTGTGATGGTCTTCACTGGTAAAGTGTTATTGTACTGACAGCATACCATACCGGTCACCTGCAAAGAAAAAAAGAGAAATTATTTAGTCTACTTGTCCCCTGTGCAATAGGGTGATGATCCTGGGTTTGGTATAAGAGGGTTTGCAAGTTGCTGTTTTAGATTGTGGGGAAAGAATCATGATTTTTATTTTTTCACCATTCAGCAATAATTTCAAGTGGAATAGATTTTGTTGTATATTGTTGAATTCCTGCCGAAGCTCTAGGCAAGCAAGCTCTAGGGAGTTCCTAGTGACATAAAGTACAGTGTTAGCCACGAAGAGGTCAACGCTTGCTTTGTTGATATTGCAGTCAACATCATTAATGTACATTGCAAATAGTAGGGGCCCCAGGATAGATCCCAGGAGGACTCTTTTTAGTAAGATTTTGAGGGGAAAAAGAGGTCACCATTGGCTTTTACCTTTTGTTGTTTGAATATTAGATAGCAAGAAAACCAATTCAAAGTGGTGTCATCTAACCCAAGGTTATATAGCATATGCAGTAATGGTCCATGGTCGACATTATTGAAGCTCTTGCTTAGGTCCACAAAGAGGGTACAGGCATGGTTTTTGCCATCAAGGGTGATTTGCCAGTGTTACATGAGGTCCCTGCACCCTAATTGATACCCCAGAGGTACACCGCACACTGCTAGCATTTATATAAATGTTAGACTAACATATAGGGCTAAGGACATCTACCATACAAGAGTGTCATGATGTGTATGCACATGATTGCTATATGCTTTATTTTCTAATATACAGATGTATTTCTTGCTTACAAGATGTTAGGACACTTGTGTCCTTGTAGAATTATGATATATGAGTTGGCATTGCCATCTTCTGATGCTCTGTATTACTACACGGCTATGTACAAACTGTACTTCCTTTGTTTCCACAAAGTGATGACTATAACAAAATTGTGTAATGTTATCTCAGACTGAGGAGCCACCTCTGATTTAGGCAATACGGCTCACCTCTGTAACTAGAAATGTTTCTCTCTTACAGTAACCATTGTGATTATCGTTGGTATATAATGTAAGACATTACATCTTTTACCTCGGAGACCCCAGAGATTTTTACACTCCTCGAGGTATAGGGAATACATAACATTGACTCCCAGTTCCTAAGGGTAAGAACTACTTAAGGCAACTGTGATTTTCCTTTTGTTGGTAACAAACAAGCTTTATTGCTCTTTTGCAACATGGTTTGTGATTTCTTGCATTCCCATTATTGCCAAGAACCTGAGTGAGGTTTAGACCTCATGACAATTGATGACCACATGCAGGCAATATTTGGTATTTGCAAAGTTTTCACTTATTGCTACTACTTTCCCTTCCTGAGAGGGACAGAAGGTGTGCACACCCATATCACCTCTCCTGTTTTTCACCCACTTTGTAACTCCTTGCGAAGTCTGGCTGCTCATTGGGTGTGGTCGATGTTGACTCACCTCACCCCATGGTAGTTTTGAATTGCAAGCTTACAAGTACACAGATTTAGTGCACCTGTTGTGGATTTATACACGGCACTGCACCTTTTCATAGTTTGATTTTCCATTCCCTCCCACACAATGGCCATCGTACCAAATATCTGCACATACTTGAGACTCGATGTCTCAAACTTCCTTGCCTCTCAAGGAGGATGGGCTGACTTCACACTGGACGCAAATTAATCCGACAACCCCATGCTTGGGATTTCAACCCAGTACTCAGAATTGAGACAAATAGCCAGAAAGCGTGAAGCTAAAGGGCTGTTGGTTGTGGCTCTCTGCGCTACTCTGGAAGCTTCCGAAGTGAGGTTTTGAGCCCTTGATCTACAAGTCTCATCTCTCAAGCAGGAGATGGGACTGCGAGAAACTGAATGCTTGAAAAGAAAGCAGGATTTGGAGTGTGAACTCCAGACTCTGCAGAATGAAAAGGATTCACTTTTGCATTATACTGTTCAGGAAAATGAGCAGGAAATGTGTATGTTGAAGTAGGAATGTGAAGGTTTGAGACAGGATAAGAGTCAGGCATTGCAAATGAATGATATATTAAGTAGAACTAATGATCAGATCCGTGATGAGTTGGGAGAGTTCTAGGAAGAGATAAACCAGGTGCGTAATGATTTAGGTGTAGCTACTAGGGACAATCACGAATTGAGTGCCGCGTATAGAGTATTACAGAAGTAATTACAGGATGATGTGGATCAGAATGTTGCAAAAGTTAGTCATGATGAATGTGAATATAAAATGGTGAAACTGTGCCATCAGTGAAAGATACTGGCTGATCACATCAAGGCAATGGGTGGCATATCCCCCATCTTGACTACGTCATCTGAGGAGAAGGAGTCAGATGACGACATTTCTCAGTACAATGCCCAGTCACACCCCTACTATGGTCCAGTGACCCCTTCCCACCATCCACAACATGGCAGACCCCGTCACATGACACCACGTCCCTACATCATCAACGGAATGATGACCACCATGGGTGACGCCAACATGGTGACCCCCATTATAGGGGAGAGCAGGCCCAGACCAACTCCCAATGGCACCACCGATTACCATTATTTCTGTGAATGATAGGGAAGAGATAGAGAAAATGATGGATGATGCCTTAGGCAGTGTGAGCCTACCCGAGAGAAGCAAACAGACTCTCCGAATGCAGATTAAGCAGCTGCTACAGGAGACTGCTACTCAGGAAGAAATGGTCTGGACTGTGACTGAAGCTGCAGCACAGACAGCCCTGCAAGGCACCTGAGATAATCTACCTCTGAACAATCATCCCAACAATCCCCTACAAATGGCCCACTCTGTTCAGCAGATAGCCAACAGTACTGGTCGGAGGATCCCATCTAATAACCTCAGTTGCCACTTGGAAAAGGTGCATTCTAAATGTGAAATGCTTAGTCTCGCTGTAGACTACCAAGTCCAGATCCTACGCCACACCATTGATCCTGGCCTATGGGTGAAACTCCCTGATGCTATCCGACAGGATAGCCAAGCCACCTTTGATGAAGTTGCTGCTGAACTCATTACTGCACATAACCCAGGTGTGGTAGGAGTAATGCTCGCATACCCTATGAAACAGAATGCAAAGGAAAGTCCTGCGACCTCCCACCAGAGACTTTGGATGGCCTACCAAGCAAGAACAAACCTTGCAGGAGAGGCCACGGATGCAGACCTTCTTGAGTACAAGACTTTGTTCCTTTGAAACATGATCCCTGCAGTGCGAGAGAAGGTAGAGCCAACCACCTATCACACCACAGATAAGTTTGCCAATATTCTCCAGAAGATGAAGAGTTTTTCAACTCTACATCTGTGATTCAAGCTCTGGCTCCAAGAAGGTAGCTGCTGTGGAATCCATCCCGGAGGCCACAACTCACTACATGGTGGAGGGACAGGCCCAAGAGAAACATCCCCTCCCGAAAGATAACCAACAGCCCCTGCAGGCCCAACAACAATTCTGGGTGGGAACTGGAACTACCACAAAAATAAGAAATGCTAGAAAAATAGTAATGGTAAGCAACGTAGACCAGGCTCTTTGTATAGGGAAATAGGCGATGAGAACCGAAGCCTTCGAGACCTTCTCAGGCAAGTGCGCTCCATAATAGACACTGTTCTAGTTCAGGCCCTTGCTGCAGTACGACCAGGAGGGCAGGTCTCAACAGGCCACGGGGATACCGGAAGTCCAGGCTCTCAGGCCCCTACAGGCCTGAACCTGGAAGCGGCTCCCTATATAGCTTCAGTACAGCATGGTGAAAAAGTTCACCTGAACCAGGCCCAAACGCTCTTTCAAGAGCTTCCCCATGCCTCTCCTTGTACAGATTGACAATTACAGGTCCCAGTCAATATTGTAAACAAGCTGGTCTTGGATGCAAATGGAAGACCCGGCACAGAGGCCGAGGTTGGGGGCCACCCACTTACAGTATTGCTGGATATAGGCGTGGCAGTGTCTGTATTGCATGATGACAACCCAGCCATATCACCTTGCTCCACTGGATGGAAGACCAATATGTCTGGTGTATACAGAACTAGGCTATCTGTGTACCGCTCCCTGTTACTACCGGTGACACTGGGACACCTGAAGGTGTATCACACTTTTCAGCTGATGGTACTGCAGGATCACCCTAATATTTTTGGAATTGAGTTCTTGGTGCCACATGGCTATGTGGTAGACCTGGCCAACATGTTGTTGATACAGATTCAGGGACAATACCATACTGTTGTGATTCCTGACTCACATGTGGTTGCAGCAATAGCTGCAAATGACAAAGAATATGATGTCATAAATTTGTTTAAGAACCACAAGCTTTTCCCAAAGCTCCTTTCCATCCTACAAAGGCATCTGGAAGCATTTGTCACCAACAAGCATGATTGTGGCAAGATGTATACTGCCATTGAGGTGACAGGCCCAGCCATGAGAGACAAAGGCAATGCCCTTTTCCATCTGAGGCCTTGCCTTCTCTTAGGGAAGCAATCAAATCACTCCTCAAGCAAGGTGTAATCAGGACATGCATTTCCACTGCAAATTCCCCAGTGTGGCCTATGAAAAAAAACATGGCGCATGGAGACTTACATTTGACTACAGGAGACTACACCAGGTCACCCCTTGTGCCCCAACAGTGACATCAGCACCAGATGTGCTATGACTACTGACCCCTGACCAACAATGGTTTAGTGCCCTGGACATCTCCAGTGGGTTATGGTCACTGCCATTGGCCCCTAGGAGTCAATATAAGTTTGCTTTCACCTTTGAAGGTAGTCAGTACATGTGGACCTGTTTACCACAGGGGTTCCATAACAGTCCTTCCCTATTCCATCTGCACATGATGGATGCTCTTGAGGGTTCCTCTACACCCCAGTGCCTCTTACAGTATCTGGATGACCTGTTGTTGGCAACAGCCACACAGGAGCAACATTTGGACCTCTTGGATGAATTGTTGACCTGCATTCAGAGGACAGGCCTTGAAATGTAACCCAGCAAAGGCAAAAGGATAACAGAGAAAGGCAGAAGCCCTACCTGCAAGAAGATATAGGGATTACAGGGCTTGCCACTCCCTACCAGCATGGCCACCCTTAAAAGATTTCTAGGCATGGTAAACTATTCCACAGATTTTATTTGTGATTTTGCTCATAAGGCTGCCCCTCTGTGTGAACTACTGAAAAAGGATTTTCCCTGGACTTGGGGCCCCATACATACCCAAGCTGTGACATCACTAAAGCAGACCCTGGCCTCTGATCCAGCTTTGATCAACCCCAATCCAGCCTGGCCATTCCATCAGGAATCTGTCACCTCTGACATTGCAATGTATGCAGTGTTGGCCCAGAAGGTCCATGGCACAGTACGACCCATTGCATATGCATCACAGCTCTTGACCTCAGTGGAACAGAAGTACAGCCTTTGTGAAAGGAACCTTCTGGCTACCTACTGGGCTGTCAAACACTTTTGGTATATTATTGGGTATTCCCCTCTCATCATCAATACAAACCACATCCCAACAACCTTCCTACTCTCAGAGTAAAGGACGGATCAGTCTCTAACACCAGACTGACACACTGGTCCATCCTTCTCCAGGATAGGGACATCAAGGTCCACCCAACTAAAATGCCATTCATGCTGGTGCATGGCCTCCTTTTCCAAGGAGAACCACATGACTGTACACTGCAGCCACCTGATCTACAGATCCAGGCTTTTTCCTTCCTGTTACATCACAAGTACTTGAGAACACCTCATTGTGCCACATTTTTACAGATGGGTCAGCCTCCTATTATCAGGGAGAACAGATAGCAGGAATGGGTATATTTGTGATTTACCCTTTTGGTATCACTGATAAAATTTCTAAGTGCTGCAGTGTAACATCATCACAGTATGCAGAAATGGCAGCGGTGGCCTGTGCCCTTGAGTTCATCGAGCATGGAACTAGGGATACCATCATTTTTATAGACTCTAACTAGGTTTGTTGTTCCCTTACAGAATTTCTCCCTTTCTGGCAGAAGAACTCCTTTACCTTTTCTGATAGCACCCCAGTGAAACACAAGGAACTGGTAATATACATTCATTCACTGGCACAGACATTTTCACACAAACTCTATGTACACAAGGTTAAGGCCCACTCCATACATGACCCCTATCATGCCTTCCATGACACAGCTGGCACCCTTGCTAAGGAAGGAACCTGAGGGGGGACATCTGGATGATGAATCATCCAGAAGCTAGAGCTGCCATGCACATTGCAGCCGTCAGGAAGAAACCTGAATCCTTCTCCCCTTTGAATTTGTCAGAAGACCCAGCATGCTGACTCTGAACTCAAGGATGCATTCAAAAATCTGGACAAAGGCACTGAGAAGAATCTACGTGCCCATAACCCATACCATGGGTATGAAGGTAAGTTACATTTGTCCCCGGATGACAAGCTCATTTGGTACCAACCAGATGACACCACCACAAAATTGTGGGTGGTTCCTCATCATCTTAGGTCTGAATTTTTGCACCAGGTGCATGACAACCCCACTGGTGGACACCAGGGAGTGGAAAACACACTCCAGAGGCTTAAGACCATCGCATGGTGGCCTGGTGTCACCAAGGATGTCAAACAATACATAAATAACTGCCTTGTTTGTGTGCAAAACAACCCCATCCCTACCAAAAGAAATGCCAAGTTACTACCACAAAGGCATTCTGGCCCTTGGCATGCTCTACAGATCAATTTTATTGGTCCATTTACCAATACCAGTAGAAATAACAAATACGCCCTTGTGGTAACTGATCTCTTTTCTAAGTGGGTTGAGGCTTTCCCCACCGAGACATGCACTGCAAAAGCCACTACCAAAATTATGGTGGAACAAATTTTCTCCAGGTGGGGCCTACCTCTTAAGGTGGACTCCGACAAAGGAACCAGTTTTACAGGCGAGTTGATGAAAGAAGCCCTTGCACTCCTTGGAGTTCACCAGAAGTTCCACATACCGTACCACCGACAATCATCAGGTCAAGTAGAGAGGGCCAACAGACGGACTAAGCAAATGCTTTCCAAATTTATTGAGGACAATCTAAAGGATTGGGATTCCCTACTGCCATTACTCCTTATGGCAGTTGGGGCACACCCTCAGTCACCACTCAGTTAACACCCTTTGAGGTGATGATTGGCAGAAGTATGAGATTACCTGAACACCTGTTCTTTGACCTGCACACTCCCACTGCAGATCTTGTCTCTGTGAGTCAATATGTGGAAAAGTTGAGAAAAGACCTAATACACACTCATTTGTATGCTGCAAACTACATGGGGAAGGCCCTGCAACAGTCCAAAATTCAGTTTGACAGACACACACAAGAAGTGGATTGGCAAGTTGGAGATTAGGTAATGGTTCTCAGATTTGTGCATCCAACACACTCTTTTTCCAGCAAGTGGGAAGGACCCTACCCAATTGTCAACAAGCTCAGTCCAGCAGTCTATCAAATTAGACTCATGCAAAACAACAAATTTACTGACAAATGGTTACATGCAAACCAGCTGAAACTGTATAAAGGAGTATAATTACTTTTCCTCACCCTATTGGGCAGAATAGTACTAATATTGCTAATGTTTGATTTTCCCATTCAGATACACTGACAAGATAGCTATCTTGTTCCATTTTCTCCTCATCTCAGGAGTAGTCTTCTGCATCCAAGACATAGTAAAGCACATCCTTTCTCATCTTGATCAGCCTACAACTATCCCAGAGGGAGTCTTCATCAATATCCCTGACAATTTGATTACAGTTCAGGAAGTTTCAGATGCCTACCTCACTGTCTCAGTTGTCACTCCAGATAAATCTACCCTACAAATTGAGTGGCAAACCAAGTCTCAAGAACAAATACTCCCCATTGCCAAACTCTCCAAGGGAACTTTCCATGGTTGGTCCAATGCAAAATTATGCCCAAATGGTACCTTGTCCTTGCACCAAACCTCTCTTATGCATTCAGGTTTATACAATATTATTGCCTTAATTGACCCTTCATATTGTAATATACTTTCTAAGGATTCTTCCAGGAAATTTTGTGCCATGCACAACATGGCCTCAGTTGCCATGTACTTATCTATGTTACCCCCAACTGAGAAACAACTTTTGGAATGTCTAAAACTAAACCCTGGTCCTCATAGTGGTCTCACAGCCACTGCATTACCTGGCTCACTTATTAACAGCACAATATATGTATATACCTGTTTTGTTTAATTTCACTTACTGGAATATGAAAGAATTTGGTATGTGTCATACTACTAACACATTGTTATTTTATAGTACTTTGTTACTGGATAGCTTAGCAGCTTTTCAGATTTGTAATCAAGACCCTATTGCCTGGGTATACACCATAGAACATAAAGGCAATTTTATGAGAAAACCTAGCTCTCAAAATCCTGATATGCAAAGCCATAAAAGAAACACACATGACACATCAGATGTCACTGGTGCCACAGGCACCCTTACTGGTCTCTTTGGTACTTCAATGTCTATCTGGAATAAAGCAGACATTGCTACCATCAAAGCACATTCACAGAAGTTTGAAGCTGGTATGATCAACGACATCATACCCCCATTATTGCATGGTGTGGATGGCCTTAGTCAGGAAGAAAGATACACTGTATATAATATGCATGAAATTGCTAAGGCATTTACGGACTCTAAAGAAAAAATGAATGCCCTTATTGCACAGAACAATAAGGAAGCAGATACGCAATACATTGCTAGTAAAATATTGTGCTCTGCCTATGGGTCATACATTATCACTACCATCAACAACTTCTTCCATGATCTGGAATCCAGAAGAATCCCTGGTATCATACATGATAGCTGTATCTCTAAATGGTACTGCCACCACTGCAAATCCCCTAACTGTGTTGCTATGTGTATGCTACAGTCTGTTTCAATTCTTATTTCAACTGCTAGGAATTTGGGATTTGTGACCAGGCACCCTAGCACTGGTCCTTGCTTTACATCTAAGAAATGTTCCATTAAGGATACTATGTGTCTTTTACTGTTTCTTTACCATTTTCATCCCAATACAGCTATATTCGACAAACTAGCATCCGTGCATTCCAATGGGCACCCTGATGAAGACATCTACAGAGAACACCTCAGCTTGCCACCTCTTCTGTTTTTTCATCCTCTTTTGGACACATGGGTCTTGCACATATGGACTGTTTTGCTAAGAAAGGGTATATTTATTTGTATCGATGTGACGTATTTGATGTTATTAAACCTATATGTGAATATTCCCTAGACAGTATCGATTGGTCCTTTACCATGGACGATGACATCACCACCAATGGCATAGAATATCAGGACTCAACATCTGCTCCTGACACTTCTCGACTGTACCAGAAGGAGGTTCATCGCCTATCAACACAGATTTCCAACCACACTTACATTTGCCCAGTACAACTACAAAAATGGAGACTGCCTACTGTAAAAATGCAATGTAATTCTGATGGTGAATTTTGTGTGGTAACTAATTTTAAGCAATTTACTTATGGAACTAAGTTGTGTGTTGTTACTGATCCCAACTTTTGCTTATCCCTCACTAGACAACCATTATTGGGCACATGGTTATTATCCCATTCCCCTTGTGGAACCTGATATCATTGATGGTAACCCTGATTTTCTTCGTACTCTTTCAGAGTATTTATGTTACTTTAATATACACATTGATCCTCTGACTTTAACACTGAAGTCACTTTTAGACAGGAAGGATACACACCTCGTCCACATCAGCAATAATATGACCAAAGCAATGAAGCAATATATGATCTTATTAATGATTGTGATTTTAATAGTGCACTTACCAATACTTGGTTAGAGATTACCTTTAATGGTTTTGTTATTATGCAAGCATTTTTGATATTCTTCCTCATCATTGTGCTTTGCTGCCTCCAGCGTACACTACGCCTACACTGTGAGCAGCTCAAGTTCCTTTACAAGGCTTGTGCGTCAGGTCTGTAAATGACACCTTCTCTTTCTCCACTTCCCTACTTTTGTTTGTGCTGCCCTTCTGAGGCATCAAGGGGCGAAATGTTATACGCGGTCCCTGTACCCTAATTGATACCCCAGAGGTACACCGCAGACAGCTAGCATTTATGTATATGCTAAACTAACATATTGGCCTAAGGACATCTACCTTACAAGAGTAGGTGTCAGGATATGTATGCATATGATTGCTATAGGCTTTACTTTCTAATATACACATGTATTTATTGCTTACAAAATGTTAGGACACTTGTGTCCTTGTAGTATTATGATATATGAGTCAGCATTCCCATCTTTTGATGATTTGTATTACTACACGGCTATGTACAAACTGTACTTCCTTTGTTCCCATAAAGTGATGACTATAACAAAATTGTATAATGTTATCTTGGACTGAGGAGCCACCTCTGATTTAGCCAATAGGGCTCACCTCTGTAACTAGAAATGTTTCTATCTTACAGTAACCATAGTAATTATCAGAGGTATGTAATGTAAGACATTACGTCTTTTACCTCGGAGACCCCTGAGATTTCTACACTCCTCGAGGTATAGGGAACACATAGCATTGATTCAGAGTTCCTAATGGTAAGAAGTTAGAAGGGAAGGGATCAAAGCTACAGAACTAAAAAGTAAAGGGGGAGGACAAGAGGCACTCTGGGTCACCTTGGAGACAGGGAATGACATCACAATCTGCAAAGGGGCTGTATACAGACCACCGTCTCAAGGGGAGGAAATGGACAAGAAAATGATAGAGGACATTCCCAAAATGGCTGAAAAAGGGGAGATACTGTTGATGGGGGACCTGAATATGCCAGATGTTAACTGGGTGACATGTACTGCAGCCACATCCAAGAGCAGGGTCATTCTCGATACCCTGCAGGGGGTAGGCCTTAGACAGCTAGTGTTGGAACCCACTCTGGAGGGAGCAATACTAGACCTGGTACTCTCAAATGGAGAGAGGATCACAAATTTAGAAGTCAGTAGACATCTGGGAACAAGTGACCATTGCACAGTGTGCTTCACAATGAGCACATCCATGGAGATAAGCCATACAAAAACAAGGATACTGGACTTTAGAAGGATTGACTTTTGCAAAATGGGTGAATACCTGAAGAATGCACTAGCAAAAGGCCAAAAAGGAGGGGTGGAAGAACAAAGGAGAAAAATGAAAATTGCCATCATAGTGGCAACAAGCCTTTGTGTGAAACAAAGAAAATAAAGCGGAGTAAAAAACCACTATGGTTCTCAAAAGAGGTGGCAGGGAAGGTTAAGGAGAAAAAGGCTGCATTCAAAAAGTATAAGGAATCACAGAAGGATAACGACAGGGAACTGTATCAATTAAAGCAGAAAGAAGTGGGGAAGGCAGTCAGAATAGCAAAGGCCCAAACCGAGGAAAAAATAGTCAGCTTAGTTAAGAAGGGGGATAAAACCTTTTATAGGTACATTAGGGAGCATAGAAAGGTTAAGGGAAGGATGGTGAAGAATAATAAAGGAGAGGGGAGGTGGGCAGAGGGAGACAGTGAAAAGGCAGAGATACTGAATGAATACTTTTGCTCAGTATTCACAAAAGAAGATGAGGAGGAGTTACCTAAACCAAACAATAGAAGCACTCTGGGTAGGGGGGTTGACACCAGTCCATTCACAGAAGAAAGAGTCCTGAAAGAACTCCTAAAACTCAAGGTTGACAAAGCAATGGGGCCTGACAAGATTTACCCCAGAATCCTAAAAGAACTCAGGGAGGACCTAGTGACACCACTAACCATGCTTTTTAACAAATCATGGCAGGATGGGGTGGTACCTGAGGACTGGAGGAGGGCAGATTTGATTCCACTTCACAAAAGTGGGAGCAAGGCAAAAGCAGGAAACTACAGACCTGTTAAGTTTGACCTCAGTGGTAGGGAAAATGATGGAATCACTTCTGAAAGAAAGAATTGTTGAGTACCTAGAGGCTAGCGGGCACAGGACCCAAAGCAGCAAGGATTTACAGCAGGAAGGTCATGTCAGAGGAATCTAATTAATTTCTTTGACTGGGTGACCAAAGTAATAGACCAGGAAGGGGCTATGGATATGGCCTACCTAGACTTTAGCAAGGCATTTGACACAGTCCCGCACAAAAGATTAAGAATCAAGTTACCCAGTCTGGGAGTGGTCCCAGGGTGGTAGCCTGGGTAACAAACTGGCTGCACAACAGGACACAGGAGGTAATAGTGATTGGAACACATTCCGAAGAAAGGGGGGTTACTAGTGGAGTACCTCAGGGCTCAGTACTGGGTCTAGTTCTCTTTAACATCTTTATAGGTGACATTGCAGAGGGTCTGAAGGGAAAGGTATGCCTCTTTGCAGATGACACAAAGATCTGTAACAGAGATGATACACAAGAGGGGATAGAAAAGATGAGAAGGGACTTGGCAAGGTTGGAGGAATGGTCAGACATATGGCAACTTAGATTCAATGCAAAGAAGTACAAAGTAATGCACCTGGGGAAAAAAAAAACCAGGAGAAGAGTACACAATAGGAGGGGAGGTACTAACAACAACAAAAATGGAAAGGGACCTGGGGTAATCATATCAGATGACCTAAAGGTGGGTAATCAATGTGAAAAGTCGGTAAGGAGAGCCAGGGGGATACTGGGATGTATAGGAAGGGGCATCACAAGTAGAAAAAGGGAAGTGGTTATCCCTCTATACAGACAGTTGGTGAGACCCCATCTGGAGTACTGTGTGCAGTTTTGGAGACCTCATCTACGCAAGTACATAGACAGGATGGAAGCAGTCCAGAGGAGGGCAACTAAAATGGTGCAGGGTCTGCAGCAGAAACCATATGAAGAAAGACTGAGAGAGCTTAATATGTATACTCTTGATGAAAGGAGGGACAGGGGGGGCATGATAGAAACTTTCAAGTACCTCAAGGGAATCAACAAAGTCCAGGACGGTAGCATCTTTCAGAAAAAGAGATATGTAAGAACAAGGGGGCACAATTTAAAGATAATGGGGGGACGGCTGAGGGATAATGTGAGGAAGTATTTTTTCACGGAGAGAGTGGTGGATACATGAAACCGCCTTTCTGAGGAGGTAATTGGGTCTAAAACAGTGGGGGAATTCAAACATGCATGGGACAGACATAAGGCAATTATAGTGGGGGGTTGCAGGAAGTAGGCTGTTGGTTAACTAGAATCTGCAGTTTATCCAGTAGGTAGGGAAATGGGCAGACTGTGTGGGCCAAGTCCTCCTTATCTGCCATCAAAGTCTATATTTCTATGTTTCTAAGTGCTTAGGGCAATTGTGATTTTCCTTTTGGTAGTAATAAACAAGCTTTATTACTCTTATGCAACATGTTTGTGATTTCTTGCATTCCCATTATTGCCAAGAGCCTGAGAGTGAGGTTTAGACCTCCTGACACCAGTCAATTGTAACCTTGAACAGGGCAGATACTGTAGTGTGTTTGGGCCTAAAACCAGATTGCAAGGGATTCAATACATTAGATATTTCCAGGTAGTCTCTTAGTTGGGAATTTACTAATTTTCCAAGTAATTTTGATAGGATAGACTTAAGAGAAATAGGCCAGTAATTGTTGAGGTTGATTGGATCACCAGACTTAAATAGGGGGATGACATGCACTATTTTCCAAGTAGAAGGAAGGGCACCTTGTGTAAAGGGCGAATTAAAGAGATGGGTGATAGGAGGTGAAAAGTGGTGGTACCCTAACTTTAAGAAAAAGGGCTCAAGTTGGTTAGCCCCTGCACTTTTTTATTATCCAGGATAACATATTAACATACTACATGCCAGCAGAGTAGGCCTCTTGACCTATCAAGTCTGCTCATGCTTCAGCACCCTGATTGGGTACTGTAGCTATCTACCTGGCACCTTTCAAGTCCCACCCCCCCAGGTAGCCATCCTCTTCTTCACTCCTTGTCTATACCTATCCCACCCTCTCTTGAACCCTTCCACCGTAGCTGTCTGTATCAGCTCCCCGGGCAGTGCATTTCACAGATCCACCACTCTGTCTGTGAAGTACTTCCTCCTCCTTTCTCCCCAAATCCTCCCACCCTCAATCTTCCAACTGTGCCCTCTGATGATTCCACCCTCCTTCCACCGAAAGATCCCATCTCGGCTTACCTTATTTACTCCCTTGAGGTACTTGTATACCTCAAACATGTCCCCCTGGTCCCTCCTCTCCTCCAGCAAGAAAAGGTTGAGGTCCCCTAATCAATCCTCATATGTCATATCCCCAGGCCCCAGATAATTTTGGTTGCTCTCCTCTGGACCCTCTCCAGGAGTTGGATGTCCCTCTTTAGGTGCGGCCTCCAGAACTGCACACGGTACTACAGGTGTGGTCTAACCAGGCTGTTGTACAGTGGCAAAATCACCTGCCTGCTTCTAGAGGTAATCCCCCTAGCTATGCAGCCCAACATCCTATTTGCCCTTACCGCAGCCCTCCTGCTCTGCTCTGAATTATTCATGTTAACATCACCAGGAATTCCAGGTCTCTTTCGTTGTGGCCTGCAACCCCCGTATACACATAGTTGGGGTTTCCACATCCTAGATGTAGCACCTTGCACTTGGAGGAGTTGAGTTGGTAAGTAGAAGATCTGAGACTTGCTTGATGGTAATTTGGCTAAAGCTAAATTTGGGTGGAAGTTGGAAGGCCTTGTGGTGTGAGGAAAGGGAGTCACTAGTACAAGACTGAGAGAGCAATTTGCCAGCTGGTGAGGCATCAAATGGAAGGTTTTAAGTGGCTCCTGTTTTGAAGAAATAAATTCTTACAGCGGTTACTAAAATGAGTTTTTTTGGGGATGTGAACCTTTTTGAAAAGTAATGGGTTGAATAGGTATTTTATTTGCTCCATATTATGTGGGGGTTTCTAGTGATAAACATTCATTGTGTCTTATGTGGTTTGAGTTTAAAACACAAGTTAATGAAAACTGGATGCAGTGTTTTTTATGGTTAAATGAGAATATGATAGTGTGCTGCGAATGATACCATTTGTTTTTCTAAGACTGTTCATATTGGATTCTAGCACAGAAATCAGTTCTAATCGCTTACATTCATGTCATTTTGGGAGTTTAACAAACATTAAGATGTAAATCAGGTTATGAACTACCCACTTACACTTAAGGGCTAGCAAAACAAATTTAATACATCTGGAATGAGCATATATTGTTGGGCCTTCCAATTTTAATACTATGTATCACATAAACAATAGGAATCTTACCTTTAGAGAATCCCGAATGGCATCAGTTTTCAAACTGAATGTAAGGATTCATTCTAAAAATTAGATACGTGCATGAAAAATTAATCCCACAAATCGATGTGACATTAGCATGGAAAACTAATCTCGTAAATCACAAACTGATCAAAATATATGAGGTTATGTATAACTACATCAAAAGCCTATACACTGCAGATGCTGGATGTTTACATGATGCATATGCTGATATACTTCAAAACTTTAAAGATGTTTAAAATGTAACAAAAATGAGTTGCTATGAGACCCTTAGTAAGGTCATTCATTTTCATTTTGTATCTCAAACTAATTCACATGGAATAGAATTGGAGCAGAATTGTTGTCATTATGAAACATGGACTTAAGACATATTATTAAGATTAGTGGAACATGTTAGGTTGTCTCAGATGGTGACTGTGTGCTTTTTAATAGTCGTACTTCCAGCTAGAGTGGAGCCTTACATACAAACATGCAAAATGCCCACAGAAACAGGCCTTGCGGTCTATCAAGTCTGCTCAATTGTGCAGCTAGCCCTCTAGCCCCTCAACTTGCAGCTGACCCACCCACCCTCCCTTCTCATAACCACCACTCCCACTCTGTCCCACCCTCTTTTAAATCCTCCCAGCATTCTACATGATACCAACCCCTCGGGCAGAGTGTTCCGCTTATCTACCACCCTTTCCATGAAAAAGTGTCTCCTGATTTCCCTCCTGAATCTCTCCCCCTCCAATCTCAGCCAATGCCCTCTCGTGTTCCTCCCCCTTCTGATCTGAAGAATCCCTTCTGTATTAATCCTGTTAATATCTCTTAGGTACTTAAAGGTTTCGATCATATCCCCCCCATCCCTCCTCTCTTCCCAGGAATACATTTGCAGCTGTCCCAGCCTCTCCTCATGGGATTTTCCCAAAAGTGCCTGTATCATCTTTGTTGCCCTATGGTGCACCCCCTCCAGCAATCTGATGACCCTCTTCGGAAATGAATGCCAGTACTGCACACAGTATTCCAGGTGCAGCCTGCCCAGTGACCTGTTAGGGGTAGGATCACTTCTCTGTGCCTGGAGAAAATTGCCCTCGCTATGCACCCAAACATCTTGTTTGCCTTTGCAGCCACCTTCCTGCACTGAGCTGAGTGGTTCATACTCCCCGTTATTAGTACCCCTAGATCCATTGAGATGTGCAAGAACAAGGGGGCACAATTTGAAGACAGAGGTGGGTTGGCTCAGAGGTAATGTGAGAAAGTATTTTTTTATGGAGAGGGTTTTGGATGCATGGAACAGCCTTTCTGAGGAGGTCATGCAGTCAAAAACAGTGGGGAAATTCAAGAATGCATGGGACAGACATAAGGCAATTTTAGTGAGGGGGGTAGGAGGAAATAGGCTGTTGGTTAACTAGGACCTGCAGCTTATCCATTAGGTAGGGAAATGGGCAGACTAGGTGGGCCAAGGCATTCCTTATCTGCCATCAAATTCTATGTTTCTATGTTTTCTATGTTTCCTCCACTGTGCTTTCCAATTGTACCCCTCACAACTAATATTTCCTCTTCTGGTTCCTTGCTCCACAGTCCCCCACAATACAGATATTTAGATAAATCTTATGGAAGATGCAAGCAAAGCACAGAGCTCTGCTATGAATGATACACCCCAGAATTTTGAAGGAACTTGGGGGAAAAATCCGCACAGCTGCTAGCAAAGATTGTTTTTTTTTTTGACAAAATCCCTGCACAAGAGGTCAGGTGCTGGAGGATTGAAGGACAGCACACATAGTAGCCTTGTTCAAACTAGACAGTGCATAGCAATCAAGGCAGTTTTATTTCCAAATCACCACTTTCTGAAATCTCAGGGCACTTTACAGTTCTAACAGAATTAAAATAAACATTCAAACAATAGAAGAGAAACTATAGGAGATCTTGGAAAGAATAGGCAAGTTAGTTTGAACTCAATTTAAGTTAAAGTGTTAAAGGATAATATTAAGGATGTCTTGTTAGCACATACTGTATGTCTGAGTGCAAGGTACTAGATCATAGCTGACATACAGTAGTTTTACAGGGGAAGATCTTGTAAAACTATGGTACTTTGCTCCCTTAGTTGTCTGCACACTTTGTAACAAACCAGCATGTGGTGTTAAACTGAAGGTTCTGGATAATAAAGTACTATTGAGCAGATACCCCTTTTGATTCAAATGGTATACAGTTTTTTGCTAAAACAGTGATCTGCATAATCACATTAAAACAGTACATTGCATTAACTCTTATTAACAATCAGCCTCAAAATGGTACCTGGCAAGTACAAGAAAGAGTCATGCAATATCATGCTAGCTGACCTCGGAAGTCAAAATAGTTTGGCATTGTTTTGATATTATAGAAGTATTTGTAGGGTCTGACATAGACCCTCTTATCCAGTGGGTGGAGCAACTGACCGTCAGAGCACACTCATGGTATATGGTGAAACAGCAAAGGCACCACAGGTATATTTTGTAGTTCAATTTTAATAAGTGCATATAAATCACACAGCCGCCCAGCAGTACAGGGAAGAAAGCCTCTACTGGTTTCACACGCCGTGCGTCATCAGGAGGATGGTCTACCAACACTGCATACCTTTAAAAAGTTAACAATTAAAGCAATAATGGCCCCAAAAAAGGGTGCTAATGCTAAATCATAATACAAGCAAACATTCAAACTTTCAGTGAATCCAAGGAAATATATACAGTATATATACCATATAAAAATTGGGGGGTTTTACTAATACACATTACAATGAAGAACATTTTATCTATAATGTATTGTTATTAATTTTTAGAATCAATCACAAATAAACAATTAAAAACCTGGTCTACTTATCCTTAACCGTATCATTAGTCATTATGAGCAGGTGAATCTCTAGACTTACTAGTCGATGTCCAGTATGTTGTACTATTGTTGCTTAAGGTTATTTTCTGGCATTGTATGTACATAAACAGCGCCATCTAGGGGAAAGGAAAAAAATATATATTAAACCAAATAATTAATCTAATAGCACAAATTGTTACATCACAAAAATATCAGACCGTGTTATTACATCTTAGAATAAATCATTTTTTCTTTCTCATATTGATGATAGGCATGACATCAAATTTGTCATTCAATCCTGGCATTTGTAAACCTCCAAGACTGTAAATCCAATATGCCTCTCTATTCAATAATAAATCATTAATGTTACCCCCCCCCGTGGACCTAACTTCACCAATTCAATCCCACAAAATTTGAATTCATGCTTCATTTTATCCAATTTATGTTTATGACAATGTGTTGCCAATGCACTTCTGTCATCATTTTTACTGATGCTGCACATATGTTCTCCGACTCTGACTTTAAATTGATGTGTAGTTTTGCCAATGTAAAATGCACCACATGTACGTGTTGCCAAATACACCAAATTCTCAGAAGTACAACTAAAAAAAGAACACATTGTATGTATTTTAATAGTATTAACTGATGTAAATGTGGTGCTTTTCAACATGGTGGTGCAATATTTACAATTGCCACATGCAAAGTTACCATTAGGTATACATGGTAACCATGTCTTCACATCCCTCTGTATCTTCTGAACAGGCTGGTGACATTTTGTAACAATGTCACTAATATTTTTGCCACAACGATACACTATACGTGGCAACTTGGTGGCAACCCCCTGTAATTTTGGCTCAAGATTCAAAAGTGACCAATGTTTCTTAATAATATCACCCACTGCTCCAGCCTGATTACAGTATGTGGTAACAAAACAAATTTGATCATCATCTCCCCCATGCCTAGTCTTAGATTTCATAATGTCATCACGGTTCATTTCAGAAACTTCAGCCATAGCATCTTCCACCAAGTCTCTCGAATATCCCCTATCCAAAAAACGTTCACACATATCTGTACCTTGTTTAACAAAGTCAGTATTGATACTACAATTTCTCTGTGCCAGAAGCAATTGGGATCTGGGAATATTATTAATCATATGTCTCAGATGACAACTAGATGCACTCAGAAGGGAGTTCCTGTCAGTATTTTTCCTAAAAAGGGATGTCTGAATACCATCATTAATATCCCTCTTAATTTCCAGATCTAAAAAAGTTACCATATTTTTGTCACTCATTACACTAAATCTCAGGTTGGAATTACTTGTTTCTAAATATGTGACAAACTCCCCTAGTTTGCAGATAGTGCCCTTCCATATTAAAAAGATGTTGTCAATAAAACGACGTCACAGATCAATCCTATAATAAAAAGGATTGACCTGTGCATCATAGACCACTGTTTTCTCCCAGAGACCCAAGTAAAGGTTGGCATAATTAGGTGCAAAAGTCGCACCCATTGCCGTACCCTTAATCTGGAGATAGTACTCACCCTGAAATAGAAAAACATTTTTTTCAAGCAGAGTCTCAGCACATTCCAGAAGAAACCTCTTTTTTTGTATTTCTGTTGTTGAATCCATACTTAACCAATAATCTAGGGCCAATAAGCCGTGAGGGCGGGGTATGTTGGAATAAAGTGACTCAATATCCATCGAAACAAGGATGGAATTAGGGTCTAGCTGTACCTCTTCCAATATCCCCAAGATATCAGCAGAATCTCTAACATATGAGCACAGTTTGGGCACATATTGCTTAATGTTAAAATCCACATAGTGAAATAATGGTTCTGTAATAGAACCAATACCTGTAATTATAGGTCTCCCATGGGGAATTCTCCAAATCCTTATGAATTTTAGGCAATATATAAATAGTTGGTCTTACAGGATGTGACACTGTCAAAAAAGAAAATTCATTTTGGTCTATTACACTGTATAGTAATGCTTCTTCAAGCGTTTGATCAATTTCCAACTTAAATTTGTTTGTGGGATCCCCCTGGAGTTTCTTATAAAAATTCTGATCCAATAATTGTCTATTGATTTCACCAATGTATTTAACTGTATCCATAACCACTATAGCACCACCTTTATCCGCAGGTTTAATAACTAACGATGAATAATCCTGTAAATATTTCATTGCTGCCCTCTCACTGTTTGATAAATTAACATAATTTGACACCTCATTGTTAGTATTAATAGTTTCTATATCATTCAACACTGCTTTTTCAAAGATCTTAACTATATCTGAATAAGGTGGATTAAATGTGGATGGTGTTCTTAAAGATGTTACACCACTATGCATCCCTGGTAGTGTTTCTACTATGTGTAAAGGTTCATAGTTATCTACCACAGTGTTGTGGCCCTTATCTGCTGCAAAAAATGTTCTGAGATTTAAAGTTCTTGATAAATGCTTAATATCCAAATAAACTTCAAATTCATTCACATTCACTGTTGGAGCAAAAGATAACCCCTTTTGTAATATCTGAGTCTCAATATCAGTTAGAGTTACTTCAGAGATGTTTATTACAATGTTCTCAGGTATATGGGCTATTGTAATCATCCCCTCTGATTTTCTCTCCGATTTCCTCTTCTTGACCTGGTACTCTTTGCCTCCCGAGTCCGTTTGGGGTCCGAAGATAGTACTGGTGATATGGGGGTTTGTAGTTTCCCTGGCCCTCTTGGTTTTCTTGATTCCTAGGTTCTTGGAACTGGACTTGCTTCTCTCCTCTCCTTGGTTGAAAATATTGTGTTTTCTGGGGGTTGGGGGTAACCAATCTCATAAGTAATTCCACCTGTTCACTCTCCAAGAATGGATCCTCAGTGTTGTCAGAGTCACTTGTACTGGTATAGTAGGAAGAAGATGGTGAATTCCCCCTCTTATGCAAAATAGACTTAGGCCCCGGGTTTGCCTCCGCATAGGAGCTACCCCTATTTTCACTAAGATTTTGTTGTCTCCTCACTGTATGTGGCTTCTTGTTCCAAGCAAATAGCCAATCCAGATGGTAATTCTGTTTATCCCTCTCAAACTTCTTTAGTTTCCTTTGTTTGATAATATTTTTTTCCCTATTAATAGTATCCTGGAAATGTTGTTCATATGCAGGGAATCTCGGATCCTCCTTGAAATGCAACACAATTTCCTCTATATTTTTTATTTCAGCATCAATAGTAGGTTGCTGTACCAAATAATCTTTAATTACTGCTTGAATCAAGGCACCCATGCCTAATTGTAGTCCCTTATTCCAATCGGCTACAAAAGATGGCCAATCTGTACCATAGCCCTGTGTATTAAGGGCCCGTAGTCCACAAGAAGATCTACTTACCTTTAAATAGGCCTCCAAAGACACCCTGTTCCAATAGTGGCGTCTGCCTTTAAGGGTAGCCCTTTCAAATTGAATAAAGGCAATATCAATATTAGTGGAAATATTGTTGTCAAGGCCTGATTCATCCACAGGATTTTCCACTGTGGCAATATTAGATTGCTCACTAAATAATTCCACTTCGCCCCTAGCAGCAAATACTGATGTAGACATAGACCCCGTAACCTCCCCCAACTGAAACGCTATATGATTTCCCCATGACATATCTCATACGGGAATACTTTTATGCAAAAATAGCAACAATAATAATCGTTTCAAGTTGTGAATATAGTGGGGAGGAAAAAGCCCGTATATCAATGTGCGACCATAAATCTCGCTTCTCCCATAGATAGCAAGTCTGTTTTAAAGTTAGTTCAGTTCTATCTCGAACAGAGAGGTTTAAAGTTTTCACTCGCAGTTCTTGAAATTTACCACAATTTTCTTTGGTTAAGTCTCGCTTCTCCCATAGACAGCAAGTCTGTTTTAAAGTGCAAAGCACAATTTATTACAATTTGCCACAAGTATATCTCTCACACAAATAGATCAGTTCCACCTCAAACAGTAAGGTTTAAACTTTTTACTTGCTTCTCCCATAGATAGCAAGTCTGTTTTAAAGTTAGTTCAGTTCCATCTCAGACAGAGAGTTTTAAAGTTTTCACTCGCAGTTCTTGTAATTTACCACGATTTCGGTTAAGTCTCGCTTCTTCCATAGACAGCAAGTCTGTTTAAAAGTGCTGAGCACAATTTGTCACAATTTGCCACAAGTATAGCTCTCACACAGATAGAACAGTTCCACCTCAAACAGTAAAGTTTAAACTTTTTACTCACAGTTCTTGTTGTAATGTGCAGAGCTCAAAATGCAGTTTATCATGATTCCCTTCAGTTAATTCTCACTTCATGGTAGCAGCTTGGATTTATTGTTTTGCCAGGAGGAAGGCAACCTAGGAGGAGACTGATCAGACAGAGACAGCATGTGTTTACTTTACTTGTTTTGGGAAAGACTAGCTGATTGTCAGGCAGCCTATGAAGGGAAACTAAAGCAAATCAAATTGACACTGAAAGGAGTGAGAGATGGCAAAAACAGAGATAGCATTCACTAATAATAATGAAAATAGTAATAATAACAACAATCTTTTTCATCAAGCACAATTCAAATGTCAAAGATCTGTACAGATATAAAATCAGAAATTTAAAAACAAGGAATAAAATCCAATATGCTCAACCAATTAATTCTTCAGCAATTCACAAATGCAAGATTAAATAAATGTGTTTTTAGTGCAGTTTTGAAGCTCTAGATGTTCTGGCACTCCTGAAGCTGATGAGGTAGAGAATTCCACAGGATAGGTGCTACAAAAGCAAATGAATGAGCACCAGATGTTTTCAACTGCACCCTGGGAACCTCTAGCAATCCCTCATAAGTGGAATGGAGGGGATGGAGGGGGCAGTAGAGGTGAAGAAGTTCTTGCAGGTAACTCAGACCTTTACCATGTAGGGCTTTGTAAGTCAGCAAGCTGACCTTGAAGGTAATCCGCCATTGCACCAGCAGCCAGTGCAGTGCATGCAGCACAGGGGTAATATGGCTAAATCGAGAAAGCCCAGTTAGTAACCTGGCTGCCACATGCTGCACTAGCTGCAAGTGGTAGATATCAACTCCTGGTAGCCCTAGGTAGAGGGCATTACAGTAATCCAGTTGCTTCACTGATTTTTATACAGTGGAAATGGAGTAGAAAGAGGGGCAGACCTGGGTCAAAGCTGAAGTTTTCTGACAAATGCTGGCCACCATAGCAGTGCAGAGCATCAGTTGATTGTAGGATGGGCAATACCAACAATGAATTTTGCATTTTGTGCTACAAGTACTAGCCACAGACATTGTCATCTATTTCCAGATATTTTGCGGAATTTCTAAAGAGTTTCTCTCTGCTGCCCCTACTGTGGAAATGCAGAAAGCAGTAGATTTCTCTAGAAATATCACAGAAATTTCAGGAAATAGCTGGCAATGTCTGTGGCTACTACTGTACTCAGACACCAGCGGAGAAACTGATAACATGGTGGGGGTGGCCCAGACACACAACAACAGTGATAACCCAGTGGTTTTCTGCCATAAGGTAACACACCAGGAGGTGCTAATCTTTGTGATGTCATTTAGCACTAGTCTTACTTAACACTAGACCAGGCTAACAATCAAGACTGGGAGGACACAGACACAGGAAGAAAAAGGCAGCTGAGGTAAAAGAAAAAGTGGCAAATGGTGGTATACTAAATTTGGGGTAATTAAACAGACAAGAAATTAGGAAAGGAATCTCTTTGGCTTTACATTGATGGCAGTGGAAAATGAAAGGGTGGAAAATTGAGGGAGCACTGTAATCCAGAATTACATTTTTTGATAACATAACCAGGAGATTAGATAGAGTTATATTAGAGACTTACAGTGGTATATAAGCAACTTTAGTAAAGCCTTGGACATGGAACAGAAGGGGAGAAAGTTACAATAAAAATTGTTGGTACGGAATGGGAAGAGAATAATTAATGTGGATTAGAAATTAACAGGAGTCAGTATGTACTGAGAGCTGAGAGACCAGAGCCTGAGAGAGTTGACCGAGCAGAGAGAAATGCCTAGCCTAGAGATAAATGGTACAATATTTAATACTAGAAGTGAAGGTGAGGGTAAGCTAAATTCCTTTGGAGTGTTTTTTGGTGCAGTATCTTGATTTTAAAGGACAGTGTGAGGAACTAATCTGGTTAGAATTTCACAGCCTATTGCAGACTGAGTAATCTGGATTGCACACAGAGTTCAAGGAAGGGTGGGGTAAGTGCCTTTGGATTAAAATGTTAACGAAGTACTGCATTTGCAAAGGGAAATGTTTTGCACATGAACAATTAATCAGAGTCCAAACATGATTCACACAGGGCTCTTCAGATTCTGTGGAAAGCAAAAAATGCACAGGACCCTTTCATTCCTGAGCAGAACAGGACCTGAGTCCTAATGTGCATCATGCAGAGCACTTTAGGCCCTGCACAGATCAGAACCAAAGTCTTAACTTTCTTCACACAGGGACTAGTGCAGAACAGGAACTACAGTATGTATTAAATTGCATTGCTGGACCCTTTAGGATAGGGATTTGACTTGATGAATTTCACTGGGGTGGTGCATGAGGTGGTAAAGGTAGGATTCAAAAAATCCCTAGCAATGGATTTCCTTAGTTTTGATGATTAACAAATCCTGACTGATGGATTAACATAGTTTTTGTCATGAATTTTCTGTCTTTTTAGATAGCCATAGTACAGTGGTAGATGTATCACTCAGGGCTGTGTTAGCTCTGTGTGAAGCAACTTGGCACACATCAGCAAAAGAAGACATACATCCTAACTTGCCTCATAGAGGGTACTTTGAGTACCATATAAAACAAGAATCATAGGGCCCTTTGGGCCCTGTGCAAATCTGAAGGTAATCCCTAACTTGCTCCACACAGGGCCTTTTATGCCCTATAAAAATTAGTAGGTAAATCTTAAGTTGTTTTAGGCAGGGCCCTTTGGCAGGATCTGTGTCCTAACTTTGTATGCCTTAACATAATGTTTTTGTTCGATTTTGAACCAACATTTTTAATATGGTCTTTTTTTCACCCCACATTCTGAACATGATATGTGTCATTCTTTAAATGATGCCTGAAATTTAGTTTCTGGGTTGTTCTGTGAAATGTTTTTTAATTTTTTATTTGTGGGGGGCATTTAGTAAAAGACAGCTGCCATGTTCATGAGGTGGGATAAAAAAAGACCATGTTAAAAATGTTGATTCAAAATCCCAAACAGCAACAAAGTAATTAATCAAAATTGAAACCACCTTTCACCGTTGGCAATAGTCAACTATTATTTTTTCTGACTTTGTATATATATTTTTTTTATCTTATTTTTGTTTGTACCTCCTCTTAGCGGCACGTATATCAGCAATCTCTGGCTGCCAGCACCCACACTCCCCAGGCCCAGTCAGGCACCCCACAGAGCAGGCCATTATCACTCACGTATTCTGTGGCAGGATCCTCTTGGGAAACAGGGGGGAGCCAGGCACGGCCATCAATTGCCAAGATCGTTGCTCCACCATGTTTCTGCCCCTTGCAGAGTGCGGACATGCAATTACGTCTGAGGCACAATATACCGATGTGCGTCACACTCTGCCCCCTTTGCTGCCATCACTCTGATAGTGCCCCTGATCATCACCAGGGGCCGCTACAGAGTGGTGATTCCCTGGATCCCTCCCCAGGATAGGAGAGCAGTCCTCCAGATGCTTGATCCTATCCCTCCCCTGCCAACCCCTGGTGGCCCAGGCTCACATCTGAACCCGGGTCACAAGCATGGAACTAGGTGTGGTGTCCAGCCCCTTAAACCTCAGTGCTACTGGGCCAGCTGACTTTGTATATTTTTCACACTTTTTTCCAACAGTTGCTTACAACTTACTGGTGTTGTTAAGATTTTGATAACAAATTTTCAATTTGGTCTTTTTCATATCCCAACTCATGAAAAAGATATCAGTCCTTTTTTTTTTAATCCCACTGAAAATGTAATTTCAAAGTACAATTTCTACTAAAATATATGTAATTCGCCATTCATTCAGATAACAGCACAGAAGAGTGAGGCTGCTTGCTTCAATGGGAGACAGTTTTGTTTTGTACAGGCACCAGTCTTCTCACCTCTGCTGCTACTGAACTTTTGGGGATTTGGGGAAGAGGGGCCTTTATTCAAAGGGGTGTGTTGAAGGGTAGGGTTTCATTCATGATTTGGTGGCACAGGCTGGGGAAGTGGGGGGCAACTGGATTTTGTAGGCTAAGGAAGTAAATTTTACAATAAACAAATAGAAATGAAATACTTTCCTGGGATCACAGGAAGAGGAGGAAGACGGAGCTCTAGAGATAGGATGGGTGCAGATATATACTTAATAACTGTGGTGGATAGTGGTAAGGGAATAGTTGTCTACAACACAAATGTTGGGGTTGGGAATTCCATTTTTAAATCTCCAAAAAGATACAAAAATTTGCATAATTCTTTGCAGATGAAGTGCTACTTCATCTAATGGAAAACCATGTATGCAACTATGCTAGACTTGTTGGATGAAGTGGGCACTTTGCAAGGGGAAGGACTACATTAAGTAACACTTCACACTTTTGCAAAGCTGGAAAACTTCACAAAGAATATCACAAAGTAAGGTTTCTCAACTTTGCATACGAGTAATACTGGTGCAAGCATAACTGATGCATATGTCAATGCTTCTTCAGAAACCTGTATAGATTACAGATGTGATGTTTTTCTTCATAAAGGAAGTTGGAATGAAGTTGGGAAATTTGAACATCAAAAAGACTTCACAAAGTTCTGAATGGTTGTGGCAACTTTAACTCTGTGGCCAGATTTTCAAAACTTTGCTCTGGGCGCAAACCGTTTGTGCTTGGTGTGCGCTGGGTTTGTGCAGGTCTGCTATATTCAAAAGGCCAAATAATGCAGGCAAACTGCATTAGTGCTGGGCACAAGTATAATGTATGCAAGAGGCAAAAAGAGGGGGCATGTTCATGAACACAGGCGCAATGCTATATTCAATGCATTAGCGTCACATAAAGTGTCGTTGCATGACTTAGCATGACACTTTGAGCGGTACAAATTGCCGCCCAGGAAAAAGTAGTCTTAACTCCAGGCAAACAAGGTTGGGGGGGGAATGGACACAGCAGCAATAGGGAACAAGGCTGTCTGCAGACAATGAGGAGGCAGTGTGCACAGACTGCCACCCTAGATCACTCCAGATGCACAGGCACCCAAACTGTAGAATACAATGCAGTTATATTTCTTAGAAGCCAACCAGCCAGTCAGTGATAGAACTACGCTGAAACAGCACCTGCAGCAGTAATAGTTTGCAATGTGACAATATGTTGCACAGAGTGACTTGTGTGTTGTGTTAACAGTCTGTGTTTAGTGTATTCTGTATCATTCCAGCCTCACATGTTGTGGCTCTGGGAGGTGTCTGGCAGTGTGCCTTGGCCCAGTGTACTTACCAAGACAACAAGGTGATAAATAAACATAGACAGGGTATAAACATGCTGCACACAGATGGCACTGCCTATGTTGCCATCATCTGTCACTGGTCCCAACCATGCCAGGTATTAATTGATGACCCAGTGCCCAGTGAACACCATGGCAGTGTGTCCATACAGCACACACCTGCAGACCACCCTTTGGTGGACTGCAACAGAGTCCAGCACCACATGCAGCACTGGGGGCATGGATGGTGTTGAGGGGAGGGTGTACAGGTGGTCAGGCTGCACCACATACTGGGTGCTGCCACACAGCTGGGACAATCCATGCAGTACAAATGGTCCAGGTAGGGAATACCCTAACACCAGTGTGCCTGTCTGATGATATGTGACCCCCCAGCCACATACCACACATCTGTACAGACACCACAGCACACACAGCCAGCCATTTATATGTCACTGTGAGTATCCCTTGCCAGTAGTGAAGCATATGTGGGTTGCATAAAGGCATAACAGTAATATCCACTGTCAGTACACACCTGCAAGATGGGCTTGTCACTGTGTACAATACAGCAGTCATTGATGCCCTACACACCAATGGATTTGCTGTGTCCCTTACTCTACTGGTTCCTTTGTTACTGTAGTATCTGCTGTGCACTGTAGAAGGAATTGCAGTTTGACTATTGTGTGCAGCACCATCACCTGTGCCTGTGCTGTGTAGTCCCCTGGGGCATAATATTCTATACAGTTCTGTACAAATGTAGCCTGCAGCTACCACCATGCATTTCCAGATTGCCCAACAGGTGGAGCTGTGGGCAGACCCAGCAGCCCCTGTATTTCCAGGCTGCCCTACAGGTAGAGCTGTGGGCAGACACAGCCAGCCTCTGTACTGCCAAACTGCCCTGCAGCTGGAGCTGTGGGACCCTGCAATAGCGCTGGGCAAACTGCATGCAAATCAGGCCTTAATGAGATGCTAACCTGGAGGTTTGCCCACAGACTGCCTAAGTAGGCTCATTTACATGCCACTTTTGAATACAGCAAATTGTTGCCCAGGGCAAACATGATAGCACCGGGCAAACTTCTTAGCTCCACACAAAACCTGCGCAAATGTGTCTGTGCTGAGCAAACATTTCAGAAACACGATACATTTCTGCAGAATTTCATGTGCGCTGGTGCTTGCAGCTTTAATGAATCCACTCTTTTGCTAGTACACACATTGGCCACATAGTTCACCTTTACCTTCCTTCACGTCGCTGTGCACTGGGCTGCTGTTGTGGGTTGTACTTACTGGTTGCTCTTTTCAGAGCTGTCTTATTTCCAGTGCTATTTTTGCACTGCACTCCCAGCCCAGTTTGCCCAGCTTACTTAGCACACTATAGTCAGCATGTTTCGCACCAGGGCTATCCCTTTTGAAAATAGCAGGCTATTGGTTCCGAGGTAAATTTAGCATGCCGGGGCAGTGTTAATTTAGCCCCGGGGCAAAGTTTTGAATTTCTGTCCCCTGGTATTCACTTTTTTTATTCTTTGATTAAAAAAGTCATAATACCACCACCAACAACAACCTCTTTGTCATTCTGCCCCTACCCCATCACACTTCATGTTTTAAATAGAATCCCCCCTCCCTGCCCCACACTAGATCCCCACTTTCCTTCTCCCCTGTACCCAGGAAAGACTAATATGTGGTATTGTATTGCCACGTCATTCGCTTTCCCCCACTGGCTAAAGTAAGTTCACTCCCAGCTCTCCCTACATATTCTTCTACATTGGCACAGAAATATCCCCCTCCCCCACTTCACCACCATCTTGCAAAACAGCATCCCTCCTTTTCCTAAAAGCCACTAATCCTCAGCTTGGCCCTGTAGAATTTGTTAAAATGAATAGCATCCCCCTGTTGGTATGAGTTTATCATCTCTCTTCAAATTCTCATCAGAATAAATGTAAGTGATGCACAGTGGTATCCCTAGTGATAATACCTGTTTGCTTGATAGCCTGTTCTACTATAAATAAGCATCAACAGGAAGAGCAAACCTGGATGATGAAGGACCTTATGGCACAAGTGGGGACTGTTGCAGCAGCAGTGGGGCCAATACTTGGTGGAGATGAAACAGCACCAAACATCACAAGCTATTCAAATCTAGCATGGTATTGAAAGAAGCCCCATTCATGGTGCTCCCCAACCAGGAGCATCCTCTGCACCCATACCAAAAACTGCACATTCCCCATGTCCCCTTTGCCAACCCTTTCCTTCACTTCCCTATTTTCTGAATGTACAGTGAAATTACCCCCAAACCCTGCCAAAGATTACCCTCTGATTCCAAATCCCTAAAAAATAACTCTCTTCCCCTCTCCTGTAAGAAAAATATAATTTAAATATTTGTGTTTAACATACTGTATATTATTGTAAGATTCATTTTTAGATATTTATTTTAATGTAAATATATAGAGAATGATGCATGTAGTGGTGTGTGTTATTGTTAATCTTTTTATAAAAATAAAACATGAGCAGTACAGTGTCTAGAGTGCAGAGATGTATAATCAGTAGAGCCATCCGTAAGAATATGTGCTAATACAAACAGATGTATGACTGTTTATACTAACAAACATAGCAGCAAGTGGGTAGGATCCTAAAAGGGGGGTGCAATTCTGGAAATGAGATCATCTTGACATGGCCTCCATTGTGATCTTACAAACATAACCTGTCCAAACTGAGGGTAAAGATGCAGGAGTCCTGTAAACAATCAATAAGGTCACAAAGCATACAATACTAATGAATGAGAACCCTATAAGTAGAACTATATACATGGATAGTTTGTAAACACTGCATTGAAGAAAGCAGGGCTTAACTATCGATAGCATCCCTCTTAGTCCTGTGGCTCAACCCCTGGTGTAGAGAGTGGGAAGTAGGGATGGAGTACATCTGGGTTACCCTATCCCAGTACACTGGTATGTGTAAGCCAACTAGGACTATCAGCAATTGTTGAAGGAGGGCAACTGATTGCATACAGTGTGTGACAGCTTGTCCAACTTAACTAGGTTGACTAGGAAAAGCAGGATATCATTGATAGAATGCATTTTGGGTGTATATCAGTTGAAGAGTAGTAGCTGTTTGCATTGCATACTGAGGGGAGAGAGAGAGAGAGAGAGAGAATTGTAGTCATGGGAGGTTGTGTCACAGGTTTAATGCCTAGCAGAAGGAGGGAGGAATTTTGTGGTGTGTGTTTGCTAAACACCTTGCTGGCTAGTTGACAGATCTGTTGCCATAGGGTTTGAATCTTGGGGCAGAACCACAGAATATGATACAGAGCTCCTCTATTGTTCCGACATCTCTAGCATCTGTCATGGTCAAGGAGTTGTGCGGTCTGTTGGACTGTAGAGGTTCAATACCAGGAGTGGAGAAGTTTGTTTTGAGTAAGCTGACTCTTGATGTCTTTGTATATGCTATGCACGGAGGACCAACATTGTGCCCACTGAGTATCAAAGATGGCCTCTCCCAGAGTCTTATCCCATTTCATTCTTGACTGAGTGAAGTGATTAGGAAAGGTGTCTTGCAGGGAGGTGTAGATACTGCTGGTTATGCATTTGGGCATTTTTATCCATTGCTGGAGCGGCGGTTGTTTACTCTGCGGAATGTGGGGCTGCGTAATATGTTTAAAGGCTGCAGTAAGCTGCAGATACCACCAAAAATCAGAGGAGTTGAGACCCCACTTTTTTGCAGGCTCTGATAGTCCAGGATTGTGCCTGTTCCAGAGTCAAGGATGTCAGTGAGGAGGTGTATATCTTTTTCGGCCCAGTGGGGCTATGAAATGAGCATCCTGTCAATAGTGATATATGGATTGTGCCAGAATGGGGTGTATTGGGGTGATATTAGGGCACAGCCCAAATGGGAATGGAGTTGACTCCAATATTTCACAGAGGGTCCAGTGGTAGGGTGGGGGTTATTGTGCCTGGAGGAGGAGTAGTATAGGTGAGAGGCTGCCGCACGGACCTTGCCTGTGGGTTGTTCAAAATATAGCCATTAGGGGCTGATATGTGGTTTGGTTTAAACCATTGCAGTGTCTGAGTAGCCTGGAGGTCCAGTTTGCAATATGCTATCCAAGGAAAGCTCCGACCACCCTTCTTCCAATAAGAACATAGGAGTTTAGATTATACGTACTGTATGTTTCCTGCCTTCCTAGATAAATTACTTGATGAGGATGTCTATTTTCTGTAGCCAGTTATCAGTAATTCTGTGGGAATATGGGAGAGGAGGTAAAAAAGCTTGGGGGCTGTTACCATTTTTATAGCCACAATCTTCCCTGACATTGTTAATCTCAATGGTTTCCAGTGGTCATATTCAGATTTGCAGGCTACCAGTAGGGGTTGCAGATTTATGCCCCACAGACTTTCAAGTTGTGGTGTTATCTTGATGCCCAGGTAGGTGATGTCCTTCTGGGCAAATTGCAGACCTGATGTGTGGATTAGCTGGGGTTGGGCATGCTTGTTAAGGAGGAGTACCTCTGTTTTGGAGTGATTGATCTTTAGGCCACAGAGTGTAGAAAATGAGCATACTGTTGTAGCAAGAAAAAGGGTCTGAGGGACTGGAAGATGTCTGTTGGGGGGGACTAGAATGTCATCTGCATATAAGACGGTGGTGAATTGCTTATCTCCTACTTCCAGGCCTCAAATTTCAGTCTGCTATCTGATAGCCTCAACAAGAGGTTTGATGGCCAGGGAAAAGAGGAGGGGAGATAAGGGACACTTCTGTCTGGTACCAGTTTCTAGGAAGAATGGGGCAGATAGGACTGAGTTTGAGGAGACTCTTGCTGACTGGAGGGTGTAGATGGCATTTACCCAGGCAAGAAATTTCTGCCCAAAGCCAAGTTGAGTGAGTACTAGGTGGAGGTAGTCCCACTCAAGCAAATCAAAGGTTTTTTTCAAATTCTATCACCAGGAAGGCAGCAGGGGACTGCATATCCTTGGCCACATGTATAAGGTTGACTAGTGTTCTGATATGATCAGCTTTATATCTGCCATGGACAAAACCCACCTGACAGGGATTGATCAGATGTGGCTGGACTGGGTTAAGTCTTAGGGCTATGGCTTTGGCTTGTACTTTATTATCAACATTGAGCAGTGAAATTGGCCTATAGTTGGCTGTCGGGGTAGGGTCCTTGCCTTTTTTTGGGATCATGATAATGACTTCCTCCCTTGTAGTGGTGGGAAGATTTCCCAGTGTTTCAGCTTCGATGTAGAAATGGCAGAGAACTGGGGCCAAGGAGAGGGGTCAAGGCTTGGAGGAAATCAACTAAGAAGCCATATAAGGGGAGTAGAAGTCAGTCATAATCTGATTAACTGCCTTCGGACTGGCTTGTACCACCCTGTGGGGGTCTCATAGGCCTGAAATATGTCTTTCAGCTTATTGTTTATGGAGCTGGTATACTTGGAGCTTTACCCCTTTCTTGCCCACTTTCCAATAGTTATGGAGAAGGCATAAGGTGGCACTGTCCACCTTATGGGACTGTAGGAGGTTTATCTCCAGCTGAAGTCTGAGTGTTTTCTGCTCATGTGGGGTATGAGTGGATGGGGTGTGTTGTGCTTTAAACGCTCTCTCTGCCACTTTCAATTCTTCCTCCAACTGGTGAAGTCTGTGTTCCATAAGTTTACATCTGTGGGGCACATATCCTATTATTTTCTCCCTTATGGTTGCCTTATATGCCTCCCATGTTGTACCAGCTGCAGTATCTACAATTTGGCTCTCCTGGAAGAATAGTAGGGATTCTTTTTTTACACAAGGGAGAAAGCCTGGGTCCCACAGCAGAAGGGGGTCCAGCCTTCAGGATGGGGAAGTAATTGGTGGTATGCCCAAAGTAATGTGTAGCTGTACTGGTGTGTGATCTGACAGTACTAATGGAAGGATAGTGGCATCTAAGGAAGCATGTGTCTCAGGGACAGGGAGGTTAGCCATAAGTATGTATAACCTACTATAGGACCCATGTACTTCAGAGTGAAATGTATAGCCTCTCTTGTGGGGGTGGAACATCCGCCAGGTGTCTGTAAGGCCGAGGTCTTGCATCATTTGTAACAGTGAGTGCACGGCCCGTGAGTGTGTTTCCTTACCTGTGGCACTCCTGTCTATCAGGGAGACTCATATCTCCTTAAAGACCCCACCCATTAGGACAGGGGTGCCATTGGGAGCCAGAGAGATGATTTTATCCACTATGCTATGGAAGAAAGGGAGGTCATCTTTGTTGGGGGGGTTTACGTTGCCTAACAGTAAAGTCCCAGTAGGGCAGGAAACTAGAGATAGAACCCATCAGTCTTGTGGGTCGGTTAGGGATTTAGAGATTGTCGAGGTCACGTGATGCAGTGGTGCTGAGTGGCTGCCTGTTTTGGAGCTCCCATTTCTCCCCTCTTAAAACTTCACCTTTTGACAAGCCAAAACCACCAAACCACCACCAAACGCTGTCTAAACACCATTACTACTCCTGGAATCGACATTAGAATAATTTGGAGGTGTATATTGCCTGCTGGAACACCGCGATGCTGGATGCAGAAATGAAGGCCTCAGGAGTCAGGCACACCCCACCTACAACGCCAGAAAAAGCCTCAAAGAAAGCTAAAAACTCTGGCTGCAACCCTTCCCCAGCCAACAAAACTTCATCTACTGGAGGTCTTAATGTTGCAGGAGGCACTACCTTGATGGAGGAGCTCTTTTTGGAGGAGTTATCACCGTTTAAAGTTACCCTGCAAGAGATCTCCAATGAAATCAAATCTATGAGGCAAGATTATACCGACCTTTCAAGAAGGATGAGGGATTCAGAATCCAGAATAGGGTCAGTGGAAAGATGGCAACAGAAAATAGACCCTGAGATAGTCAGACTTCGCCAACAAATACAAAAATTACAACTAAAATCTGAAGACCTGGAGGGGCGCAGCAGAAGAAACAACATCCTGATTTTGGGTCTTCCAGAACTGGAAGAAGGGGGAGACACTATTAAGTTTGTCCAGCTATTCCTAAACAAGGTCGTGGGTCCTTCTCCCGTCCATCAACAATACCATGTGGAACGTGCTCATAGATCTCTACGACCCAGACCTCCCCCAAGCACCCCCCCAGACCCCTGATTATCAAATTCCTAAGCTATCCGGACAGACAACACGTCCTAGATAAAGTCAAACAGTTGGAAGCAGTTCTATGGAACGGAGCCAAGCTGAGGATCACCCAGGATTTGCCCAGAGAGGTTCGTCTGAAACGTGCTGCCTTCCACCCAGTAGTAACCAAACTGATAGCTGCTGGAAAGCCTTCCGCATGATCTACCCTGCAAAGTTGTCTGTACAAATTGAAAACACCTGGCATTCCTATGATACTCCAGAAGAAGCCCTAGCTGACTTATCCAAGCTGCTGCCTGATCTGTTCAAGGGACTCCCAATAAAATGACTGACCAATCTGAACTGGAAATACAGCAGAAATAGACTACCAACTGAAACCTTGACTTTTACAGTTAACTTTCTGTTCCTTTTGCAAGTTCTGGGCTAGATTTACCCATTTTAGTACTACTGTAGAGTCGCTAAGCTCTGCTGGGGTGCAGGTAGTCCTGGGTCGATCGCCTCTGCTTTCAGTGGGGACTTCTCCCGGGACCAGCGTGGTGCTGGAGTTGGTGGTAGTAGGCCGCGAGGCCTAGTGGCCTGCCTCTTGCTTCCCTCATGTCCTGGCCTCTCAGTGTATCAGATGGAACCAAATGGGGAGGTGCGGTTTCCGGAGGACCTATTTGCGGTCAGACAGTTTTGGTCCGTCGGCATTTTGGTCCCCATGCAATTTCCCCCAGTATTCCTAGGTGCCTATAGGGATTAGACTGAGAGGACTAGAACACTGGAGCTGCTCCCAGGTAAGGCTATGTACTGCCTTATTTTTCCTTCGGATGATAGGGGGCGATCTCATTTATTTGACCCATAGAGGCAGCGCCTACAGCGAAGGGGGGCGGGGGCTTATAGGCAGGTTGTAGCTGTGCCATGCCTTGCGACCAAATAGGAGCTACTGGGTACTCGTAGTTGCCTCACTGCTGTGAATTATATTTTTACTATTCGGACTACTGATGTGGTGGACTATTGTCTTGGATTTCATGGTTGTGGGTGTTCTGTTTATGGTATGGGTCAAAATGGGGTACCCTGGGGAGGGAGGGGGTATGGGAGTAACCAGAACTGTGTCTGTTGTTAAGGCAATAGATCTGTGGGACTGTGTAAATAATGTATGTTTTGTAAAGGGGAGGGGGGAGAGGGGGGAAAGGGATAATGTTCATGTTACTGTTGATGTTTGGAGAGTTCATATTTGGACTGGCGTTTACACTATTCATTGGACAAGGTTATGGGGGCGGGGGGTAGGGGATATGGATTATAGGAATGATAATTATAGTTTGGGGGTGCTGCCACTTAACTATGTGGACTTTTCTGACCTGAAGTTTAATATTAGAGTTGGGCAGCCTATCAATCCTATTAGTTTCGGGTTTTTACTTTTAGTTAGAAGAGAAATGTTGGGGTGTATTAGGGGGGTCTTGAGGGTGTCACCACTGCAAGGTGCGAGAGGAGATTGCCAGGACCAATGAGTGTCGTCTTGTATTTTGTCTGAAAATATGGCTAGTAGCACTGTCAAAATGATTAGCTGGAATGTGAGAGGATGAGAGATGCCAAAAAGGGCCCGTCTTTTGATTAATTGCTCGATACTGGATGCGATATATTATGTCTGCAGGAAACCCACATTACAGTAGCTGAAAGTAATTTGTTACGAGTCAGAGGCTTCTCAAATTTTGTGGCTGGAGACTCATCGGAAGCCAGAGGAGTAGCTGTTATGATAAAGAAAAGTATACCTTTCAATCCGACGAAGGTTATCAGGGATTCAGAAGGTAGATATATATTGGTGTCTGGATCCCTCTATAATTCCCCTATTGTCTTAGGGTCGGTTTATGGCCCAGTTGGAGGGAATGTGACTTTTATTATGCAGCTAGTTGACAAACTTAGCTCCCTTCTACCTACCCCTTTGATCCTAGGAGGGGATTGGAACGTAGCTCCAACTCAGGAGCTGGATAAAACTTTTAGGCCACTGAGACCATTGCTTCTGCCGCAATTGGCGATGAAAGATATGGGTAACATGCTAGGCCTGGTGGACCCCTGGAGAACTCTCTACCCTCTCAAAAAAAGCTATACCTTTTTCTCTTCCCTCCATAATTCCTGGTCGCGACTAGACTACTTCCTAATATCCACCTCCCTTATGACTAAGGTCTTCATGGCAGGTATTCGAACCCATAGTAATTTCGGACCATGCGCTAGTCTGGATTAAATTCTCTCCTCAGTCCACAACTTCCCGTGATACGGTCTGGAAACTCAATACCCAGTTATTAAAAGAAGAACACTCTCTCACTCAGATCAGACCCCTTATTAAAAACTATCTGGAAACTAATCGAGGCTCAGTGACCAGGATGGATATCCTCTGGTGCTCTTTAAAATGCTTTTTGAGAGGGGAACTTATCAAGATTTCCTCCAGGAGAAAGAAAATCAGGTCTCAGAATCTTATCCGCCTCTCAAACCAAATTAAGACAGCAGAGAATATATTGGTCACTTCTAGCTCGTTGAATAGCTTAGAACACCTCCACAAACTTAAAAATGAATATGAAGGTTTGATCCGAGAGAAAACGGAGTTTGCTTTATTGAAAACTAAGACTAGATATCTGGATCAGGGAGAAAAACCGAGTAGACTTCTAGCACTGAAACTGAAAGAAGTGGAGAATTCTAGGGTGATTCCCGCTCTAGAAGACCAAGAAGGAGCCATTAAAACAGAGCCCAGGGATATAGCAACAATTTTTAAAGATTATTACAGAACCTATACAGCCAGAATGCACTCCTTCCCTCCACTCAGGACTAGAGGGTTTTCGTCACTGACACTCCCTCGTCTCTTGGAGGACCAGGTGGCCTTTCTCTCCTCACCTCTTTCCCAAGAGGAGGTGGAACAGGCTATCCAAAGTCTACCATCAGATAAGCTCCTGGCCGGATGGGTTCCAGCCAATTTCTACAAGGCCTTCCGCCAGGATTTGGCTCCCCTGCTTTTGGACCTATACAACTACTTACTGTCAGCAGATACCCTGGATCCTTCCCTACTGGAGGCCATTATTATACTGATTCCTAAGACGGCTGAACCCTCCCGGAACCCTGCCAATTACAGACCAATCTCACTCCTTAACTGTGATATTAAAATCCTGTCCAAGATTCTTGCCTCCCGTATCAAACAAGTGTGGACCCCATTATTGAGCACTGAGCAAGTAGGATTTGTGCAAGGAAGGTCAGTGATGGATCATATTAGGTCGCTCTCTCACGTGCTCAGGGCAGCTCAAACTTCCCAGGTCCCTATGGCACTGGTGGCCCTGGACGCGGAGAAAGCGTTTGACCGTGTTAATTAGAATTCCTATGGTACACCATGTCTAGGTTCGGCTTTCGAGGAGTTCATAGGGGTGGATCAGAGCTCTATATAGGGCCCCACGGCAAAGTTTATTGCAATGGGATCCTCTCACATCCCATACAGCTCCACTCTGGAACCCGACAAGGTTGCCCCTTATCCCAGTTCCTATTTAACCTCTATTTGGAACCGCTACTGGTCAGTCTCAAAACGGCCCCAGGGATTCAAGGATGCCCTGTCTTCAGGCAAACCTCTAAGATTTCAGTGTATGCAGATGATATTCTGCTACAGTTAGCCAACCCGGCTGAATCCCTGTGAGTGGTAATGAAGATAATTTCACAATTTGGAGAGTTATCCAACTATAAACTCAATCTAGCAAAAACTGAGATTTTTCCACTTAATGTACACCTCACCCGGACTTCCGTATCCCATCTGGGCATGAAATGGACCCCATCGCACTTGAAATATCTTGGTGTCTACCTGGCACGAGACCCTTCCCTAATCAGGAAACTAAACCTAGAAGACTTATTAGAAAGAATTAAGTCGGATTTGCAAAGATGGGGGAAACTGCCATTACCAGTGGGTGCCCGGATCAGCATCATCAAAATGAACATTCTTCCCCGGCTCTTTTATCCCCTGAATCTCCTAGACATTTGGCTACCCAGGTCCTTTTTCAAAAAAATCCATTCGACCTTAACTGAATTCATTTGGAATCATAAGTCTCCGAGTCGGGCCTTCGCTAAACTGTGTCTCCCCAAAGAAATGGGAGGTCTCAGATTGCCAAATTTCGAACTCTACTACTGGTCTAGTCACCTTATCAAAGCAGGAAATGGCTGGGGACTTGAAAGAAGCTTATCTCCCTACATGGCTAGATCTGGATCTGGATCTTATCACCCGCCATAATATAAATCCCTCCAGCCTTTTCTATGGTGGCTTCGCATCTCTCCCCCGAGCAATCCAAGACTCCCCAGTGGGTGTCACAGTTAAGGTGCTTAACCAACTTTTCTCCTCCACCAGAATCCGTCATACTAAGGACCCGGGCCAACCACTGATGGGTAACCCCAACATCAAGATCGGGGACAAAATGTTAGTTCCTAAATGGCTGCCCTCAATTCAGGAGCTCTCAGTGGAAGATTTTTATGTTCAAGGCAAACAGGGCCCAATAACAGACCTGCTACTTGCCTTGAATATTCCCACTAATGCCCTGTTTAAAATATATCAATTAAAGCACCTAGTAGACAAAGAGTTCGGAATAACAGTATCCCCCTCAGTTATCAAGCCATTACTAGAAGAGGTTAAGGGCTGTGTGATTAAACCCCACGGGGTGTCTAGGCTGTACACCTATCTCCTGAAACTTGCCCACCCTACTCCTCTACCTGGTTCCAAAGCCTGGGCATTATCCCCCTCAGGCTCTCCGTATCCTTGGGAACAGATCTGGAAAGATCTGTATATTTACAATACTCTAGATAGGAATAGGATGATTCAATATTTCATAATTAACAACATGTATTTCACACCAATTCAGAAATCAAAATTTGGCCCCTCTGCTCCTTTAAAATGTTTCAGATGCGGAGAAGAGCAGGGAGACCTTCCTCATATTTTCTGGCACTGTCCTAAAGTGGCTCCTCTCTGGAAGTCAATTGCAGATAAATTAGATCCCATATTAGGTCTTGGAAACCTCCTCACACTAGAGACCTGTATCATAGGAGATTACACGGGTATCAGGATCAAAGAAAGGAAGTACCATATAGCACTCATTGCTATGGCAGTTAAGAGACTGGTCCTCCGACACTGGACAGACAGTCTTGAGATTTCATATGTGGACTGGGTGGAAGAAATGTCCCAGTGTTTCAAAGTGGAGAAACTGATTGCTAATTTCAGATCCTCTCCAATGGCCTTTCAGAAGAAATGGGGCAAACTATATGCTCTGTATCTTCACTGAGCGGGATTCCTCGACATATAATGAATCCGAGTGAGGGATCACAGTCTCCAAGATCTGGACTTCTCCAGCTCTCCTAGCTTTCCCTCTGTGGTAATCTCACAACCTCTCACCCTGGGATTTTGATGCTACTAGGTTCCCGGGCACTGTTTTAGATTGAGAATCCTGAGGACACCTAGCCACTAGAGATAGGTCACTATATCTCTCCCCTCAGTGGTGACGCCCTCAATGGGGGGGAGGGGTGGACAGTTGATCTGGGTTATCCAGTTACTGTTTTTCTGATTTATTTTGGTACTTTTACTTCATATTTCTTCTTTGCCCAGTAATACAATATATCTAACTTTGGAATGTATGGAATGCATGTACTGCGTTCAGATATTACCGTTTACACTGTTGTATGTACACTTGAAAATTAATAAAAAGAGAATTTCAAAAAAAAAAAAAAAGAGATTGTCCAATTAGGTTTTTGTGTAGCCGTATCACCACACCTCTTTTCTGAGTTGGTGCAGAGGCGTGGATTTCCTGTCGAACCCCAGTCCTTACCAGATAGGAATGACCCCCTTGGTTAACTTTGTTTATTGTAGTGAGGTGATTTGAACTCAGTCTTTTGAGATGTGTGATTATTTTCTTCCTTTTTACTGGGATATAAATCCCCCCGGATGTTCCATATATGGCATAGTATGTCAGCCATGATTGTTCAGTGTGGGGGGCTAATACATTGAGAGGGGATGTATACATCGCTCAAGAGTGAGCTACCAACATCCACCATTAGTGGGGCCATCCCATATGGCATAGGGAGTGTGGTGCAGCCAGGGGGTTTCCACAAGGGTGTTACCAGCTTGGGATATGATCCTTTTGGCATTTACTTTGCACTAACTATCCAGAGATCAACTATTTACAGATAAATTCAAACACCAAATATAGCAGTATGATAACCAAAACAACAGAACTGTCACCTGTGATCTGGTGGAGTACACCTGTGGACGTCCAGGACTAGGTACCAGAGGAGTACAGCTCCTCATGGTCAGTCTGGCCTCCCTGGTGGACTAGTGGTAGGTGAGGTCCCCATTCCCTGTGTAAGAGCGGTCCATTGGGGTGGCTGGGTATGCTGCACCCACCTGTTTTACCAAATACTGACATTACCACCTGGGGTCCTAGAGTCAGTGCAGGTGTTCTTGTGGGATATGCTAAGTAGCCCTGCAGTATGAATGAAACAGGGTAGTTGAGACCTGCTAGAATATGTAGTATGCCATCATGAGCTGAGAGCTAATCTCTGCTCAGTTGGAAATGCATTGTGCTGACCTGGGTGAGCCATTATACCTAAGGGGGGGGGTGAAAAGATGGAGGGTGATTAGCTCCTTTAGTGTAAAAATCTCTGCATATCTATAACTGATGTGACGTCTTAGGGAATCTCCCTACTTACTCAAGGGGTGTGTAGCAGGAGTATAGAAATGAGTTTATAACCCCTGTCCCTATGTGGAGGGTATTATATAGAGCTAGCCTTACTGTTAGCTGGTATGACCAGCCTACTATGTAACAGTGATTCGCTAGCAGATATCATGATATGGTAGTAGGTACTGACTGGATAGTATAAGTGAAAAAGGCAAGACAAAGCCATCCAAGCAGCAGGGTTGTAAGTACAATTGTCAAATGAGCCTGTGTCCTTGATGCAGGCATTGTAGTTATATCTCTTATGTCAGAGAGCCAGGGGCTGGGAATGGGGGCAGTGGAAATCCAAATGGCCCCTATGGATCAGGTGAGGGGACAGGACCCTGCTCAGACCCCCCATCAAGGAGTCCCTGTTGGGGCCCAACCCAGTCTGCAGTCCCCCAAAACCCTGATTCACACTCCCCACCTGCAAAAATCAAACCAAAGAGGAAGAGCTACTTATCTGACTGCAGATCAGCCTATATCAGTTGCAACAGGATCAGTGATGTTCATACAGAGATGGTGGTGGCAATTTTGGTGCCTGCTTCGGATGTCTGTAGTCCACATTCAGGGGATGGTCTGTCATCAAGGATGGTAAGGCCTCATGGCCCACTACTATGGAAGCCCAGGAATTCACAGAAGGATTCAGAGGAGCTGCCTACTGGAGTCCCGAGGATGAGGTGGTCTGGTCTTCTACTGGGCGTGCAGTGCGGGAGGAGGATGCAAGGGGAGCATTCCAATTCTTTGAAAAATGGGGACTGGTGATGTCTTCTTCTTCAGCTTTGTTGGAATGGTCCCTGCTGTGGCTCCTTGATCTGCCCCTAGTCACAGTGTGGTCATGCTTGCTATGCTTGGTGTTTTGATGGTATTTTTGTGTTCAGGAAAGCAGGGCCACTCAAGCTTGTGTCTTGTCTGGTGGTGGCTCCCCACCTCCTGCTCCATGATTAACTCCAGGATTACTTGGGGTGTGTGCCTGTTCCATACAGGGATTAGGCTTTTTAAAACTGCCAGCCCTGATGGCCCACACCTCCTTTGGCCAGGTTCTGAGTAGAAAGTTGTTCAGGTCCTCCAGCGTAGCAAACTTGGGAGAGGTGCCATTGACAGTCACTCTCACAGTGGCCAGATAACAGAGAGAAAATGGCATCCCCAGCGCATGTAGGAGTCCGTGCCCTTACATGTACTCTCTTCTTTGGTCCGAGAGGTCCTTGAAATAATCTTGGAAGAAATGAATATGGTGACATCTCCAATTCAGTGATCCCATCTCTCAGGCCCTTCATGACAGTTTCTCTTTATCTGTGAAATTGAGTATGTGGGCCATGAGAGGTCAATGTCATTCTCCAAGCCTTGGAGGATGGTTCAGAGTGAGGTGGTCCCACTCTATGGCAATAGAGTCATCTCCTTCCATTTTAGTGAGTAGTGGAAGCTCTTTCTGTAAAAATGCAACTGCATTCCCTTGTTCAGAGCCCTCTGGGAACCCCAGCATCCTAATGTTGTTTCGATGACATCTGTTTTTTAAGTTGTTGACCTTGTTCTGTAGTGCCGTGATGGTATGGGCCTGGTCTCTTAGCAGTGCCAACATTTCTTCAATGCCACATTGTGGGAGGACATTTTTCTCTCATTTTGAAAATGTGGTGTGTGAGTGGGGGTGAGGGGGATTTGGGGGGTGGGAGGGGATTGCATCTGTAAGGTTCTGTTTGTCATGTCTGGTATTTTCATCACTATTTATGTTTCTACTGGATGTACTCCTGTATTGAAAATTTTCAATAAAGGTTGAATAGCAAAAAAAAAAAAGAAAAATGTGGACAACCATTTAGTGAAACCCTAATGTGGTATTATTAGAGGACATGGTTACCTCAGACATTTGCTTCCTTAGGGCTGCAAACATTGTGTTCATGAAGGTCGGATCCATGGTGGAGGGTTCCCCAGTCATCATGCAGTCAGGTGGGAGGATGCAGTTCTTTGGTCATCACAGTACAGGTAAGTAGAGTCCTCCAATTGTAAAAGTTGAATATTTGAAGAGAGCAAGGACTTATAAACCCCACAGAGATTTAATTGTTCAAAAGTCTGCCAAGTCATGGATTGTGCAGGATATTTTGCCACAGGTGTAGCCAGTAAAAAATTTAAGAAGCCATCTTCTGCTAGGTCAGGCCACTCCCTGGTGGTGTGTCTTATGAGAATTTAATACACACCAGTGATGCTATATAAACCCAGAGACTGGAGTTCAAAGGGTTTATTGAAGCATCACACACCAAGGGTGTATATAAAATTTGAGTAATGTGTATCACCCCGTGTTTTATTTCACACAGTTTCTGGCCATCAGTTTTGTCCACACTCATCATTCTCTGTTTGTGTTCTGTTTAACACCCCCCCCCCCACGCCTCTTCTGAAAATTCCTTGAAACTCAGTTTAAAACACACAGTATTTAAATTAGGGATGGGGAGATCTCAAACGGTCTGAGGTTCTAAAAGGTTCTGATAAGCAAAAAAGGTTTGGCTGCTTATCTGATCCTTTTATAACCTTTATGGTTGTAACCTAATATGCTGACCTATTTATTGTTTTGTTCCTATTTCTGTAACTTGTATTGTAATTGTTCTCTGACATGGAACCTTTGTAAAAGAGCCTGGCTCAACGGTACTTGTAATCCTAGCTGTAATAAAATAAAAAATAAAATAAAAAAAATGTATGTGAACAAATAATTTTACATGCAATGGAATTGAGAGAGCTCAGTAAGTCTCACTGACTCCGATTACTGGTGGGTGCTCACAATCAGAGGAGCAAAAGACAACAAAGGGGAACGAGACTATGTCTCAGATTCGTCGTGGCACACCATAACACAATATCACCAAATGCATACAAAACACCAAAGAGGCTTAACTTAATCCAATCTTCTTTTATTTAGTGCAAAACAGGTGTATGGAGAAATAACCTGTAGATAAAGTGCAGTGCAAAGCAGACTAAATGCAAGCAAATACAAATAAAATTACCGCCGACACCAGCATGGTGTTCCCGTGCGGAGTATAGGCAGCCTGCAGACCAGCATACATCCTGAGGGGGCACACACAAATGTGCTGACATTTCAGCATAATGCCTTCCTCAGAACTGATTGACTCACATACAGGGCTCTTTTTACATAGCAACAATTTAGCTCTTTTAAGGGTCCACATAAGCCAGCTTAAAGGAGTCCAATATTTTAAAGTGCTAACATAAATGCAAAAGTAGCAGCAGTGCAACATGCAATCCTCAATATATCGTATAAATGCCTCAATACAAACAGTGCATAAATGCCTGTGTGCAAACAGTGATATAATAAGTTCATCTGAATCAAATGTATCAAAGAAAATTTTTCAAAATACATTTTTAATACATGCAGTCGTACAAAAAAATCATCAGTAAAAACACATCATAGACCAATATATTCTTTAATCACATTGCTGCCAGAAGTACTACAGGTAACAGTTCATAGGGATTTCTTCATTTAGTCCCCAGGGGGTTAAAGTATTAAAAGTACAAATCCAAAAAGTTTCACATTGGGATAGTTTATTTCCTATATTTCCCCCATGAAATCCCAAAGTGACTTTCTCTATTGTCACAAATTTCAAGCTTATCAGAGAGTCATGGTGTTGCTGTTCAGTGTCTAGCTACTGAACTGCTCTGTACTTGATTCCTAATACAGTAGTAGATTTATGTTCACAGATTCTTTCTTTCAGTGTTCTTTTCATCTGACCAACATACCACAAGCCACTAGGGCAAGTCAGCAAATACAGTGATCCCACAATTATCCGCCCAACTTGGGACCACAGTTTTTGGGTGGATAAGAGAGGGTGGTGGATAATGAAGGGTGCCTGAAAATAAAAACCTAAATACTGTGATGTTAAATACAGAACACTGTATCTGGTAGCAGGGTGTTATGGTGTTGCCAGTGATAAAATGGACACATTTTTTGATTTTCTGCACATAAATTATATACAGTTATCTTTATTTTGTATTCAAAAATTTTAAAAACAGTGCAATAAAGTGCTTTACAGTGCTAAAAGCACAGCATAGCAGCTTATTGTAGCAAAGCAGTATGAGATTCACAATTACAGCATCACAGTATAGCAGAGCAGTATGAGGTTCAAAATCACAGCTGTATAATTTTAGTTACAAACTGGAGTTATGTAAGCTTGAAGTAGCCTGTAATAGACATTTGCTTAGCTCTCACAGAAGCAAGTTGTCTTATCTTGCAATGTATGACAATGCACTTCAAAATATCTGTCTCATAAGACTCAAAAAATCTAAGCACAGTGTTTATTGCATCCCTTGCCTCCACTACAGAAGGTGGTTTTATCTCCTGTTCTAGGGTGTCATCATTTTCATCTTGTGATTCTGTGGGTTCCAAGAAATCATCTGGGACCTTTAAATTTGCCACCATTGTTACAATATCATCATCAGTGACACTTTCAAAAACATCACAATCATTTTCAAAAGACACATATTCAGCAGCTGAAATTCTCATTTCTGTTTTAATATCCATTGCACCAGATACAGTTCTTATCAGATCATTCAATTCAGTGCATTCTTGTTCTGTAACTTCTGGCATCAATCTTTGCACTGACAAGGGCCTAGGAATTATGCCAGTATGAAGCCAGTTGTTTTGAACTGTCTCTACTGTAACAGAATCCTAAGCGATTTTGATAAACCTAATGGCAGCACTAAGGAGAAGTGCCTGTGGTTTACCAGAGTCAATGCATTCAATTAAATGCTGAAGGTGCTGCCTTCTGTAATGACCTTTAAAAGACTGAATAATGACTGAATAATGCCTGCATCTAGAGGCTGAAGGTGGCTTGTGGTGGTTGGTGGGAGAAAATGAATTTTAACATTGCCAAAACATTTGGGGATGATATGTGTTGGTGCATTATCCAGAAGCAACTAAATCTTCCTTTTTTTTTCTCATTGAAATGTTAAGCTCATTCAACCACTGTGCAAAAATGGAAGAGTCCATCAAAGCCTTTCTGTTTGATTTGTATTCTACATAAAGACCAGCATTAAATGATTTGAAGCACCTGGGGTTTGCAGATTTTGCTATAACTCAAGGTTTCAGCTTTTCAGTGTCATCTGCATTGCAAGTTAGAGCAACTGTAATTCTGTCCTTGCATCTCTTGACACCTTTCTTGAAATCATTGGTGGTCAGGGAATGGTCAGGCAACATTTAAAAAAAAAGTCCAGTTTCATCTATGTTATAACAGTCCCGAACTTCACACTGCTCTGCTACATGTCTGGCAGTAAGCATGCCTTCAGTGATAACCTCTTTACTAACGCCTTCACTCTCCACAGATATAATGTGGCAAGCAATATTATTTTGGCTCTTAAATTTCTGTAGCCATCCATTTGAGTAAGAAAAATCAGACACATTTAATTGGCCCCTGAAATACTTAGCTTTGTGCTTTAGGATTTCGTCTGTGACCGGAATATTGTGTGCTCTGGCATTGCTGAACCACAGAAATAATGCCTCTTCCAGATCACCGTGTTTTGGTGTTCTCTTTGACTTTCAGTCAGCAGCAGCAGCTACAGCCTTGAGCCACTTGTCTCTGCGGGAAAGGACATCTCCAATGGTCCATCGGGCCATGGGCCGGCACCACAGTGTTGAAAAATGATGAACAACCTCCTGGTGGGTTGCTTTAGGGTTATCGACAGAAAACTTGACAATCAGGCTCTTCTGAGCCTCAGTAAGACCAAAACGAGATCGCTTTCCACTTGCTGATTCTGCCATCATTTCCCCAGACTGACCGACATGTTCATTCACCAGACAGTGAACTGAAGATCATCAAATGCTTACAGACTTTATAAGAAACAGATTTCAATAAAGCTAAATTGCAGCACTAATGACTACCCAGGTGAAAGGGTTTTAAATAAGGGTAGACAGGGGCTGACAGGGTGGACTAATGTGCACGGCAAACATAAGCTAATAAAACCAGTTTATGCAGTTTATGCAGTAATGACTACACAGGTGAAGAGGTTTTAAACAAGGGCTGACTGGGCTGACAGGATGGACTAACGTGCTCGGCTAACAGAGTGGGCTAAACAATTGATGCACAAATGACTTCACACTACACCCTGTGAGTAAACATTCAGCCATCAGCTATAACGCTGTACCATGCAGGTAATTTATTTGATCGCTTGTTCACGGTACAAGGGCTGACAGGGTTGACAACACGCTGTGAATTTTTGATGTGATGGCGATGGCGGAATAAAGAGGGCAATTTCAATTACAATGTGGGCAAGTGGGAAGATTAATGAATGGCGGATGGCAGGCAGTGAAGGAGGTGGATTACGGAGTGCAATAACATGGACATACACTCAGGACAGGAGGTAAGAATGGCGATAACGGAGGGTGGCGGATAGTCGAGGGGCGAATAAGTGAGGGAGCACTGTAAGTAATATTTGTCCTGGAGCAGTTCATACATGATACAATCTGAAGCCTTTTGCTGGTGCACTGATGTTTAAATTCTGAGGTGTTGTGAGTATTATTACACTGCACACAGTGTCCACACCTATAGCTTTCTCTGGTGGAGGGGGCAACCATGTTTGTCTCTCTTCCACTGGAGTGTACAGACTCTGAAACAATCTATCCTTCAAATTTCTCCCTTTTTTTATATGTTATTCTCAAATTTTCTTATGGAGCCCCTTTAAAAAGCCCTGCACATGAGTCAGTCAACTCTGAGGAAGCCATCATGCCAAAATGTCAGCACATTTGTGCGTGCACCCTTGGGACGCACGCAGGTCTGCAGGCTGCCTATACTCCGCACGGGAATGCCATGCTGGTGTCGACAGTAATTTTGTTTGTATTTGTTGGCATTTTAGTCTGCTTTGCACTGCACTTTATCTACAGGTTATTTATTTCTCCATACACCTGTCTTGCACTAAACAAAAGAAGACTGGATTAAGGTAAGCCTCTTTGATGTTTTGTATGCGTTTGGTGATATTGTGTTACGGTGCACCACAACAAATTTGAGACATAGTCTCATTCCCTTTGTTGTCAAAAAATAATTTAAACAAATTTTAATCAACATATCTATAGAAAAAAAGCAATAAAACCATTGTTTAGTAGTATTAAACAGCATGAGTATTGAAGTGAGATGAGCAGTGAATAATGTGACTGAATGTGCCCGCTGTAGGATGGCGATGATTTGGCCCAAAAGCAGGCAAGTCCCAGATCTCTATTTTTTTGTAATCAGTATCCCAAGTCTCACTTTTTTTAGAAGGGGATATGTTTGGCATCACTTTTGTTTTGCAATGGATCTCAGTATGGAACATGATGTGAAGATACATTACAAAAAAAGACAGCATCAAGCAGTCTGAAAGTCATTACTTCACTATTGCAACTACCACTACTGTCAGGGCAAAAAAACAGAACTTAAGCCACATTTTTTAATTTTAATCAGTCTGGTTAAGGTACATTTAGCTAAATGATCTCCTCAGAATGAGAAAGCAACTGTGTGTGAGATCAGGGACTTGTCTGACACAGTTGCTACCCGTACAATCATGTGATGTACTGGCTGCACCTCCCACTGAGCCCTAGGATGACAATGATATGGTTCTAAGGCAGGCAAGTCCCATAGCTCTATTTTTTTTTAAACCAGTCTCACTTTTTATAGAAAGGGACAATGTGATTGTAATGTATGTCACCAATTATGTTCAGCAATTTCTCTCGGTATGGAATTCAACAGGTAGAGCATCCTTCAGAATGAGAACACTTCTTTTTTTTTTTTTATTTTGATTACTTATTTATTTCCACAGTTGGGGGGAGGTTGCACCTTTGCTTCCTCCCCCCATCTAGCCAACTAGGCCGGCTGCTGCACTGGTCCTGGACAAAACTCTGACCTCCTCATCACTGCCCTCCTGGTCGCATCACAGCGGGTACATACCCCAACACTGCGGAGATCAGGAAGGTGGACCCAGGAGGGCGATGACTTGTGTGGGACCATGGCTGGGCCAGCGAGCTGCCAGCGTGCTGCTGGGGATTTTTCTTTAGAGTGGTTTCCCTGCTAGAGCAGGCATGCAATGATGTCAAGGGATGGATCACGCATGCTTCCATACACGCTCTTCCCAGCGTCAGCCTCCTCCTGCCTCTTACTTCTGCAGTGTCACTGATGTTGCCCCCCCAGCTTCACCAGGGGGCAGCCACGTGCCAACTGCTGATGTCCCCCCTTCCCCAGAGAAGGAGAGCAGTCCTCCGGACACATGATCCTTCCCCAACCCTGCCAACCCTTGGCGATCTGTGCTCATTCCCGAACATGGGTTGCCAGCGTAGCACGAGGTGTGGCGTCCAGCGCCTCAACCCTCAGCACCACTGGGCCAGCCAAGAATGTGAACACTAACGGAAGCATCATACTGGACCAAGGCTCTTGAGCAATGTGACATGATAATTGGGTGTCCTGATTCATGATGAAACCAAAGATTTAAAAAAAAAAAAAAACAGGGTTGCAGCAAAAAAAGTTGAAGTAATGTGATTCGTGATGACTGTGAACGTGATTTGTTGTGACTTGATTCATAATGACCATGAATATGATTCTTTGTGATGTGACAATGTTTGTTCTGAGATTATATCTACTGGATTAACTACAACCAGCTTGTGAGGATGAAGATTTGACTCCATCTGCTAGTATGGCATCATGCAGAACGTGAACACTAACAGAAACATTGTACTGGATTAAGACTCGTGAGTGACGTGACATGATAACTGGGTGTCCTGATTCATGATGAATCCAAAGATTTAAAAAAAAACAAAAACAGGATTGCACCAAAAAAGTTGAAACAGTGTGATTCGTGATGACCCGTGAAGAACGCAATTCATTGTGACATGACGTGAGTCATGAACTTAGCACTAGTAGTGCTTTTCAGAGCATCAGAAACTGAATAGAACTGAGCTTCCACAAACAATTGCCACTGAAAATTTGAAATACCTAAGGCCCTGGTGACAGATGACTGACTTCTTACGGGGTGGGGGTGGGAAGATTGCACAGACAGTATGCTAGAAGTGGCACTGGTGCACTGATTACTAGCTGGCAGATATTATTATGCATGCGCATGCATGTGCGCGCACCACACACACACACACACACACACACGCACTTTATATTTCACACACCACCTATGTTAAGGGCAGTGCTGCAGGCACTGCTGCTATCCACGTAGATTTGGGGACCCTGCTTGGCCTAACCCTTTCTGACACAGTACCTTTTCCCTTCAAGGGTTTTGTTTTTATTTATTCCACATGATGTGATGGAGTGCCTGCCCATTGAGCCAAAGCTTATACTCCACTGAGCAAAAATAGGGAGGAAGACAACAGATGATTCACTTCTTGGGGGGGGGGTCACACAGTATGCAACAACAGATTTTATCACACACACACACACACACACACACACACACATACTCCCTGCTTGGTCTAACCCTCTCTGAGACAGTACTTTTTCCATTCAAGGATTTTCTTTTTTATTTATTCCATGTGATGTGATGGAACGCCCTTCCCACTGAGCCAAAGCTTATACCCCACTAAGCGAGCACAGGGAGGAAGATGACAGGTGACTGACTTCTTGAGGGTGCTCACACAGTATGCAACAAGAGGCAGTGGTGCACTGATGACTATCTGGCAGATTTTATTTCATATACACACTGACAGACAGAACTATTTCACACACCACCTATGCTAAGGGTGATGCTGCAGGCACTGCTCCTAGTATATTCACAGAGATTTTGGGGGACCCTGCCTGGCCTAACCCTCTCACACAGTACATTTCCCCTTCAAGGATTTTTTAAATTTTTTTTCTTTATTCCACATAATGTGACAGAATTCCCTTCCCACTGAGTGATCACAGGGAGGAAGATGACAGCTGAGTGACTTATTGGGGGGGGGACAAAGAAAGTATGCAAGAAGTGGCACTGGTGCACTGACGACTGGCTGGCAGATTTTATTTCACATAAAGAATTTATTTCACACACCACCTACACTTAGTGTGATGCTGCAGGCACTGCTGCAAGTATACCCACAGAGATTCTGGGGGACCCTGCCTGGCCTAACCCTCTCTTACACAGTAGTTTTCTCCTTCAATGATTTTTTTTTTATTAATTCCATGTGATGTGATGGAATGCCCTGCTCACTGAGCCAAAGTTTATACCCTGCTGAGTGAGCACAAGGAGGAATGACTTCTTGGGAGGGATCACATAGACAGTATGCAAGAATTGGCACTGGTGCACTGATTACTAGCTGGCAGATATTGTTTCATACACAGAATTATTTCACACATAACCTACGCTAAGCGCGATGCTGCAGGCGCTGCTGCTAGTATACCCACAGAGGTTCTGAGGGACCCTGCCTGATCTAACCTTCTCTGACGTGGAGAGTGGGGAGTCACACAGACAGAATGCAAGAAGTGGCACTACTGCACTGACAACTGCTTGGCAGATTGTATTCACACACAGCACTTTAGTTCTCCTCAGTCTCCAAGTTCTACCCTGGTTCATGTCATCATTCATGCTCCCCTGTACAAGTCTCCTCTCCCATAACATGGTACTCCCCAGTCCCCACCCCAATTCCCAACTCCCAAGTCCCACAGCCAGTCCTTGCTGGCTCATTCTCCTCCCAAGTCCCTGACTCCCAAACCCTGACACCCCACCCCAAACTTCCCCAGATTTTCTAACTCACTTTTTATATATATATATATATATATATATATATATATATACACACACACACACACACACACATATATATATAAACAATTAAATTCTTCTTTTGTTTGTTTGTTTTTTTTTAGAGTGAACTTCTTCTCTTGCCCAAGGGGCAAAAATTGCAAGCAGCATGAGCACAGAAACAAATGCACACAGAACAACCTACAGAAGCTGGTGCTCCTTCTCTGTCCTGATTGCTCTGCGTAGCTCTAGGGTGGACCACGTTGGTTGCTAGAGCACCAACCCAATCAGGTGCCACTTTAGAGAGATGGATAGACCAGCCATCCAATGAGGGACCAGAGTCTTATCTCTGATTCCTCCAGTGGGTTCCTCCTGCTCTGGCACTTCTCACACTACAGTTCCCATGATAGGAGCCGTACGAACGGATCCAAAGAGCTGAAAGTGTTTGGAAGCCATTTGTTTACGAACACTTTGGCATGTTTGGGTCAGTTTGTATTTTTGTGAACTGGTTTGTCCATCTATAATTTAAACGTACAGTAGCAAAAAGATATTCAGTCTTAAACAAAGACTCAGCTTAAAAAAGTTATTTTTTTCATAGTGCTTGTGACAGGCAGAGGAGAGAACTTTTTTTGGCCAAACATGTTAAGTCATTGAATCCTGGTGGCCATTTTGGGTCAGATTCTGTAATGGATGGTTCAGACGCCATATGGCGTCTTAACACTGTACTAATGTTTAATAACTCTGATTTTAAAAACTAAATTGAACAAGGTAAACTGTAAAACAAGACTGACATTATGACCAGAGGTTAGAGTAACAAGTTGTGAATGAGATTGGTACATCCAGCAGATCCAAATTTGATTCTCACAACCTCCACTTGCGTATGGTGTGAGCCTGAGCAAGTCACTTAACCTCCCCAGTGCTCCTGAGTTGCCACTTAAAACAAGTCTTGGGCCTAGTGGGCCTTACACAGCTACAAAAAACAATAAAAAACAGTATATTAAAAAAGTAAAAATTGTTACCTTTATAATCAGGTTCTAGTATGATTTTTGAAGAGTCACAAGGTCTTCCAGAAATCTGTTAAGACTACTGCTTCTGCTGATATTGGGAAGAGAATGAAGAATATATAGCACTTTTAAAAGGTCAATTAACCTTGTTTTTAGAAAGGTCAGAATTTAAATGCTGAGTTATACAGCTAAGAATTCAGAAATGACTTTGAGAAGAAGTATTTTCAGTGCACAAGTTCAGAAACAGAAAACAGTTGCTGGAGAGTGTCTCAAGACAGCTCAGCTTTCTCTGTGCACAATAATGCTGTAATAAATGATCAGTTATTGCAAAAAATAATAACAGGCCATCTCAATAGAAACAAGGTCTCACCAGAGTCGCTACAGCTGCAGCCAAGCTATCTGAGCTCATGGCAGAACACAGCACAGTCCTCCATGTTCAAGGTGGCCGCTGGAGTTCAGTACGCATGCACAAGCAGTTTATTTATTTATTTAGTTTTTGTTGACCAGGTAAGTGCACTAGACAAATTCTGCCTATTTTCAGGCACGACCTGGGAAGGGGGAAACAGATGAATACTAACTGACCTTGAACCAGATTAAGCAGTTGGTGGTATTTTTAGTGAATGAGGGAAATTTGGTCAGGACACCGGGAAAATTCCCCTACTCTTTTCGATAAGTGCCATGGGATCTTTAACAACCACCTGAACTACCACCAATCCAGGCAGATGGGACCTTGGTTTAACGTCTCATCCAAAAGACAGCACCCCTCTCATGCTGCACTACCCTGTCAGTACTGGGGTATTAACCCAAGTGCCAGATGTGGGAACTGAACCCACAGCTCTCTGATCTCCTAGCCTCAGAGGCGAGTGTGCTACCTACTGAGCCACTGACACTGACATGCGTGACTTCACTTCTGAAATTATGGTGCATTGGTGCATGCACAATGAGCTCTGGCGGCCAACTTGGGCATGGCAGAATGTTCCACCATGAGCTCATTGCACATGTACGACTTCACTGCAAGTGCAGAAGTGAAGTCGCACATGTACAATGGTGGGCCACTGCGGGTGATGGGAGCAAAAGTGTGCACCCACAGTGGAGGAAATGTGTGGACTGATTTGAGTAATTTGGAGTTATGGAACCATGTACTGCAACTCCAGATCTGTGCTTCAGTATCTCATTTTTTCCATCTACAGTAAGATGGCTGTAGGCTCTGCCTACTGCAGCTGTAAAAATGGATGGCCAGTCATTATAAGTATGCTTTGCAAAAATCTTCATTAATGTAACAGTTAGGGTACCTTAATGCCACTAAAGTTGGAAATGTTGCATTAGGGTTTCCAACCCTAACTCCCACCCCACCCTCCACCCCCAAGCAGCAAAAGGAAAAAAGCATTAGGGTTTTGGGTCACCAGAGTCTTGGCGAATCAGTGGTGGGGTCTTCCTTGGTGTTGTCAACCCTATTGCTCCCCACTCCCCCCTACCTGTTACCTGCAGTGGAAAGCACAAGGAACAGCTCCAAGCCAGTGTCTCATAGGAATACACTTCAAAGACAGAGAATTACCACATGTTGCCAATACCAGCTTTTGTAGCTTTCTTCACAGAGATTGTGTGTGATGTTGCTTTCTCAGGGAATTGGATGGGCTTTAGGGTTGATAACCCCAAAGAAGACCCCACCATTAATTCACCAAGACTTTGGAGACCCACAACCTTTATGTTTTTTTTTCCTTTTGCTGCTTGGGGGCTGGGGGTAGGAAGTTAGAGTTGGAAACCCTAACTCCACATTTCCATACTTTTGTGGCATTAAGTTACCCTAACTAATTCATTTATAAAGTTTTTTTGTAAATGATTTCCTTTATTTTTGTGATAATGGAATCATATCCTCATTTGATTTGCATGAACAGATGCAGATACAGATGCCCTGCACCAAGGGAAGACTCTGTCACCCTGCAAAAGTGCAGGGCAACAATAGATGTGAAGAATTCATGGGGCTGTCTGGTGAGCTGTGGAAGTGCAGGGTCCTGTGGTCACAACTACAGATGCTCAGGGCACAGACTGCATCTGTCAGCCAATGCACAGGGCCCTCTGCCACCCAAGTCAGGAGAGGTGCCAGGCCCCTTGCCAAGATGACAGTTGTCTTCACTATATGGTATCTGAGCCCATACAACCCTTCTGCACCTTTCTTTCCCTGATCAGAGAGGTGTAACATAACAGTGCCATCCCACCACCCTCACTCCATCCAGCTGGGTCACTGATCTCTCCACTGAACTCAGCTCACCTGCATGGGATCACAAAGCATACCTGTTGAGTCAAGATACACACAAAGTTTGGTAACAATTTTTATTTTATTTTGACCCCAATTTTTTAAGATACTTGTTTTATGATTCACCTTAAAAACATGATATGTACCATTTATAGTTCATTGGATGAAATGTCATTTAACACCACAAGTCTGAAAACATGTCTTGTCCAGGATTTAAAACATGACACATGTCACGTTTATGATGTAGTGTGGAAAAATGGAGTCCCACTGCTCTACTTGTCGGACGCTAAGCCAGGAAGGCCCAGCTCACTCTGCCCAACCGGGCTCCCATTGGAAGCCATGCGGGTGGTGGAATCTCCTCACAGCAGCTGCCACTGCTGTTTGACCCCCAAGCCCAAACTGGAGAAGGATTTCAGGAGTGCAAACTCCTGTCAGGCAGCGCTAAATGCCACTGCTGAGAGAATCTGCAAGGAGCCCAACTGCTCCACTAGACGGCCGCTGAGCCAGGAATGCCTGGGTAGGCTAATTGCTTCAGCGCAGCTCTAATTTCAAAATTGGTGGCACCATTTTCCAGTGGCCACTTTTGGTCTCAACTCTGTGCCCTGGTCGGCTTATTGGCTGAAGCTCCACTGCCTTCTCAAACTACTGCAGAACTTATTTGAGCTATTTAGTATGATCTCTTAAAATATCTACTGATATTCCCCAGGTCCTAGCCAATGTGTTACAGCTAATTAATGTAATTTTAAAGTGTTCCTACACTACTACTGCTACTAAAGGGAAACCTGTTTGTGAATTTTGTCAGGACAGTGCTTTGGTGCAAACAATCTTAGAGTTAAATAACTACACTGTTACTACTTGTGCTAGTCTCTAATTAATCAGAGGAATTTCTGTTAACCTGCCTGATTCTCCTACTTTGTCCCTCTCTCTCTCTCTCTCTCTCCCCTGTCTCTCCCTAACCTCAGTCTGCTGTTATTTTTTTCCCTGCCTGCTTTGCCTGTGTCTCTAATCCTCTGACTCCTCCTGAATCTGCTTGCTAATCTTCTCTCCTCCATAACCAGCCCACTTCTACTGTTTTAGGAAATCCTTCCCCTGCATTTCTCCTTATCAATATTTGCCATCCCTTCTTCCTAGGCTCACTCTGCCCAACTGGACTCCTGCTAGAAGCCTTGTGGGTGACGGCATATCCTCACAGCAGCTGCTGTTCAACCCCCAAGCTGAAACTGGCGAAGGATTTCAGGAGGGCATACTCCTCTCAGGCAGCCCCAAACACCGCTGCCACTGAGAGAATCTGCAAGGAGCCCTGCTGCTCCACTTGTTGGCTGCTGAGCCAGGAATGCCCGGTAAGCTAATTGCAGCAGTGCAGCTCTAATTACAGTCCCACAGGTGCTCCCCACCCTCCCCCACCTACCCAGTGTGGGTAATTACTTTTATAGCTATGGGCGGTCATGTGACTAACAGTCAACTTTGCCATTTGCTCCTTATAGTCACTAATCACTAGGGGTGCCACCTCTCTGTTACTCCCACTACTGATTTAACTTCCTCTATCTACTTTGTATTACTAGTATCTCCCTCTATCTCCAAACTCCTGCTACTGCAACTCACGTTTCCTGGACTACAATTAGCTTATCTCAATTATGGCCTACTCAATGCTGACCCTGATGATCCTTGGCATGGCATTATTCCAATTAGTCTGGCTCTCCCTGATATATTCTCCACCTATATCCATGTTCTCACAGCTTTTTCTAACCTGCTCTGCACATCACCTAAGTTTTGTTTTTTTTTTTTTTTTTTTTTTTTTTAGCTTTTGTTGACTGGGTAAGTGCACTAGACAAATCCTGCCTATTTTCAGGCACGACCCGGGGGAGGGGGATACAGATGAAAGCCAACTGACCTTGAACCAGATTAAGCTGTTGGTGGTATTTTTAGTGAATGAGGGAAATTTGGCCAGGACACGGAAATTCCTCTACTCTTTCAATAAGTGCCATGGGATCTTTAACATCCACTTGAACTACCACCAATCCAGGCAGATGGGACCTCGGTTTAACGTCTCATCCGAAAGACGGCACCTCAGAAGTGCAGCACCCCTCTCATGCTGCACTACAGTGTCAGTACTGGGATATTAACCCAAGTGCCAGATGTGGGAACTGAACCCACAGCCCTCTGATCTCCCGGCATCAGAGGCGAGTGTGCTACCTACTGAGCCACTGACACTGCAGTGCCTTGATCTTACTCCACTCTTACTCCCCAATACATTATTTATCTAGGCTTGTGGACCATAAATAAAAAGCACTTGTCACTTCTTAATCCGTCTACCCTGCACTGCGCAAAGAAAACTATGGTACCTATTGCTAATAACCCTCATCCTAGCTGGTTATGTTGAACTAAACCCGGGTCCCTTGGCGCAACACTCTTACTCTGACCAAACCTGGGCTAATACTAAGGGACTACGTATAGTGCATATCAACATTAGATGTTTGCTCTGTTATCTTTCTGAGATGGAGGCCTGGGTGACTATCACCCCGACGTTCTATGCTTGTCTGAAACATGACTCAAGCCATCAGACCCAGACTCCTCATGCTTCCTACCCAACTATAACTTCATTAGATGTGACAGACAGCCCCCAAGGAGGGGTGGAGGGTAGCTATCTACCGCAAATCACATCTTGATCTTTCCATCACTTCTACCCTAGCCCTCTCCTCTTGTGAATCCCTGCACACGACCCTCTCCTGGGTACTGAAAAACATCACATAATCTGCATCTACAACCCCTCATAAAGTGGTATCCCTTGTTTTGAAGAACTGCTTGCAAAGGTCCCCCCTGCTATCGGTCACAATAAAGTATTAATACTAGGTGACCTGAATTTAAACTGGATTGTCAATGGGCAAAACACTCTCCTATCCTAAGTGCAAGGATATGATCTGCATCAAACAATAAATTGCCCCACCAGAACCTCATGTACAAGGCCACTGATTATGGTGATTAAAACAATTAAATTCCGTTTTCAAGACTTTAGATTCCAGAATTTCACCGGTGATTGTTACTCTAATTTCCGGATTTTACTGGGATTCTTTTATCATTTTTTAGTATGTGCATAAATAATCAGAATTAAAGAAGGCTTAATATACAGGGCATTAAATGAAGCAAACTGAAAATAGTACAGGAAGGAATTAAAAGAAAAACACCCTTTTTTATAGATTTACTGATCTGATAGAAAATGCCAGATTCCATGAAATCTTCATTTTTACTGGTTTTCAGGCAGCCCTAATTCCGGAATTTTACCGGATTTTCCGGTAAAAACCGAAAAACAGTGGCCTTGCTCATGTACCTCAAATTCTGGTGCACTTTTTTATTTTTAATCAATATTTTATTGATATACAATATTTTACAATAAATAGTTACAATTAATAAGGACACAGTTGATTACAATAATGTGAAATGCATGAAAACATAAATACATGTAAATGTATTTAGTACTATCAAACTGTCAAAAGGAATCATTAAAGTCCTTGGCACCCAGGAGTTAAATAGCTTTTTAAATAATAAAATCATCATCTGTCCAGCTTCCAATATCTTTGTTATAAAGATTCCCCACTAGGAGAAAATCCCCCAAATGGCCATAATTATAAAGTGCTGACAAAAATAACTGTCGCCATTCAGATCTAGGAAAGACACCTTCAGGGACTTTTTGTTTCCAATATTTAATATGTCTTTTGATCATCATACTATTACTTAGGAGAATTAATCTCTGATTCTTCTTTATACTTTGGATGTTAAACATCTCCAATACAACAATTTTTGGGTCATCCCAGTGTGAAATTCTTACTCCTTTCTGATTTAGAATTTCAAACACTTTATTCCACCATGACTTAATTACTGGGTCAAATTTTGGTGCCCTGATAGACTGGATCATGAGCAATTGCACCGACAGAATCAAGGCTGCAGCACCTTTGAAACATTTTACTGTGTGTGGGCAGACTTGGTGGGCCAAGTGGTCCTTATCTGCTGTCAAAGTCTATGTTTCTATGTGTGTGTGTGTCCAGGAGCCCTATCATTTTAAGCAGGCAGAGATCAGTGCTGTATGGCCTAAAACTCCTAACTGGAGCATTTTATGACACTTGAGTGCCTTTACCACAAATAAGTGGATAACACAAGCGAGTTAAAGCTGCTAATTAACCTATATTGCAACATCATTGTGAGGAGTCAGTACCCCTTGTAAATTTCACTTCCGGGTGTCAGCACGCTATTTATTCAGCCCTGTAGTGAGCAGGGCGAGCGTGTGCAGGGCGCACGCAGTGCCACATGCACAGAGACATGCGTGTCTGCGCGTGTCAGCTGTATCCACTGAGTATGCAGAGTACTAGGGCATGTCTACCTGACACAACCAATTAATGTGTTGGAGAGTACAAATAGAATTACCAGGATGTCACAAAACAATGGTAAGAGAGGTAGTAAAACTAAAACAATTTGCACTCAATGTAGAATGTTTACTGATGAACCAGCCTGCAAGGATTTTGTGTGTGAGAACTGCACTTTAATTACAAATCTAAGGAAGGAAATTGAAATATTACTACAGAGATTAGAGTCTCAGAAAGAAATTACTATCTTAGAAAGATTTATAGATGAAGCTGCCCAGGATATCACATTATCTGATGGCCAAATTCCAGTTGATGTAGATAAGAGCATGCTGTAACAGGAACAGATAAATTGTGCAGGGGGAGGGCCTACTCAACCTGCAGACAATAATTGTGCAGGGGGCCTACTCAACCTGCAGACAATAATTTGTGGGTACAACCCAAATATCCCACCAAAAAATACTGCACTAGCTGTAATGAGAAGATCTTGCCACTTCAAAATATGTTTGAATGCCTGACTGACCACGTAGACCTTGAGGACAGATCTATGTAAAATGCTCAAAGTATTTATAATAAGCTTGACCCTGTAATTGATCAGGACACATTATTAAATAAGAAGATCCTGACCAAGGATATGTTGGTAATACGGTATTCAATAATTAGGGGAGTGGATTCTGTGGTACGTGAAGGTAGGAAGAGCAGTACTACAGTCGGTACCTTAACCGGAGCTAAAGTGGGAGATATATTTGATTTATTAGAGGGACTCATGGAGAATATGGAGAGACCATTGGTTATTGTTCATATAGGTACCAATGATGTTAATAAAACTAGCCCGAATGTATATCAGACTAAAATAGCTGACGTAACTAACAAAATTAAAGAAAAAGGTGGAGACAGTATATTCTCGGGTGTATTCCCAACACATGGATACCTTGATTATAAGAATGGGGCAATCAAATCTATCAACAATTGGTTAAGAACCTTTTGTAAAAATAACAATCTTGGGATTCATGGATAATTCCATCACTTTTTGTAACAAATCTCTATTTAAACCAGACGGTCTTCATCATAGTTTGGCAGGATCTAGGATTTTGGGTTGGAAACTTAAACAAAGTTATTGATTTCCATTTAAACTGGTACAAGGAGGGCAGCCCACTCTACAAACTAACCCACATATAACCATGGGTAATGACTACAATACTGTAAAGGACTGGAGGACTGTGCTCATAAATGCCAGAAGCCTAACAAATAAATATGATGAACTTAAATAATTGTTGGTATCACAAGATACATATAGCATGCATTACAGAAACTTGGTGGGATAACAACGATTATTGGGAGAAATCTATTCCAGGCTATAACCTATATTACAAGTCTAGATTATATAGGAAAGGCAGTGGCACAGCAATATATGATCATAATTCCATAAAAAGCTTACAGTTACCTTATGATGATCTTGATTTAGAAACTGTTTGGATTAAGCTAATACCATCAAATGGCCCCAAGATTATAATCGGGCTATTTTACAAGCCACCATCTATTACTCAGGACAAGAATCTCACCTTCTTGGATTTACTTAATAACTTAAACCGAGCAGATAATGTAATAGTGCTGGGAGATTTTAACCTCCCTAATATTGATTGGAAGTTAACAAAAGGGGGTAATAATATTCAACAAATGTATCTGGATGCATTCGACCAGCTGGGCTTGGAACAAATGGTACATGATAATACAAGAGGAGATAATATTCTAGATCTTGTATTAACCAATACAGGGAATTAATAAACAGGGTAGAGATCCCCAGGTAGCAGTGATCATTCTAAAGTTTTATTCACATTGAATGGGATGGAGATAACTCCCTATTCTGATTTATTTTCAAGCTCTGTGGGAGTTATAAAATTAAATTTAGCAAAAGCAAACTTCTCCCAACTTAGGAAAGATCTAGCATCATGGGACTGGGTCATGGATCTCAATGGAAATAACACTGAGGGCAAGTGGAATATACTCCTCAAAAAGCTTAATTATCTAATTAGCTTACATATTCCCAAGCATAAAATTAAATATATGGGTGGTAAAAAATAAACTCCATGCTGGTTAAATAAACATATTAAACATTTAATTAATAACAAGGATAGGTTATTTAAAAAATACAAAAATTAAAAGACTCTAAAGAACTTCCAAGCATACAAAAAATTTGATAAATTAGTTAATGCATCTATAAAAAGGGGGAAAGCTCAGCAGGAAATTACCCTGGCCACTAAGATTAAGGACAACAAAAAATCTATTTTTTCTTATATAAATGGTATGAAGAGCTATTCAACAATAGTAATACCATTTAAAACTCCACCAGAGAAGTGGTAAATGAGAAAGAGACTACAAATATTCAAAATAACTACTTCTGTTCAGTCTTTAACTCTGGAAATACCCCCCTATTTGTGATGAATTAGCACCAATCCCAGGGAATGTTATAATTACACCTGACGAGGTTAGGAGCAGACTAATAAAATTGGACATTAATAAATCCCCAGGACCTGACAATATTCATCCCAGAATATTACAAGAACTTGCTAATCCCTTAACACTCCCACTAACTTTTCTATTCCAAACATCCCTGGATAGGGGTGAGGTCTCTCAAGATTGGAGGGATGCTTTAGTGGTTCCTCCGCATATAAAGGGGTCTAGGTCTGAGCCAGGTAATTTCAGGCCCATAAGTCTGACATCATTAATGGGTAAAATCATGTAAGGGATCCTGTAAAACATCATTATTGACTACTTAGCAGTTAACAATTTGTCTGACCCAGTACAACATGGCTTTACTAAATCTAGGTCATGTCAAACTAATTTGTTATCTTGTTATGAAAAGGTTAATTTTGAACTGGATAAAGGTAAAGCAGTGGATGTAGTCTTCATGGACTTCACTAAAGCATTTGACAAGCTTCCCCATGAGGAATTAATACAATTACTAAATAGAGTGGGAATAGCTAGAAATATCCTAAGATGGATAACTATATAGCTGACTCGGAGGAAGCAGAGAGTGGTGGTTGAAGGCATAGTGTCAGATTGGTCTGCAGTCACAAGGACACTGCCACAAGGATCGGTACTGGGACCCTGTCTTTTTAATATTTATATTTCTAACTTACAACTTAGCAATTCTAATACAGTATATGGATTTCTAAATTCGCTGATGACTGTAGATTAGGTACAACTGTGACCACTACAACTGAGCCGTTTCTCTTCATCAGGCTATAAATGAAATCTGTTTATGGACAAATTCTAGTAAATTAGAGCTTAACATCTCTAAGTGTAAAATTATGTATCTAGGCCACTATAATGACAATTATTCATATAAAATTGTGAACAATAATCTAATAGTAACATGCGAGGAGAGCGACCTAGGTATAAAAATAACCACAGATTTAAAGTTCAGTACACACTGTAAACAGCAGGTAAAAAGAGCCAATCAGAACTTGAACTGTATTTTGAGGCATATTTCTAGCAGAAGTGAGAAGGTCCTTATGCCATTGTATGGAGCCCTGGTGAGATCTCACCTGGAATATTGCATCCAGGTGTGATTTCCCCTAAAAAGTGAGGATATAGCAATAATTGAGGGTGTACAGCATAGGGCAACCAATTCAGTGACTGAACTAAAACAATTCTCATACAAAGAGAGATTGGAAAAACTTAATTTGTATACCTTGCATTATAGAAGATTAAGGGGCGATCTATGCATGCTGTTAAGATATCTAAAGATATATCATTAAGGCAAGATTTTAGAATATCTTATAGACCAGGTTGGACTAGTGCTAGAAGGCATAATATGCAATTAGATCTGCCTAAATGGAATACAAATTTAAGGAAACACTGGTTTACAATCAGGGTGGTAACTGCATGGAATAACTTACCAATAAATGTGGTTAAGAGCACAAGTATGGACATGTTAAAAATTCGACTTGACACCTTTTGTCAAGAAAAAAACTACAATTTTTAAATAACAGGATTGGCAAGCATTATGGAAGCAAGTCCCACAGCTTGAACTCACTTATGAAACTTATGAAACCTTAGCCGATGCCATAAGCGACCACTCCCCTATGTTCTATACCTAGAGTACAGTTATCCCTTCCCTGCCACCTAAATACATCACATTCAGAAACTTCACTGGCTGGATCAAGCTAAGTTCATATTTGAGGTCTCCTCCATTGACTGACCCTTCCTTTACTTGGCTAGAGACACTCAGAAAGCCCTTGATTACTTCCTCACCCAGTTTGGAGCTCTCCAGGACAGACACACTCCTTTTATTACATGATGTGTCCATGGTAAACAAACAAAAAGGCTCTACAAAGACCTGCTTGACCTACTCTGGGCTAGGGACAAAGGTTGGAGGCACTATAAAAGATCAGGTCTCCCAGCTGACTATAACAGTTACAGAGCACAGAGGAACTCCTGTAAGAGGCTAATTAGACTAGCTAAGAGTAACTACTGCAAAGAACTCCTACTGGATGCTGCAGAAGACTCTAAAAAGTTCTGGTCACATGTCAAAACCGTTCTGGGCACCCAAAGATACATCCTTGCCAATAATATGGTCCTGAATGGCATACATAGCAATGACCCAACAACTACTGCTAACTATCACTCCTCTATGGCTCCTTTCAGGTGCCCCCACTGCTCCTCAACTCCCACTTCTACTGAACTTCATACTTCTCCAGTGTATGCCATCTGGCACCATTGCCTAGTCCACCTTTAGTTTTGTGAGCTCCTCTAGGACTCTCTACACCGTGAATGGACTGGTGTACACCACCCCCCTTCATATCTGTTGCCCAAGCGTGGTCCCTGACCCTCCCCTTCTTCAGTGAAAACTGAACAGTAGTATCTATTCAGTATTTCCACCTTTTCCAGGTCTCCCTCCTTACACTGTTCTTCATTCCCTTTGAGCCTTATTATTTCCACCCCATCTTTCCTTTTTTCACTGATGTACCTTTAGAGTTTCTTGTCCCATTTCTTCACTGTCTCTTCTAATCTTTCCTCAGTCTTCACCTTTGTTCTCCTAGCTGCCTTTCCCACCTCTCTTACATACTCTAGGTACACCTCCCTGTCTTCCTCCCTTTGGGATTTATTATATTTCCTGAAACCTGCCCTTTTTGCTCTTACTTTGTCTACTACTTCTTTCAAGAACCATAGCAGTCTCTTCCTTATCTTAACTTTGGTTACCATCCTGATGCATTGGTTCATCTCCTCCTCCTCTGTGGCTCCTTTCAGGTGCCCCACTGCTCCTCAACTCCCCCTTCTATAGTACTTTCCACCTCTCCAGGACTTTTTTGATTCTTCTCCGCATTTCAGTGAAGTCCACCCTTCTGAAATCTAAAACATTCACCCTTGTGTGACTTGACTGAGTCCCTGTCCCCATGCTGCACCACACTATGTGATGGTTGCTAGACCCCAGTTATCCTTCTACCCAGACATCTGTGATTCTGTTCCCATTGGTCAGTACTAGGTCAAGAATTGCCCTGTCTCTGATGGGATCAAGCACTAGCTACCTGAGGCCTGCCCACTGTAGGGAATCTAGGATTTCACAGCTTCTGGTAGAAGCAGCAGCCTGGGTGGTCCAGTCCACATCAGGCATATTGAAATTACCCAACAGCAGAACTTCACCCCTTGTTGCCAACTCATGTATTTCATCCACTAGCTTCCTGTCCACTTCCTGTCTCTGTATTGGAGGCCTTTAGTTCACCACCAGGCATACTGCTGTGCCTTTGCCAGATTCAAGGGTGACTCACAGTGCCTGGGCCTTCCCCTGTCTACCCTGCCCCTCTGTTGCCTTTATACCCTCCCTGACATACACTGCCAACCCCCTCCTTTTTTACTCCCCTTATCACTCCTGAACAGAGCATAACTCAGTATATTTATGTCCCATTGACGATTTGTAGTGTACCAAGTCTCCATTATTGCTACCATGTCCCGGTCTGCCTCCACTAACAAGGCCTCTAGGTTTGGGATTTTATTTCCCAGCCTGCGAGCATTAGTTACCATGGTCTTCAATGTTCTGCAACCTATTCTTCCACTATCCCTGCTTCTGCCTTCATCATTCTTCCCTCCACCCCAGTTCTCCTTCTTATGTGGCCTTGATTTTTCCTCTCCTTCTGTCTGGTTCAGGTATTGCTGTCATCAACTCTTATCACCACAACTCGTTATACGCTGGTGACCCGTGTTCGGGAATGAGCACAGATCACCAGGGGTTGGCAGGGTTGGTGAAGGATCAAGTGTCCAGCGGACTGCTCTCCTTCTCTGGGGAAGGGGGGACATCAGCAGTTGGCATATGGCTGCCCCCTGGTGAAGCTGGGGGGGCAACACCAGTGACACTACTGACGTAAGAGGCAAGAGGAGGCCGACACTGGGAAGAGTGTGTATGGAAGCGTGTGTGGTCATCCCTTGGCATCATTGCATGCCTGCTCCAGCAGGGGAACCACTCTAAAGAAAAAATCCCCAGCAGCATGTTGGCAGCTCGCTGGCCCAGCCATGGTCCCGTGCAAGTCAGCTCCCTCCTGGGTCCACCTTCCTGGTCTCCGCAGTGTTGGGGTATGTACCCGCTGCGATGCAACCTGGAGGTTAGTGACAGGGAGGTCAGAACTCTGCCCAGGACCAGTGTGGCAGCCGGCCTAGTTGGCTAGGTGGGGGGAGGAACCAAAGGTGCAACCTCCCCCAAGCTGTGGAAATAAATAAATAATCAAAAAAAAAAAAAAGCGTTCTCGTTCTGAAGGATGCTCTACCTGTTGTATTCCATACTGAGAGACATTTGCTGAACATAATTGGTGACATACATTACAATCACATTGTCCCTTTCTATAAAGATTGAGACTGGTTTAAAAAAAATAGAGCTGTGGGACTTGCCTGTTTTTGGACCATATCATCGTCATCCTAGGGCTGGGTGGGAGGTGCAGCCATTACATCACATGACTGTACAATTAGCAACTGTGTCAGACAAATCTCTGATCTCACACACAGTCACTTTCTCATTCTGAGGAGATCATTTAGCTAAATGTGCCTTAATCAGATTGATTAAAATTAAAAAATGTGGCTTAAGTTCTGTTTTTTTCCCTGAGAGAAGTGGTAGTAGCAATAGTGAAGTAATGACTTTCAGACTTCTTGATGTTCTGACTTTTTATGTTGGCTTGCGTGCATGCAGAAGCAACATCTTGTGACAGTGCGGGTCTTAGGGGCACGGCTGCTGTTGGGAGAGTGCAGGGCACACATCAGTAAGTGCATCCCTCATTCCCCAATCAGCCTGCATGCCATCGCCACACCATGCATACATAATGTGGTGAGCACATCAAAGCAAAGGTCTGCTGCAATCGCCATACACAGCGGTCCTTTGCTTGACGTGCTTGCGGCCATTATGGCCATGGCCGGCGAGTGGGCGGCCACCTCACCTTTGTTGACATCAAGGGTGCCCAATCCCTGTCAGCACCCCCCATGTTTGTGTACGGTGAGCCCCTCCCTGTCGGCATCCCCCGCAAATGTGGAATGCCAGAAAGTGCTCAATCCCCTCGGCTCGCACCCTCCCTTTTTTGCATGCCGACAGAGGAGCCCTCCCATTGGCATCACCCCCAACTGTTGAATGCTGAGGAGGGTGTCCAATCCCCTCAACTCATGCTCCCTTTCTTTGTTTGCCAAGCGAGTGCCCAATCCCCGGCGATTACCCCCGTGTTGTGTGCCGATGAGGTACCCAATCCCTGTCAGCTACTGACACCCCTCCCCATAAAAACCCACTTAGGTGGCATGCTGGGAGCCCACCCCAGTGTGCCAAATGCCCTGCAATGGGAAAACTGTCCCACAACTGTTTTCTTTATTTTTTCACCAAGAAAATGAAAACCGTCCCTCGTAGTCTAGATCCCCCTCCCCCACCCGCACCACCCACTGCGCACCCTGCCTCCCTCACCGCCCCACCCCATACTTACCTCTGGACTCTGGCGTGTCGATCTTCAGTGGATCAGGAACACATCTGCACTTTTCAAAGCCGACCGCAAACTGAGGAAATGCCGGTAAGCTGTATAATGCAATGAATAGGGTTTTTTCAACTTTGCTGCATATCTCAGGCATGTCTTGAAATTTTGGCACCAAATTTTCTACATGGGGTTTTTGGGACCCCTCCTCATGAATTCTATCACTGTCATGGGGTTAATTGGCCTCGGAAGGTGATTTCGCAGTCACTGCGCAAAATCACCTTTCGGGACCCATTAATGAAATGACAGTGCCAGTGTTCATGAGGAGGCCTCTCAAAAGCCTATGTTATAAATTTGATGGAAAAATCAACAAATGCCTGTTTTCTGACGTGCGTTGTGTGGTTAACCCGCGGGCTCGTAACTTCGCGTCGCAATATTTTAATGCTGTTTTCAGCATTGGCAATTTTGTGCACCGCCTTGTGAACAGTACAGCTGTCATTTTCCACATCCTGCCCGAAATGTGTTTCTGCTCTTCCGGCGCATAATTGCGCAGTCACTGTGCAAAATCAGTGTTTGGGCCAGATTATGAAAATGACAGTGACTCAGTTCATGAGCACAGCTCCTAGAATGCCTATGTTGAAAATTTGGAGCTGATACTCTGTTAAATGACTGTGTTACGAACGTGCGTAGGCAGATTGCACGCATGCTCGTACCGTCGTGCATTTGTGATATTTTCACTTTGGATTTTCACCATTGCCATTTTTCAACACCTCTTGATGAACAGTACAGCTGTCACTTCACATATCCTGCCCAAAATGTGTTTCCACACTTCCAGTGCAGAATAGCATGGTCGCTGTGCAAAATCACTTCTTGGGACACTTTCAGGAAATGACAGTGACACTGTACATTAGCAGAGGTGCTAAAATGCCTATGTTGAAAATTTGGTGCCTAACGCCCACAAACTGGCAGTGCTGCAAGCGTGCCTTGCATATTTCCCCACGCACCCTTGCAACTCCGCAAATTCCGTATATTTGTATGCCACATTTTCAGCACTGGCATTTAATTACACCTCCTTATGAACTGTGCAGCTGTCATTTTTCACATCCTGCCCAGCATGTTTTCTGCACTGCACTAACAAACACCCACAGGGACACCCTAATGCCTCTCACTCTCTGCAGGGTGGGGGTGGGTTGGCATTAGTTCAATACTTGACTGCCACTCCTATGCTGCATCTCTCTAACTCCTGCACTGCCAATGGCAGCAAGACAACATTCGGCATTGGCAAATGCTTGTTTTGTCATGTTGCTTCACATCATGTTCCATACTGAGATCCGTTGCTAAACAAAAGTGATGCCAAACATATCCCTTTCTACAAAAAGTCAGACTCGGGATACTGATTACAAAAAACATAGAGATCTGGGACTTGCCTGCTTTTGGGCCAAATCATCGCCATCCTACAGTAGGCACATTCACAGTCACATTATTCACTGCTCATCTCATTTCAATACTCATGCTGTTTAATACTACTAAACAGTGGTTTGATTCCTTTTTTTCTATAGATATGTTGATTAAAAGTTGTTTAAATTATTTTTTGACAACAAAGGGAATGAGACTATGTCTCGAATTTGTTGTGGTGCACCATAACACATTATCACCAAACACAAACAAAATATCAAAGAGGCTTACTTTAATCCAGTCTTCTTTTGTTTAGTGCAAAACAGGTGTATGGAGAAATAAATCACCTGTAGAGAAAGTGCAGTGCAAAGCAGACAAAATGCAGCAAATACAAACAAAATTACTGTCGACACCAGCATGGTGTTCCTGTGCAGAGTATAGGCAGCCTGCGGACCTGTGTGCATCCCGATGGTGCACGCACAAATGTGCTGACATTTTGGCATTATGCCTTCCTCAGAGATGATTGGCTCATGTGCAAGGCTTTTTAAAGGGGATCCATAAGAAAATTTGAGAATAACATACAAAAAAAGGGAGAAATTTGAAGGATAGATTGTTTCAGAGTCTGTACAATCCAACGGAAAAGAGACAAACATGGTTGCCCCCACCACCAGAGAAAGCTATAGGTGTGGACACTGCGCAGTGTAATAATACTCACAACACCTCAGAATTTAAACATCCGTGCACAAGCAAAAGGCTTCAGATTGTATCATGTATGAACTGCTCCAGTACAAATATTATTTATTAGATGACTTGCCCTTGTGGCTTGGGGTACGTTGGTCAGATGAAAAGAACATTGAAAGAAAGAATCTGTGAACTTAAATCTACTATTAGGAATCAAGTACAGATTAGTTCAGTAGCTAGAAACTGAACAGCAACACCATGACTCTCCAATAGGATGAAAATGTGTGACAAGAGAGAAAGTCACTTTGGGATTTTGTGGGAGAAACATAGGGAATAAACTATCCCAATGTCAAACTTTTTGGATTCATACTTGTAATACTTTAACCCCCTGGGGACTAAATGAAGAAATCCCTATGAAATATTACCTGTAGTACTTCTGGCTGTAATGTGATTAAGGAATATACTGGTCTATGATGTGTTTTTACTGATGATTTTTTTCTACATGACTGCATGTATTATAAATGTTTTTTGAAAAATGTTCTTTGATATATTTGATTCAGGTTAACTTATTATATCACTGTTTGCACATAGGTATTTATGCACTGTTTGTATTGAGGCATTTATACATGATATAGTGAGGATTGCATGTTGCACTGTTGCTACCTTTGCATTTATGTTAGCACTTTAAAATGTTGGATTCCTTTAAGCTGGCTCACGTGGGCCCTTAACAGAGCTAAATTTAGACTATTTAAAAAGAGCCCTGTATGTGAGTCAATCAGTTCTGAGGAAGGCATTACGCTGAAACGTCAGCACATTTGTGTGTGCCCCCTCAGGACATATGCTGGTCGGCAGGCTGCCTATACTCCGGACGGGAACACCATGCTAGTGTCGGCGGTAATTTTGCTGCTTGCATTTGTTTGCATTTAGTCTGCTTAGTACTGCACTTTATCTACAGGTTATTTATTTCTCCATACACCTGTTTTGTACTAAATAAAAGAAGACTGGATTAAGGTAAGCCTCTTTGGTGTTTTGTATGCGTTTGGTGATATTGTGTTAAGGTGTGCCACAACAAATTTGAGACATAGTCTTGTTCCTCTTTGTTGTCTTTTGCTCCTGTGATTGTGAGCATCCACCAGTAATCAGAGTCAATGAGACTTACTGAGCTCTCTCAATTTCATTGCATGTAAAATTTTTTCACATACATTTTTTTTTATTTTATGTTTTAATTTATTACAACTAGGATTACAAGTACCGTTGAGCCAGGCACTTTTACAAAGGTTCCATGTCAGAGAACAAATACAATACAAGTTACAGAAATAGGAACAAAACAATAAATAGGTCAGCATATTAGGTTACAACCATAAAGGTTATAAAAGGTTCAGATAAGCAGCCAAATCTTTTTTGCTTATCCGAACCTTATAGAACCTCAGAACCTTTTGAGATCTCCCCATCCCTAATTTAAATACTGTGTGTTTTAAACTGAGTTTCAAGGAATTTTCAGAAGAAGCGGTTGGGCGGGGTTAAACAGAACACAAATAGAGAATGATGAGTGTGGAAAAAACTGATGGGCAGAAATTGTGTGAAATAAAACATAAGGTGATATACATTACTCAAATGTTATATACACCCTTGGTGTGTGATGCTTCAATAAACCCTTTGAACTTCAGTCTCTGGGTTTATATAGCATCACTTGTGTGTATTAAATTCTCATAAGACACACTACCAGGGAGTGGCCTGACCTAGCAGAAGATGGCTTCTTAATTTTTTTATTGGCTACATCTGTAGCAAAATATCCTGCACAATCAATGACTTAGCAGACTTTTGAACAATTAAATCTCTGTGGGGTTTATAAGTTCTTGCTCTGTTCAAATATTCAACTTTTACTATTGGAGGACTCTGCTTACCTGTACTGTGATGACCAAAGAACTGCATCCTCCCACCTGACCACATGATAACTGGGGAACCCTCTACCATGGATCAGACCTTCATGAACACAATGTTTGCAGCCCTAATAAAGCAAATGTCTGAGGTAACTATGTCCTCTAACAATACCACCTTAGCATTTCACTAAATGGATGTCCATATTTTTCAAAATGACAGAAAAATGGCCTCCAACAATGTAGCAATTGAAGAAATGTTGGCACTGCTAAGAGACCAAGCCCATACCATCACAGCACTGCAGAACAAAGTCAACAACTTAGAAAACAGATGTTGTCGAAACAACATTAGGATGCTGGGGTTCCCAGAGGGCTCTGAACAAGGGAATGCAGTTGCATTTTTACAGAAAGAGCTTCCACTACTCACTAAAATGGAAGGAGATGACCCTATTGCCATGGAGTGGGACCACCTCACTCTGAACCATCCTCCAAGGCTTGGAGAATGAAATTGACCTCTCATGGCCCACATACTCAATTTCACAGATAAAGAGAAACTGTTATAGAGGGCCTGAGAGATGGGATCACTGAACTGGAGAGGTCACCATATTCATTTCTTCCAAGATTATTTCAAGAACCTTTCAGACCAAAGAAGAGAGTACATGTAAGGGCATTGACTCCTACATGCGCTGGGGATGCCATATTCTCTCTGTTATCTGGCCACTATGAGAGTGACTGTCAATGGCACCTCTCTCCAGTTTGCTACGCTGGAGGCCATTAACAACTTTCTTTTCAGAACCTGGCCAAAGGAGGTGTGGGCCATCAGGGCTGGCAGTTTTCAAAAGCCTAATCCCTGTATGGAATGGGCACACAACCCAAGTAATCCTGGAGTTAATCATGGAGCAGGAGATGGGGAGCCACCACCAGACAAGACACAAGCTTGAATGGGCCCTGCTTTCCTGAACCCAAAAATACCATCAAAACGCCAAGCATAGCAAGCATGACCACACTGTGACTAGGGGCAGATCAAGGAGCCACAGCAGGGACCATTCCAACAAAGCTGAAGAAGAAGACATCACCAGTCCCCATTTTTCAAAGAATTGGTAAGCTCCCCTTGCATCCTCCTCCCGCACTGCAAGCCCAGTAGAAGAGCAGACTACCTCATCTTCGGGACTCCAGTAGGCAGCTCCTCCGAATCCTGCTGTGAATTCCTGGGCCTCAATAGTAGTGGGCCATGTGGCCTTACAATCTTTGATGACAGACCATCCCCTGAATGTGGACTACAGCCATCAGAAGGAGGCACCAAAATTGCCGCCGCCATCTCTGCATGAACAGATCACTGATGCTGTTGCAACTGATATAGGCTGATCTGTAGTCAGACAGCTAGCTCTTCCTCTTTAGTTTGATTTTTGCAGGTGAGGAGTGTGAATCAGGGTTTTGGGGGACAGCAGACTGGGTTGGGCCCCAACAGGGACTCCTTGATGCGGGGGTCTGAGCAGGGTCCTGGTCTCTCACCTGATCCATAGGGGGCAATTGGATTTCCACTGCCCCCATTCTCAGCCCCTGGTTCTCTGACATAACAGATATAACTACAATGCCTGCATCATGGGAACAGGCTCATTTGACAATTGTACTTACAACCCTGCTGCTTGGATGGCTTTGTCTTGCCTTTTTCACGTATACTGCCCAGTCAGTACCTACTACCATATCATGATATCTGCTAGCGAATCACTGTTACATAGTAGGCTGGTCATCCCAGCTAACAGTAAGGCTAGCTCTATATAATACCCTCCAAATAGGGACGGGGGCTATAAACTCATTTCTATCCTCCTGTTACACACCCCTTGAATAAGTAGGGAGATTCCCTAAGACATCACATCAGTTATAGATATGCAGAGATTTTTACACTAAAGGAGCTAATCACCCTACCGTTCTTCACCCCCCCCCTTAGGTATAATGGCTAACCCAGGTCAGCACAATGCATTTCCAACTGAGCAGAGATTAGCTGTCAGCTCATGATGGCATACTACATATTCTAGCAGGTCTCAACTACCCTGTCTCACTCATACTGCAGGGCTACTCAGCATATCCCTCCAGAACTCCCGCACTTACTCAACAGCCCCAGGTGTTAAGGTCAGTATTTGGTAAAACAGGTGGCTGCAGCATACCCAGATACCCCAATGGACCGCCCTTACACAGGGAATGGGGACCTCACCTACCACTAATCCACCAGGGAGGCCAGACTGACCATGAGAACCTGTACTCCTCTGGTACCCAGTCCTGGACATCCACAGGTGTACTCCACCAGATCACAGGTGACAGTTCTGTTGTTTTGGTTATCCTGCTGCTATATTTGGTGTTTGAATTTATCTGTAAATAGTTGATCTACAGATAGTTAGTGCAAAGAAAATGCCAAAAGGATCATATGCCAAACTGGTAACACCCTTGTGGAAACCTCCTGGCTGCATCACACTCCCTATGCCATATGGGATGGCCCCATTAATGGTGGATGTCAGTAGCTCACTCTTGAGCGATGTATACATCCCCTTTCAAAGTATTAGCCCCCCACACTGAACAATCATGGCTGACATACTATGCCAATCCTGGAACATGTGGGGGTGTTTATATTCCAGTAAAAAGGAAGAAAATAATCACACATCTCAAAAGACTGAGCTCAAATCACCTTTCTACAATAAACAAAGTTAACCAAGGGGATCATTCCTATCTGGTAAGGACTGGGTTCAACACGAAATCAACGACTCTCTACCCACTCAGAAAAGAGGTGTGGTGATACTGCTACACAAAAACCTAAGTGGACAATCTCTAAATCCCTATCTGACCCACAAGGCTGCTGGGTTCTATCTCTGGTTTCCTCCCCCACTGGGCCTTTTCTGTTAGGCAACGTATAACCCCCCCAACAAAGATAACCCCCCTTTCTTCCATACCATAGTGGATAAAATCAGCTCTCTGGCTTCCAACGGCACCCCTGTCCTAATGGGTGGGGTCTTTAATGAGATATTAATCTCCCTGATAGACAGGAGTGCCACGGGTAAGTAAACACACTCATGGGCCGTGCACTCACTGTTACAAATGATGCAAGACCTCGGCCTTACAGACACCTGGTGGATGTTCCACCCACACAAGAGAGGCTATACATTTCACTCTGAAGTACATGGGTCCTATAGCAGATTATTATTATGGCTTACCTCCCTGTCCCTGAGACACATGCTTCCCTAGATGCCACCATCCTTCCATTAGTACTGTTGGATCACACACTGTTACAGCTACATATTACTTCGGGCATACCATCAATTACTTCCCCATCCCGGAGGCTGGATTCCCTTCTGCTGTGGGACCCAGACTTTCTCCCTTGTGTAAGAAAAGAATCCCTTCTATTCTTCCAGGAGAACCAAATTGCAGATACTGCAGCTGGTACAACATGGGAGGCATAGAAGGCCACCATAAGGGAGCAAATAATAAGATATGTGCCCCACAGATGTAAACTTATGGAACACAGACTTCATCAGTTGGAGGAAGAATTGAAAGTGGCAGAGAGAGCATTTAAAGCACAACACACCCCATCCACTCATACCCCACTTGAGAAGAAAACACTCGGACTTCAGCTGGAGATAAACCTCCTACAGTCCCATAAGGTGGAAAGTGCCACCTTATGTCTTCGCCATAACTATTGGGAAGTGGGTGACAAAGAAGGAAAGCTCCTAGTATACCAGCTCCATGAACAATAAGCTGAAAGACATATTGCAAGCATACAAGACCCCCACAGGGTGGTACAAGCCAGTCTGAAGGCAGTTAATCAGATTATGACTGACGTCTACTCTACCTTATATGGTTTCTCAACTGATTTCCTCCAAGCCTTGACCCCTCTCCTTGGCCCCAGTTCTCTGTCATTTCTACATCGAAGCTGAAACACTAGGAAATCTTCCCACCACAACAAGGGAGGAAGTCATTATCATGATCCCAAAAAAAAGGCAAGGACCCCACCCCAACAGTCAACTATTGGCCGATTTCACTGCTCATTGTTGACAATAAAGTATACACCAAAGCCATAGCCCTAAGACTTAACCCAGTCCAGCTACATCTGATCGATCCCTCTCAGGTGGGTTTTGTCCATGGCAGATATAAAGCTGATCATATCAGAACACTAGTCAACCTTATACATGTGGCCAAGGATATGTGGTCCCCTGCTGCCTCCCTGGTGATAGAATTTGAAAAACCTTTTAATTTGCTTTAGTGGTACTACCTCCACCTAGCACTCACTCACCTTGGCTTTGGGCAGACATTCCTTGCCTGGGTAAATGCCATCTACACCCTCCAGTCAGCAAGAGTCTCCTCAAACTCAGTCTTATCTGCCCCATTTCTCCTAGAAAGTGGTACCAGACAGGTGTCACTTATCTCCCCTCCTCTTTTCACTGGCCATCAAACCTCTTGTTGAGGCTATCAGACAGCAGACTGAAATCTGAGGCCTGGAAGTAGGAAATAAGCAATTCACCACCGTCTTATATGCAGATGACATTCTAGTTCCCCCTAACAGACATCTTCCAGTCCCTCAGACCCTTTTTCTTGCTACTACAGTATGCTCATTTTCCACACTCTGAGGCCTAAAGATCAATCAATCCAAAACAGAGGTACTCCTCTTTAACAAGCATGTCCAACCCCAGCAAATCCACACATCAGGTCTGCAATATGCCCAGAAGGACATCACCTACTTGGGCATCAAGGTAACACCACAACTTGAAAGTCTATGGGGCATCAATCTACAGCCCCTACTGGCAGCCTGCAAATCTGAATATGACCACTGGAAACCATTGAGATTAACAATGGCAGGGAAGATTACGGCTATAAAAATGGTAACATCCCCGAAGCTTTTTTACCTCCTATCCCATATTCCCACAGAATTACTGATAACTGGCTACAGAAAATAGACATCCTCATCAAGTAATTTATCTGGGAAGGCAGGAAACCTACAGTAGGTATAGCCTAAACTCCTATGTTCTTATTGGAAGAAGGGTGGTCGGGGCCTTCCTTGGATAGCATATTGCAAACTGGCCCTCCAGGCTACTCAGACAGTACAATGGTTTAAACCAGACAACATATTAGCCCCCAATGGCTATATTTTGAACAACCCACAGGCAAGGTCAGTACAGCAGCCTCTCTTCTATACTACTCCTCCTCCAGGCACAATAACCCCCACCCTACCACTGGACCCTCTGTGAAATATTGGAGTCAGCTCCATTCCCATTTGGACTGTGCCCTAACGTCACCCCAATACACCCCATTCTGGCACAATCCATATATCACTATTGACAGGATGCTCATTTCATGGCTCCACTGGGCTGAAAAAAGTATACATCTCCTCACTGACATTCTTGACTCTGGAACAGGCACAATCCTGGACTATCAGAGCCTACAACAAAGGCGGGGTCTCCACTCCTCTGATTTTTGGAGGTATCTGCAGCTTAGAGCAGCCGTTAAACATATTACACAGCCTCACATTCCACAGAGTAAACAACCACCGCTCCTGCAATGGATAAAAATGCCCAAAGGCATAACCATCAGTATTTACACCTCCATGCAAGACACCTTTCCTAATCACTTCACTCAGTCAAGAATGAAATGGGATAAGACTCTGGGAGAGGCCACCTCTGATACTCAGTGGGCACAATGCTGGTCCTCCGTGCATAGCATATACAAAGACATCAAGAGTCAGCTTACTCAAAACAAACTTCTCCACTCCTGGAAGAGAACCCCTACAGTCCAACTGACCTCACACCTCCTAGCCCATGACAGATGCTGGAGATGTTGGAACTAAGGAGGAGATCTCTATCATATTCTGTGGTTCTGCCCCAAGATTCAAACCCTATGGCAACAGATCTGTCAACTAGCCAGCAAGGTGTTTAGCAAACACACACCACAAAATGCCTCCCTCCTTCTGCTAGGCATTAAACCTGTGACACAACCCCCAGCCTGCCATGAATACAGCTGGCTCTCTCTCTCCTCAGTATGCAAGGCAAACAGCTACTACTCTTCAACTGATGTACACCCAAAATGCATTCTATCAATGATATCCTGCTTTCCCTAGTCAACCTAGTTAAGCTGGACAAGCTGTCACACACTGTATGCAATCAGCTGCCCTCCTTCAACAATTGCTGATAGTCCTAGTTGGCTTACACATACCGGTGTACTGGGATAGGGTAACCCAGATGTACTCCATCCCTACCTCCCACCCTCTTCTCCAGAGGTTGAGCCACATGACTAAGAGGGATGCTATCGATAGTTAAGCCCTGCTTTCTTCAATGCAGTGTTTACAGACTATCCATGTATATAGTTCTACTTATAGGGTTCTCATTCATTAGTATTGTATGCTTTGTGACCTTATTGACTGTTTACAGGACTCCTGCTTCTTTACCCTCAGTGTGGACAGGTTATGTTTGTAAGATCACAATGGAGGCCATGTCAAGATGATCACATTTCCAGAATTGCACCCCACTTATAGGATCCTACCCTCTTCCTGCTATGTTTGTTATTATAAACAGTCACACATCTGTTTGTATTAGCACATATTCTTATAGATAGCTCTACTGATTATACATCTCTGCACTCCAGACACTGTACTGCTCATGTTTCATTTTTATAAAAAGATTAACAATAACACACACCACCACATGCATCATTCTCTATATATTTACATTAAAATAAATATCTAAAAATGAATCTTACAATAATATATGTTAAATACAACTACTGTATATGGATTTCTAAATTCGCTGATGACTGTAGATTAGGTACAGCTGTGACCACTACAACGGAGGCCCTTTCTCTTCATCAGGCTATAAGTGAAATCTATTTATGTATAAATTCTAGTAAATTAGAGCTTAACATCTTTAAGTGTAAAATTGTGTATCTAGGTCATTATAATGACAATTATTTATATAAAATTTTGAACAATAATCTAATAGTAACATGCGAGGAGAGCGAGCTAGGTATAAAAATAACCACAGATTTGAAGTTCAGTACACACTGTAAACAGCAGGTAAAAAGAGCCAATCAGAACGTGAACTGTATTTTGAGGCATATTTCTAGCAGAAGTGAGAAGGTCCTTATGCCATTGTATGGAACCCTGGTGAGATCTCACCTGGAATATTGCATACAGGTGTGATCTCCCCAAAAAAGCGAGGATACAGCAACATATGAGGGTGTACATCATAGGGCAACCAAATCAGTGACTGAACTGAAAAATTTCTCATACAAAGAGAGATTGGAAAAACTTAATTTGTATACCTTGCATTATAGAAGATTAAGGGGCGATCTATGCATGATGTTAAGAATATCTAAAGATATATCATTAAGGCAAGATTTTAGAATATCTTATAGACCAGGTTGGACTAGTGCTAGAAGACATAATATGCAATTAGCTCTGCCTAAATGGAATACAAATTTAAGGAAACACTGGTTTACAATCAGGGTGGTAACTGCATGGAATAACTTACCAATAATTGTGGTTGAGAGTACAAGTATGGACGTGTTTAAAACTAGGCTTGACACCTTTTGTCAAGAAAAAAATGAACATTTTTAAATAACAGGATTGGCAAGCATTATGGATACAAGTCGCACAGCTTGAACTTGCTTACGAAACTTATGAAACCTTAGCGGATGCCATAAGAGACTGCTCCCCCATCTTCTATACCTAGAATACAGTTATCCCTTCCCCGCCACCTAAATACATCACATTCAGAAACTTCATTGGCTGGATCAAGCTAAGTTCATATTTCAGGTCTCCTCCATTGACTGACCCTTCCTTTACTTGGTTAGAGACACTCAGATGGCCCTTGATTACTTCCTCACCCAGTTTGGAGCTCTCCATGACAGACACACTCCTCTTATTACTCGATGTGTCCAAGATAAACAAACAAAAAGGCTCTACAAAGACCTGCTTGCCCTACTCTGGGCTAGGGACAAAAGCTGGAGGCACTATAAAAGATCAGGTCTCCCAGCTGACTATAACAGTTACAGAGCACAGAGGAACTTCTGTAAGAGGCAAATTAGACTACCTAAGAGTAACTGCTGCAAAGAACTCCTACTAGATGCTGCAGAAGACTCTAGAAAGTTTTGGTCACATGTCATAACCTTTCTGGGCACCCAAAGATCTATCCCTGCCAATGATATGGTCCTGAATGGCATACATAGCAATGACCCAACAACTACTGCTAACTATCATTCCTTTATGGCTCCTTTCAGGTGCCACCACTGCTCCTCAACTCCCACTTCTACTGAACTTCATACTTCTCCAGTTTATGCCATCTGGCACCATTGCCTTGTCCACCTTTAGTTTTGTGAGCTCCTCTAGGACTCTCTACACTGTGAATGGACTGGTGTACACCACCCCCCTTCATATCTGTTGCCCAAGTGTGGTCCCTGACCCTCTCCTTCTTCAGTGAATACTGAACAGAAGTATCTATTCAGTATTTCCACCTTTTTCAGATCTCCCTCCTTACACAGTCCTTCATTCCCTTTGAGCCTTACCATCTCCACCCCATCTTTCCTTTTTTTCACTGATGTACCTTTAGAGTTTCTTGTCCCATTTCTTCACTGTCTCTTCTAATCTTTCCTCAGTCTTCACCTTTGTTCTCCTAGCTGCCTTTCCCACCTCTCTTAGACACTCTAGGTACACCTCCCTGTCTTTCTTCCTTTGGGATTTATTATATTTCCTGAAACCTGCCCTTTTTGCTCTTACTTTGTCTGCTACTTCTTTCAAGAACCATAGCAGTCTCTTCCTCCTCTTAACTTTGGTTACCATCCTGATGCATTGGTTCATCTCTTCCTCTATGGCGCCTTTCAGGAGCCCCACTGCTCCTCAACTCCCCCTTCTATAGTACTTTCCACCTCTGCAGGACTTTTTTGATTCTTCTCCCCATTTCAGTGATGTCCACCCTTCTGAAATCTAAACCATTCACCCTTGTGTGACTTGACTGAGTCCCTGTCCCTGTGCTGCACCACACTATGTGATGGTTGCTGGACCCCAGTTATCCATCTACCCAGACATCTGTGATTCTGTCACAATTGGTCAGTACTAGGTCCAGAATTGCCCTGTCTCTGCTGGGATCAAGCACTAGCTGCCTGAGGCCTGCCCACTGTAGGGAATCTAGGATTTCACAGCTTCTGGTAGAAGCAGCAGCCTGGGTGGTCCAGTCCACATCAGGCATATTGAAATTACCCAACTGCAGAACTTCACCCCTTGTTGCCAACTCATGTATTTCATCCACTAGCTTCCTGTCCACTTCCTGTCTCTGTATTGGAGGCCTTTAGATCACTACCATACATACTGCTGTGCCATTGCCAGATTCAAGGGTGACTCACAGTGCCTGGGCCTCCTCCTGTCTACCCTGCCCCTCTGTTGCCTTTATACCCTCCCTGATATACACGGCCAACCCCCTCCTTTTTAACCCCCCTGATTACTCCTGAACAGGGCATAACTCGGTATATCTATGTCCCATCAATGATTTGTAGTGTACCAAGTCTCCATTATTGCTGCCATGTCCAGGTCTGCCTCCACTAACAAAGCCTCTAGGTTTGGGATTTTATTTCCCAGCCTGCGGGCATTAGTTACCATGGTCTTCCATGTTCTGTAACCTATTCTTCCTCTACCCCTGCTTCTGCCTTCATCGTTCTTCCCCCAACCCCAGTTCTCCTTCTTATGTGGCCTCGATTTCTCCTCTCTGTCTGTCTGGTTCAGGCATTGCTGTCATCAACTCATTTTCCTGCATTTCAGTTCTGGTTACTTTACCTTGTGAATGTGGTGGATGCCAGTAGACTCCAGGGAAAAATAAGCTGATGGTGATCAGAGGGTAGGGGTGCCAGTAGACACCAGGGGACAAAAACATACAATAAGGGGATGGTGATCAGAAGGTAGGGGTGCCACTAGACACCATGGGGTAAAAATAACATAAATGAGGGGATTGTGATTGGAGACACTAGGGAAGTGTCAGCTCACTGCTCTCACTGCAGCCTGCAGCACGTGTCCCAGTAGCGACTGCAGGACTCAAGAAAGTCTTGCTGTTCTTCTACAGTGAAGAAGGGTCAATGGCTCCTCTCAATAAGCTGGGCACCCCCCCTTTTAGAGTGCTCAGAATATGTATTAGTGGCAAGTTTTTAAAAAACAAAAAAAAGCAGCAGAATCTAGGTAAACAGGCCCTGCTTAGCTTGGTTCGTGTATTTATTTTTTAAAGATGTTATTGTTATGCATTTTCAGTGTTTGTAAATTTAAAATAACAAATCAAATGGCAGCCAAAATTATCAATATTTTTTCCGTTTGAGAGGTAAATCATAGAAATAAGAACTTGTGATCATTTTTTTTTTTACTGTGCAAGAGGTTAAGTAAATCATGAAAATAAGCAATCACAATTTTTTTTATAGAATTCTGGAACAATATAATAGTTTTTCACAAAACCTTCCAAAGGCACACCCTTGGCATGTGGTCCTAAACCATTAAAATGTCATGAAAAAATACTACACTTTCTTGGCTGTATGTAAGAAATATAAATGCCCAATGATAAATAAAAGGAAACCAACGTTTTTTTTCTGTTTCTTTAAACTGTGAATTTCAAAAACTGAACAAGTTGCTGTCACAAAACTTTTTATGTTGGCTCACGCTTGTGCGCCAAACAACATATTGCATTAGTAGCAGATTTGGAGGTGCAGTCAGTGTGGGTGAATGCAGGACATGCATAAGTAGGTGCGTCCCTCATTGCCCAATACAGCAGCTGCAGGCACAGACACCAGCAACACATAAACTGGCTACTAGATCAAAGAAAAGGTCCACTGCAATAAGAGCTAAGCTTATGAAAATAAAAACATGGTGGCATGCCACCGCACAGTCCCCCAACCCACCTTCATTTGCTGACAGGGGAGCCCACTCCCTGTCGGCATACTGCAACCCCCCATTTGAAGTGTGTGCCGTGGGGGTGCCCAATCCCTCTCTGCATCATTTCCTCCCTTACCAGTTTAATTTGCTGACAAGGTAACCCACTGCCCATCCTCATAATGCCCCCATTTGTTGTGGGCTGATGGGGTGCTTAATCCCCCATCAGCTACAGAACCCCCCCCAAAAAAACACTCAGGTGGCATGCTGGGAGCCCACCCCATTGTGCCAAATGCTCCTGTAAAAGAAAACCCATCCCACAATTTTTTTTTTTTTTTACACCTGAAAAGCAGAAAAAGTTCCATCATCGACTCCGGTGGCCCTTCCCAACCCGCACCACCCTTTGTGAACCCTGCCTCCCCACATCCCCCCTCACCCCATACTTATCTCCGGAGCATGGCATGACAATCTTCGGTGGACCGGGAACACATCTGCATTCTTCAAAGCCAACCTCGAACTGAAGAAATGCCAGTAAGCTGTATAATGGCATAAATATGTTTTTTTTTTTAACTTTAGTGCATATCTCAGGCATTTTGGGGAATATTGGCACCAAATTTTCAACATGGGGTTATTGGGGCCCCTCCTCCTGAATTCAGTCACTGTCGTGGTGTTATTCCGTCCCAAAAGGTGACTTTGTGGTCACTGCACAGAATCACCTTTTGGGACTGATTAACAAAATGACAGTGGAATTGTTCATTGGGGGGCTCTCAAAAAGCCTATATTGCAAATTTGGTGAAAAAATCCCAAAAATTACTGTTTTACGGGCATGCATTGTGCAGTTTCCACGCACGCTCATAACTTTGTGAATTTTAATATTTTCACTACAGATTTTCAAAATTGACATTTTTCCACACCTCCTTATGAACAGTACAGCTGTCATTTTACGTATTCTGGCTGAAATGTGTTTTTGCACGTCTGGCGCAGAATAGCACGTTTGCTGTGCAAAATCAGTTTTCAGGACAGTTTGAGAAAATTACAGTGACACTGTTCATGAGCAGAGGTCCTCAAATGTCTATGTTGAAAATTTGGTGATGAAACTCCATAAAATGACTGTGTTATAAGTGTGCATTGCGCAGTTTCCCCGCACCCTTGTAACTTCACAAATTTGCAATATTTTCATTCCAGATTTTCAACTCTGGCATTTTTTCACATCTCCTTATGAACAGTACAGCTGTCATTTTCCACGTCTTGCCCAAAATGTGTTTTCACACCTCTGGCGCACAATGGCATAGTCGCTGTGGGAAATCAAGTTTTGGGACAGATTAACAAAATCACAGTGCCACTGTTCATGAGGGGAGGTAACAAAATGCCTATGTTGAAAATGTGGTTAAAAAAATCCCCAAAATAATTAGGTTACGGATGTGTGTTGTGCAGTATCTATGCCTGCTCATGACTTCACCAATTTTTTATATTTTCACTCCATATTTTCAGTGTTGCCATTTTTTTACATCTCCTCATGAACAATATGGTTGTCATTTTTCACATCTTGCCCAAAATGTGTTTTCATGCCTGTGTCACCAAATGGCATAGTCACTGTGTAAGACCATCTTTCTGCTAACAAACTGGTAGTGCCACTCTTCATGAGGCGAGTTCACAAAAAGCTCATGTTGAAAATTTGGAGTGAAAATACCAACAACCCCTTACGGCGTTATGGTTTCCAACTGTAACATCCCACCCTTTAGAGACTGACAGGCATCAGGGGTGTGACTTGGGATTATTGGCTGTAATGCTCATGCCATTCCACCACCACTCCTCCCACCCTGCAGCCACTGACAGGCATTGAGGTGTGCCTTGCAGTGTTCAGCCCTAACATTCACCCCATTCTCCTATACTGCACCCATCTCAGTGTATTTCCTTATGGAATGGGGTAAGTATAAGGCCCAAAGACCCCAAAGCACACCACAACACTTGTTAGTGTCTACAGGGTAAGGTGAGGTAAAATGGCATCAGTGTTATAGCTGATGACCCAAAGGCACACCCCAATGCCTGTCAGTCTCTGCAGGGTGGGGGAGGGGTTGGCATCAGTTCAGTACTTCACTGCCATTCCCATTATGCATCTTTAACACCTGCACTAGCAACGCCAGTGAGACAACATTCGGCATTGTCAAATGCTTGTTACATCTTGAGACTGGAAACCTGACCATGCATCCCAAATTTTGGGCTGCTCTTTTAAAAGATGCCAAAGTTATTAAGATGTAAAAATTGGGGTTTAACATTAAACAGCCTACTCAGTCCTAACTATAAATGTGCTACCATGCCACTGTAATATAACTTTTTTCTTTTAAATTGTATTTACTTTTTTGTATTTGTGTAAAAACAACCGCTGTTTCTATGTATTTGTTGTATGTTTCCTTTTTTAAATCATTTGTATGTTTTATTATTCTGTTGAAAAGAAATTATTAATCACTAATATGATTTCAACCAATCAGCATGCAGCAGAACTGTAGTTCTTAACCTGTGTTTAGTGTGCTCTCATGTGGAGGTGTTAGGAGGGAGCACTCCATTTCAGTGCCGGGGGGAGTACAGTATAATGAAAAAGAGAGAAAAAGAGAGAAAAAAACACTTTAAACGTATTATCAGTCACTTGAGCTAAACCTGAGTGATTTATAATAAGATAATAGGGCCTCAGAGGGGTGTCTCTTATAATATAAGAGACACCTTTCATAATGATTAGGCAAAGAGAACTGCTAGGCTTCACTTTGTGGTCTTGTCACCCAAGCACCATGCTCAGAGTCTCCCATGCCATAGGAAACACCCCTTGGAAGTCCTATTTATTTTCATTATCATTTTTTTACAACATGTCAGATTTAATTTTTAACCAACCAATATGTTCATTATTTCTGCTGTTCAGTTATTACACAGTTACCAAAGAGTACTTCTAGGTTCCAACGAGACAAGAGGAATCTATACTACTTAAAGATTAGTGTGGATCACTTCTCTCTAGAAGTACAGATACCTAATGAGACTTTACTGTAACGAGTCAAATGCTCATCACAGACAACCAGCAACAAGACTATTTCCAGATAGAAATGTTCAGTAAAGTAATACAAAACATAAGCTGTTGGGGGGGGGTGCAGGGGTTAAAACAACATGAGTCTCTGATTTGATCAATCCGTATAATAAAATGTCAGGAACATCATCCCAAAATACAGTGTCAACTGCCATTGCATAAGAGGAATGTTCTGTAATACTTTCATCTACTTTACTATAAATTTCAATAAACAACTATTTTTGCAGTAAATCATAATTAGCTCACATAACTATAAAACATGTTACACATTACTTACAAAATAGCAGATTTTCTCTACATAATCAAGCAGCTTGAATATTTCTTTATGAAATAATGGAGGAGGTTGAGATATTGTAGGCATGGGGTCATAATGTCACAAGACATTATGCTGCATGCATATATTGCACTGCCAAAACAGTGCAATATATGCCATGCTGCACCCCCTGAACACCCACCCAACTATTATAACTAACTCCGGGGGGGGGGTTAACACAAATATCACACAAAGTATGAAAAAAAAGAAAATTTTTATGCACCTGGGACTAGGAATCAAACCCAGTCCCAAACACACTGCTTTGTTTCCTTGCTGCCAGAGGCTCACTGCATCGAGCCACAGCAGCTGCTTGGTGGAACTTCCTCCCAGCAGAGGTCTTATCCTTTGCCTGGGACAGTGAGAGGGTGCAGTATTGGGCACAGACCCATTTGTGGTATTGCACCCTCTTGCTGAGTTGTACTGTGCTGTTGCAGTTACGGAGTTTTGTCATATGCTATTAAGCATATGGCACACTGACCCAGTAGGGTTATGGTTAAAACCATCAACCAGCACAAACATTATTTTATAAACTAACATTTTACCATCACTCATCTTGTTTGTTTAGAAAAACAGAATACAGTTATTAAATTTATACAGACCCACCACACAGACAATGATGACTCCAGTTAGAACTCTTGTATTATATAAAATAAACATGTAAACCTAGTAAACTAAAATCAAAAACAACGTTGATGGTTCACCTAATCCTTTTTATTTTAAATGATGTTAATATCCCTTTATCACAGCAAGCTGAGTATCCCAAAAAATCACTGCATAGCACAAAGACTAAAGGTCATCATGCAGCACGTAGATTTTTTTCATCCATCATACACCAAGTATACTGTACTTTTAGAGCCTGATATTCAGAAACGCACACTAGCACTGATGTTGTGCTGTGCCTGCACTAGGACTTGCTCCCATCTCTTACTGTGATATATTCAGAGGCATTGCACCAGCACAATAGCCTACGAACAGAGGGTGGACTGTGTGCTATGCAAATGACAAGGGACGGTGCAGTGCAATGCAGTAGCACAGAACTGAATACAGAACTTAGGATAGCGCAGATCACAGGGGGCCATGTAGTTGCGCAGCCTTGACTAGAACACTGGGTAAAGAGCTGAACACTGGTGGTGGCTGTGGCTGTGAGAGGAAGGCACCAAAGACAGACATAGAACACAGCATCATAAACATCATTAATAAAAACTTTACTTATCTAAGCAAACAACAGGCCAAACAAAACAAACAAAGGCAACAACAACAATGGAAACTACAGACATAATAAGAAGAAGAACAGCATGGGGAATAGGGATCACGAAACAAAAAAAAAAGGACAGCCACCAAGAACGAGGAGAGGAGTAGGGTAACAAACACATAATGGGCAACTGCCTGTAAAAAGAGGGGGGCAACAAAAGTGTGCAACTGCCCATACAAAGGGGGGTGAAAAAAAAAAACAGGGGCAACCATCTGTACCAAGAGGGGTTGTCAAAAGCAAAACAGGGAAACCTCCCAGAAAAAGAGGGACAACAAAACAGCCAGCAACAACCTTTAGAAAGGGGAGGCAACAAAGTAGTGGGCAACCACTTGTGCATAGGGGTGGGAAAGACAAAACAAGTGCTACCACCCATATCAAGGGCAGTCTGAAAAACAAAACAGGACAACCAGCCAGAAAAAGGGGAGCAATGAAACAGTGGGCAACCACCTGCACAAAGGTGGTGGGAAAAACAAAACAGAGGCAGCCACCCATAACAAGGGAGGGAGGGAGGAAGGTCTCAAAAACAAAACACGGTAACCCCCCAGAATGGGGAAGACCAATACAGGAAGGACATCTACCCATCTGCAAGTGCCAAGTGCAAATCATGGGCTCTCTGTTGATGGTGGTGGTGGTGGTGATTTCAGCAGTTGCTGTGGCTGCTGTCACTGTAGCATTGATGAGAAGTCTCATATTGCCACAGTGTTTTCATCAGCAGCCAGAGAAAAAACGTCAATTCGCCCCCAGACAACTTGCTCCCACTACGTATTGCACTCTACTCCAACAACAATTGCAGTATGACTTCCACTTCTACAACACTCAAGCATATTGCCTCATCTAATGGGTGAACTGTGCCAACCTGGAGTTTATTTTGTAATATTTACACTGAGGTGAATCTGGGAATCTGGGATGAATTGACATGCAAGCTGATTGATACCAGAGATAATAATCCAGGTCAAGTTGTCACGGAGCAAAATGTCTGGGACGAATTGTGATGTAGCTGCAGCCAGAGGAGGTGGCATTGACACTGCCACAGATCATGTCATCCTTCTCTATCAATGATGTCTGGCCAGTGATCTTTTGCTTGACGGGCACCTATGGAAAGCAAGACACAGAACTTAGTCAGTGTGGCACCTGGGGCAAAGGACACAGGAGTGGAATTTCATGCAGCACAGAAATATGACCAGATGACACATGGGCCTCCATATTACACATAAATGGAAGAAGTCAAACAGACTGAGTAGAATGCGCATGGCATATCAGAGACAGCATTGTGAACCCCACAGTAGAAAACTACACATACAAAGGGTGTGCCATACTGTTACTTAGATGGATACAGCTGTGCAAGTGACAATCAATACAGACAGGCATGCCAGATGTGGAACTGCACCACAAGAAACAGCCAGGGTACAATACACTGTGGAATGGCCAGAGGTACAAGGAACTACACACATACAACCTGCACCCTGAACATCCACTTTGCAGCACACAGGCCAAGACAGGAATGCAAGACAGCAGACAGCTACGATCCACCCTTGTTGGCTGCAGGGTCTGAGTCAGCCCTACATGTTTTACACTCAGTTCAACTATATGTGGATGGCATCAGCAAGCAACACAGTGTGCAGCTGCCAGAACACCACACGAGTTCTGTGGTGTCGTACACAGATGGGGTGATGTGCCCACTCCCATTGTTGACACAGCACTAGTGAAGGATGCAGACTCACCTGATGATGCCCTCCCCACCCTGACAATGTCATAATTGCCCAAGTATAGGGTTGACACTCATACAGAGCCAGTGCAAGAAACTGGTCTTGCAAGGACCCAGTCATGTCCAAATGTAGGCATGGCCCACACATGTACAGTGGAATAATCATACCCTGCAAATCACTGTGTTGGTTAGACACTCCCGACTTTGCATAACAATGTCAAGCACATATTGTAAACTACATGCACTGCCCACCAATACACTTCCTTATGCTGATCTCATGCCACATATGTCATGTTCTGTTGAGCTGCAAAGACATGGCACACTGTGCATGTAGCACAGCAGATGGCACCACTGCAGGTGAATTACCATGGGTGCAGTATGATGGCCAAGACAGGACACGGTGGTGTACTTGTACTACAGTGGCTCATGCCTACTTCCTGAACACCAACATGCTTACATAGTCCCAAGCATATGGCACTACAGACTGACCAACATGGACGGGTTCACAATCAGAACCATGTGCAATACTACCAACTCCCTGTGGCACCAGGTCAAAAATGCAGAAAACATGTCACTGTATGGTATTATAAGGCATGCTACAGCATGATAAACAGGCACAGGGCACCATGCCAGCAGCAAGTAGGTGCACAGCAGTATACTGTAAAAAACATGACTCACCAGAGTGTCACTGGTGGGACAATGCCCCAAGTGCAAGGTGATTGCTCCCTACCACAGCTGCATAGGAAAAGCCCACACAGGCATGCATTCTGCACGGTGGGTCACACATGGACATCCATCCCCAGCCACAGAGGCATGCAGAATAGCATAGACATAGGTGGCGAAAGAGTCAGAATAGTGACAGGGTCAAGGATGTCAGGGGTAATGGCTCCTCCACTTAACAAGTGCGTTCACCCACACCCTTGTTGTATTCTCAATCAGATGTATGATTTGTGGAGTTACTTTCCTTACTGACTGACAGCGTCAGATTATGCTTTGCTGTCCCCCAAAGGCCAGAGCCTACATTGCCATTACGAAAGTTTGACCCTTGTGCTTCAACTCAGCAGGCTTTTACCCTAGCCCACCCCCATCAATCTTACACAGGCCTTCACTTTCATCAATGTTGCAGTCACCCTGCAAGCCACCAAGAGGGTGATTAGTAACACTGTTTATATGTATAGCACATGATGCATTTTCAAGGCATAATCCTCCCTTGTAATAAATACCATGATTGCAACAACTGATAGGGCCTGGCCATGCCACTCATCACAGTGGCAGGGCCACGGCCATAGTGCCCCACCTGTTCCAGCACCTGGAGGGAACAATGCAGGGAACTTACATGTACACCTTTACCTTGACCCGCTCCCCTGGGCTCCATCACAGCCTGGTGCATCTCCTGTCTCTTCCTCCGTGACTCTGCTTTTCTGTGGCCCTGGCCATGGCCTGCAGTCCACTGTTGTCTGTAGAGGTGTGAAAGAGAGATGTGATCAGTATCCTACAGTGGAACACAGTGGAACATTCCACACACCCTACACAGTATACACACCAATTTGCCAGTACTGTGCACCAGCTACCACATGTGCATGATGTGGATGGACAGGTCCAAGCAGGTCCTCAGTGTACTTGTGTGACCAGCTGAAGCACCACACGTGTGCCACGGCTCAGGCACAGCAAGTATGATACATCCTCCAGTAGTTGGTATGTCCTTGCAAAAAGTACACTGGCCCATGTAGGGCCCATAAACTGCCATCCCCAGCCCCTGTACAATAAACCTATACATGTCAACTACAGGTCCGGTACATAGCATAGTATGCATCTGTATGCATGGTGTACCAGGTCACGTAAGACATGGGCAGAAACGACATATCTGTACATTAGCTTGGGGTGCAGGTTTCAGTAGGTGTTGCTCTGCACAATGGCTAGTACATCCCTGGCACCCACTGTGCAGTAGAATACAGTATTACCACATTCTTTATTTAGCATATGCATACCACCCATGCAATGTAAAATGGACAGTGTGCACGACATAGATGGTGACCACATCCACATCCTTATGGGTACAGCTACCAGCACAACTACATGTAGAACGCTTGACAGCCTCATGGGTCATACCTGGCAAGGGGCAGTCCTGCTCATTGTACCCAGTAACCAAACCCTGAATAACACTGTATGACACAATACATAGTCCTGTTATACACCCTGATACTGCTGCTATGTCACTATAGTAGCTCATAACCATGCAGCCCTGGCAGATGCACACCTCAGGAGACCATGGTGGGTCATGTCATGTAAAGGGCACAGAGACATCATGTGGGACAGAGGGCCCAGACACCTACAGATGTATAGGCAGGCCATACAGTGGGGCAGGTCTACTGTATACCATTTTAACAGTGAAACTGTACAAATGAATCCCCTACAGTGACACAGGAGCAGCAACTGTACTTGTGGTGAGCTGTATTTGCCTCTATCAACATGTTGCCACTACTGGCGTGTGTACAGCAGGACTGGTCATTTCTCCACTGCCTGTATGATGTGGAGTTAGTTATAATAAGTAGGGGGTTCGGGAGGGGGGCACAGCCTCCCTGCATTGAAACTGGGTGGGTGTCAGCGTGTTCCCGGTTGGTGTCGGGACATGGCACTGTTGGGACTATTGGCGGCATTGTGTTGCTGTAGAGGATGTCGCAAACTTTCTGTCACTGCAGTTTGGTGGAATCCAGGTCTCACAGGACAAGAGAAACAAAAGGGACGCACAAGTACAGGGCACTGTCCCCCAAGGACAGTAACCCTGTTGTATAGTCACTTGACAGAGGACTGCACCCAGACCATTATATACACTATACATAAAGCCATCTAAACTCACCTGGCCTTGGCACATACATAGATTCATCTGTACTCACCTGGCTTTGGCACAGTGCCACCATCCACCATCACCTTTAGTTGCTGCAAGTGGCATGACTCCCTCCTCTAGAGGTCGTTGTAGCGATGTTGACAGTGGTCACTGGTGTGGGTGACCCCAGTGCATCGAGTGAGGTGCTGCTCCATGGATGCTCACACCTTGTTCCGTGGCCTGTTGGACCCTGCCCCTTCCTCCAGCAGTTGGTCCTCTCTGGCCACCACCAGGTCTACCAAAGTGACCAGTTCACTCTTGGACCACCTCTGGTCCCTTTTAAGCACAGCCTGCTCCTTCTGCCTGCCATGGCTTCACCTTAAGTCTAGGCTTTCTACTCCCACCACACTCTTGCAAGGTTATGGACTATCTGGGTATATCCTGTCATTTTGTGCAGCATGTAGCTGTGGTACTGTCATGTTAATGTTGTGTTGCACAGTTGTAAAGGGAGCACACACCAGGCAAGGAGAAGCATGTGTACAGGTTGCACGTGTACATTGTGCTCTTGCATGGCATTGCACAGGGTTGTGCACCACAATTGCACAACAGCATGATGTGCAGGTCTGTGATGTGTGATGACATCATATGCAGCATGTGATGTCATATCTCAGCCATAGACTGATGTTGTGCAAGTGCAGGCAGCACACAATGGCACGGGGTGCCACAACCATATAGGGAGGGTAAAATAGCAATAATCAACAAAGGTATGCAAATAAGTTAATTTCTCATTCCATGGGCAAACACCCACATTTGCATGTCATTACTGGAAGGTATGCATACATCAGCATGCCTAATTGCACCTGAAGCATATACAGCAGTACTGTGCACCACCTAGATTCCACAACTAAACTGCAGGTGGATAGACACTAGTGTCCTGTGGAATGGCCTAGAAAGTGACATGAGTGAGCATTGAACTGTGTGTATGCTGTGTGGGTCAGTACACTGGACATGTTTAGGTGGTGGACCTCTCACATCTGCATGTACTGGGGTGGTGGTGTTGTCCATGTCTTGGTGAAAGCACAGTCCTATTGTTGTCAATGGTGCTCAATGACAGAAGATGCAGCACCTACATATATGCGTAGCTGGTGGTGACCCTAGGTTCCTTTGAGCCCCTCCTCATTGCAACCCCTGTCTGTGACCTTTAATGTGACTGTGTCCCTACATGGACAGGCATGCATCAGACAGGTTGTTGGCTTTGTTAGTACCTGCATTGCTGGGACACCTATGCATCCCTGAGAGAGGGAGAGCCTCCCCCCACTGTTCCATTCAGCTGTGTTCTACTGTATGTAATCCCTGGTCACCTGTATTCCGCTCTTCTGTCCAGCAGGTGCCATGGAGGATATGGAAAGACTACAACCAAGTCCAACACTTCTCTGAGGTGCAGTTGCAGGCACTGGCACAGGCCTACATGGGCATGGAGGAGGTCTTGTCCTAGAAGCAGGCAATACATGCCCATGCACAGCAGGCCTGGGAAGATTTCACCAGTGTGGTCAATGTTGTTGGCAGCCAGGACAGGCCCATGAAGGCTGTATAAAAGTGCTTCAGGCATATGTGGAAAGTGGACAAAGAAAGTCCTGTCACCACTGGGTAGGGAGATGCATGCCATACATGGGGGCCTACAGACATTGGTGGCTACACGTATCATGGATCCTGCAGAAGAGGCAATAGCCTTCCCCATGGCCTGTGGAGATGATGGGAGTGCTGGGTGGTGCTATGTGAGCCAGCAATGTGAGTGACTGGCCCAGCAATGTGAGCAACCAACTTGTGCAATATCCCACTAGCCATGAAAGAGTGTATATATGTATGACTGCATGCATATACAAGTGTTGTGTGGCACCTTGGGTGGAGGCTGCACTGCTGTGTCCATGTCTCCTGATGTGTAGTCATCCTTGTGGTACTCCACTACTGTGTCTCATGTGTTGATGCCTGTGTGCTCTCTGGTTCAAGGATGTGTGCTCACTGGTGCTGGGTGTTGTGCTCACTTCTGCAAGGATGTGTGCACACATGTGTTTGAGTGTGTGGTGTGAACAACCACAGGAGGTATAGGCAGCCACCAGCACACACAGCAAGGTTGTTGCATGACCACACACCAGGCATGCATGCTGCCTCAGCTGGCACACTGCTCTGAATGGTACATTGCTATATAACTCTCCTCTCCTTTCCCAACAGCTCACCACATCATATCAGACAGGGAAAAGGATGCCCCAGGTCCATCTTTGTGTCAGCTGCCCAGCCACCCACCTGTGTGCACCTACTGACTGACACTAGAGGAGAGGATGAGGAAGATAAAGACGATGGGACACACTGGGAGCTGGGGACAAGTGGGGTGCATCCACAATCAGCAGAGTTTGTCCCCCCCTTCCAGCCCAGTAACAATGGGGCCAAGCCACTATCCCCATGTGGCACTGTGGTCACAGTGTTGCAGCTCCCCACAGTCTCTGGCACAGACACCGCTGTGCCAGTGAATGACCAACCCTCCTGCATCACCTTCACCCTGTCACCCTCTAACTGATATCATAGGGCCATCCACCACCGTGTCTCCCCAGGATCCATCTTCTGGCATGACTACAGCCCTGCCACGCCATACCCATCCCACAGGCTAGTCACAGCCTGCCAGCGGCACCCACAACAGACCTCAGCACTGACTGCAGTGCAGCCCCGGACCATACATCATCCTAAGGTGCAGCATGACCCTGTCCCAATGGACAATCCCCAGCAACAGTGGGATATGGCTGAACACTGGCAGGTGCTGTGGTCATCCATGGAAGCATGGCACATCACTCAGCAGGAGCCCAGCAAGCATCTGCCACATGCTGCATGACGACAAGCAGTGTGCTGAGGAGTGGGCAGTGGCAAATCATGTAGAGCTCATGGTAGCACTAGGTAGCCTTTGCCAGGATCTGACCTCCAGCATGGAGCTTCTGTTTCGGGACAGGACTTCATGCATGGATGCTTCATGTGAGACTATGCTCAAGTCTTCAGCCATGTTGGCTGGTACTGTAGAGGACAGCTATACCACCGGCCTGTCCAGTTGGAGTAGTATCACTACCGGTAGACAACACAGCATTCACCCATGGCATGCAGATCCATAACAAAAATACCCAGCACACTCAGTATTCCCAAGACACAAAGGACACTGCGCACACCAGGACACAGCCTGATCCTTGCCAGAGTCAGTACCCTATGCAGCTGTGCCTGGGGGCAGCTGACACCATCTGAGTGCTTATACCCATATTGTGGATGACAACACCGCACCCATACCAGGTACAACACGTGCATGCTGTCTGTCCCCAGGGTGGTGGTAGGGGATGCACATACAGTGTGACTTGCCAACATGTGCCCCCCTTCCCCCTATTACCCATGTGTCCCTGCCCCCTGCTCTTGTGGCCTACCACATTCAGTCCCCTCTTCTGCATGGTATGTCTTACAGCATAAAACCTAAACTGGCTGACATGTATAGTTGTTTACAAATGTTTACTGTATCTGTGCATACACCCCATTGGCTAAACCCCCACCAGGATGGCCTGTATTTTCTTCACCTCCCTTAGCCCCTCACCTGGCTGGCATGTATTTATGTTGACACCAATGTGGGACCTCCTACTAACATGCACTGTATATGAGAGTGTGCCCTATATTTTACCCCCTTCTGGTTGGTCTGGATTTCTGTTAACTCCCTTTTGATACACCCTGCTTTGACTGGGCTATGTATGTATGTACTGTTGCTGGTATGTGATAACACTGACTAACCATATTAAAGTTTCATGTGTGGTCTATACTCACCCTCCATGTCCGTAGAGATTTTTAATGAGGTGGGTTCGGTACTCCTTGGCCCTCCTCACTATCCTAGGGTTATGCATGTTGAGCTGCTCCTGTATCCCTTGGTCCTCTGGCTCTGAATCTGCTGCAGGCTGTTCCTCTGGGGCCAGCATGCAAATCTCATGTTTGAGTTTCATGTTGTGTAATATACAATAGACATGAAACATGCCATAGGCCTTCTGAGAGGTGCATTGTAAGTAGGACTGGGTGAACTGTTCTGCCCAAGATCTTAATCCACGGATCAAACCCATAAGCCACCTGCCCGGTGGTGCTGAGAGTTGAGGTGCTGGATGCCACACCTCACACCACACTGGTGACCCCGGTTCGGATGTGAGCCCAGGCCATCAGTGGTCAGCAGGGGTGGATAGGATTGAGTGTCCAGAGGACTGCTCTCCTATCCCTGGGAGGGATCCAGGGTGCCACTGCTCTGCAGTGGCCCCTGGTGATGACTGGCGGCACTGCTAGGGTTGGTGTAGCAGTATGGAGTGCAGCAGATGTCAGCACGCATGTGCCATGATGTCATTGCACGCTCGCACTCCCGTGGGCCAGAAAAATGGAAATAAATGGCAGCACAGACCGCAGTAATGTGATTGTTGCTACTCCATCGACCGATGATGCCTGGATGGCACTTTCCGGCATTGGTTCCTTGCCTGGTGCAGGGGCAATAGGGGGTGCTCCTTTCAAAGGTATAGTTGCATATGCCAGCTGGGCATTCAACTTCAGGGTCGGAGGTGGAGTTGGAGCAGTGGCTGGAAGAATACAGGTCTGTGGCTACAGGGGTGAAAATTATGACATGATAAAAAAAAAAAAACACAAGCCACAAACTTGGATAAATATGGACTTCGATACAGAAGTCTGGTTCCAGGTCTTTGGAGTGCCATACAGTATATTATTGCCATGGGGATGCCTTCAGCATTCTCGCTCCATGTACAGGTGGCTGGTGGCATCCAATCAAGCAACAGACGGGAGAATCATGAAAGTACAGTCTGAGTTTTCACTGCTTTTTTTTTGTACTTCATGATTATTATTTTAGTATTCAAGCAATACACTCAGATCCTCATACTAGGCAATAGGTAATAACAGTTATACCAGCACAGTTGAAATACATAATTGTCCCTTGCAATCTTGAACAAAAGGAGATGGGGGGAATCCCAAACAGAAAGCAAAGTTCATATAAAAAGTCCATATGTGCCAGCCTTCTCAGTGGCATTGGAATGTCCAAAACAGGTAGATATGACACAGGGAAGAAAACTGCAATATCTGTCGATTGCTATTGATCCAAGTATACATATAATAATATCAACAGTAGGTAAACACTGCTCTTTCATAATATCTCCACAACCAGCAAAATAGAGGCATTTCATTATAATTTCCCTAGAATACAGCACCTTGAAATAGCAGGTATATACATCATTTATAATAAACAGGCATATGATCAACTAGGACTAGTAATAAAGCTCTGAAGTGGGACTTAATATATCCTTCATCCTCCCAATCCTTTAGCAAGTGTAGAGAGAGAAAAAGAAAAATCCAGCATCTAAGTTCAGAAAACTGAACATATGCAACATCGCTACCATGGTTAACTAACCTGAATACCCTCTGCATAGGTAGGGTGAGGTGACATATCAAGGAGCTACTAAATTTAATATCCAAACAGAAAACTCCCTGTTTTAAGCACAGGGATATGGTATGGAATGTCCCACAGAGTACTGGTTATGTATTTAAGTCCCAGGAAAGGAAATCATGCAGCTCTTCAGTCCTTACCATCTGTTTCATCCTCCTCTACTGTCATGTGTTTAGCTGCAAATTCTGTTTCTATTTTTGCTAGCCATCATCCAGCATCTTTTGGATCCCCAAATTGCCAGCTTTTGCCGCCATAGATGATATGCAGTCAGGCCGGCAGAAGAAATGAATGCACCACCCCCAAGGCTTGGAGCTGCTGTCGAATGCCATCAAATTGCTTTTGTCTGGCTCATGTCTAGAATGACAGGTCTCAGAACAATTTAACATCCATCCCAGCAATGGTAAGTGAATACAGAGCTCTGGCTACTGTTAAAATCTGGTCTTGGATCTTCACCCTATTGTCTGAACCAGTACCTTGCGAGGTTGCTCAGTATTGGCAGGGCGTACTCTGGGATTTACTCTAAACGCTCGTCGAAGGGTCCTCCAGTCAAATTCTTCTGGCATCGGAATCTAAGTCCGCATCCTTTCTCGTAGCTAGTCCAACAAGTTAGCTCCTTCAGAGTCCTCCGGAACACCAAATAATCATAGATTCCAGGCCCATGCCTCATTTTCCAGGAATTCAAGCCAGCCTCTCAGTTGTGTGTTCTCCCAGATTAGGGTTGAGACTACAGCTTTGGTCGAAATAGATCATTTTTCAGCCTTGGCAACCATTCCAGACAACTCCTTTATAGCAACTTCATGTTTTTCTAATTTAGTCAGGGTTTTTTCAATGTTGCTGTCCACCAATTGCATTGTCGCAATCATTTGCTGCCAGGGAGGAGCTGAGGAGGTGTCTGGCATGGTAACTACCCCATGGCTTGAGACTTCAACAGTTTGTCCTGTCCTCAATGCAGATTGCTTCGATGGTCCAGAAGCTGCATGCTTTGCTTTGCCCATGGTGAATTCAGGATCATTTTGTAGCCAGTAACTACAGGAATCGAATGCTGTAATTTCTGCCCACTTTTTCTCAGTAGAATTATTATTATTTTATAGATTTACTTATGCTGAAGTGGAGAGCTATATGAAAAAATGTCCAGCCTGGAGATCGTCTCTCTAGTGCCCCCCTGAGTTTTCACTGGTATGCAAATGACACTCAGCTGTACTTGTCTTTTGCACCAGGGACAAGTAGCGCTGTTGAAGTGCTGAATAAATACCTTGCTGATATCCAGGGCTGGATAAACTCTAACTGACTGAGACATAACCCAGGCAAGATCGAGGTGCTAGTGATTGAGCCTGTTCATGGGCGTGATGAGGATGCCTCCGGCAAGACAACAGATTTGGCCCTGTGGTCGATACCGTTGATGGCATCCCATAAGTTGAGAAATCTGAGCGTGGTCTTTAACAACAAACTGACATTAGAATCTCATATGTCGGCGGTCGTCAAAAGCAGTTTCTACCATCTGAGGAACATTGCCTGGATTAAACCCTTAATTCCACCTGAAGATCTGCCATCACCTTTGTAACATCAAGACTCGACAATTGTAATGCTCTATATCTTGGAGTCAGTGGAGGGAACCTCCTCTGACAGCAGCTGGTAGAGAATGCAGTGGCCCAGCTGCTGATGGGACTATCTAGGTCCTGTCTTATGACTGAAGTCCTGCGGGGTCTACACTGGCTGCTGGTCAGGTGGCAAAATCTCTTCAAAGTGGGCTTGCTCACTTATAAGGCCCTATACAGCTAAGGTCCTGGCTACCTGTCTGACTTCCTCACTTCTGCCACCTCAGTTTGCTCCATCTGTTCTTCCACCCAGAGGCTCACGGCGATTCCAAGGACTGGGTTGAAAACCTCAGGTGATTGCTCATTCAGGTTTGCTGGCCTGGTCCTCTGGAACTTGCTTCCAAGAACTCTGAGGGAGACCTCTATGGTGGAGGTGTTCAGGAGGGACCTAAAGACCCATCTTATTAACCTTGCCTATCCTACTGATGTATTCTAATATGCTGATTTGATGCATTTATGTCACTGATTATTTAAATTGTGTTTTATTATTCAGTTTTTATACTGCTGTCTATCATTGTATGGCACCCATGCCTCTAGGATTGGGTGACTAACTAAATATATTTTTACTTATTTACTAATTTACATGACACTCTCATGATATATAACTGTGCTGAGTGTGCAACACAGCCCAGGTGAGTTGGAGGATGGTCAGAGGAGCTTGTGTTGTATCTCGCTCACTGTAGTAGAGCTGCAAGAAATTGCGCAGTGAAAAGAAAAAACATAATATTAAAAAAATATACAAAATAATACTGATTTTTGAAGGGAAAGAAAGAAACCATGGAGGACAGAGAAAGGAGACTTACTTGAGGAAGGGGGAGAAATTATTGTCGGGGAAGGGTGAGGAGTTGGGATGGGAGAAGGAATCTGGAGGGACTGGGAGCGATATAGTGGCGGCCTGGGTGGCTGCTGGGGCATGGAGGCAATTAAAGCAAATAACAGGCAGGCAATGTGGCATTGTGTGTACTACAGGGCAAAGTCAGGCTGGCAAAATCCTTGACTTATGTCATTCTGATCCAGAGGAGAGAGGGAGAGACTAATGGGGGCCCAAGAGAAATTTTACAGTTCTAGAAAATCCCAAATAAAAGTTTTTTTTCTTTTCTTGGCCTCAGACAGTGTGGCTCTGTACATGAACAAGGGCAGGCTGGCAAAATCTTTTGACTTGTGCCATTCCAGATCCGGTGGGGGGGAGAGAGAGAGCGAGAGAGAGAGAGAGAGAGAGAGAGAGAGAGAGACACTACTGGGGGCCAAAGAGATTTACAGTTACAAAAAATCCCAAATCATTTTTTTTTCTTTTCTTGCCCTCAATGTGGCTGTATAGTACATGTCAAGGGCTGTCCAGAGGGGAGAGAGAGAAACAGCAGGGGGGGGCCCACGAGAAATGTAACAGTCCCAGAAATCCCCAAATTTTTTTTTTCCTGGCTTCAGTGTGGCTGTGTGTACAGGGCAAGGGCAGGCTGGGAAAATAAATCTTTGACTTGTACTATCCAATCATGATCACTTGTTAATGTTCATTCACGCGTTCATGTATTAAAAAAAAATACTGTTCATACAAACAACATACAAATTGATGCACCTGTGCTGCTGACTATGGGTTGCCCAGGGCATAATCTGAATTTGTGACTTATAGCAGGCTGTTGACACTACAACTCAGTTTAAATGCTTCACTGGCAAGCTTTTAAACTAGTCAAGGGGGAGGCACTGATAAGCAGCAGGACAATCCCAGCATCTCCCTACAAAACAGGGTATTAAATGAGAAAAAGACCAAGGTAGAAAGGTCAGTGGGGGATGCTGCAACAGAAGGTAAAGCCATCAAAAAATGGAGAGCAATGAGTACCAATGCCCATAGTCTGGGTAACAAGCTTCCTGAATTAGTGGCCTTGATGGAGGAGAACATCTGGATATCATGGCAGTCACAAACATGGTACACACAAAATCATGACTGGGACGTAAACATACCAGGATACACTATCTACAGGAGGGACGGGAGGGTAAAAGAGGAGGAGGGTAACTCTTTACATGAGGGAAGGAATCAAAGCAACAGAAAAAAGGGTAAACAGGGAGGAGGAGAAGAAGCACTGTGGGTAAATTTGGAGACAGAGCAATGGCACCACAATCCGCACAGGGGTTAGCTACAGACCCTTCACAGGGGAAGAAATGGACAAGAAATGATAGAAAGTATACTTAGAATGGCACAAAAGGGAGATATTGCTGATGGGTGATCTGAATATGCCAGATGTTAACTGGAGTGCAGTTGCAGCAGCCACTGAAGGTGCAGTTATTCTAGATGCCTTACAGGGGTATGCCTTAGACAACTAGTGTATTGGAGCCCACTCGAGGGGAGCAATCTTAGACCTGGTTCTCTCAAATGGAGATGGAGAGGATCACAGATGTAGAAGTGGGTAGCCATCTGGGAACTAGTGACCATCAAACAGTATGGTTCACAATAAACACCGAATAGAGTCAATCCATACAAAGGAAAAAGTACTGGACTTTAGGAGGGCTGACTTTGCCAAAATGGGTGAGTACCTAAGAATGCACTAGCAAATGGGCAGGAAGGAGGGTGGAAGAACAATGGGAATAATAAAAACTGCCATCACAGAGGTAACAAGCCTTTGTGTGAAGCAAATAAACAAAAGCGAAACGATGTAAGAAACCACTATGGTTCTCAAAGGAAGTGGCAGTGAAGATTCAAGAGAAAAAGAAAGCATTCAGGAAGTACAAGGAATCACAGAAGGAGCAGGACAGAGAACTGTATCAGTTAAAGCAAAAGGAAGCTGGGAAGGCAGTCAGAACAGCAAAGGCTCACACTGAGGAAAAGATAGCCAACTCAGTTAGAAGGAGGACAAAACCTTTTACATGTACATCGAGGAGCAATGGAAGACCAAGGGAGGGATAGTGAGGCTTAATAAAGGGGAGGGAGGGTGGGCAGAGGGTGACTGTGAAAAGGCAGAGATACTAAACAAATATTTTGCTCAGTATTTGCAAATGAAGAGGAGAGGTACCTAAAACAAACAGTAGAAACCCTCTGGATACAGAAGTTGATACCAGCCCATTAAAAGAAGAAAGGGTTCTGAAAGAACTCTTAAAACTGGAGGTGGACAAAGCAATGGGGCCTGATGGGATTTGTCCCAGAATTCTAAAAAGAACTAAGGGTAGAACTAGTGACACTACTGACTACCCTCTTAACAAATCATGGGAGGATGGGGTGGTACCGAGGACTGGAGGAGGGCAGATGTGATTCCCCTTCACAAAAGTGGGAGCAAGGCAGAAGCAGGAAACTACAGACCTGTTAGTTTAACCTCAGTGATAGGGAAAATGATGGAATCACTTCTGAAGAAAAGAATTGTCGAGTATCTAGAGGCCAGAGGGGCACAGGACCCAAGGCAGCATGGATTCTCAGTGGGAAGGTCATGCCAGATGAATCTGATAGATTTCTTTGACTGGGTGAACAAAGAAGTAGATCAGGGAGGGGCTGTGGACATGGCCTACCTAGACATTAGCAAGGCATTTGACACAGTCCCACACAAAAGATTAATATAGAAGTTAGCTTGCCTGAGAGTGGGTCCCAAGATGACAGCCTGGGTAAAGAATTGGCTGGAGAATAGGACACAGAGAGTAATAGTAAATGGAGTCCACTCTGAAGAAAGGGGGGTTACTAGTGGGGTACCTCAGGGTTCAGTATTAGGACCGGTCCTCTTCAATGTCTTTATAAGCGACATTGCAGAGGGACTGGAAGGAAATGTATGTCTCTTTGCAGATGACACAAAGATCTGCAACAGAGTTGATGCACAAGGTGGGGTGGAAAGGATGTGAAGGACTTGGCAAGGTTAGAGGAATGGTCAAATGTATGGCAGCTTAGATTCAATGCTAAGAGGTGCAAGGTAGTGCACCTGGGAAACAAAACCCAGGGAAGAGTACACAATGGGGGTGAATACTAACAACAACAAAAATGGAAAGGGACCTGGGGGTAGTCATATCAGATGACCTAAGGTGGGCAAGCAATGTGAGGGGGCAAGGAGGGCTGGAGGGATACTGGGATGCATAGGAGAGGCATCACCAGTAGAAAACAGGAAGTTATTATCCTCTGTACAGACAGCTGGTCAGACCCATCTGGAGTACTGCGTGCAGTCCTGACACCCAGTCTCCGCAAAGACATATACAGGATGGAAGCTGTCCAGAGGAGGGCAACTAAATGGTGCAGGGTCTGCTCTGGAAGACATATGAAGAGAAATTAAGGGCTTAATATATATAGCCTCGAGGAAAGGCAGAGAGGGGACAGGGTAGCATCTTTCAAAAAGTGGTGTGCAAGAACAAGGGGCACAATTTGAAGATAGAGGGGCGGCTCAGAGGTAATTTAGGAAGTATTTTTCACAGATAGGGTTGTGGATGCATGGAATTGCCTTCCGGAGGAGGTTGTGGAGTCAAAAACAGTGGTGGAATTCAAGCATGCATGGGACAGTCATAAGGCAATTCTAGGGGTTGGGGGTAGGAAGAAGTAGGCTGCTGGTTAACTAGGATCTGCAGCTTATCCATTAGGTAGGGAAATAGGCAGACTGGGTGGGCCAAGCGGTCCTTATCTGCCATCAAAGTCTATGTTTCTATGTTTCTATGTAACTCAATCACTCATTCCTCATTAGTCCTCCTTATTACCATTAGTTTTTTAGTATATTGCATTATATTACATTAAAGCATTAAACAACCCCAGTGTGGGACTGTGCTACTGTATGTGCAACTATGCAACAGATGTGTCTGCATTTCCAATTCATTTTGAGGCACACTTAACTGCTGCTGAATTTGATCACTTAACAGCAACTGTAGGAGTCAGTCTGGTAGTCTTGTAAGGAAGTGGTGGTGGACTGCTGTGCTGTTAGTGTGCTAAGTACAGTCACAGGTCACAACAGTAAATTTGTCCCTGGCCTGTGGATGTGGGTGGGACTCATCAGAAGGACATCACATTAGTTAAAGGAATCTTTTTTTACAGCTTAGAACGCTAAAATAACTGGATCAAAGTATTGATGAGGCACATTCTATTTCTCAGGTAGGCAATGGCACTGCAAAAGACAGTAATCAGCCTGAAAATGGAAAATAAAATCAAACCCTGAAAAGTGATTTTTTTCATATCTAAGGTTTCATCTTCCAAGTGAATGTTTGAATCCAAAAGAGGTAAATGTCTCGGATCATCATCGGTCCCAAGTAATAAAAAAAAAAAAAAAAAGTTATGTCGTTAAAAAAAAAAAACAAAGGCTTGGTGGGTACCACTCACAGAGGCACCAAAAGGTATGGAACAATTGCATACTATGTTACTGCCAGTCCCACATCTGATCCTTTTGAGGTTGAACCCGACGAGGGTAATAATAACAAAGAAGAGAATGATCAGGCAGCACAAGGTTTACTGGAAGGGATGGAAATTGCAGATGAGGAAAAACAGACAGAAATGTTTTGATTGGGGAGGGGGGCAGTGGAAATAAACCACAAGAGAATCAGACCCAAGAAAACCCCGGGGGGGGGGGGACCCTGATAAGGTGACCCAGATGTTGTGCATTCTTGGGGAAAAAATGTTAAAAAAAAATATCATCTTTTGTTTGGTTACACTTCTCCATTAGTGCTTCCAACATGTTGGTAACAACATGCACTATTTGTAAATGGACAATCAGCAGGGGTAAAAAGAAAGAAGCATTGGGAACTTCAGCACTGAAAAGGCACCTAGACAGATGTCATAACATTACTGAGAACTCTAGTTGTGAGTCTCGAAGAGAAAGTGACAGTAATAGCTCACTACACTCAGGTGTAACTATCAAAGAGGATAGCAGTGGCAGCCCCCATAGCACTACTGAAACACCTCCACCACCACTGACTCCTCCTACTACTACTGAAAATGACGCAGTGTTCAAAAGCCCTCCTCCTTCAAAGAGACAGCTTACCATCTCAGAAACATATGAACATAAAGCCAAATATGCCTCAGCTCACCCTGTTGCTGTTACAATAACAAAAACAATTTCAGAAATGATAGCTGTTGATTTGTTACCATATAATGTGGTATATACATGTTTTTTTTTTTTAACCAGGAGAGACACACTAAGCTGAAAGCTTGTTTACAGGTGTGTCCTGGGAGCACAAGGAAGCTAAGTGGTTTGCTTAGGGTCACACAGAATACAAGTGGGGCTGTGGGATCCAAACTCAGGTCTCCAGGTTTGTAGCTCAGAGCCTTAAACCGCTGTGCTATACTGCCTCCTTATTACATGGTTGAACATATAGGGTTCAGGTGACTGCTTGAGTACCTCAAACCTCGATATACTGTAGTACACCACTGCAGAAATACTGTCACGGCACATTGGGCATGTTTCAATAATTCATGTGGGACTGGGGACAGTTAAGCATTGCAGTTTGCTGTTCTAAGAATGTTTTATTTTCCATCTGAACATACCTAATACAACATCAGTGATGAACTCCAAAAATCAGTACAGTAATGGTTCACTTCACAGGGACTGTCAGTTGGCTTTATAGTTGCAGATAATGGGTCCAACAAAAGGAAAGCCTTGGAGGAGGGAGGCCTTGTTCACCTCCGTTGATTTCACATTGCTTAAATTTAATAGTTTGCAGTTTTCTTGAGGATGACAGGGAGATTAAGGCTCTCATTAGCACTGCTAAAAGAATATGCACTCATTTCAGTCACTCAAGTAAAGCCCGTCACTTGTGTGAAAAAAATACAGCAGGAGCACAGTTTACCTTTGCACAGACTGATCCAAGACATTTCTACTCAATGGAATTCAACCTTTTATATGTTCCAAAGGCTGCTAGAGCAAAAGAAAGCTGTCAGGCAATACACCTTAGAAAATAAAGTTGGTGACGCAGATGTCTATATTACTCCACCACAGTGGGCCATGTTGGAGTTTCTAATTTTCCTGCTCCAGCCATTTAAAGAAATCACCAGGTAAGTTAGTGCAAACACAGCAACTCTCAGCCAGGTGATACCCCTAATAAAAACAAAGTAATATTCAGATTTAATCTGATTAGGAAAAAGTCAGAGAAGCAAGACAGTTCCATGATCACACAGGTTACCAGTGGTGCTGCTGACACATGCAGGTTACCCCTCAGAATACAACAAGATCTAATGAGACGTATGATCCAAAAAGTTGAAGAAGATGACAAACTGTGCAAAGTGCTTCATTCTGAGTATTACATTAAAGTAACAATCTTGGATCCACAATACAAATCAAAGCAACTATTGAGTGGCGATGATGACACTTGTTTCAAAATAAATAAACATGAAATAATTGATAAGATGTATGTCGTGCAATAGAGTAAAACAACAGCACCACATTCAGAATCTTCTTCAGAACTCAGCTCAGCATTAGGTAACCCATCCTGTAGTGTTGCTGCATTTTCACCTTCTTCCTCCTCAGCCACTGCAACTGAATCTTCTTCTTCACCACCAGGCCAAACATAGCACTGTCCCAGAATCACTTGGTTCAGACTCATGTCATCGGAGCACTTAGAAGATGTCATTTTAACATCTTCTTCATCTGCCTCTTGTAACACAACCTCAGCTCAGACCATTGTTAAAATGTTCCTGGCAGAGATAAATATCAGCTGGAATGCTGATCCTTTGAAATACAGTAAATCCAAACAAAATATGTGACATTCTTTAGTAAAAATTGCAATGAAGTACATGAATTGCCCTCCAACTAGTGTCTGTTAAGAATGATTGTTTAGTTCAGCTGGTAATGTCATTACTGACATGCAATCCTGTTTGACACCAGAAAATGCCGAGTGCCTCACATTTTTCAGTCAGATTTCCTCACTTTAATTTCAAATTTGATACCTGAATAAATGATACACTGACTGTTCTGAGCAGGCCCTATCCACTGAACACTTTCAAGAATTTGTGCCTTTGCTGAAAATCTGTTGTGAATAGGGTCTACTACATCAGATAGCAATTAATTGCAACAAGTCAGGTCAAGACGGACTAGGCCAGGCCACTATTACTTGAATGAGCACATGAGCAGAACAGAAAAAAAATAACATCAGTGGGTTCAGAGACCAACTACAGAAAGCAACTGCGTTCCATGTCACAAACTTACTTGGTGGTACTAGGTACCACTATTTGATCAGGAAGGTAGGGTACTGCTGTCTACTACTACTACTACTACTATTACTACTATCACTTTTTGTCCTCACAAATCATGGTCACGAGTCACGACTACTACTTGTCATTTTTTTTTGCCCTCAGCAACTGATCCTGACTGTACAGTTTTAAATTTTGTACAGTGCAAGCATGGCTTAGCAGATGCCTGAAACCCAGAAATTGAATACTCTGTACGTATTTCTCATGTGCCTAATATTTGGCTATGATTACTTCACAGAAAAAAGTGCTACTAAATCCATATAATTTCTTTATTGCTTGTGTGTGTGTGATATGCTAGCCTGGTTACATCTCACATACAGTAACGGGGCTGGGATTATATTACTATATTTTAATTTTGATACTTAAATTACTTGGCAGTGACTGGCAGCAACTGTGGAACTAGGAAGGATGTCATTGTGTTGTGTTGTGTGTCATCAGGTCTTCAGGTGACAGTGGCAATCTTTTTTATGACTGCACTTGACCAGTGCGATGTGTGACTGGCTGCCTACCTGGGTGGAGATCACTGCGTCTTTCATTTTTCTACTTTAAGGATTCAGTGTGTTGATCAGATTCAGCAGAAGTAGTTGTAGTGCTAGAAAACATTACCAGATCTTGAACCAGGTAGTGTACCATATACCACAGTACACTGGGACATGCAAAGCAGTTGTATCATTCACATGAATAGGATGGGTGGGCTCTTTCAGTGCTGCTCATTTGATCATTCATATCCATTTCTTTGGTTTGTTCAGCTGACTGGAACATCCATCAAAATAATACCCACACAGCTCCATTAATAAAGAAAATCTTAGCTGCCTGGCAGTGCCTGTAGTGCTTGGTGGTGCTATGATATAGGTATTTGCATCTGTCTCTCAATCTCTCTCTCTCTCTCTCTCTCTCTCTCTCTCTCTCTCTCTCAGCACACTCATGTCACGGACCCATGCAGGCTATGCTACCAGTACAGGCCAGCCATGAAGGGGCTAATAGTGAGTGATTGCTTTTTATTTAGCAGTTTTACATTAATTTTTATACAAATAAGCCATTAAATTATTTCCTTTGTGCTTCTGTGACAAAAGTAACTGACTTTGGCCACTTTCATGCATTTTTTCAAATTTTTTGAAATATTTGTCAATAAATCAGAACTAATCAGAACACATCAGAACTGCACCGTGTTCCGGTTCTTATTTAATAAGGGTCAGAACTTCACCTAGTTCTCCCAGCTCTAATTTTAGGGCACATAAACCACATCTTGAGCATGCCAAACACACACACATTGATGCTGCACATGGCGCTGTGTGCTGCTTTATACCTGTGCTCTGCAATGGATGCTGACTATAGGACAGGTGTGAGTAGCCAAGGATGCAATCGATAGGCATTTTCTACTGTGTAGGTAAAGGACATTGGTTAGTTTCATCATTTGCAACATGCAGAGGGGCAAGAGGCCACTAGGGTATACTCACTAATGAGGTGACCATTAGGGTTATCCCCACTTTCACACATCTTGCACATGATGGAAGTGTTCCAGATGAAGGTGTTGCGGACGTTGCAGAGGTACTGCACCAGGACATTGATGATGCACCATACTGCATCACACACCACCTGTCAATTAATGGAAAGGTATCCCTTCCTATTGACATAGGCCTCCACTCCATCGCCAGTGGATGGCTGGATGGCAACATGGGTGCAGTCAAGGGCACTGATTACAGCTGGTAAATGTGGAACCCATCAGAATTGTTGCATGGTTGCTGTTCACTTAGCTGTCATGCTGGTTATATGATGAACTCTACAGTGTTGATTAGCATCGTGTCTAGGAAATGGGCCAACAGGTGTGAGGTGGCTAACTGTGACATACTAGTAATGGCCCCCACCAGTATATGGACTGTGTCAGTGGCCAGGAAGCACAGTGCAGCTATCACCTTGAGCTATACAGACATCACATGGTTGTGCTGAATGTCTGTATGGAACTGGTCACACAGTAGCTCACACAGCTGCATGAGCATGGGATTGCTGAGCCTGTTTCTGCTCATGGTCTGGTAATTGTTGAGGTCTTCAAATGTGACTTGTGAATGGTACTGTGTTATTACAGCATAGTGCCACCATGATCTATGCCTGGGCCCATGGTGGGTATTGGCCATCTCCTCATCCTCCATGACCTTTAGATCCAGTTACAGGTTCAGTATCCTGACTCCAATAGGTGAGATTCTGGGTCAGTAGAAGGGAATGGGCATGACAGCACATTGGTACCCAAAGAGAACAAGGCTAACATAAAGGTTCTAGTGGTCAGAGACTAAATTATAAGGAGGATAGATATGGTGATAGGCGAGGGGTTGGATGGGAGTGGATTGGTCCATTGCCTGCCTGGAGCATCAGCCAATAGGGATTTAGACAAAATAGGGAGAATGGTGGGAGGGGGGAGCTGGGGGTGCTAGTACACCTGTGTGCCAATGATCTGGCCAACCAGTCGGTAGACAGTGAAGTGGAATTTCCAGAGACTGGGGCACAGATTGGTGGCACACTCAGCCTTCCTGGCCTTTTCTGAGGTCTTCCCTATGTGGAACATGGATAGAAGGCAGGACAGAATTAAGAGTAATAAAATAGAGAAGTTTAACAGTTAGCTTAAGGGGTGGTGTCAGGGCATGGGATACAATTTTGTTGGGGACTGGGTGATTTCTGGGACATGAGACTATTCAAGGGTGAAGTACTTCACCTCACAAGAGATTGGCACTAGGGTGGACGTTTGATGTCTACATCAGACGTATAAACTGAATGTGGGGGAGTTTGGGTCTAGGGGATTCTTGTTAGATGGTGAGTAGAAGGGGATCCTAGATAGAACCACCACCCCCACCTCCAGGGGAAAGTAACTGAAAAGAGGGTGCAAGGAACAAAGTAGGGTTTACAAGACCAAGGAGATGAATACCAGTGAGGAAAAAAGTAAAAAGTATAAGCATAAACAAGCAGGGAAGAAAATGCATAAAGCAGAAGTACAGTAGCAAACCTAGAGCAGGGGTAAAATGGAGGGGGTATGCCTCAATGCCTGGAGTGTAGGCAACAAACTCAGCAAGCTCCAACCTCTGATGGCAGACACTAAAGTGGACTAGGTCCCCATAATGAAAATGTGAGCCATAGATAAAAATGACTAGGAGATGATGGCCCCTGGGTACTTGCTGTTCATGAGGAACAGGACTACTGCTAAGGGGTGAGAAGTTGCCTTTTTTGTCAAAGAGGGCATTGAAGTGGCTGAAGATGGAAGTATTAGGGGTAGCAGTGGGATGGCTAAGCTAGTATGGGTGCAACTCATGGCAGCCTCTGGCAGGAAAGTGCTTTTAAGGGTGATCTATAGGCCTCCAGTTCGGGGGGGGGGGAGGATAGGAACAGAGAACTCAGGAAGGAAGTTAAAAGAGGGGCAGCAAAGGGAGAAGTACTGGTGGTGGGTAACCTGAACCTGCCTGAAGCCAATTGGTAGGTCCCAGTGGCCAACAGTGACAGGAGTTAGATATTACTGGACAGCTTCCAAGACTGTCTACTGGTGCAGCTTGTTAAGGAACTCACCATGCAGAACACAATCCTAGATGTGGTGCTGTGGGAATAGGGGAGCCACAAGGGAATAGGGACCATGACTCCATGTTGTTTGAATTGGCCCTTCAGGCCAGCAACACACAATCAAGAACCAAAGTCCTTAATCTTTGGAGGGCAGACTTTGGCAGGTTGAAGGAACTGGTCAGGGATAAGTTAGTAGGGGTAAATGATAAAACGGGGGTAGAGGAGCGATGGGGGCAATAAAGGGAGCCATCCTAAAGGCATCAAAGGAAAGCATAAGAACAGTATCTAAAAAAGAAAAAAACAGATTTAAGAGACCACTATGGTTCTCAACTAGGGTCATGAAAGCAGTTAGGGCCAAAATGAATGCCTTCTTTAAATAAAGGAAAAGCAGGGGAGACAGAAAGGAAGGATTATCTACAGAAAAAAATAAGAAGGCTAAGAGGGTTGTCAGGGAGGTGAAAGCAGACATAGAGCTTTTCAGGACAGAGTTTTGGTTTTATCTTCTGTTTTAACTGTAATATTTGAATAGTTTTGTACTTGAAATTAGTTCTGTCTGTTAAAAATTACTACTCTGAGTTAGAACTGTTACTTGGGCTGTGATATTGTAACTAATGGGGCTTGGGAACACTAGTTTGGCAGTGATAATTAGAGTGAAATTTAAATGTGATGTTTGCCTGGTGCTAGGGGAAGGGGGAATTACAAGAATCATCTTGTCTTTCATTGTTCACTTGGGAACAGTAACAGGAGGCTTTTCAGGACAGAGGTTTGGTTTTATCTTCTGTTTTAACTGTAATATTTGAATAGTTTTGTACTTGAAATTAGTTCTGTGTGTTAAAAATTGCTACTTTGAGTTAGCACTGTTACTTGGGCTGTGATATTGTAACTATTGGGGCTTGGGAACACTTGTTTGGCAGTGATAATTAGAGTGAAATTTAAATGTGATGTTTGCCTGGTGTTAGGGGAGGGAAAATTACAATAATCATCTTGTCTTTTATTGTTCACTTGGGAACAGTAGCAGGAGGTTTTTCAGGAAAGAGGTTTGGTTTTATCTTCTGTTTTAACTGTAATATTTGAATAGTTTTGTACTTGAAATTAGTTCTGTGTGTTAAACATTACTTCTTTGAATTAGAACTGTTACTTGGGCTGTGATATTGTAACTATTGGGGCTTGGGAACTCTTGTTTGGCAGTGATAATTAGAGTGAAATTTAAATGTGATGTTTGCCCGGTGCTAGGGGAAGGGGAAATTACAACAATCATCTTGTCTTTCATTGTTCACTTGGGAACAGTAGCAGGAGGCTTTTCAGGACAGAGGTTTGGTTTTATCTTCTGTTTTAACTGTAATATTTGAATAGTTTTGTACTTGAAATTAGTTCTGTCTGTTAAAAATTACTACTTTGAGTTAGAACTGTTACTTGGGCTGTGATATTGTAACTATTGGGGCTTGGGAACACTTGTTTGGCAGTGATAATTAGAGTGAAATTTAAATGTGATGTTTGTCTGGTGTTGGGGAAGGGAAAATTACAAGAATCATCTTGTCTTTCATTGTTCACTTGGGAACAGCAGCAGGAGGCTTTTCAGGACAAAGGTTTGGTTTTATCTTCTGCTTTAACTGTAATATTTAAATAGCTTTGTAATTGAAATTAGTTCTGTGTGTTAAAAATTACTACTTTGAGTTAGAACTGAAACTTGAGCTGTGATATTGTAACTATTGGGGCTTTGGAACAATTGTTTGGCACTGATAATTAGAGTGAAATTTAAATGTGATGTTTGCCTGGTGTTAGGGGAAGGGGAAATTACAAGAATCATCTTGTCTTTCATTGTTCACTTGGGAAAGGTAGCAGGAGGCTTTTCAGGACAGAGGTTTGGTTTTATCTTCTGTTTTAACTGTAATATTTGAATAATGTTGTACTTAAAATCAATTCTGTGTCTTAAAAATTACATCTTTGAGTTAGAACTGTTACTTGTGTAACCCCCGGACCCCTGCCTTTTTGTAAAATGACAGGTGGCATGCTGTTGAAGCTGACAGCAGTACCTGGTTGGGACTGGGTTCGGGGAAGATGAGATTACTCTGCACAGGGGACCTAGGTTTGGCTACTCTGCACAGGGGCACCCAAGTAAATCCAAACACAGGAAGCAATAACTTTAATTTCCAAAACCAGGAATGGGATTCTACAGTGTGGCTTTTATTCACATCCAAGCTGAACAAACTAAGCATAGACGTACCCCCACGGGGCTACATTCCTGGTAATGCAGATTAGAGACAACAGAATACTTCATCACCATTTCCAGCCCTCAGACTCTGAACCTACCAGGCACACAGCCTGGACTTGCACGCAGCTTTGGGTACACAGCCCGACTTGTGCACTACTTGGGTTTTTCCCCACTGGCCTGGATCCCCACCGGCCACTTGATCCGTGGTCCATTTTGGGAAAGGAACCAGTTTTCCTGTTGTGGCTTCCCAAAACACCTTAGAGCCTTCTACTCCTAGATGGAATTTTCCTTCCAATCACATGTCTGGGTACTTCCCTCATCACTGGCCAAGTGCATGAGGCAAAGTAGAAATCCACAGAGCAAATCCATATAGGTGGACCTGGTCACTAAAGATGGGGGGGGGGTGTCCCACCTCCAGCTCCTACAATCCATACCCGACCATTTCTCTGGAAACTGAACAACTCTTTTACTGAAAGCTTGGCAATGTAGATTACTGGGTAGATGTATGTCACATCCCCTCTACATATCTTGACTTCTAATAAGTGCTGGACTTGAACATACTTTTAGTTTTCGCTAAGCCTATTACTCTAGGCCTCCCACTACTTCAGTAGTCCAATCCCCACTATCACACAAGTCCCTGGGTGAAAAACATAGGTCCTTTAGAAAGAGCAGAAACTCACCCTCTGGTTGCAGGTGCACCACAGGCGATTCAAAAATCTCCTTGTTTACCAAAAATGCTTGAACACATAGGCAGCTTCTTCACTAGCAAAAGACCAGGGGATTGCCCCAGGAATATGCAGGACAACCTTTCTGCCCCATCCCTGGAGGGAGGGGGCACTGAGACCTGAATCAGCAGACTCCACCACTTACAAACTATCTTCTGTGTCTCTCTTTTGGTGGAAACACACACCTCTTTTCTGAATGTAGCCCTATGTCAGGGCTGAGGCTGTACTAGCCTAACATGAGCTGCTGTGCTGCTATCTCAGCAAGCTCCAAACTCCAACTGACCTACAGACTACTGTTAAAACCTCCCAACATTCTATTCCAACTCCCTGCTGCAGATTCCATTGTGGCTCATGCAGCTGAGACTGTTCTATGGTGATGTCATCCCTCAGTCTCAGCTGAGACTGAGAACAGAGTGAGACAGTGTGAAATCCATTTAACTGGAGTTTCACAAGCTGCCTTCCCTGCCTACCACTAGGTCTTATTGGGATTCTAGTAACCCCAGGTAACAAGGGGGTTACACTCACCCCTGACCAGGAAATAGACTGTCTGCAGTCATTGTTTACCAGGCTTTAGGCCGTCCCACCCTATGTGCTACCTGTGGAGGGGGGTGATTGGGCCCCCTCCTACCATGTGCAAGCACAGGCAGGCAACACTAAAGGCCTAGAGGCCTTTAGCTGGCATTTCAGCCTCTACACTACCCACTTACAATGGACACCTAGTGGCTCTGGTAGAACTGCCCAGAGCATAGCCCTAATAGTTCAGCACTGCAACCCCTAATGCAGGTCAGAGCCATAGCCTGTCTATCCCCCCAGCCCTCTAGGGAAAACCTATCTGCCTCTAAACTAATACCCCAAAAACAAAAACAACCCAGGGACCTCCCTGACCCTGGGCAACCTGCAACCACACACCAAGAATAATACCACATTATTATATTACTTTACTGTCTCCTCTCTACCCCCACAACCACACTTGTGGAAGGAAAAGGGTTAATAAAGTAACAACAACAATAACAACACCACAGTACTTTAAATCACTACACGCTAAAGTACTAGTGAGGAACTCCGATGAGCCCCTCCTCCTCTTCTTGTCTTCTCTTCCATCTTCTCCAGGAACACCTGCAAGAAAAAGAAAGACAACACACACTCCTAATCTGCATACACGTCTACCTAAACCCCTACCATCAAAACACTGAAGAATCCCAAAAAGATTTTTTTTAGAAAAGGTAGAAAACAGTATATACACTAGAAAACAGTAGAAAACAATGACATTATTTACAATACACATTTGGGGGGGATGGAGTGCCCCAAAAGTCCCAACTAGTGATCACAATGCCCGAAGGCTAGTCCAATAAAGAGTCTCTCCTGGGCCAGAGCCCAGTGAAGCACAGCTCTAACAGGCCAAAGTCCCAAAGGGGAGAGTCTTTGAGGACAGTTCACACATTTTGTAGTCTGCTAGTATCGAGTGTGTACTGCAGTATCATAAAGATAGAAAAGTTCGGACTTACCAGCCCCTTGTAGAATGGAAAATTCTGAACTGACCTGCACCTCTGATGAAGACTCTCCCTGGCAGCATTTCTTCTGATACAGCTGGGCAGATATCTTCTGGGAACCACAAGAGGGCACATCTGGGAACAGCTGGACTGATGTCATCTCTGGAGATAGAACCTTAGAACAGGAACAAAAAGAAAACAGCTGGTCCCACGTCATCCGATTACCAGGCGATGGCTCAAGATACAGCTGGGATGGTGTCCTCTCTGGATCTGAAGTCATCTGGTGGGCCAGTCAATGGATTCTGAAAAGGCCAGTACACTGTAGAACTGGTGAATGTGGGGCACCTGAATCCTGGATGTCCATACTGGCAGATCAATAAAGGCACTTCACAGACTGGTGTGGCAGTATTGACTACCACTGCTCGGCTTTCCATTTAGTAGGAACGGGCACATTTGCTGGGAGGTCCTTGCACTGAGGCCAATAGTACTGGGGGTCAGGAGCTTGAATTATTGCCCTGTCTGGGCCCTCATAATTCATACAGTGGGAGATTTCATGTCCCTCTCCATCCACTATTCACACTCTGTCCATAAACAGTGTCCTGCCTCTCTTCCACTGGGTATACTTCTCATGAAACAGTCTGTTCTTTACATGCTTGTTTGTCCCCAAGATGCACACCTTTCATTGCTTCGGCCCAGGTCCAAGATTTCCTTCTGTTCTCAGTCTCCTCCCAGACTTTCCGAGGAAAAGTAGGAAAGGTCATACCATAGATCTCATTTGCCTTTCTACAAACTAGTCTCTCCTCTTTACTAGCTTTGGTCAACCTCAGACCGCTGGCCTGGCTTGGGGGTGGCCAGTCCTGGTTCTGCCAGCTTCGCATCCTTAACAAAATTAAAAACGGATCCCTGACTTCTTCTTCTTGCATAGCCAGGGCAGTGGCATCACCACTCTCTTTCATGAATTCCTCCGAGGCAAGATCTTGAGGCTGTGTACCCATTCCTTTTTCACAAGGCCACATAGATTCCCCCTCATCTTCCTCTTCACTGAGGATCTGAGCCCAGGAGTGAGCTGTCGCCCTCACTCCTGAGACTATCCACTCATCACTAGGCATGGAGGTCGACACCTCCCATTCAAAGGCCTCCAGCATCTCATCTTCTCCTAAGAGACTTGGGCTAGGCCCCACCTCCAAGCATCTACTGATGCTTTATCCGAACTTTCCTTCTGGGATCCAGCATCCGAAACTTCAACTTCTGGTTCCGTCTCTGTCTCTGCACCCTCTAGCTTTGTGCCACACTCCCCCGAGGTGTCTTCTTCCACAGGCTCCACCTGGTGCTATGTGCTGCCAACTGCAGACTCCTGAACCTTTGTCCATGTGGGAGCCAAACGAATTTGAGGCACTTTATACAAGTCACATTTTTCCAGCTCTCAAGCATATATGACACACATGGACTGGAAAACCAGGAATCGCCACGTGAGGAGGCAGTTGTCCTCCATAACACCACTTTTCAATATCCCTCAGTCTATTCACTGCTGCTGTTACTGCAACCCAGGCATGATCCGGGTAGTGGGCTGGTCCTGAGGCCATAACTGCAGAAAAAACAAACAAATGCTCACTGTAACTGAAAGTCCCACTTTATTGAACACTTTCTTTACTTTTAAAATGGCTCCTCTACTGCTATGTTTACTTTACTACCCCACCCTATAATGGCGGTGGCAGCACTCTCGTGCATCAACATTCAGAAATTGGGTCAAGCCACTGTGCACCCGATTTACACACACTGCTGATAACTTTTGCTCAGACTGCACAGACTTGCACTGTTCTTGTTCTAAACACATTTACATGATTTCCACTGACTTTTTACATGCTGGAAACATTTCTTTGACTCACAGTCCCTTAAAGCTTCAGGTTATTAAGCACAGGATTGCCTGTAAAACTAGTGCTACACATTTGGCTACAACTCACAGTCTCTCTCTGGCTTTAAGCTTTAAACTGATGCTGAACTCATTACTATGCACACAATTAATGGCTTAACAGACTTGCACTTGCTGGCAGGACTTGACACAGTCGTTACTTGCAAAGCAACTACACTGCTGCACACATATTTTGCTGGCATAGGGCAGAAAATCACTGTTTGAGCAATTTCACTGTTAGTACTTATTGTTATCAGTAGCAGTTTGCTGCGATGGGGAAAAACGGCCTGCAGCCAGTTCTTGGAGGCCTCAGAACAGAAACGAGTGGGCAGCCCTGCCGATCATCTCCTCGTCCACCACACTTGCAATTCAGATGATCGATTATCCGGTTGAGCCCGATTTTAAACAAGCAAGTCTATTTTTAGAAGGTTTACAGCATTTTTAACACTCCACGATGCTCCTCCACAAGCCAGTACATGCACTCCACTCGCACTCCCTCTTGAATGCTGGGGCAGTCACTGTAGAGCTGGCTGAGGGGCGGGACTGATTGCAGCCTCACCAATCACATGACGCCATGCAAATGAGCCTCTTCTTCCTTGCAAGTGCTCTTCTCCTCATGGTGATCATTGAGCAGGCAAATTTAAACTGCAGAATCCATTTTTTTTTTTTAACTGATTCCATGGTGGGAGCCCATTTCAGCCATTTAACATAGCCATTTACACTTGCAAGTCTCTCAGTTCATTCAGAAAGAATTTCCAACGTCCAGGGCACAATTTTCCTGTTGCTACCCCTAGTCTTCCACACTTTTCTTAACCACAGTTCATTTTAAAAGCATTTCCAATGTCCAGGGCACAATTTTCCTATTGCTACCCCTAGTCTTCCACACTTTTCTTTTACCACAGTTCTTTTTAAAAGCTGGCAAAATGCTGTAAACAATTGATGCAGGACAAGGGCACACTCTTTGGCTTTACTGCTCCTTGGTAAACCGTTGGCATTTTAAACAGCATCATAAGATACACAGCACACAGCAACACTAGTTAACTTGCTTCAGCTTTTGGGCTACCCACTGCCAGATAGCCAAAATGCTAGCCCCTTGCCCAAGCACCTTCCTTCCCAGAATAAAATCCAAAGCGGTGCCTCCATTTTTGTAACCCCCGGACCCCTGCCTTTTAGCAAAATGACAGGTGGCATGCTGTTGAATCTGACAGCAGTACTTGGTGGGGACTGGGTTCAGGGAGGATGAGGTTACTCAGCACAGGGAACCTAGGTTTGGTTACTCTGCACAGGGGCACCCAAGTAAATCCGAACACAGGAAGCAATAACTATAATTTCCAAAACCAGGAATGGGATTCTACAGTGTGGCTTTTATTCACATCCAAGCTGAACAAACAAAGCATAGATGGACCCCCATGGGGATACATTCCTGGTAATGCAGATTAGAGACAACAGAATGCTTCATCACTATTTCTAGCCCTCAGGCTCTGAACCCACCAGGCACACAGCCCAGACTTGCAGACAGCTTTGGTTACACAGCCCGACTTGTACACTACTTGGGTTTTTCCCCACTGGCCAAACTGCCCCACTGGCCACTTGATCAATGGTCCATTTTGGGAAATGAACCAGTTTTCCTGTTGTGGCTCCCCAAACTACCTTAGAGCCTTCAACTCCTAGAGGGAATTTTCCTTCCAATCCCACATCTGGGTACTTCCCTCATCACTGGCCAAGTGCATGAGGCAAAGTAGAAATCCACAGAGCAAATCCGTAGAGGTGGACCTGGTCACTAAAGATGGGGGGTCTCCAACCTCCAGCTCCCACAATCCATACCCGGCCATTTCTCTGGAAATTAAACAACTCTTTTACTGAAAGCTTGGCAATGTAGATTACTGGGTAGATGTATGTCACATCTCCTCTACATATCTTGACTTCCCATAAGTGCTGGACTTAAACATACTTTTACTTTTCGCTAAGCCTATTACTCTAGGTCTCCCACTACTTCAGTAGTCCAATCCCCACTATCACACAAGTCCAAGGGTGAAAAACATAGGCCCTTTAGAAAGAGCAGAAACTCACCCTCCAGTTGCAGGTGCACCACAGACATTTCACAAATCTTCTTGTTTACCAAAAACTCTTGAACACATAGGCAGCTTCTTCACTAGCAAAAGACCAGGGGATTGCCCCAGGAATATGCAGGACAACCTTCCTGCCCCATCCCCAGAGGGAGGGGGCACTGAGATCCGAATCAGCAGTCTCCACCACTTACAAACTGTCTTCTGTGTCTCTCTTTTGGTGGAAACACACACCTCTTTTCTGAATGTAGCCCTATGTCAGGGCTGAGACTCCACAAGCCTAACCAGAGCTGCTGTGCTGCTCTCTCAGCAAGCTCCAAACTCCAACTGACCTACAGACTACTGTTCAAACCTCACAACATTCTATTACAACTCCCTGCTGCAGATTCCATTGTGGCTCATGCAGCTGTGACAGTTCTATGGTGATGTCATCCCTCAGTCTCAGTTGAGACTGAGAAAAGAGTGAGACAGTGTGAAATCCATTTAATTGGAGTTTCACAAGCTGCCTTCCCCTGCCTACCACTAGGTCTTACTGGGATTCTAGTAATCCCGGGTAACAAGGGGGTTATACTTGGGCTGTGATATTGTAACTATTGGGGCTTGGGAACTCTTGTTTGGCAGTGATAATTAGAGTGAAATGTAAATGTGATGTTTGCCTGGTGGTGGTGGAGCCCTCCCTCCCACCTTGTTTTGTAGGCTTTCTTGAATACTAAAAAGCCACTGAGGGTTGGGACTGAAGGGCTGTGCATTTCTGTTTGTGACTGAAATTTGAAGCAACAGGAACTGGTGGGCCTGTGACATCATACGGTACCTGATGTCTGCATGCACACACTGTTAGTGGGACTGGACACACATTGGACTGTATGTGTTTGTGAGACTTGGGAACTTTATTGGTGAGGTTGAAATTGGGTTTGTTAATAACTGCAGTCAGTATAGAGAGAGACTGTATTCCAGGTGGAAGGGACTGAGAAAAGGTGTGTGTGCCATTATAAACAGAGAGGGACAAACAGGATGGCCATATTCCACCATGGCAGGCATCTTTGGAAGGGTTGTAGGTTGCACAGGCTATGGGATGGCAATAATTCTCAACTGGGCCTGGAGAGAGGGAGGTTGCCCACTCTATAGACAGCTATCTTGTATCAGGAGTGAAGTATATTGGTTAAGGAGTAAGCTGGGGGAGTTGGGGGGTGTCCAAGGATAAGGGGTGTGAATATGGGCAGCAGAAGGGTGGGGCTGAGGGGAGGCTGGGGCAATGCTCAGAAATTACAGGGCATTATGTTACAGCAAGCAGGAGGGGGGATATTAGGGACAGAGGACCCTTAGATAGGGATGTTAATGCTAAGGGGAAAGCGTACAGGGTAAACATTCCTAATATAAAGAGAGTGGAGGGGGAAGAGTCAGGAGGGGCTGTTGTGGGGAAGCCTAAAAGAGCAGACTGTGGGAAGGGAGCTCCTAAGGAGAACAGAGCAAGAGGGGAGGAAGAGGGGCAGTTTAGAGGGGCAGTCGGGGGAAACTTGGGTTACTTGATGGAGGCTATCATAGAATGTTACAATAAATTTGAGTTACTAAGCAACCTAGAGGGGGAGGAAGGGGTTGGTGGAAATGAGGAAACTGATACAGTGGCTGGGGAAGGGAGTCGCATACCCATAGGGCATCACAGACTGGCAATGGAAAGGATAGAAATAGTCCCAGAGGGAGAAGGGGAAACATAAATGTTAAGCAGATGGGGGAGATGCAACATATTGCAGACATGAAGGAGGAGAGCACGACTGGGGAGAAACTGGGAGACAAGGAGATGGGGGAGGGGCCCCCTTCAGTAGGGGGGTCTGTAGCAAGGATGGGGCCCTAGGTAAAAGGGACCCACAGAGTGCCTCTGGAGGTAGGGGTACTATTAAAAGGGGGGGATGGCAGTGTTTGGGAAGGGGAAACCATCAGGGCCAGGATAAATGGTTTGGATAAGAGAGGGTTAAAGGGGACACCTATTCGGGGGGGTCTGAGTTAAGTGGGCAAAATAACAAGGGAGGCTGAAAGGGGAGGGTGACAAGAGGGTCTCTAATAAGGCAGGAAGACTCCCATCGAATTGAGATCACGAATGGGGGTGGGGGTTGAGAGTGCATAGTGGAGGTAACCATATGATGATGGCGGTGTTAAGGTTCTGTTATTGGGAGACCCGATGAGTAGGGGTATCAAGTGGGAGGGACAGGGGGGTGGATGCTATAGCCAGGTGAAGGTAGTGAGTATTTCTCTGCTGACAGTGCACAGAGCAAAGTTCATGGTGTACAAACTGGTTAGAGATTGTGGAGGGAAAACAGATTTCCCTCTGCATTTGGGAACTAACAATCTAGAGGGAAATAGCATTTTGGAAATCCAAGCAAGGTTCCAAGAACTTGCCAGAGTCTGTCGGGATAATGGATGCAACATTTCCTTTTCGGAGATATTGCCAGTACCAAAGGCCTCAGTGGAGAAAAAAATGAAGATCACAGAGGTTAATAACTGGCTCAGGAAGTGGGTGAAGAGAGTGGTTGGGGTGTTAGGAACTGGAAAGGAGTTTGGGAGGATAAGGGACTGTATGCCAAGGACAGGCTTCATCTTGCCTCATTAGGGAGGAAGTCCTAAACAGGGATGGCTGACTACATTCAAGAAAGGTGGGGTTTAAACTTGTGAGGGGAGGATAAGGGAGGGCTGACTAAAGCCCTCCTCCGGATGAGGAGTAGCCTCAAACCCAAGGGGGAGGGGAAACAGACAGGGGTGGAGGTTTCAGGAGGAGCAGAGGAGGATGGAAGCATAAGGAACCTGGGTGGGGTTCAAAAGAGGACTGGATAAGGGGTGGGGGTGGTGTTAGTAAATGCCAGAAGCTTGGGAAACAAGTTGCCAGAGTTCCAGGAAATGCTGTTCTGGGGGGTGGATGTGGCAGCGGTCACGGAAATGTGGGCCAACAAAAACCATGACTGGGACCTTAATATGCGGGGGCGCACTATGCTTAGGAAGGATAGAAAGGAGGGCAGAGGGGGTGGAGTGGCTATGTTCATTAGCGATGACATAGAAATTGCTAGGGTAGAAGAGGCAGAGGGAAACGTGGAGGCCTTATGGGTCACCTTACGAACCCCAGCAGGAGTTAAGATCAAGTTTGGTGTAGTATATAGGCCTCCTGGGATGGGTGATGTTCTGGAGGATGATTTATTGGACAACATCATTGCCCAGTGTGGACCAAAAGGGGAAGGAGTGTTGTTGATGGGGACCTTAACATACCAGGTACAAACTTGGGAACCATGTCCTCTAAGGTGGCCGAGGAGCAGAGGCTACTGGACGGCTTCCAGGATGTGTTCATAACACAGCATGTGATGGAGCAGTGGTTCTTGCAGATGGGGATCTGGTAAGGGACCTGGTTGAAGATGATCCCCTGACTGGGAGTGACCACAATACTGTCTGGTTTCAAATAATCATGGGGGGAGGGGGGGAGATCTAGGACACTGGCAGTGGACTTCAGGGTGGCAGACTTTGTGGGCATGGGAAATATTCTCAAGGATCACTTGAAGGGGATTACATCAATGACAAATGTGGAAAAGAGATGGGAGGTCATAAACCGGGGACTTCATGAGGCAGTCAGGACCTGCGCTAAGGTGAAACGTAAGGGAGCAAGGTCACATAAACTATGCTGGTGGTCCAGAGAGGTTCAGGTAGCGGTCAGAGAAAAGAAGGCGGCTTACAAAAAATATAAAACAACAAGAGGGGAAAGGGATAGGGAAATGTGCAATCGTGCATCTAGAAAAGTCACCCGGATGGTGAGGGGGGCAAAGTCCAGTAAAGAGCAACGGCTGGCACAGGGAATACATGGAGGGGAAAAGCGGTTCTTCCAGTACATTGGGGAGTGGAGAAAAACTAAGGGCCATCTCAGCAGATTGAGATCAGAAGGAGGGTGGGTAGAAGAGGCGAGGGACCAGGCAGAGGTATTAAATGAGTACTTTGCCTCTGAGTTCACTAGGGAGGGGGATGGGATATCTACAAAGCAAGGCATGATGGAGATAGAAGCAGCAGTAAGTGGGATCAGGGGAGCAACAGAAATGGAACGAGAGGGAGGGAGAGGTACCCCAGGGGTGTCACATCAGGATAAAGATAAAAAGGCCAGTAAGGTGGATGGGATGGATGATGCTATCTCCACCCAAAGGGTGTGGATGGCCCTCAAGGCCCTAAAGAAAGACAAATCTCCTGGGCCAGATGGCATTCATCTGAGAGTACTATGGGAATTGGCGGACATACTGGCTGCACCCCTAGTGGAGCTCTTCAACAGGTTGCCTGAGACAGAGAGGGTACCTAGGGATTGGCGAGAGGCATATGTGGTGCCAATCCATAAAGGAGGGTCGAGGGAAGTACCAGGTAACTATAGACCCATCAGTTTGACCTCTGTGGTGGGAAAATTAATGGAGAGTATACTAAAGGAACGATTGGGGGTGTACTTGGAGGAGGTTGGAGGTCTGGATAGTTGGCAACATGGGTCTGTGCCAGGTAGATCATGTCAAACCAATCTTGTGGAGTTCTTACGAATGGGTAACATCAGAACTGGACAGGGAAAGCCTGTGGATGTATTATTCTGGACTCTGCCAAGGCGTTTGACTTGTCCCCACAATGGTCTGGTGGAGAAACTGATGGGGTTGGGAGTAGCCCTTTGATGGTCAGATGGATTAAAAACTGGCTAGCTGGACACACCCAGAGAGTAGTGGTCAGTGGGGAGCTCTCGAACCCTAGAGAGGCTGGTAGTGGGCAACGCAGGCCCAGTCCTGGTCCCGATCCTGTTTAATGCATACATATCGACATCAGGGAAGGTATAGGTGAAATGAGTCTCTTCACTGATGACTCCAAGATGGGAGCAGTAGTTGAGGGGAAGAGGGAGGTTGGCCCTGAAAGGGACATGGACACCCTGGAAAGCTGGGCTCACACATGGAAATTAAATTTCAATATCACCAAGTGCAAGGTGTTGCATCTTGGGCGGAAACCCTAAACACAGGTACACCCTGGGGAGGTGCTGAGGCCTCAATAGGGGAAAAAGACCTAGGGGTCATGGTGGATGCATGTATGAATAATTCTGAGCAGTGCAGGAGAGCGGCTAGCAAGGCAAACAGGATGTTGCGATACATCGTAAGGGGGATCACCTCTAGGAGCAGGGAAGTGATTCTGCCACTGGACAATGGACTGGTTAGACCACACCTTGAGTACTGTGTACAGTACTGGAGACCACTCTGAAGAGGAACATACAGCTCCTGGAGAGGGTACAGAGGAGGGCAACTAAGATGATACGAGGACTAGGGGATTTGATGTATGAGGACAGACTTGAGAAGCTCTGCCTGTTTTCATTGGAGGAGAAGAGAGACAGGGAGGACATGATTGAGGTCTTCAAGTACCTCAAGGGAATAAATAGGGTAAACATGGAGGGGATCTTTAGACTAAAGCAGGGAGGTATCACCAGAGGGCATGGTTGGAAGTTGGAAGGTGGAAGGTTGAGGGGGGAAAAGAGGAGGAGATTTTTCACATAGAGGGTGGTGGACCCTTGGAATGCACTGCTTGGTGAGCTGGTTCAGAGATCCACAGTGGAGGGCTTCAAGAAAGGGTGGGACAGACACAGAAAGTGGATGTATCAGATGATGGCCTGGTCCAAGGGGGTGGGGATGGATGATAGGGGTTTCTGGAACACAAGATGGGGAGGGCCTCGGCACCCAACTAGGGATGTGAGGCTCGAGCAGACTCGATAGACTGTAAGGCCTGATCTGCTGGCAATTAGTATGTTAGTATGTTAGAGCTGCATATTGTAGAGGGGTCAACAACATAGAAAAACAGATTTTTAGATATGTCAGTGAAAAAAGGAAAAAAGGGGGGCATCACATGGCTAGTTGAGGGGGTAGAGTGATGGAGGAGAATGAGCAAAAGGCCACCATCCTGACTGACTACTTTTGCTTGGTATTCACTAAGGAGGATTATGGGTCCACGCCAGAAAGTGGCAGCAAAGTAGCCACTGAGGAAGTCCCAGAAATGAGGCAGCCAATACTTATTAGCAAGAGGATCTTGAAAGGGCTCGCAGCCCACAAGGTAGATAAGGCCCCAGAACCAGACGGACTGCATCTGAGAATACGTGGGGAATTAGAAGTACAACTAGCTGAACAACTGGTTGGCAGTCCAATAGCTGACTTAGGTCTGAGAGCACTCCAAGGGATTGGAGAATGGCAGACATTGTACCGCTTCATGGGGGGTATAGGGAGCAACTAAGGAACTACAGGCCTGCAAGTCTGACCTCCATCATGGGGAAGTTGAGGGAAACATTGATCAAACAGGACCTCGTGGAGTACCTAGAGAGCAACTGGCTCCAGGATAGTAAAAAACATGGTTTAGTGCCAGGAAGGTCTTGTCAGACTAACCTGATTTTCTTCCTTTGACTGGGTGACAAAGAAAGTAGATAAGGGCCATGTTGTGGATCTGCTGTACCTTAACTTCAGCAAGACTTTTGATTTGGTACTGCACAAAAGGTTTCTCAAAAGGATGGAAGACCTGGAAGCATAGTAGAATCCCGACACCCCCATAGTGATGCAGCCATGGAGTAGCCTGCAATCCTGACTGGAACAACAGCACAGCTCCACAACACCTGACATACCACACAGCATCTGCAAGTGCACCCGTAGCTACAAAGCGAAACACTACACCTGCACCCACTGGTCGCAGAAACACACTGAGAGAATGGAGGTGGAGTACATCGACAGCACAAAGGGCCACAGGCTGCTGGTGGCAGAGGGACATGCCTAACAGTGAGAGAGAACCTGTGGCGAGCTCACATACTGAAAGTGCTGTGAGTACACAGCCAGTGGATGCAGGGGCCAGGCAATAACTGTGGCTGGGGGCCCACCAACACTAACTGTCGAGAGTAGCCAGCAGATCATCATGGCATGCAACTCAGTGGTCAGTGAGGCTGTGGGAGGGAGCCTACTGTCAGTGCCCCTCCTGAAGAGATCAGCTCAGTGTGTCAGGAGGAGCACAAGGAGAGTGCCTGTGGATCCACAAACACTGGCTGACCTAAGCATCCCTGAGGAGCACTGCAGGACCCACGGAGGTGAGCCATTCCTGCTCATGACTCTGGGTAGGGGAAGGGGGCCAGCAGCGATTACAGATACCTGCTCTTCAGTACCACAAGGAACCTAGAGTTCCTGGCCCACAGCACAGCCTGGCTAAGTGATGGGACATTCAAGTGCTGCCCCAGGCTGTTCACCCAGCTATACACACTCCATGTGGTGGATGGGGCCACTGTTTTGCCCACTGTGTACGTCCTCATGTCCAAGAGGACCTTGGCTGCATACATAGCAATATTCCAAAAGGTGTCTGAGCTGTGCCCCATAGACAGCCCCCACTGCATGCTCCTGGACTATGAGCTTGCAGCACACAGTGCCATCTGGACAGTGCTGCCCCAAATGGAGGTGCATGGGTGCTTCTTCCACCTGTGCCAGTGCATGTGACACTGCATACAGTATACAGGGGAGCTTGCGTACAAGTACAGCATGGATGATGAGTGCACCATACACCTCTGGATGCTGCCCGCCCTTGCCTTTGTGCCCCCGGGTGACATCTGCTCCACCTGTGAGGAGCTCTGTGGCTGGGAGTACTTTTGGAAGCATGAAGAGGAGCTGACCCCCATCCTCGACTATTTTGAGGACACCTGACTGGGCAGACCTGTCCACAGTAGGCACCACCGCAAACCGCTGTTCCCCATCCCTGTGTGGAACTGCCATACTGCTGTCCTGGAGGGGATGCCGTGGACCAACAATGCCATTGAGGGCTGGCACATGGCATTTAATGCCCTGTTGGGTGGGTCACACCCCTCCTTGTGGCAGTTCCTGGATGTCCTATGTTGGGAACAATGGCTAACAGAGGTTATGTCGCAGCAGGCAGTGTCAGGCATGGCTGTGGGGTGCACCCATCAGTGGTGGAGGGAGAGTGTCCGGAGGATCACGGACCTGGTCAAACAATACAGCACCTGTTGCCACAGGGACTACCTGACAGGGCTGGTGCTGAACATCAGCCTGCAAGTGTGAGTCCTGGCATGCATGGGAGGTTCCACAGCCTTGCCTGTGCCAACACATGCAGACCCCTTCCATGCTCTGTACTGCACTGTCATAGAGGCATTGTCCTCCATATGGTCCACGTACCCCTCACCAGTCTAGTGGCCTCCGTTGCCTTCTGAGGTGCCTCTCTGTTGCCTGGCTGCATTGGGGCTGTCCGTCTGTGTGTGTTTCCCTGATTTAGTGTATCTCCAGCCCGGTCGCTGATTCTATGCCTCCTGGTGAACTCCACCCACCTTCCATTGTGCAGTGCTACTGCTCATTGGGTTGTCCATGGCTTGGGGTGCTCACCATCGTGTCCTGCGCTGTGGGTACCACCAGTGCTAGTGTTGTGGCTTTCTGTGGCTGTTCGTGTGTTAGTTCATCAGGGTTCCTGCTGTGGCAGCTGCGGCGGTGTTTCGTCCATCGGTGTCAGGGGCTTCGGGACCATTTGTAGTGTTTACAAGGTGTCGCTGTGGGGGATTTCAGCCAGGATGCTGGTGCACTACTGTGGTGCTTCCTAAGACCTCACTGCAGCTACAACTGTAGTGAACTGAGTTGGTAGTTGGTCAGCAGAGGGTGGTGGTCAATCGGGTTAAATCAGAAGAAAGGGAGGTTATGAGTGGGGTTCCACAGGGTCCCATCTTGCATCCTGCCCTCTTCAAAATGTTCATTAGTGACACTCATGAGGAAATCAAAGTTAGGCTGCATCTCTTCGCTGATGACACAAAATTATGTGGAAGAGTAGATAGTGGTGAGGGAATAAGGGCTATACTGGGGGACCTACAAAAACTAGAGGGGCCAGCTCCATGGTGCCAATTCATGAGGTTTTACTCTGCACACTGGTGACCCTGGTCCATGCCCTGAGCCCAGAATAGCAGGAGCAGATGTCAGCAGGGAGTGGTTCAGTGTGTGCCTCAGATGCTTCCCTCCCAGGGATGTGGGTGGTGCTGTACCTCTTCTGTAGCAGCTCCTGGTGGTTGGCTGAAGTGGCATCCTAGGCTATGTGTGTGTGTTCACACTGCCAGAAATCTCTCCACAGGACACACACAGTGGCAGCACCAACACGGGGTGGGAGGGGACTGAAAAATGGGAAAATGGTCTCTCCAGTCCCACTGAATAACGGTCTTTTCTCTCTCTCTCTCTCTCTCTCCAGGCCAACGTCCCCAGAGAGCACCTCCTCCATCCCCTTTGTCTGCCCCGGGGCACCATACAAGTAATTTACTTTCCCTGTCCCACTCTAGTAGGATTGGTGCCAGACCCCCAGAGGCAGGGTGCACAAGACCTTGACCAATGGAGAGAGGCTGTGGTAGTGAGACAGGTGGGTTTAGGAGAATTAATGAACCCGAAGGAGTGGCGGCCTGGGGCCATGTGGGAGCATAAAACAGATTTTTTTATTTTAGTCTTTGGTAACTGGGTAGGGCCCATTAGGCACAAGTGCCTGTTGTCAGGGGTGACCTGGGAGTACTGGGTGGTTAAGTGACTTTCTCAGAGTCACACAGTATGCAAGTGGAGGTTGTGGAAATCAAAACAAGGTCTGGTCTGCTGGTTATGCCAAGCTCATTCAGAGATCATTACTGTAACCTCAATGCTATACTGCCAGCCCAATGCAAAGCAAAAAGAAATCCTAGAGGGGTGGTTAAAGGTCTGGCAGTTAAAATCCAATGCCAAAAAGTGCAAGGTAATGCATCTAGGGAAAAGGAAACCCTAAACAAAGTACTGGATGGGTGGGGTGAGTCTTAGCTCTACAGAAGAGGAACAGGATCTTCATCAATAACTCCCTTAAACAAATGAGCCACAGTAACAAGGCCTATAGCAAGGCTATCAGGATGCTGGGATGCATTGGGAGGGGTATCAATAGCAGAAGAAAAGAGGTAATACTTGTCCTTTGCAGATTTCTGGTAAGGCCTCACCTGGAATAGTATGTCAAGTTCTGGGGTCCTCACCTTACAGAAAGGACAGGGATATGTTGGAAACAGTGCAGCACAGAGTGACAAAAATGATTCTGGGCCAGCAGGGCAGATCCTATGAGGAGCACCTCAATGAACTAAATATGTACTCTTTGGAAACCAGAAGGGAGAGGGGAGATATGATAGAGACCATCACATTTCTTAAAGGAATTAACAAGGTAACATACTGTACATGGAATTATTTACCCAGAATATCAACTTGAGGTCACATGGTCATAAGAGGAAATTAAGAGGAGGGAGATTCAGGAGGAATAATATGTTTCAGGGAAGGTTCCAGGAATTATAGGAAATATGGGCAGACTGGATGGACCACTGGCCTATTTTGCCATCATCATGATCTATAGCATATGTTCTATGTATTTAGGAAGTTCAGCTGGGGTGCAGGTAAGTTTGTGGGTCCACCAGGTAAGATCATTTGCACAATGACAGGCTATCAACTCCACTGTGATCCAAGGGATGAGTGAACCACGGACCTTCGCTTTCCTCAGGAAGGCATGATAATCCTAGGCCAACAAGAATTTTCAGTTAAATAACTTGAGAGCTTTGTTAATGTTGCTGGCAGCTAGTTTAAGGTCTTGTAAAACTCATACTTGTGAAATGACCATGGTGTACTTCCGGGTTACAAACTGAAAGATACAAACAAAAGGACAAAGGTGCACTTGTACCTTGTGGAGGGGGGCAGAAATAACACTCTGCACACCAAAGGCTTTGTGACTTGTAATACTTGATTCATATTTCAGCTTTGCAAAAACTGCTTCAGACAGGTGCATGTTATTGTATCCCTAACTCTATAACTGTAGTAATCCAAAACAAATTAATTAACCAGAGTAGTGTCTACTGCTCTGTTCTTGTATCACATATTCACCTTCATATGCCCAAATTGCAGATTCTAGTAATTAAAATGCAGCGAGGAAATAGAGTAACATGTCAAATCTGTTGAGAAGTTTTGTTAAACTAGTAAAGATAGAAATGTCTAGGCATCAGATAGAATTGACTTGGGAACACCTTCCCCTCCATATTTTGTACTGATAGAATAATAGTGAACCAGAAAATGAGAAAAACTTAAAAAAAAATCAGTTTTATTACAAAATTTCAGAATTTCGGATTTATATGCACTGTAAGGAAATCTAATCATAAGAATAGTTTCAAATCAAAATTCTTATTTAGTCCTGTTGGTTTGAAAGCTCTTAACTGAAAAATCCACCTTCTCTCTGTCTCTCTCTCTCTCTCTCTCTCTCTCTCTGCAAGAGCAGTTTCATATTTTACCACCTCTTTTAGATAGTGCAATCATGGCCAATGAGGAACAGGTCTGTTGAGTCACCATTATGAAATTCTCTGAGGTGCATACCATCTTGGGTATCTGCCCCTGCCAGTCTTAACAGGGTAACTGTGTTCCAGGATGTGTTTTTTTAGGTGCCTTATAGTTTTCCCTACATATATCAGGCCACAACTATTCCACAATACACACACCACAAAGGAACTGTTACAGGAGATAAACTGTTTCACTTCCATTTCTACATTGAGAACAGGATGTTTACATTTTTTAGTCATACCCTTCTACCACATTTACTCAATGCACAGTTTCACAGTTGTAGAAACATTTGGCTCATCCATGGTGATGCACCTGCAATGTGGGTGCCATACATTAGGGTGGAAGAAAAATGTCACCGGTCATGATTGCAAGTAAAAATTGCAAACGTTACAGCACCTGTTACCTTTTGTGGGGAGCTTCACTGCCCCCATACCCCCATGTGGGGGAATTCACACCATGCACCCCCCAAAACTATATATAATCATCTCCAGGTTGGTCATGCCGTGAAGGGCAGGAGAATGGCGCAGTCAGCAAAAATGATTTCAGTGAGCCACATGCTTGAATGGCAGCCTTCCTCAGAGGTCTGTGGTTATCACTTTTAAACAGTGCATATAACTAGATAAACTGACTAAAAGATCAACATTTGAGCAAAATTCATTAGAAGAAAATCTGCCTGAACAAATTCTGCTGTTTTCTGGTGAATGGTTCTACAAGGGCACACACAAATGGATTTTTTTAACAGTGCCCACTCCACAGACTCACAGCCATGAAAGAGACAAAAGCAGGACTCAGCAACCATGCCTTGGGCACCAATGGCCATGACTGAACAACTACTTAAAAAATGTAACCAATTCTTTGGCGAGTTGTCCACTATGAAAGTGGTTGTGTGCGACCTAGCTTTGGACTTTCAGAACTACAAGCCAGTGCTCAAAACTCTGCACAGGCAGGTCTCTGATGCTGAAACTAGAGTCAGCTCACTGCAGGACTTGCACTCAAGGGATACCAAAGAAATCCAAGAACTCCAGAAAAAAATGGGCAAGCTAGAAGCCCGTCTACAGGACCAGGAAAGTTGGTTCTGGAGGAACAGCATAGTAATTGTGGGAGTCCCAGAGTCAGCAGAGAAATCAGACATTGTCGCCTTCACACAGAAACTCCTAACTGACCTAGTAGGACACCCAAAATCGAATGCTGCCTACCTACTGGATTATGCCCACAGGTCCTACAAACAACTGCAATGGCCAAAGGACAAGCCGAGAGTCATTGTTGCCCACTGCACCAGCCTCCAAGAGAAGCAGTATATTCAAGCCCAAGCCAGAATTAGAGGGACCATTGTACTGGGGTGAACACCGCATCTACATTTTAGCGATGTTACTCCAGCCATATGAGATAAACAAAAGGAATATCAAGATATCAAAATGAAGTTCCATCAAGCCCAAGTCCAGTTTTGGATGTTGTACCCAGCAAGACTAGTGGCCTCTCTTCCCAATAGCACCAAGCAGTATCACTTAATAATAGTGACCCAAAATGAGTGACTACAAAAACAGCGACTCATTTTGGGTGCTATTATTCTGGGCTACCCTACAGAATACTGAGGATAAGGGATAGCGACTATGGAGAAGGGTGAACAGAAGAGGGGGATAGTGAGGGGAAGGGAAGGGACAGGGAAGGGGTTGTCAAGGACTGGAATACCTGTTGCAGCTGAGCTAGCTGTGTGGCATGGTGGTGTGGAAGGCTAGGTCTGGCAGAGCAGGCACTTGGTCGGGACCGGGTCACATTTTGCCGTAGCTGTGAGCTGCAGCACTTAATTTTTTCCCTGACATCCGAATTTTCCCCCTTCCTGACATGCACCCCCCTTGAGTTGAGAATTCTAATGCATGGGGGTCCGGTGGGAAAACCCTGCCTGTGAGGGAGGGTGTGGGAGCTAGCCCCAGTAAAAACGCTTTTCATATCCGGATGTCAAGGTCGCTTTAAAGTGTGTATCGACGATTTGCTTTTGGCGATATACACTCTCCATAATAGCGATCGCTGTTTAGTGATCACTATTATGACATGGAAACACACCAAGAATACTCCAATACTGCCACATTTCATGCAGTGCTACAAATAATTCTGCCTAAAGCCTTTTCTGCACTGTCCCTTGTAAAGAGTGGAACACATGGCAAGCACAAGCAAGACAGCTCGGGGTAAGTCCCCTCCAGACTCGAGCTCAATTTAATGCAACTCAATCCACCCCTCCCTTGACAACGTTCTAACCTTACTGCTTCAGCTGCCTTTCAGGGACCACAGCCTAATCAATAGACTGTGAATACCTTTACATGTGGACCCTCCTCTCCTCTCCACCACTCCTTGATCTGCTAATCAAAACATCTGAAGGGATCTCTACCCACCCAAACTAGATAAAGGAGGGGAACATCATAGGTCACTGCATTGTCCAGGCTGGGACTTTGCTGTATAACACTCGGACTCTCTTATTGACATGCCCGTTAGCCAAAGATGGTGACCTCAATCCCTGGAAAGGCTTTTCTCTTCCTCTTCTATTAGAAGCTCCCCCACACCCAATCCCGCAAAAAAACAAACAGTCTTTGTATGGCAATAGGCCATAAATACCTTACATGCCTTTCTTATCTGAACTGCACTGAAGAACTTCAGATCAGCTCATTTTGACAGGCTTCAGATCTCCTCCCACTTCGGGCATTCTCAGGATCCCTTGGAACACTTCTGCACTCTGGAGACCATCATCATATGCACGTCATGTGGACCGGGACCACCTGCACCTCCACTCTTCCTTTCTTTGGCACACAAAGTTCTTCACTACCGGAGATACCCAAAGCCCTCACGGATCACCTCTTGAACAGTTCTGGCCAGCCTCATCATCCAGGATTACAGATGGTCCTCCAGTGTCACGAGAGGACACCATAGGTGAAACTGCATTCCTCAAACACCACATCATGAAGGGACTGAACATCAAACTCTGAATGCAGAGCGGTGCATCCTCCAATAAACCTGGCTCTGACCCAACCCATCAGCCCCAACTAGGGACTTAACTATTGACACTGCCAAACAACCGGCAGGCTCGAAACCCCAACCTAAAAGTGCATACCGCAGTGACAATCACTATGTCACATCAGAGCCCCAGAGCCAGACACACCAATTGGAGCATGCTAAAGGACTCCAGTGATGAAGTAGCAAAGCACATCAAGCAGGGACAACACATAAACAGGACTTACTGACTGGCAGCACAGATACTAAAGACTGCAAAACAATAGAGGGAGTGACAAGACATACACTTTTGTTATTTTTATTAGGCAACCCTGGCCCACTGAGAAGGCAAACTCCAACATGCTCGCCCGCACCCCACCTCATGATTACACCCTGGCCATGGCATGCAAGCTGAATGAGCCAAGCAAGTAAGATAGGCAGACAGAGACAGTGTGCCGATCCCTATGAGGAGAATTTTACACCCCCCACCCCTTAGGGGTCACAAAACACTCCAGACTTCGAATGGCATGCACAAACCCCACCTACAGGCCTTCAGCTTCCGGCAGGAAGCCTCTCAGCAGGGAGAACAAGGTCTGTGGGCCGGGTCAGAGGGCTCAGCTACCAACTGCCACAGAAACAGGCGGTCCTCCACAAACAGCTCAGGGCCCCTGGGAGCCCACCAATGCCACAGGAATACCCACCATGGGTAGGAGCTCACATGCTCCCTTGTGGGTGGTTGAGGGTGACCCCCCCCCAATGCACTCTTTTCCCAACAGCCAAAAGAGATCCACTCAGAATAGCCTGAAGTGTCCAATCTTCCAGCCTTCCCATTACACACATGGTTTATCAGTTATCTCACCCAACCCCCCATCTATGGGGGAATATAAACCCTAACCACGTTCTGAGGACTGCCACAGGTATGAGCACTCATAGCAGACCCAGTGCTCTTGGGACAGAGGGAGTGCGGCAAGCCCTCCACCGAGATTCCGAAGGGGGTGCCACCACGAACATGTCCCACCTAGAGATTAGAAGACATAGCTACGTAGTGGCATTAGGCCAGTTAGTTATATTGTTGTTTGTAATTTGCTTCTTACTTTGCTTATTAAGTGATACAAAAAGTTTACTATGGATTGAAATATGTACACTGTTGGTAATACTCCATTAAAGGTCCCCCCTACAGACAACTGACAACAAAGCATGGGAATGTCTGGCATGCACCCACAAGCAATATCACCAAAAACACACCCGTAAACCCCAATCTGAACAAACTCACTCACACTATGAAAATGAGCATACAGATGCCTCGCACCTCTCTGAATGGCTAACTTATATCAGTGCATCACCTGGAATATAAAAGGGGCCTAGACCAAAGAAAAGCACAATCAGGTCCTTAGACACCTCCAGTCCCTAGGAACATGGATAGCCTTCTTACAAGAAACACCACACCCACTCAGGTGTCCCTATGGAGATGGGAATGGGTGGGACAGGCATTCATTAGGTACCAATAACAGGATGGCAGGGACAGCCATATTGATCCACAGGTCCATCCCTTTGCAGCTTACAGAGCAGCATGGGGACCCACGTGGGTGGTTCATTGTACTAAGAGGAACACTTGGTCAGACCAAAATTATCCTAGCCTCGATTTATGGCTCCAATTCGGACGACCCTAAATTCTTCACCTCCCTCCTAGCCATTTTCCCCTCCATGCCATTCATCCCCACAATGCTGGCAGGGGATTGGAACATACCCATGGAGAACAGCCTGGACAAATCAAAGCCATGGCAGAAAGGCCTCTCCCCAGCCCAGAGAGTTCTAGGGAACTGCAAAACTCACTAGGGGTGATAGACATCCAGATAACTCTCCATCCGACCACCCGAGAATATATCTTTTGGTCCCCACGCATGGCACATAGTCCAGGACTGATTTCTTCCTGATAAACCAATCAGTCCTAAAGACAAGCAACTCCTGCAAAATCAGGCCCGAGGTGATCTTGGACCACGCCCCATTCACTTTATCCCTGTCCCCCCCCAGAGCTTTCCCTCCTAAATGAAAGGTCCATCTCCTGGAAAACATCCGCAGGAAAACAAAAAACTTTTCTGAGATAAACTCCAAACCAGTGGCCTGCCATAAACACATTTGGGGAGCTTTTAAGTGCACCATACTGGGAGAGCTCATACAAATATCTGTGGTACGGAAAAAGAAGATAGAAGCGGAGTGTGCGCAGACCCTCAACCAAATAAGGGAACTAGTAAAAAAACTCTCCAGAGACACCTCCCCATCCAGGCTACTGTGCCTCAATACAGCCAGGGCTCATTACAATGAACTCCTCAGGGAACAAGCAGAATTCACTATCTTCTGATCCAAAACTAAATACGTGGACCAAGGGGAGAAGGCACGGAAGCTGCTGGCTCTCCGACTCAAACAACAAGAGACTCGGATGATTCTGAGAATCCGCATCAACGATGGTGCACTAGCCATTCACCCAACAGAAATAGAGCAAGGGTTAAGGGACTACTATACGAAGCTATATACCCCTGATGATCAATGCCCCCCCCGTAGAAGCAATAAATTACTTCTTAAAACACACCCAGCTGCCAAGGCTTGACTCTAAGGTAATGGACACCGTGGGTTCTGCTATCACAGAACGTGAGGTCTGCCAGGCGATATCCTGCCTGCCATTAGATAAGACTCAGGGGCCGGACAGCATCTCCACAAACTTTTTCGTATCCCTCATGCACGACATCATCCACCCCTTGACATACCTATGTAAAGGGGCCAAAACTAATAAAAATCTAGACCCAGCTCTACAGGAGGCCCATATCACCCTGCTGCCCAAACCTGGCAAAGACCTGACCAGCATGAATAGCTATAGGCCCATCTCACTTTTAAATACCGACCTCAGAATTCTGGCCAAAATTCTAGCAACCAGGCTAAGCTCAGTCTGGAGCACCCTCATAGGTCTCCGGAACAGGTGGGCTTCATGCAGGAGAGGCTAGCCTCGGACCAATCATGCAAACTGAACCATATCATTACGGCCTCCAGAAACAGTCCATCCCCCACAATCCTACCCTCCCAAGATGCTGAAAAAGCCTTTGATCTGGTCTCCTGGACATTTCTATTCATGATTCTGGGCTCTCCCAGGATGTTATAGACTTGATCAAACTCCTTTACTCATGCCCATTGGCTCAGATAATCTGTAACAACATTATCTCAGACCCATTCCACTTAAAGAGAGACAACTGACAGGGATGCCCTCTCTCCCCTATACCTCTTCAACCTTTACTTAGAACCCCTCCTAAGAAGGATTTATCTAGATGAGTCCATACAGGGAGCCCACTTTGGTAATCTCACATACAAAGTCTCAACCTATACGGATGACATTCTCCTTCACCTCACCGAACCAGACTGGTCCATTCCTCCCACACTCAAGCTACTACACATATTTGGTCACTTAATAGGATTCAAATGATACCTCACCAAATCAGGTTTGATGCCCCTAAACAGCAATACCTACAAAGCCCACATACCAAACTGGACAGGTACATGGTATCCAGACTCACTCAAATACTTGAGTATCTGGGTCTCCAGAACTACAAGGCTAAGAATACAAAAAAACCTCAACACCGTCAAAACCCAAATCAAGCAAGACCTAGACAGATGGACTGCACTCCCACTCACCCTATGGGCTTGCATCAACATCATAAAAATGAATGTACTTCCCAGGCTCCTTTACCTGATCACCATATCGAGGTGCATGCTCCCCAACACTTGGTTCTCACAACTCCACTCTATCTTGACCATTTTTCTAAGGAAAGGAAATTCTCCCCATAAATCCTTTAACAAACTATCCCCGAACAAGGAGAATGGGGGCTTACAGCTGCCAGACATCTGTCTATACTACCTGGCAAGTCACGCCAGCCAATTTCTTGGTGGAGGGGAGCAGCTAAGACTGAGGTGGAAGGAGGATACACCCCTCAATGAAAAGTGATGGAGCGAGAGACCTGTGCTGCACCAACAACATCAACATCCAGACACCAACAAGATTACCATACAGGGCTATCCCCCTAACTTTAAAACACACCCACATCGGCACTGATATTCATGTGTGCTGAAAGCTACACAACTTGCTGTCCATCCACCCCCAGCTTGACTCAGCACAACCATTACAAGGCAACCCCAACTTCAAAATCCAGAAGAAGGTTATTCCCCACAACTTTCTGGGAGAGATGGTACCCCACCCTTGGATCCTTAATAGAAAATAACTCCCTGATACTCATACAAGCCCTTCACCAAAGGATGGCCCTAACACGAACATCACTATTCCCCCTCCTCCAGATACACCACATTTTGTCCGCATCTCTTGGACCTAAACCTTGTAGCTCAAGCAGCTTCCAGAAGTGGGATGAACTGCAAAGACTAGCTACCCAGAGAAACGACATCTCCATGATATACAAAAACCTTCTGTCCCTCACCACTGGCAACAAGTTTGTAGCATGCACATACTGGCAAACAGTTTTCCCTGAGCTGAAAAGCCCTGAAACCATGAAAGCAGTGTGGAAAGGGACATATAAATACGTCAAATTTGATCGCTTGAGACTTACACAATATAAAATCAACCATAACCTGTATTTTACCTGGGTTTGACTACACAAGATAGGCAAACTAAGGTTGGACCAATGTAGCAGATGCCATTTGGAGAGGGGCACCCTAAAATACATCCTGTGGGACTGCCCCAAAGCCAAACTTCCATGGGAAGAGATTAAATCCACACTAGACCAAATACTTGGGCTTGAAGAGTCATTCTCCCCACAGACTTGCCTCTTAGGCCTTGACTTGGATGGAGTCCTAGGTAACCAAAATATTACATTCACCTCATCTCTGCAATGTCCAAAAAGCTGATATTAAAGCACTGGCTGGACAATAAAGTCCCAACTTTCATGGAGTGGCATAACGCAATCTTGGAAGCCCTGAGAAAGGAGAAAATGCTCTTCCACGTACGGCATATGCCCCAGTGCTTCCAGCAACAAAGGGTCATGCTGGACGCCCTCCTTACAAACCTCTAACAAGCAAGACACTCACTCACAGACACCCAGGGCTATCATCTCCAGCAAACCCATCTACCCAGAGTACCATAACTGAAACTATGGATCCCAGTTGATATCTATTCTTCTATGACCCACCAATGTCCTTGAATGTTGACAGAGTGACTCACTCAACAGTGTACTCATATATTGCACATGTATCACTTTGGACATAACCATTGTATAGTTTACATAACCTGATGTTTGTCTGTATGTTTGTATGCATGTATGGTTATTAACTCTCAATAAAGTATACTATTTTCATTAAAGAAATTATTTCAGTGCGGGACACTGTAAAATCCACAATGCCCTTGTTACTCATGTCCTTGTTTCATCGCCCACATTATGGCACCCTAATGACGGCACCCTAACAACAGCATACTGAAACCTTTTTGTTAGATGGGTATCCATGTAGGATTTGTTTATAGTCTGTGATATAGAAAACAGTGGAGCAATCTGTTCCTTAAATTGGTACCTGTTGAGTATGTAACTCTAGGTGAGCTATTAATAGTTGTAGTCAAAATGTTGTCAGATACTATGTTCCAATTATTTCTAATAATGCTTCCTATATTTTCAGCAATGAGGTTGTGTCATGTAACAAAAGTGACATATGCTGTCTTTCATTCTCTGCTCTGTTCCTGGGAACTAACAGATTACATCTGTCTATGTTCGAGGCTTTGTGTCTAGCATTTTCTAAATTTAATTTCTCATATCCTCTTTCCAACAGTCTAATGTCAAGTTCCTCTGACTGTTTGTTGAATTTGTGTATTTCAGAACAATTCCTATGCAGTCTAATAAATTGTCCCTATCATATGGAACAGATAAAAGACTTAGTGTGTGCACTCTCAGCCCTCATAATACTGTTTGTGGCTATTTCTTTTCTTTAGCCTTTACTCATAGTTTTACCGTTAATAGCAGTAAGCACCATATCCAAGACTTTGATTTCATTCTGATCAATGCTGCATGTAAATTTCATACCAAGATCATTTGCATTTAACCAATCGACAAAGCAGTAGCTGATTCTGGTGTGCCCCCTCCACACACAGGCAATATCATCAATAAAACAAAACCATTTGACAATATTGTCTGTGTGCTGGTCATTTGGTCCAAAGATGCCACTCTCTTCCCACTCTCCAAGAAAGAGAGTGGCATAGGAAGGTGCATGCCTTAGAGGCACCCATGGCCATTCCATGTGTTCACAGGTAGAAATCACCTTTGATCATATGGTAGTTTTGCCCCAAAATAAATTCTAAGGCTTCCAGTATGAATCCTGTAGGAACACTGTCACTATACTTCTGCCTTCTAAGCTTTATATCAATATCTACCGCTCTCATGCCACTATTATGGTTGATATTGGAATATAAACTTTCAACATCAATTGTAATTCAACAATTTCCATCTTCCCATACTATGTGCTGTAACTTGTTAAAAATATCCATGGTATAACGTCTAGCGGGATCAGAGATTAGTTGGGTACACTTGAGAGATGTTATGTTTTGAAATCATTTACAATGGAAGGATGAGAGCAAATTAAAATTGGAGTCCCCTAGAATGAGCAACTTGCTGCTTGAGACATGGGAGGACAGGGTGTTGAGGAGCTCATTGACAGATAGAAGGGATATGCAAGGGCATTAGTGGACTTCAGCAGTGAATAAGGGGAAGGAGAAGAGGAGGAAGAGTTTAAGAAGGAGCATCTCATTGGTTTAAAGGGAGGATATGGACAGCACAGGTTCAAATTGGGAGCAGGAGGAAAGGTAGACGGCTATACCTCTGCCCCTCTTATTACAGTCCTGTCAGATGATTGAGGAGCCAGGGAAAGCAGTGGAAACAGCCAGGATCTTGGTGGAGAGCCATGATTCTGAGGTCATCAGGACATCTGGGTTGAGATTCATCATTAGGGGTTGTACAAGGTAGATTTGGGGGAGTAGGCTGAGGATGTTAACATATCGTACAGTCAACCCTTTGGGGAAAGGAGAGGTAGTTGGCAGGGCAGGGCAGGCATTGAATTCAACATCATCTGCTAGAATAAGAGCTAAAGGGATTCTATGAAATGCTTGATGGGAGTAGATGTAGGGAAGTGGGAGGATGATTATGGGAGAGGGAGGAGGGGAGGAGGCCACTGAGTGTAACAATGTGGTTCCAGGTTGAAGGAAGGAGGCTTCTCCCGGGTGGTTGGGGTAGGGGAGTGCTATGAGGAAAGCCAGCAGAAGTAAGGGTGAAGGATGAGGGGGAAGGGAGAAGGAGAGGAAGAGGGAGGGGAATGTGAAGGGAGGTAGGAGATGGGTACTAGGAGGGGAGGAAAGTGAGAATAACTAAAAGCTTAATGAAGAGGTAAACAATAGCCCTGATGAATTGAACAGGCATATGGAGGCTGTTGAAACAGTAGGCTGTCCCAGAAGGAAGGCCTGCAATGTATTGGGGATGGGGTATAATAATGGGCAGGGGATCTGATGAAGGGGGTGTGTATGAGACACACCCAGAATGAGAGTGAGCTAAAAGTAAGGACTACACCAAGGTGGTAGTAATACTATCAATGAAAAATGAGAATGTGAGTTGCTTCTACTGTAGATAGAGAAAACAGTATAAGTGTGGCTATGGAAGGGTAGAACAGAGAGGCAGTAGGGCAATGTAGTAATTCTATGAGTAAATAAATTCAACACTCCAATACTCCAGAAATTTATAGAGATACTTTATTGCAAAAAAATGTTTTTGTGCAATACTTACAGAATTGTAAGAAAAATAAGTTAGTGCAAACAAGCATATATTCTGCTTCACTTCCCTCTACCAGCCTCAATGTAGTAATTCTAACCTGAAACAGACTGTATTAGCATTAAATTCATTACAGTTAATGATCTGAGCTAATAAATTAATGAACAGTAAATCACTGGATTGGATACTGAAACATAAGTATAGAAAGGAAATGACACCATCAAAAGGCAAAATAATAGCAGTACATTAAAAGACCAGTTGCCTATCCATGACTACGATGGGGAAGTAGCACTACCCATTGGCAGACTATATGAAATGCAGTAGAAAGTAAATGGATGGTAACTTAAGCAACTGAGGGATGAGCGTTGAAACTCTTGGAACACTCTCTGTATCGAGCACATTGGACATGTTGCTGGCTGTGTTTTCGACAGACTCCAAGGCAGAATGCAGCATAGAGGACCACTAGTAGTCTGCCATTTAAGACAAAGTAATGTTGCACCACTCACTCTCTGCAGGAAGCTGCCTGATAGGCAGTAGGAGAGGTAGGGGGCAGAGGACCTGGAAGACCATTGTGGTCTCAGGTAGAGCTACTCTTCCAGTGTCTGGGGGGTTGATGGCATCCTCACTTGACCCCTTGGTGGGGCAATGTCCAGTGGGGCTTGGGAGTCTGAATGGCATGGAGTTAAGTAAAGAGGGCTTTGCTTTAAGTCAGAGTTCCCGCTGCTGCTGCTCCTCCTGCTCTCTGCAGGAAGCAGCCTAATTGGTGGTAGGAGAGGCAGGAGTCAGTGGAGCATGGAGAGCACCACATCTCAGATGGAGCTACTCTTACATCATGTGGGAGGGGGAAGATGGCATCCCCTTTCAACCACTAGGTGTGGGGATTCCCAGCAGGGTTTAGGAGACTGAACTGTATGCAGGGAAGTGACGAGTGGCTCTATGTACTAGGGTTCATACTAAGGTGGAAACAGGAACCAACGGTCTGAGAGCCCATTTGTGTTCCAACCTTACATGTAATACCTTAATTTAGCACTGTTGAGTATGTATTTATCTAATCTGGCTTTAAATGCATGTTTACTTTGAGCCAGTACTATGCTTAATGGCAGAAAGTTCCACAGATTTACAATTCTAATAGTATACGAGTACTTCCTAGTATTAGTTCTGAACTGTTTTCCTCTGATTCGCAAAGGGTGTCCCCTAGTTTCAATGCTGCTGTCTTTGAAATCAATGTCTAAATCACACATGAGTTTGGGTCTATGTGATAACAGCAAACGCCAAAAGGTGATCACCATTATCACACAGTCAGAGTGCCAAAAAGATTTTCAGCACTCTGACAACCCCAACACACAGGACAATGGTGCCAGGAGAGTTTTTTTAATTCTTTCTGTGGACAGGCAGTGTCCCCCCACACACCCCCAAGTGGGGGGCTTTTCCCCAGGCAGCCCCCTACTTAAGGAGTCTCAACTCCAGGGGGGTGCATGTCGGGGGGATGAAAGCATTAAAAAAATAAAGGTTCAGGTTGGGCGCAATAAAATCACACCAGAGCCTGAACCTGGTACCTCACCCACCCCAACCACTATCCAACCCAGACACCACGACACAGTTCAGCCATCCACCGCAGTGCTAGCCCCTACAGACCCTCTGCCACCTCCCAGCCCACGTTCACCATGCTCGCTCCCCCCCACATGTGTGTACACATACCCACATCCTGGTGCCCAGTTCGCCCACCCCCTCATCTGGTTGCCTTATCCTCCCATTGCTGTGAGGGATTGCACTCGGAAGGAGTCACCATTATGGATGGTGCCCTTCCTCATGCGCCCACCTCACGGGTTACCTATGAGTTTGGGGTTCTGTAGGACATCATAGAGAAACAAAATATCAACACATGCTCCCTAGGGGCATGAATCTTAAGGCTTCTAGTCTGTTATCATAAGATATATTATAATATCCATCCAATATTTTTGTGAAACAACGGTGTACTTGTTCAAGTTTCTTTCTTTCTAAATTTTGTACAGGTTCCAGACCTGGGATGAATATTCCAAATGTGTTCACATGTATGACCTATAAAGGGGAATGAGAACACTTCTCAATCTTGATCTTATATTCCTCTTGATGGACCATATCACCATATTTGCCCTATTGAAGGCCTCACTGATTTGTTGTTCAGTGCTGAGATTATTCATTATATGTGAACCCAGGTCCTCTTCACAGTTGGTTTTAGAAAGTGGTTTTCCATCTAGATAATAATCATGTTTGTTGTTAAATCTACCCAAGTGCATAACTTTGCACTTATCTTTGTTTAATTTCATGTCCCATTCACGGGTCCAGGACAAAATGTTGTTCAAGTCCTGTTGAAGTCTATTTGATTTATCTGTAGTTCTACAAGGCACACATAGCTTTGTATCATCTGCATATTTTATAGTTATACCCTGCAGGTTAGTTGTGATATCAGAGATGAAAATATTAAAAAGCGACTGACCCAGGATAGAGCCCTGGGGAACTCCGATAATAATAAACCCTTTCTTAGACACATGCCCATTAATTGAGGTGCATTGTCTCCTTTCAGACAACCAGTCTGCTACCCAGTTGACAGTGGATGTACTTACATCAAGATTTGACATTTTATCTATTAATACCCAATGTGGTGCTAGATCAAAGGCTTCTGAAAAGTCTAAATAAATTATGTTATGCGGTATGTTATTATCCAGATATGTACTAATTTGTTCATAAAAAACAAGTACGTTTGATATACAGCTTTTGCTTTTTACAAAGCTGTGTTGTACTTGATTAATTTCATTTATATGTGCAGTTATTCTATCTTTGATGATACTTTCCATCATATTACTGGTAAACCTGGTGAGACTGACTGGACGATAGTTTTCCATTTGTTCTCTAACTCCTTTTTTAAAGATTGGTTTAATGTGAGCTGGTTCAAAGACAGGGTCTCCAGAACTGCATGCAGTACTCCAGATGGGGTCTTACCAACTGTCTGTACAGAGGGATATCAACTTCTTGTTTTCTACTGGTGATGCCTCTTCCTATGCATCTCAGTTTCCCGCCAGTCCTCCTTATTGTCTTCTCACATTGCTTGCCAACCTTTAGGTAATCTGATATGACTACTCCAGGTCCCTTTCCATTTTTGTTGTTGTTAGTATCTCATCCCCAATTGTGTACTCTTCCCCTGGGATTTGGTTTTCCAGGTGCATTACATTGCACTTCTTTGCGTTGAATCTAAGCTGCCATACTTTTGACCATTCTTCTAACCTTGCCAAGTCCCTTCTCATCCTTTCCACCTCACCTTCTGTATTGTGTTGTCTGCAAAAAGATATACTTTTCCTTCCAGTCTCTCCATAATGTCACTTACAAAGACATTAAAGAGGACCGGTCCCAGTACTGAACCCTGTGGTATTCTACTAGTAACCCCCCTTTCTTCAGAGTGGACTCTGTTTACTATTACCCTATGTGTTCTGTTGTCCAGCTAATTTTTTGCCCAGTCTATCACCTAGGGACCCACTTCAAGGATAGCTAACTTGTATATTAATCTTTTGCATGGAACTGCATCAACTGCCTTGCTAAAGTCAAGGTAGGCCATGTCTACAGCCCCTTCCTGGTCTACTACTTTGGTCACCCAGTCAAAGAAACCTATTAGATTCATCTGGCATGACCTTCCCATTGTGAATCCATGCTGCCTTGTGTCCTGTTCCTTGCTGGCCTCTAAGTACTCAACAATTATTTCCTTCAGAAGTGGTTCCATCTTTTTCCCTACCACTGAGGTCAAACTAACAGGTCTGTAGTTTCCTGCCTCTGCCTTGCTACCACTTTTGTGAAGTGGAATCACATCCACCCTCCTCCAGTCCACAGGTACCACCCCATCCTCCCATAATTTGTTAAAAAGGGTAGTCATTGGTGTTACTAGTTCTACCCTTAGTTCTTTCAGAATTCTTAGTTGAATCCCGTCAAGCCCCATTGCTTTGTTCACCTTCAGTTTTAAAAGTTCTTTCAGAACCCTTTCTTTGGTTAATGGACTAGAATTGACCCCCCTATCCAGAGTGTTTCTGTTGTTTGATTTAGGTACCCCCCCCTTCTTTTGTGAATACTGAGCAGAAGTATTCATTCAGTATCCCTGCTTTTTCACTGTCACCTTCTTCCCACATTCCTTCCACTTTATTAAGCCTCAGTATCCCTCCCCTGGTCTTTTTTCACTCCCTAATGTACCTATAAAAGGTTTTATCCCCCTTCTTAACAGAATTGACTATCTTCTCCTCAGTTTGGGCTTTTGCTATTCTGAATGCCTTCCCTGCCTCCTTATGCTTTAACTGATATAGTTCTCTCTCCTGCTACTTCTGTGTTTCCTTATATTTCCTGAATGCTATCCTTTTCTCCTTAACCTTCCCTACCATCTCTTTTGAGAACCATAGTGGCTTTTTCCTTCTTTTTGTTTTGTTGATTTGCTTTACATGAAGGCTTGTTATTTTATTTATTTATTTGTTTTTGTTAACCAGGTAAGCACACTAGACAACAAGTGCCTATTTTCAGGTGCAACAGCAAATTACGATACAGCAAACATGGTACATTGTCATGGTAACATACTGGCCCACGTAACAGGTGGAGCCAGAGTACAATATAGAGACATGATACAGAGTCAGAAATAGAAACATGATACAAATACATCTTGTATTAAATGGTAGAGAAGACATTGCATCTTGCATGATATGGTAAGGAAGATATTACAACCACAGGGTTTCATGGGAGCATGGGGAGGCAGGAGATTTTCAGGTAACCACAGGGGGAGTGTAAACACAGCACTAACAGGGTGAATTATCAGGTAACAGACAAATGGGAGTATAGACAGTCCAGCATGCCAGCAGGGTACTTAGCTAGTATAGAGAGGATGAGGACAGCCACAACGGAGTCAAGGCTTCAGCTGAAGGAAGAGAACTGTCCTACAGTTGCATGCCCAGAGGGCAGGACACGATAACGTGGGGTCGTCTAAGTGCTACTATGGAGGGAGCTAATGGGTAAGGAGGTAAGTGCTATAGTTGAGAGTGGCAGAGGCTGATTTCAGCATGTAGAAGAGGTGTCATGGGTGAGGGAGGGACTCCCCTGCATCTAGTAGGCACAAACACAAGTGGAGGCTGCTTTGAGGAACTTCCATAGGGAAGTTTTGAAGCCGGGGTGTGAGGGGGGCAGCCTGGACTAGGGCAGGGAGGGAGTTCCATAGTCTCGGAGTGTAGACGGAGAAGATCCGGTCACCAGTGAGGGAGCGGGTCCTCGGGACAGTGCAAACCTGAGTCGAGCTAGACCTGAGGCAGTAGGCTGGGGTACAGTGTTTGATGGGAAGTGCAAGAGCAGAGGGGCATGCAGTTCGGACTATATTATCTACAAAGTTGCCGAGGACAAAGTCTCTGTGTTTTTCAGGGGGGAGCCACTCCAGTTGGGTGTAGAGGTCACATAGATGCGTAAGGTGTGGCGTAGAGAGGGCGAAGCGACATACAGTATGTTGTTGTAAGCCGTATCCCATTTTGCTAGTCTGGCATTCAGGACCGGCGCAAAGGCAACAAGCCCATAACAGAGTGTGGGTAGGAGAATCCCCCCTGGCTATGGCCAGCCGAGCAGCCAGAGTGAGGTAGTCCTTTGCCCTGTAGGCTTAACCGAGCTTGCTGTTTGAAGCTTTGCAGATGTTTCGGAGATGCTCAGTGAGATCAAGCTGAAAATCTAGGGCCACACCTAGGTACCTGGTGGATTCCAGGACCGGCGGGAGGAAGCCATTGTCCCCATGAATGGCAAGAGGGGGAAGGGCAGGAGGCGGTTTTGGCCACTGAACCGAATAACATGGCATGGGTCTTGTTTAGGTTAACAGTGAGCTTGTGTCCCATGAGCCAGTTTCGGATACGCCCAAAGTCTGAGTTGAGTTGGGAGTTAACAGTTGCAATGTCCTGGGAGCTAGATAATAGTACGAGGTCATCCGCATAGAGTGTGGTGGACCCGAAGGTAGCAATGGAGGGGAGTTTGTTTATGTAAAGGGAGAACAGAATGGGACCAAGAACGGACCCTTGGGGACTCCCATTTGACTGGGGAAAGGTCTGATAGGGCATGGTTGAAACAGGTGATTGCTGTCTACCTGCAAGGTAGTTGGAGAACCAAGCAAGGGCTCGGGGAGAAACCAAGCGAGAGTAGAGTGGAGTGAAGGAAGTCGTGGTCGACCCGGTCGAAGGCCTTAGACAGGTCGACAAAGATGGCTCCAGTCAGTGTACCAAGGTCTGTTGCAGATCTGACCTCTGAGGTGACTACGGCAATAGCAGTCACCGTGCTGTGCCCCTTCCTGAACCCATGCTGCACAGGGGAGAGAACTGCATACTCCTGCAGGTAATGGGAGATTTGTGCAGCTATGGCCTTTTCAAGTAGCTTGCTGGTAGCAGAGAGTATGGCGATGGGGCTATAGTTGTTCATCTCCTTGGGGTCACAGTGCTTAAACACTGGGACAACCTTGGCCACTTTCCAAATGTCAGGTAAAATTCCTGAGGTGAGGGAAGAGTTGAAAATGTGAGTAATCAGCTGGGCGAGGAGGGGCACCCCCAAACTAAGTAACTTTGGCTCGAGGTTATCATATCCCACCCCTGTATGGTGTGAAAGACCAGCAAGGAGAGCTTGAGTCTCTCTAACAGAGATTTGTTTAAGGTAAAATGGTGGACAGGGGGAGAGGGGGGGTCATCCAGAGGTTCTGAGGTGAAGAGTGGAGGGGGCTGGCAGTTCGGAGAACAAGCCATTGAATGCTGAGGCTATGGTCTGGGGGTTATTACAGTTGGTCCCCCCAACATTCATGTAAGCGACCAAATTCTTTGCGGACCCTCCGACCATATTTTTGATGTTTTGCCAGAAGCGCCAGAGGTTCTAGGCTGAGTTGAGTATGGCAGATTTACAGAACTCACTCTTGGTGGCGTGTATGGCGGACTTGCAGGAGTTAAGCCATCAATATTCAAGGAGGTCATGGATGTTGCTGGAGATTTTGTGGTTTATCCAGCACTTTGTCTCTCTGCTTCATTAGAGCTAATAGGCCTCCATGGAGCCACTTTGTGACAGTGCTCCTCACCCTCCTTTTTGTAAGGGGGGCATATTTGTTTTGCAGTGGGATGAAAACTGCAAGGAAGTGGTCCAGTGCTATGGCAGGATCATTGGTGCTAAGTACCCTAGTCCAGTCGGCGCAGCATAGGTCCTCCAAGAAGTCATTGATGATGAGCTTGGAGTAGTCCCTCATCTGTATCACTCTACTGGGAATTTTGGGGGCTGCAGATCCCCAGATGCAGTATATAGGAGAGTGATCAGAGATGGCATCCAGGAATGTACCAGATTGGAGGATTTTTTCCAATCTGTTGCTCTGTAACCAGTAAATTAGCGAGCCCTTGTCCCCCGGGGGGGAGATCCTGGTGGCTTCCGTGATGGTCTGACTGAGGACGAGGCCTGAGAGAAGCGGCTCATATTGTTTGGTATTTGGCCCCAGCCAGTTGAGGTTGAAATCCCCCAGGATTAGCACCTCATTTGAACCTACCTTGTCTTTAAGGTGGTCAAGTAGAGAGGAGAGTCCTGGCACGCCTCCCTTAGGGGGACTGTAGGCACAGACCAGGTGCACCTTTTTTGTGTTTCCGAGCAGGAGGAGGGAGTGAATGAATTCACAACCTATGGTGTTGGGGGGTGAAAGAGACACTGGGGATATGTTGAAGTGTCCCCTATAGTATAGGTGTACACCCCCCCCGTGTTTCTTACTACCGCTGTCCCGCCTAATGAAGCTGTAACCCGGAATGGCACATGCGGTGTCAGGAATACAAGGCTTCAGCCAGGTTTCTGTAATAGCCATGATGTCTGGTTCATACAGGGCCACCCAGGCTGTCAGTTCCGCTAGGTTATGTAGAATACTATGGATGTTTAGATGTGCTATTTTTTGGCCTTTTTTGGATAGCCAGGCAGGAGGGGGTAAGGAGAGTGGGGGTTGCTGAGGGACCTTGACAGGATGGTGAGTTGACCAGCTGCACGAGAGGAGCCATGGCCTGGTCTCGTGGGGGCAGCGAGGTAACCTGGGAGGAACAGGTTCCTCCAGGCAGTGGGCAGAGGTAAGAGCTCTGCGGACATTATATACCTTACCCAATGGGCTGCGCTCCTTAGCAAAGGGAAGGGTAGTACAAGCCACCATAAGCAGAGCTCCCTGGTGAGACAAGGTCTTAAAGCACAGTGACCAGAGATCCAGGTATTGTATGACTGTACCTATCAGCGCCCCGGGGACAAAAGCTAGCTTGTGAGGTGTCAATTGGGGAGCTACAGAAAGGGGCAGAGTCAAGGCTTTTATGGAGAGGTCAAGGGGCAGCTCGAATCCTGTGTTTAATATGCCTTGGTTGAGACTCTGTAATCAGTCAGGCCAGTGCACAACATAGATAAAAAGAGATGAGCCCTCTGGTGGTGAGTAAATATAGCCTGCAGATGGTAAAGTGGGCTGATAGGTTAAAACAGCCCATGTGATGTGAGCTATATAGCTCAGTGACAACCATGGGTGGTGGTGGGGGCGGTGAGGCAGCCGGCAAAGCTGGCAGGGCCAGTCCTGTCCAGAGAGCAGAGGGAAGCAGCTGTGCTCCACCACGTGGCTGCATGCATGCTCGGAGTAAGCGGGGACCACTGTGAGGCTCAACAAACCCCCCCGAGTCTCTCTGGTGAGCAGTTTTGGTGAATGATTTGCAAAAATGAATGGACACAGCGTTTTACAATCGATGCCGCAAGGTTTCAACTGGAGGCGGTGTACTTTAGTCAAGCCTGTATATCTTTACCTTGCCTGTGGTGGGCTCATCTTGGGGGGGGTGGGGGACAGCAGTTTGCGGCTGCCCTCATGACCGTCCAGGTAAGACAGCGTCCCTGTGGAGAGAGATTGCAGTAGTGAGCCTCCTAAATACCCAGGTGTGGGGGGGTTCTAAGCAAGCATGCAGCGTGCGGCAGAAAAGGCTGGGGGGTCCAAGGACAGATAGGGAACACAGGTAGGGAGAAAAATCAACTGCGACACAGGCACAAGTTGTTAATTGTACAATACTGTCTAATTCAAGTCGCATCTAAGCAGGATAAACACAGTATTACAGAAGGAATGACTACATGTTCTATCTAATTCAGGTCTCATCTAAGCAAAAATAAATGCAGTATTTTCAAATAAACATGCAGCAAGGGGCAGTAAAGGCTGAGTTGGGGTCCAAAGATAGAGAACACAAGTTGGGAGAAAAGCAACTGTGACACCGGCACATTTAGTAGTCTGTATTGTACTGTCTAGTTCAGGTCGCATCTAAGCAAATAAATGCAGTATTTCAGCAGGAAAGACCACAGGTACTGACTAATTCACTCACATCAAAGCAAAAAAATAAACACTGTATTTTAGCAGGATTGACCACAATTACTGTGAGAGATGCAGCTAGCAGGGATAATTGGAATCCCAACACCGTAGATTACTCAAATAAAGCTGTTTTCAGCAGCAATTTCAACAGGCAAGGGCAGATAGTAGCCACAATTTAAGCCTGCCTTAAAATAAGGTCCCTTTTGCCATAAAATAAAGATTCCTTAAGGTAAAACAGCCCTCAATTAAGGCAACAGGTAGGCTTAGTAAATAACAGGCAAGGGCTGTAATTTCAACTAAATTGTAAAGTAAGATTTAAGCCTGCCTTAAAATAAAGTTCCTTTTGCCCATAAAGTAAAGTTCCTTAAAGGGACACTGTCAACACCCTGAGGTCTCAAAGTGTCCCTAGTTTAAAAAACATATTTCATGATTGCAAACATTGTGTAAAGATTGTTAATGTAGCTGGTAGTTTGATTCTGACTCTTATTTTCTTTAAAAAAGTAAAAAACAGACTGCCCAACATACTGGTGTTATCACACCAAAACAGGTTTGTTTACATTCCTTGATCAACCTCAAATGCATCTTTCCTGGACTTGGGAACACCCACAAAACAGTCTAGCCCCTCATGATGCAGTGGGAGTTTAGGTGGTCACTGCCTTATGAGTGAAAGCACTGTTTGGCTGTGTTTCTAATGCTCAAGAAGTATGCAGTAAGAACAGAACCAGGATTGTAAACAAAAACAAGGTTGTTTATAAATATACATTGCCATGCATTTCAGTTCTACTAAGCAAGGAGACAGACAAAACAAACAGCAACATCAGTGTATTTTAGAGAGGGTAAGCAATCATAAAATGTGGGGTTTGAACTAGAAATAATATGATGAAAAACAGGTTGACAGTGTCCCTTTAAGGTAAAACAGCCCTCAATTAAGGCACAGGTAGGCTTAGTAAACAACAGGCAAGGGCTGGAATTTCAACTAAATATTTAAAGCAACAGGTAGGAATTAAGTAAAACACAGGTAAAGGCCAGAGAGCAGAGGGAAGCAGCTGTGCTCCACCGCATGGCTGCGCGCACACTCGGAGTAAGCGGGGACCACTGTGAGGCTCAACAAACCCCCCCGAGTCTCTCCAGTGAGCAGTTTTGGTGAATTCTTTGCAAAAATGAATGGACACAGCTTTTTACAATTGATGCCTCAAGGTTTCAACTGGAGGCGGTGTACTTTAGTCAGGCCTGTATATCTTTACCTTGCTTACGGTGGGCTCGTCTTGGGGTTGGGGGAGAGCATTTTTTGGCCGCCCTTGTGACCGTCCAGGTAAGGCAGCGCCCCTTGCCTGTGGTGGACTCATCTTGGGGGTTGGGGGAGAGCAGTTTGCGGCCACCCTCGTGACCATCCAGGTAAGGCAGCGTCACTTGTTGCCTCTGTGATGGCAGTTTTGATTTTTTACCATTGTTCTTCCACCCCTCCTTCTTGCCTGTTTGCTACTGCTTTTCTGTGACACTCTCCGATTTTGCCAAAGTCAGCCCTCCTAAAGTCCAACACCCTTGCTTTTGTATGGTTTGACTCTACAGCTGTGTTTATCATGAACCACACTGTTTGGTGGTCACTTGTTCTCAGATGGCTACCCACTTCTAAACCTGAGATTCTCTCTCCATCCCCATTTGAAAGTACTAGGTCTAAGATTGCTCCTCCCCAAGTGGGTTACAACATTAGCTGTCTGAGACATGCCCCCTGTAGGGCATCGAGAATGACCATGCTCTTGGAAGTGGCCGCAGTAAAGGTGCTCCAGTAAAAATCTGGCATATTCTGGTCCCACATCACCAATATCTCTCCCTTTTCTGCCATTCTAAGGATTCCTTCAATCATTTTCTTGTCCATTGCCACCCCTGAGACAGGGGATCTGTAGACAACCCCTGTGTGGATTACAATGCCATTTCCTGTCTCCAGGGTGACCCACAGTGCTTCCTCCCCTCCCTATTTACCCTTTAGTCCTGTTGCTTTGATTCCTTCCCTTATGTAGACAGCTACTCCTCCTCCTCTTTTATCCTCCCTGTCCCTCCTATAGATTGTGTACCCTTGTATGTTGATATTTATTTATTTGCTTTTGTTTACTAGGTAAGCACACTAGACAACTAAGTGCCTATTTTCAGGTGCGACCTGGGAGACTACAAAGATACATTCAGGCACAACAGGCAACAACAAGAGCAAGGTATAATCAAGAGCAACAGACAGAGTAAGGTCAATGCAGGAACATCAGGGGTTTACATTGCAAGTGGGAGAAGATAATAGCATGGAACAAACAAGGCAGGCAGTAATCAGCACATTCGGGCAGTAATGCCCTAAAGGATAAGGGTAACAGATACAATGAGCAGTTACAAGGGGGGATAGGAGAGGCCAATGGCAAACTAGGGGATAGAACAGTAGCATATACACAATTAGTGAGAAGCAAGGCTAGGGTGGACCCATCACAATCAGTTCTTCAGGTAGCAGCATGGTTCACTAGTAGAAAAGGTGCAGTGACCAACAATCTTATGCAGCAGAGTTAGGTATCGACTCAACCAGACAGAGTGGAATTCTCGAAGGGGTGCGTTAAGTGCAGAAGCAGGTGGAGGCCAATTTGAGGAAGCCCCAGAGGGAGGCTTTAAAGCAAATGGGAGGTGGAGGAGCAAGTGCTTGCTGAAAGGGAGTTCCATAACCTGGGTGCATATGCTGCGAAGGCCCGGTCGCTCATTTGGGTGCTTGTTTTAGGAACCAGGAGGACATGGGAGTCACTGGACCTTAAATGGTAAGAGGGATACGGCGAGGGCAGAAGGGGTGACAGTTCTGACAACATCGTCGATGAAGTTGCCTAGAACAAAGGTGTGGTGCTTTTCCAGTGGGAGCCACTCAAGCCGGGAGTAGAGCTCACAGCGGTGGGTCAGGTAGAGAGCTGAGAGTGCAAAGCGACATACACTATTGTATGCTGTGTCCCATTTGGGGAGACTGTTTTTTGTTGCATGGGCAAAGGTGACAAGTCCATAGCAGAGCATAGGTGGGAGGATCCCTTTGGCTAGGGCGAGTCGAGCAGCCAGGATGAGGCAGCTTTTTGCTATGTACGCAAAGCCCAACTTGTAGTTTGAGGCCTTACAAGCATTGCAAATATGCAGAGTGAGATCCAATTGTGGGTCAAGTGTCACCCCCAGGTACCTGACAGAGTCAGCAACTTGTAGGAGGGATCCATCACACAAGAGATCTTTAGAGGGGTGGGGACCGCTTTAGTCTTGGCTGTGAAGCTAAAGAGCATGGTCTGGGTTTTCTGCAGGTTGATACTGAGCTTTGGTCGACTAGCCAGGTTTGGATTTGGTCGAAGTCGGAGTTGAGCTTGGCATTGATGACAGAGATGTCCTGGGAGCTGATCAGGATGACTTGGTCATCTGCATACAGAGTAGAACACCCGTGGGCCAGGGCTGAGGGCAGCTAATTTATAAAAAGGAAAAATAGGAGAGGCCCAAGGACAGAGCCCTGAGGGAACCCATACTTAACAGGAAAGGGCTTAGACAGGGCCTTGTTGAACTTGATGTACTGCTGTCTGCCCGTGAGGTTATTACTGATCCAGGCAAGGGCGGGGGCAGAGAAACCAAGTGACAGGAGAAAGGAGCACAGGTGTGAGCGGTCAAGTCGGTCGAAGGCTTTCAAGAGATCCATTAAGATGGCTCCAGTCAGTTTGCCTTGATCTACAGCAGACCTGATCTCAGTGGAGACAACAGCTAGGGTGGGGGAGGTACAGTGCCCTTTTCTGATGCCATGTTGTGCAGGGGAGTGTAGATTATAGGTCTGCAGATAGTGGGTGACCTGAGAGGCAACCACCTTTTCAAGAAGTTTGCTGATATCCCAGTCATGGTTCTCTTTGAACCACATTTTTGTGACTGCCACTATATCCAGGCATCCCTCTTCCATCAATGCCACTAGTTCAGGGAGCTTGTTACCCAGACTACGGGCATTGGTACTCATCACCCTCCATTTGTCTTGGATGTCCTATAAATTTAGATTTTACGGCAGTGGTGCCATTTCAGATTTCAGTAGGGGGAGCTAACAACCAGTGGAGGCCAGCTGCTAGTTAGCCCCAAGTTGCAACTTCTAGAATGTCTGTAACATCTCTAAAAGGTAAACGTTATTTGTTGTGACTGAAAAGTGATATGCAAATCCGAAAAAATTAAAATGTATAAGATACATCTGTATATTCCCCGGAGCAGTGCATCAGATTTGGGCATAAACCCACCCAGTTACTAACCGATTTTTCTCTTGGCTGAAGTTCTGACCCTCCTCCCCCCAAAAAAAACTTTATTCTGATTTTTCTCCCTGACTTCATTCCATTCAATACCACCAAAAGGTGCAGAAACATGAAAAACACATCAATATTTCAGTCCTTCCTCCTTCCCCAATCCCCCTGTAAAAAAGTATTTACCTTTACTTATGCAGTCATCTGGCCAGAACCTGCAGCCTGACACTGTGTGCCATCTGCTCAGTTTTCAAAGTTTCAGTTGACAAAGGGAAAGTAAGTGAGCTGAAACAGTCATGGAGAAGCACATTTGTAGCCCTAAATATACATAAGGGGATTTGCATGGACTGAAACAAAAAGGTCAGGCTTCACAACACAGAGGCCCCTATTCATACAGTACATCTGGAATGGGGGATGTTGGATGGCTATATCATAGGCATTTAATGTAGTAAGCAAGCAATACTTTGCTAATTAATGGTGATTTTAATGACAAACATCAAAAGCCATTAAACAACTCGCAAAATGATCAGAATGAATGAGTTTCCCTAGTTTCAATGGGAATTCAATGAAAATGTATTTTAATGGCTCTAATTGCTAGCAGTAGTATAAGAAATAGAAACTAATGTGTTTTTTAGATGAGATTTGCACCAGCTTAGCTGCTGAACACATGGCAAGCATGCAGCATGTGAACCTGATATGATTTTTAAATGATGTTCACACCAGTTTAACAGTTGCACTCATGTCAAACATGCAACAAGTGAACCAGATGCAATGTTTAGAAGATATTCACACCAGCTTACCTGCTGCACATATGTCAAGCTTGCAGCATGCAAACCTGATTTACTTTTTAGACCTGGTTCACTTAGGTTCACTTTGTGTATGTGAACTGCATGCAAACATTGCACAATTAAGCATGTACCATGTATTCTACATGTACACAGCACACTCATATTTCTGTAAGGGGAAGATGGTGCAGTGCAGGTTGACAAAAATGATTCTAAGTTAACAGGACAGGTCGTACGAGGACTGCTTCTAGGCACTGAACATGTACTCCCTGAAGGCTAGAAAGGAGAGGTAGGGACTTTCAAATTCCTAAAATGAATGAACCTGGTGAACTGTTAATAACTTTTAAGCTTGAATTCTAGTTTAAGCTCAAGGTGACATTAATTAAAAGTGACAGGAAAAAGATTCAGGAGGAATCTGAGAAAGTATTTAATGGAAACGGTGGTGGAGCTGTGGACCAGTCTACCAGCTGAGGTGGTGGGTGCTAAACCAGCGGTTGGTTTCAAGCACGGTTGGTACAGAGTGAAGGGCATAGTGGTCACTTGGGCTGACAGAATCAGGAAAGAGATTGTGGGATGTGAGGGAGGACTAGGACAATGGATGGACAATAAGGTCTCGGGCTTAGATAAGGAACTCAGGCAGACTGAATAGACTGTTGGGTCTTTTTCTGCCATCACTGTCTGTTTCCCTGTTTACTCAAGGATTCTTAGCAGATCAGAGGTGGCTACATAGATTCAATTTATGTTTTTATGATTTTGTGTATTGTATAATGGCCAAGAAATATTAAAATAATAAATGCAAGTATAAAATGACCAAGAAGTACTCATGAAGGGGTACAATCCTTAAAACTGAGTAAACAACACTGACTTATGTCAATTGTCAGATCACCTGATCTTGAGGAAGGAGTTTGAAAGGTCCTGGTTGGCATAACTAGTTAGTCTCAAGTTGATAGAGTGGAAGGAAACTCTGATAGAGAGATACAGAGAGAGACAAAGAGAGAGGCTATTTCAAAGTGCAGAGTGGAGGACGCAGTAAACAGAAGACTATCTAAGGGCATTGAGAGGTTCTCAGTTTCCTATGAGGGCTATAAAATGACAGGTCACTGTGGGATGATATCAGCTCTCATTCCCTGGTGCAGTGCAACAGGATTGATCTATCTATCTACTGTATCTACCTACCTACATATCTATCTATCTTTCTATCTATCTATCTATCTATCTATCTATCTGTCTGTCTGTCTGTCTGTCTGTCTGTCTGTCTGTCTGTTCTATCTATCTCTCTGTCTATTTATCTATCTGTCTGTTTATCTATTCTATCTATCTATCTATCTATCTATCTATCTATCTATCTATCTATCTATCTATCTATCTATCGTACATGTAATGTGTGTGTAATGTAAATCTCCTTTATTGTCCAAAGAAGTGGGAGATGAACAATTATTCAGATTACTTGTTTGCAGCAGCAGCATCAGGTCTTTAAGGGAAATGCTGAGGCATGAGACCAAGCACAAAAGGTTGATACTTATTTTTACAGTGCCCCCCCCACCGCTACGCTAATGCAGCAAATCTGTAAATTTACAAACAGATACTTTGTAAAAAACAAACAAAACACAGTGATTTCTTGCAATACATTTATTTTAATGAAAGTGGAAAAAGTGAGTGCTGCACCTTACATTAAAAGAGAACAAGTGATACCTCACCCATGAGTACATTTTGCTCAAGAGACATCTTTCCGTGTCTAAAAGTAAAATCTTTGCTTGCCCTTGGCCTGAACATACCCCTTTCTGCTGAGCCTCTTACCCATTGGTTCTGAGAAGAAGATTGGGGGAGCTGTATAGGTTCAATTAATGTTTTTATGGGTTCTGATATTGTATAAAGGTCAGGAAATATTAAAGCAACAGTAATAAAATATATAAAATGATCTGGCAGTATTCATAAAGGGGTATAATTCTTATAGCTGATTAAATGGCACTGAGTGTGTTAGTTGCTAGATTACCTGACCTTGAGGGAGGAGTTTAACAGGCCCTGGTTGGCATAGCCAGTTGACCTCAGCTTGATAATCAAAGTGGAAAGAAGCTCTGACAGAGAAAAAGAGATGCAGAGAGATAAAGAGAGTTCATTTCCAAGTGAAAAGTGGTGGATATGGCAGCTAAAAGAGTAGTCAAGGGCAATGAGAGGTTCTCAGTTTCCTATGAGGGTTATAATATGGCAGAGATTTGTCCACTGGAGCAGTGCAGGTAAAATAGCTATCTGGAGGGACTGGCTCTTGGAAAATCCCAGTGCTTGGATTGGTTCCACCAAGTGGAACAGAGGAATAAAAAAGGAACCTGCACCGGTTGATTTGTCGGAGACCATTATACGTATCAGTGTGCATTAAGTAAGTAGAGCAATGCTGAGGGGACAAAAAGAAGAAAGTAAACACCTATTAACTTATTATATACAAGTGAAACAGACAGCCTATGTAAAGTTTTGCATCATCCTCCTTCCTCATAATAATACCTGGTACATCCATCAGTTTACATTGTATCTACTGAGTAAAGAATGGACAGGTTAGTTGAAGAATGCATATGGGAGTGCGATTTGCAAACATACCATGTTTTTATATCAATAACTACATGATGAGAGGCTAAAGGGACTCAATATATACACCCAAGAGGAGAGGAGGGAGAGATAATATAGGATAAGACAGAGACCTTTTAATACCTCACGGGGGTTCATAAGGTACTGTAGGGGAGTATTTTTTCCAGAAAAAAAGTGCTCTAGAAGAAAGGTACGTGCTATGAAGTTGGAGGGGGTAGATTTAGGAGAGATGTGGGGAGGTATTTCTTCACAGAAAGAGTGGTGGCTTCCTAGAACAGTTTTCTAGTGGAGGAGGTGGAGGCAAAAAAAAAAGGTTGGGGTAACAAATGCATGAGATAGGCACAAGGGCATCATAGGGGTAAGGAAACGAGAGGAAGAGACAGCATCATTGACCAAGTGGGGTCTGCAGGAAGAAGTGAAATGAAAATGGGTATACTGGGTGGACCATGCAGCAGTCCTCATCTATTGTCAAATTATAGTGTCAGATTAATAAGTATGCTCTTCTGATTAAAGTTCGAACTAGGACCAAAACCTGTAAATGGTTCACCCCTCAGATCAAGTCCTTGCTTCTAGAAAGAGATAAGCTCTGGAAAAAAGCGTGCAGACTGAACACTGCAGAGGATTGGAACCAGTTCAGGATACTACGAAATTTATGTACCAAAACAATCAGAGAATCGAAGACCACCTTCTTCAAATCCGAACTTGACTCTGCCACAAAGATCCCAATCAAGCTGTGGAACACAATCAACGATCTGCTAGGCCACTCCCAAGGAAATTAACTCTCAACCAAGATTACCTCTGGCAACTTGACTATAACCGAAAAGATGGATATACTTGAAGCATTCAATAACCACTTTGCTACTGCAGGCATGGCATTTGATAACTCCCCTGCAAACATACTTCGCTCCCAGACTGCCAGTCAACTGCCTGAAACTCCAATAGCTTTGCCGCCTTTCTCACTTCAACCTGCCTCACTGAAAGAGGTAGAGGACCTCTTGCTTCAGTTGGATACTAGAAAAAGTGCTGGGGCTGACACCCTTGACCCTTATTTCCAAAAAATTGCCTACCACGTACTAGCAATACCCATCACCCACCTTTTTAACTTATCCCTGTCTCAGGGCACCTTATCACCATTATGGAAGACAGCACGTGTCATGCCACTGTTCAAATCAGGTGACCCTGTCAATCTCAGTAACTACAGGCCAATTTCTCTCCTTCCAATCCTATCCAAGCTCCTAGAGAAAATTGTATATGCACAGCTGAGGACTCACTTTGAGTCTAGGGAACTGCTAAACCCTATGCAGTCCGGATTCAGAGCTAAACATAGCACTATCTCAGCCCTCGCCAAAGTTACTAATGACTAGCAGCGTAATCTTGAGAGCAAAAACTTTATTTGTGCTGTTTTCCTTGATCTAAGCAAGACTTTCGACACCGTCGACCATAGTCTGCTCCTCTCCTCCCTTCAAACAATAGGTGTGGACCCCTCCTCTCTGCGCTGGTTTACTGACTATCATACAGGGCGCCTTCAACACGTTAAAGCCGAAGGAGGCCTGTCCCCCTTAAAAGCTCTGCAAAGAGGGGTACTTCAAGGTTCTATATTAGGCCCTTACTTTTGCAATCTGCATTAATAACATTGACTACTGTATAAAGAAGCCAACATCCATCTGTTTGCACATGATACAGTTCTCTCGTAGATGCCTACAATACCTGAAGCTGCCTGCAATGACCTACAGTCAGAATTCAACCTTTTGCAAAGCTAACTCCTCCAAAAAAAGCTACTCCTTAACGCCAAAAAACTAAAGCGATGGTCCTCTCCCCTTTCATCCGTACAGCTAACCCTGTGTCCAGTGGGACAGTTCCCCAAATTACCACAGTTCTAGGTGAAAAACTAGAGTATGTTACAAAATTCAAGTATCTGGGAGTTTGGAGAGACCAAAGACTCTCCTTCATTGAACATATCAAGGACTTGTTAAAACAGCTTCGGCAAAGGCTTGGCCTGTTTTTTTAGAATCAACCAATTTCTCACCAGAGATGCCAAGAAACAACTGGTCCAATCCATTTTCCTGTCATTGGTTGATTATGCTGATTTCCTCTGCAGCCAATGTCCCAACTCTTACATTGCTAAACTGTACACACTGTACCATCGAGCACTGAGGTTTATAATAGGACTTCCCTTCGACACGCATCACTTCACCCTATATGCGGCAGTGGGGTGGACATCACTAAAGTTCAGGCGCCACAGAAATGCTGCTCTCTGGACCTATAGAGCCATCTCTAATAAGCTGCCTTACTATATCTCCTGCTGTCTTCCCCTTAGTATAATTGGAAAATACACATTAAGAAGGTACTCAGCTATTACACTTAAAGTACCCAAAGCAAAATCCTGCTTCGGCAGGGCAGCCATAAGCTTCGTGCTACCTACCTTATGGAATGATCTACAAAAAACCCTCAAATTAAGCACTCTAATCGGTATAAATGCCTTCAAGATGCTTTATTTCCATACAATCAGAGAAGTATGTAACTGCTTTACCCACTCAGACCCAGTATCAGTGTCTGCACTGGTATATAGCCATACCTAGACCCAATTTTAAGTACTGCCCGCCCTCCAGCTAGCTCCTCACAAGCCTAATTGTTCCCTCTCTTATCTCCCTGTCTTTTTTTTTTTTTTGATTTAGTTATTTAACCAGGTGAGACACACTAAGCTGAAAGCTTTTTTACAGGTGCAACCTGGGAGCACAGGGAAGTTAAGTAACTTGCTCAGGGTCACACAGTATGCAGGTGGAAGCTGTTGGATTCAAACCCAAGTCTGGTCTGCTGGATGTCACCAGATTTGCAGCTCAGAGCCTTAAAACCACTGCGCTATACTGCCTCCCTGTGTCTTATCAACACTACGCCCATCCATCCTCTTATCCTTCCTTTCCCAACCTCGGATAGGAGCTCACTACCCCTGGGTTGCGACATCCCTCCATGCCCCGTACTTTATAGCATTCAATCCCAGAGCTCACACATACTCCTTTTCTTCATCCACCTTCTCTACTTCCCATTTTACTAACTCCTCTCTGTGCACCCTGCCTTCCTAGCCTTTTTCCCCCTACCTCCCTCCCTTCCCCTCCTCCTTCGCCTCTACCTGGTGTATATATTTTTTTTCTTCCATTACTTTCTCCTGCAACCTTAGATAACCTGCTTTATCTTCCTATAGACACTTCTTTGTATGTAAATACCCTGTAATCTGTACAATATCTGTATAATTCTATGTACATATGAACTTCTTTTTGTTCCTCTCTGTAAACAGTACTATCTGTATTGCCTTGTAAATACCTGTGTTGCCCTGTATATACACTTGTGCATGCTCCACCCAGGTCCATCTTGCAAATGAGCTTCTGCTCAATGATGAACGCCTGGTTAAATAAAGGACTGATTGATTGATATGTTTGTATTTTTCTTACATATTGAAGAATCTGACATTTGCAAGTTCCAACACATACTATCGACTTAATGTGGGTGGTGAGCACTAGAGAGACACCTTTGTTAATAGTTCAACTGTGCCGTGCACACTGCTAGACTCCTGCAGGCAACTGGCCCCTGCTGGCTCTCTGGTGGGCATTACCAAGCTAGGGACATCAATTTGTGCATTACTGGGGCAAATTAAATTTCCCCAAAAGTACAGGAAAATAATACATTGGATAATCAGAAACTGACAAGCAGAGCTAACTTTTCTGTAGGCCACCCCCACCCCCACCTACAAATTAACACATTATCTGGATCATTCTCAGTAACTAAGTTATTTATTTATTGAACATTTTTTCGTAGCTGGGAAAGGCACACTGAACTGAGGCTCATTTCCAGGTACAACCTGGGGGTAGGAGGGAGACAAATACAAGAAATGTTCCAAGCTCATAAGTTACAGACATTATGAGCATAATATGTAAACAAATACATAGATTCAGCAGAGACAAAAGCAAGCAATGAAACCAATTGCAGTAATAGTGCCCAGTGGAACATGGGAGGCAAGGAATGCATGAAGGTGAGTGGTGGAGGGCCAGATGTGAAGGAGAAATCAGAAAGAAGGAGATAGAGGGAGAGGAAGGGACATGTTGGAAATATCTGGGGGGAGATGAGGAAGGCATATAAAAACAAGAGGGCTGGGTAGAAAGTTTGAGTTGCTTATGTAAAGCCAGTGCAGTCCTCTAGTCCTGGAACTGTAGTTATTCTTTTACAACATTGTGCTTCCATGGAAGTGCAGAAGTCGCAGTGTCCTAAGTCACCTGTTTATGACCACTGTTAAAAGTATGGCTTCATTTTATGGAATGCCATTACAGTTGTCTGTCTCTCTCCCAGCTGTTAAGGATTATATCCAATGTCACAAATGTCTTGGGGCAAAAATGCTATCAATGTGGTGCCTTGTAAGTACTCACAAAGGTACCACCAATCTGCCAAAAACAGACCTAGTGCACAAACAACATGTACAGTATTTGTGCTATGACATTTCGAACACCTTTGTGGTGTCTGAAGGGGTTATGCTCTGATGCTGCACCAAGGGATTTTTTGTTACCTTGAAGGGGACAATAAAAGTCTACACCTATTTTTACCGTGAGATGCAGACAGTTTTTCTTTTGGTGCTTGCCTGTAACAATTGCTCTTTGCTTCTATTGCAGGCTCCAAATTTTGCATATGTCTGCAGATCCACTGACTTGACAGCATCATTGTTTACTTTCACATCCATAGAGGGACAGTGCTCCCTCACTATAACAAACAGAATGGGAGCCATAAAAAGTTAGTTATAGCTTCCTGTGTGTTACATTGAGGGACACCCTGTACTGACTCCATCTGTCACTAACACAGAAAAGTATACAACTTTATAATGAAAGCATGTTATCAGGACATACAAAGTATGACTATATCAAGAGGGTCTTAGCACTGGCCTGGTGGCACTGAGGTTTGAGATGGTGAGCACCACACCTCGCGCCATGCCAGCAACCTGGGTTCAGATATGGACTCATGTTTCCAGGGGTTGGCAGGAGAGGGAGAGGATGAAACATCTGTAGACAGCTCACTTCTCCTAGGGGGGGAGGGCTATGGGGTTGTCCAGCATCCTGGTGTCCCCCAATGAAGATTGAGGGTATTACAGGATGTCCAACTAATGTGAGAGGCAAGTACGGCAGATCCCAGCAGGGTTGCCATGCACCATGGCATCATTGCACATCGCATTTGAGGGAGGGAGGAAGCACTCATGGGGACAAAAGTGGAAACACCCTCTGCAGACTTGTGGGGATGATGAGGGTTCCAGTGGCAAGGCCCGCATCCCAAGGCCAGCTCAGCACATCATAGATCTCCCCAGGCACCAACTCAATCTCCAGGTAGGGCCTTGAGTCTGCAAGGTCACCATGGGTGGGTGGGCCTTCCCCCAGGGATAACATGGTTGCCAGGGGACTGACCTGGCTGGACTCAGGTTGGGAGAATACCAGCAGTGAGGGTTCAGGCAGGGAGTGAGAGGCATTAGCAGAGTGAGCTCCTCAGAAGGATGCTCAGGACCACAGAGTGAGAAATAGAATAAAAAAAAAAGAGAGGGCCATAGCAAATGGGTTGGAATTTATATTTTACTTTTAATATACTTCTACTGTGCTGAACACTATGCTCACTGTTACTGCAGCCCACATAACCATTACCGGAGATATCACTTCAAGCTGGAACAGTAGACTGTGAGAAAAGGATCTTACTTCCTGGCTCTCGACAGTATGTACCCAGTACTTCCCCCACTTATATTTTTCCCAAAGTTTGTTTTTTTGCCCAAAAGTTTGTTTCTTAAAAGGTCAGTTTATTGGATCGGCCCAACGGTGCAGTGGCAAGGCATCCACTTGCAGTGCGACATCGCAGGTTCAGTGATGGACTCGGGAGTGGAAGGCCAGCCGGGGGAGAAGGATCGAGCATCCTGGAGACTGCTCTTCTTCTCCTTCTCCGGGGGAGGGAAGAAAGAGTGCCTGGTGCTTTACAGGCCCCTGGTGGAGGCTGGGGGTACCACTGTGGCTGGCACCATTACCTGGTGGGGTGGGGAAGACACTGGACATCACTGCATGTCCCCACCTCCAGCGATCCAGCATTCACGAAAAAGCTGGCCCCCGGGCATGTTGTCTTGCTCTGCTGCTGGCTCCACTGCCACCTATGTCCACCGGGAGGGGGTCCTCCTCCCGTGGTCCCAACCCGGGAGTAAGCCAGGGCTTGCCAACAGTGTCTATTGGTAGGGTGCCCGTCCAGCGGCCCCACCCAGGGGGGTAATCCTGAGCATGTAGGGCAGCAGGCAGAGCACAGCTGACCTCTGAATTGAGGATTGGGGTGACCGGACAAAAAAAGGTTAGTTTATCTGTAAAAGTACATCACCATCAGTACATTGCTATTCACTGCTGCAGCTTGCAGTCATGGAGACACCACTGATACCACCAGTAATGCTGACTGTATTCCATAGTGACTTCTGGATCTCCCTTGACAGTATGCAAGCACTCCTAAAATAGGCCCCCACTGTTTCATTGAACCCTTCAACTGCTAAGGCATTTACAGCATAATGACAGGCTGTACTGTGAGTCGGACTCTTACTTCTGGGTTCTTGGTTTAGAAAATGGTTAACTGTGACCCAATGGTGTGAAATAATGAACGGTAATACTGTGAAATAGTGACCTTTATTTAGAACTTGCTCAGCAAAGACTAGTTTTGTACTACAGTAAACAGTATTATGTCCTGGGTAGTTATTGTGTGCCCCACTGTACTGAAACCTCAGTTATAGAGAATGGAACTCCTTGCTCCCAACTCTCCTTACATTTGATTAGAACCAGCAAGGGAGCGCTGTATAATTATATACCCTGGACATAATAATGTTTACTTTATTACATAACTTTAATGTTTACAGAGCAGTTCTAAACACAGGGCACTATTTCATTTTTAGACTCATATTATTTCAGGTCTCTTGGGTCACAATCAGCCATTTTCTAAATTGAGAACCCACAAGTGAGACAGTCTGCTATGTCAGTGGTATCAATGGTGTCTCCATGAGTGCAAGTGATTAAAGTTACCTCTTGTGTCAAGTTGTTTATTCTTGATAAACTTTGTTTTTTGCAGCTCTGACCTCAGATTTGTACTTATTATACAGGGCTCTATATTCCTGTAGAAGGTTAGGAAGATTGGATTTCCTGCATGTTGACCCTGCATTGTTTCTTTTCCACATTAACTTAAGTAGGTCAGGTGTTACCCATTCATTAGTGTGACCTTTCACCTTGAATTTTTTGAGGGGGAGTAGGGAGTCAAAGATGAATATGAAGGTCCTGCTAAAGGATTCCAGGGCAATGTTGATGTCTATGATGTGCTTGATACAGGACCAATCTGTGGCAAGGATGGCTTTTGAGAAGTCGCCGAGGTTGAGTTTCTTAAGTAGTCTGTACTAAATGTACCTGGGCTCCACCTTTAGGCCTTCAGCTGACCAATTACAGTAGATGCTCCTACATCCTGCTCCTACATCCTGTTCAATGTCCCTAATATAAGAAGATGTTATGGCACCACATTCATAAGTTACACCCTCCCAACTTTGTGGAATAACCTTCAAAAATCACTAAAGCTCATACAAACAATGGGGCTTTCCATCTTTAAATCCCTTCTAAATCGACATCTGAAAGAAACATGTAACTGCTATTACTGATGCAAACCATGGCTGCATCTGTAACCACCTCGGACCTGTCTTATCACACTCTGCACTTAAAACCCTTTCCTACCATTATCACACAATCCCTCCTTCCCCTCATATCCCATCACTGTTGCCATGATCTCCTACTCTCTCCTTCCACCAGCCTAGAATTGTCACTCTTCATTTATTTTCACCACATTGACACATCTTACTTCCCTCCTCCTTCCCCCCACTCCCTTTGACTACTTGCTGCCCCTTCATCCCCTCTCCCTCCCCTTCATCTCTGGCCCCTCTGCCCCTTTCAACTCCCCTTCCCTCTTCTCTTCCCCATGTCTCCTATCCAGCATGGCCACCCTGTATTATTTCCTCTGTCCCATTTCCATCCATTATCACACTCACCTGTAAATCCCTTCAACCCCCTCTACCTCAACAGCACTTGTGTTCCCCGGTTTCTCCTGCCTTGTCGCAGAGTTGTTTACATAGTGTTTTATGTCATGATACTCTCTGTGATACCATTCTTGTGAAATTGTAACCCATGCATCCTCTCTAACCGTAATGTATTTCCATTGTTATTCCTTGTATGGATTGTACAGTTGTTGTTCGAAAAATGTATGCCTATATATGTTACCTTGTCACTGTATTTTGATATTGTAAATTGTGTTCTACCAGGATTGCCTCATTAATGAGCTTGCTCAACGGTGTTTATCCTGATTAAATGTGGTTTGGGGAGTGTGGGTGAACCTTAAAGAATTTGTATTAGTAGAGGGTGGGGGGGTAATGCACTTGGTTCAGTGAGTGCATGGTTAGTATGTAACAGGGAATGACTTTTAGTGGCATAATTTTAATTTTTGGGGTTGTTTTTGGAAAAGTGATAGAGGTAGTTTGTTTCCTGGGTTTGTTTTTGCACAGTAAAATCTTGTGCAATTCTAGAAATCCAGTGGACACAAGACGGGTCAGGCAAGATGTGTTGCAGCCACAGCCCTGGTAGAATTACTTACACTGCCACTTGGCTTCATGACCTTTGCCCCTTTGCCGACCTACCGCATCCTGCCACCACAGTGAGTCACCGTAGGGAGGTTGGAATTACTAAGAGGCAAGGGATCAACATGGAGCAGAAGGCAGTAGATGAGGGGGGCGATGAGCTGCATTGAGGTTGCCCTTTCCAGAAGATGCCCTGGGTGTAAATGGAGCCGAGGGACAGGCCAGATGCATTTGGGCTCTGTACTCAGTGTTCCCACCAGACCGAGTCGGAAGGCAGGTAGAGATCCGACCGCGTTGTCTCATCCTCTTTGGGTGGTGCTTTGCAATGTCAGGTTGCGGACTTGATTTCCACTGTTGGCCAGGCTTGCATAATGGAGATCTGGCTTGGTGACGATGCCGGCCCAGTTCTTGTGGCTGCTGTGCCACCTGGGAACTCTGTAGTGCACTGCCCGAGGAAGGATCACAGAGGAGGGGGTGTGGCCATTGTGTTTTGAGCCAGCCTGTGCTTCACAGTGCTCCCAGTTGGTGAAACCCGATCTTTTGAGTGCATTGCTGTGCATGGGGGCACAGGTACAGGTTGCAGGATTCTCCTCATTTACCTCCATCCTGGGGAAGGGGGGAGATTTCCTGCAAGAGGTGGTGAACTTCATTGTAGATCAGTTGCTGGAGTCTCCCAGGTGTTTAATCCTGGGGGATTTCAATGCCTGTATCAATGATGAATCCTCATATTTCTGTTTTGACCTTCTCCATTGGATGCATTCATTGGGCCTGTCACAAGCAGTTGCTTCTGTGACCCACCAGCATGGCCACACTCTCAATCTGGCGTTCCAGCTTGGTATTAATGTTGATGATCTCAAGATTGATCAGGTCATCTGGTCTGATCACTGTACCATGGAGTTCATATTTGGGCCCCCCCCAAGGATTCCACCCCCCATGGAGATGTTCAGCTTTTGCCCTTTAAAAGGCATGCACCCTGATGGACTGTTGGCACTAGTGGGCTTATCTCAGGTTGACACAGCTTGTGCGTTGGGTTCCGGAGAGGTGGTGGCCACATATAATAGGGTGATCTCTGAAGCTCTGGATGCTCTTACACCAATTCATAAATAACCCAGATATTCTCACTTGAGGTCCCCCTCATTTGATGAGGACCTCAAGGTGATGAATATCAAGGGTTGGAGGTTGGAGCGTTGCTGGAAGATGTCCCGGCTGGAGGCTGATAGGCTGGCCATACGGGCTCACTATATGGAGTACACAGGGGCAATTTCCCGTAAGAAGGCAGAATTCCAATCCAGAGAAATTGCTGCAGTGAAAAACAGACCATCTCAGCTATTTCAGACTGTAGACTGGCTTCTTCATCCTGCCTGTTTGCAGCCTAGAAAAGCATTGTCATCCACCTTGTGTGAGGAGTTTGCTCCGTTTTTCTCCAACAGAGTGTTGGCCATCTGGTTGAGGATCCTGACAGGGAGACAGCTGCCTTGCAGTTGTTGGCCTGGGGGTCTCGGAGGCTCTCTGCCTGTCTGGGATGACTTTAGGCCAGTGGAGGTGTCTGAAGTGACTAAGGTGATCTTAGAGCTGAAGCCCATCTTTTGTGAACTGGACCCAGCCTTGATGTGCTTCTTAATGGGATGTGTCAAGGCTGTTGGCCTGGTGTTTGCCAGGATTGCCAGGTACTTGATGATGGAGGGGGTCCTCCCTGAGGCTTTGAAAGAAATGCTGGTGAGGCCCCTCCTTTATAAACCTTCCCTCAACCCTGACATTCTGGCAAATTACTGTCCTATCTCCAACCTACCCTTTTTGGGTGAGCTTGTTGAGAAGTTAATGGCACTTCAGCTCGGGGATCGCCTGGTGTCACTGGACATCTATGAGCCATTTCAGTCAGGTTTTCAGGCTAGACATAGCACAGAAACAGCTCTAGTGAGGGTGCATAATGATCTGCTCAGGGCTAGAGATAGCAGAGACAAGTCAGTTGTTGTTCTCCTTGATCTCACCTCAGCGTTTGACACTGTGGGCCACGTTGTGCTTCATGATCAGCTCTGTGAGTTGTATGGACTCACCGGTACTGTCATCAGTTGGTTTGAGTCCTATCTCACAAACAGGGTGCAGCTGGTAGTGATGGGGAATTTCCTCTCCTCCCCAATGCCATTGTTTTGTGCAGTACCACAGGGCTCAATCTTGTTGTCTATGCTGTTCACAGTGTACATGCTGCCCCTGGTTGAGATCATTTGACAGTACAGCATGGAGTTTCACTGTTATGTAGATGATACCCAGCTGTACTTGTCTTTTGCCCCCAGAGCATCAGGAGCTGTTGATGTGCTTCATAACTGTCTGGATAAAATCAATGACTGGATGGCTTCCAGCTGGCTGAGACTTCACCCAGCCAAGACAGAGGTACTAGTGATTGAGCCTGGTCACAGACATGATGGGTTGCCACCTGGGGCTGATTCAGGGCTTTTCCTGGGTTCTGCTCCATTGGTGGGTACCCTGAGGGTATGAAATCTGGATGTGATCCTTGATGACAGAATGACTTTTGAAGATCAGGTGTCCTCTGTTGTCAGTAGTGGTTTTTACCATGTGCTGAACATTGCTTGGATTAAGCCCCTTGTTCCGTCAGAGGACCTGCTGACACTAATGCACACCTTTGTGACCTCCAGACTTGATTACTGCAACTCTGTACTTCATGGTCATGGGAGGGACACTCCGCAGACTTCAGTTAGTGTAGAACATGGTGATCTGGTTACTGATGGGCCTTTCGAGGTCCAGTCATGTGACTTCAGTCCTGCGAACTCTGCACTGGCTGCTGGTCAAGTGAAGGGTCCTTTTCAAGGTGGGTCTTCTCACCTTTAAGGCCCCATATGGACTGGGTCTTGGCTACTGTTGGAGCTCCTGACACCTGTGTCCTCTGCTCGCTCCCTCCGCTCCTCTTCGAGGGGCCTCCTGGATGTTCCTAGGGTTCAGCTCAAGACTTCAGGAGAGCATGCATTCAGTGTCTCTCGGTCAACCCTGTGGAATTCATTACCACCTTTCATCTGGGAGACCTCCTCAGTCAAGGCGGTTAAGCGTAGGCTAAAGGCTCACCTTTTTGTCATGGCCTTTCCAGATCTCCGAGTTCATTCTGTGCTAGTCCTTTGCTGTGATAGGCTGATAGCCTTTTTAATCTGTTTTAGTTTTAATTTTTTATATTAGTATTTAGGTACTGTTGTCATTTTATGTTTTGTGCTATGTTTTACTATGTTCTATTTTGTAAAAAGAGATTCCAGCTGTATTGGTCCTTGCAAAACAGGAGAAGATGGAAGGTTCGATACCTTTTATTGAACCAATAAGTGTCTTGTACAAAGATGAAATTATACACAAGCTTTCGGGCCACATAGGTCCCTTCTTCTGAAGGTTTGGGTGCCACAGACACACCAGAATGGTGGGTGGGAAGTGCTGTGGGCGGCAGTGTGTGGGTGGGGTAAGATAGTGTCGCTCACAAATCCAAATCCAGACCTCAGTTTTTTTGTAGCCTGTAGTGCTTCCATAACTGAAATGCCACAGGAGAGGTGGAGGAAGCAGACTTTGTTTTTTGTTGGAGAAATATTTACCACAATAAGCTACATTTATTTCTACTACTCCACAGTTTCACCAAGTACAAACTAAAGGATGAGGGCACTTTTGTTGAATAACTAATAGCTGACTCATTTTCTTTGCTTAGATTCTTTTTCAAGTTCTTTCTTTAAGTCATTTATAAGTGCCACAAGGGGCTGAGGGAGAGAGCAGACTTTGCTTTTCTCATAGCCTGCAAAGGGTTCCCATAACTTATTTATTTATCAGCTTTTTGTAACTGGGTAAGTACACTAGGCAAAACATCCTTCCTATTTTCAGGTACAACCCGGGAGAGTACAAATCCAGCAGTTGCAAACAAATAAGTTACATAGTGATGGAGAACAGTTTGCACAATTACAAATGGCAGCTAAGCCACAGAGTATAATCCACCACAGGGATCACAGCAACAGTAATGAGTTATTCCAGAATATAATTATTACAAAAAAGCAAGGTAGCCAAGTCATCAGGCCTAGCTATGGGAGAAGTATACAGGAGGCAAGCTTACGATATAATACAAAATATAAGGTAGCCAAGTTCAAACTTAGCTGTGGTAGAAAAGACTGTTAGAGACAGTTTAACACATGGCAGATGCAGAAAGTGGGCAGGGCCATAAGCTGCTGGACAAAAACAGAGAGACAGAGCAGAAGTTAAGTGCAGTCACAGTTACCAAGGGTAATGAGGTGAGAAAAAGTGCATTCTTAAATGTAAGGTAAGATGAGGAGTTCTTGACATGGATGGGGAGAGAATTCCAAAACCTAGAAGCAAAGTAGGAGAAGGATTGCTCCCCCATTTTAGTGGAACAATGCTAAACAGAGAGCAAGGGGGAGGTGGAGGACCTAAGGAACCGAGAGTGGGAGACCTGTCGGAACAAAGGCTTATGATATCACTTTTATAATTATGCACTTGGATTTACCTCGGGCCTTACCCAAAAATTATTTCATAAATTACCAAAAATAATAAATATTCACATGTGATATTATCCTATGCTCTCCAGATTCAAGTATAATGGTAAATGACACCGCTTACCACACTTATAATTATATGAAAAATCAATATTTTATTTACACATATTTACAAGTCCTAAATATTCATAATTAGCATAAATATTAAGCCTAATCTTGTAAACATCAACATAATTGCTTCAGAAAATCCAGCAACTAATAAACAAATTCTAGCAAATAAACAATGTAAAGAAATAAACAATACTTAGCATACTAAATGATAACAGTTATAATACTTTTATCATACTTAATATTTAACATAACCTTTATGCCTAAGAACATATACTTATCAGATTAGTATCTGAGATTATTTCTGTATAAAACATGTTTAAAACTTCATTGCAGGTAAAATGCATTTTCTATGAGAACTGGCAATAACTCATTACATCAGTGATTTGTACTACTTTTGTAAAACTTAGTTTAACTTTTCAAATCATGCAAACACATTTTCAAATTTAAAGCTTTTCAGCTATATACCCAGATTATGTAGTTAAAAGTAGATTTCCTCTTACTTTCCCAGATAAGCCAATTTAAATTACCCAGCCTATTAATTAAAATTAGTGAAAGTAATTAAAAAGGAATTCTTATATTTCTGATTGTAGAAGTGAGTCTTCTCTTCTTCACTTAGAACTCTGGCTTTTGATGACAAGGTTTCTTTGTCAGCTAACGTTGACCCTGGAACTTCTTTTAGCATGGATACACTCTGCAAGTTAAACCTTTGCTGAACATCACTTTACCAAAAGTCAGTTCTTAGAGTTGTAGAACACAGCTTCAATCTACACAGTCCCATAGCAATACTGGATTCAAAGAATATTCTTGTAAATAGCAAGCTGTTTTAATAACTGAAGCTTTATTGACCCTTTCATGTTGTGCATCTGCTTTTAAAACCTTGGGACAAGAGACCTCTTTTTGCTCAACACGCTGTGTAGCTTGTGTGAATCTTAAAAGTAAGTCTGTCTGGTTTTCAGCAGGCAACATTATTTGTCAAAATGCTTAGCAAATAACACAAATCTTGCTTCTTTCACAATAAAAAGGTCCTTATACTTTCTTGCCTCTGGATATCTTCAGCAGCACTGGGCTCTGGCTCTTCCTTGGCTAACCCCAGCATTTCAAACAGGCGTGGCCCAAAGTTCTTTGGCCTAGCATCAGTATAAAGCCATAAAATTCTTAGTTAACTGAACATAGGTCTTCCTACATCGATGGTTAGCTCAGATCTGGGCAGTGGCCAGCAGAGTTTACTAAAATGAAATCTGCTCTGGTGATGTCATCAGTTTTGGATTGGTTTGGATCACTAAAAGGGTAGGGCATCTTATAAGATAAATGATGACATGTAGACATGCCTCTTTAGGACAGTCCCTTCTCTTCAAACCTATTTTTGGGTCAAATTTATTTTTTGTTTAATTAAGAGTCTAATTTAACGTAATTTGAAAATTAAACTTGACTATTCAAGTGTTTTAGATTAAGCCAAACATTCTTGAAAAAGTCTGATATCAGTAGTATGGATACTTTTTAAACTACACTATTAAAGTAATAACTTCATAATTTCAATAAAACTTCTCAAAACAAAATAATAGTTTTACTCATGACAGTCTATACTACAGAATGATATAAGATTTGTAAGAAAAATCAATTTCTAAAGTCCTTAAAACATTAGTTTTTGTAAGACATACAAGATTCTTTTGTTCTTGTCTTAAAGACATCAATCACTGTCAGAAAAGTGAATTTACTATAAGCTTTTAGACAGTATTTTTCTCAATAGCAACAAACTACAGACGTAATATTCATCTTGTTAGACTTTCTAATATGTGAGCTATCACAGGATACTAGATTTGTCTAGTTTTCTAATAAGAAAATGATATTAAATAAATTATATCATAACTTTTGAATTCTTCATTCTGCAACTATAAAACTTAGTAAGCTTATTTATCACACTAATGTCCTATAACTGGCTAATTTTCATAGCGGCAGTACATTACATCTTTAAACTGTGAATAAAACTTCTTATTCCTATACAGGGTAATGACTTTCAAAGTTTAAGACATATTTTGTTCCCTTATTGCTGCAACCAGACACATGATCTCTTATCTTGATCGTAGCCATGGATACCTAGCTTTAGCTAAGACTTTTCCTATAAATTTACCTATAAATCTGTCATGCAAGGCTTGGACATCACAGAGATGGTTCTGGAATGTGGCAGGCCCCCTTAGAACAACACTGCACTACATGCTTAGCTTGGAAAGTGTTCACGTATATCATGGCTTAAAAACAAAATGGAGTTTCATCTCTATTCCCTTAGACGTAACCACCTTGTTTTAAGGTTTACTTAACTAATACTTTTTCTTTTCTCTTAGGAATTTATGCAAACAATAATATGAACCAGAAATCTGTCCCATATAAAAATGAGATAAAATAATTAAAAATCTATTCTTGAAGATAAAAATAAGATAATTTTTCCATCAAGGGTTTTGTCCCTACATACCTGGGTAAGCATGTCCCCCAGAGAGGAGGGATGAGGGGATCTGATTAAGGCAGCAATAAAACATCCTAGAGATTGTGAATGAAGGGCATCAGGAGACAGCCAGTTTAAGGCAGAATAGAGTAGACAGTGATGGGTTAGGCGAGGAGACAAAAGGGCAAATCTACAGATATTGTTGTGTGATGTATCCCATTTGCGCAGAACCCCCACATTGGCATGAGAGAGTATAGGAAGGGCATAAAGTGCTTATGGGAGGGGGAGAGAGAGAGAGAGAGAGAGAGAGAGAGAGAAAGAGAGAGAGAGAGGGAGAAAGAGAGAGAGAGATGGAGGAAGTGGACTTTGTTTTTGTAGCCATAAAGACTAGCCAAATTAGAATGATTTCTACCTGAGCCCTACGGCAGCAATATAGTGCTGGCGGAGGGGATGGGAGAGACAAAGAAACAGCACTGTGGTCAATGGAGAGGACCGAATATGCTTCAGGTCAAATCATGGAAGAAGACAATCTAGATATCTGGTCATGTGCTTTTAGAGCCCCCTTTTAACTGTGTGATAGTTAAATGTCAGCATAGCACTGCTATGCAATCATAAAAAAGACAACGGGAGGCATTTGCTCCACAACCCACAACACAGTGGAATGAAAAGTCACTTACTGGTCATTTTTTTTATTCACTCAAATACTAGTCATAAGACTTAAAAGGCACAGAACTGTATCAAAGTTTTGTGGCTTCTTAAATCGACTAAATCTACAGGCTATGCCCTTTTTGACTAGTGGTCTTCCTCAGTATTTCACTTCTTCATAAACTTCATTTTCTGTCTTTCAAGTCTTCAGTTTCCTTAGGATAAATCCTTCTGTACATAGACCCTTTATTCTTCCTGACCCCAATTTCTCACCTCCTGGCATTCTGTATATTTTGTGGGGCCTCAGAAAAATTGAAGAAGTAGTCAGTTTATGACCCACAGAAGTCTGAGTGAATAAATACTTAACAGAATCACTGGTATGTAAATATTCACTGTACTGTGTTGTGGATAATAAAGCCTCCAATTACTTTATTGCCTCATCTTCCTGTAAAACATCTCCTGCTTTGGCTATATAATCCACATTAATTTTTCTAAAACTGGATGAAACATAAAAGCATAGGTTCTGTTGGCAGCTAAAGGTCTTGAGGCTCATCCAGTCTACTCCAGAAATGCCTATTAGTGGGAAAGTCCTCATTGCCCCCATGTATGGGGCACTGTTGAATACACAAATGCTGCTATCTCTCTCTCTCTCTCTCTCTGCAGCTTCTATAATGCTAACAGTCCTTAACTGATGTCTTTATGCACAAGACTAAGATTCAAAGTTTTTTTTTTCTGTAAATATGGTAATTCTGCAAACTCATGGTTACTATATTATATATGATAATAGAGAAATATTGTAAAAAAACTGCCTGTTTTCCTATGGTCATACCAAAAAGCACAAGTGATCATAATGAAATGTTTGCAGGCTGTAATACCTTAATTATGCTGAATATAAAGGTGGTTTATAGTATATGGGCCAGCTGTAATGAGTTACAAATAATAAAATCTGTGTTGCTTATAAATATTATCTGTGGCCCTATTTTGTGACATAAATTTTGTCTTCAAGTAGATGTAACCTGTTTCTGCAATTTGTACTACTATTATGTCAACTAACTGAATTTAAAATATTCTAGGTTTGATATGGTTATGTACCAGGATATACTGGCCATGGTCTTTTCCATTGAGGAGATTAACCGTAACCAAGTTTTGCTGCCTAATCAAACACTTGGCTTTAAAATCTATGACTCCTGCTACACAGAGGCTGAGTCAATTGCAAATACATTCAGGCTGATATCTGGAGTGAAGAATCCTATTGCCAATTATCAGTGCCAGTTACATTCAAAACTGGCTAGCATCATTGGAGATCGGCTATCTGCATTATCCCTTCCAGTTGCCAGAATATTGGGGATCTACAAGTTTCCTCTGGTATGAGAATGGTTATATCTTATAGGATGCACATACTGTAGATGGAAAAGGACATATATTTGTGTGTTGTGTTGTGTCACCCACAACTTAGCTTGCCTCAGTCTGTAGCTGTGGCTCAGAACTGCTGTTCCCTGCTCATTCTTTTGCTACAGCTTCCCTCACTGCTGAGGTAGTGGTTGCTTCCAGCTACACTGCCCCCCTCTGTGTCCTCAGGAGCTGGTTTCTTATCTGCACTATGGATAGTAACGCACACAGTTTTTGCCTTACTGACAAGTAGTAGTAGTAATAATGGTAGTAGTATTATTAGTTTATTCTCAGCAGTCAAGAAAATGATGATCTGGTTGAGATTTACAATGGGGTCCTTAATACATACAACACACAGTACACACAGAGTTATATTATCCATACAAATACATTGAAAAGAAACATCAGCATATGTTATCAATAACAATAAATCCAGAATATAATAGAATGTGTATACCTAAAATACTCATGTTAGTCCTTTTCATAGTTAGTACAGCAGATTTTGGGAAGGATAGGAACTTTTAACCCTTGCAGGGGAACAGACTGATATATCAGTTCAGAACTCCAATACGTTCTAATTCTGTCAACAGTCTAATGGTTAAATAACAGGATTTTATCTGGTTCAAAGATATACTGTATTTCCATTAGCTACCTTTAAAGAATGTGGTAGACTATTCCAAACCCTAGGACCTGAGCTGACTATGCTCAAATTACCTTTAGCCATTTTGAGTACTGGAATTTGAAGTTCAATATTTTTATCAAGTGAGAAGCATGTAGATTTCTACATTCATTCAAGCTTAGCCAGCCCAGTGAATCATACAACAGACAATGGTGTGTTTGCTGTGGCACATCCAATATGAAATGTGCAATCCTGTTACACATTACATCTAGTTTCCCCAGTTCCCTCCCAGTTGCCCCCCATATATTATGTCCCTGCAATCAAACAGTGATATAATCATTGTATTCACAATGTGCTTTCTTGCATCCACAGGGATGCATTTTCTAATTCTATACAATGCTCCTAGTCTTACATTCATTTTTTTGACTAAATTATCTATATGGGCATCCCACTTACACTGGAAGTACAACCAGACTCCTAGGTACAGTATTTTGCAGGAATCTACTTACTTCGGAGTGCAGCCAGTTAAAGGTGAAATTTGTAGCAGCTGATTTTGAGTTAGTATGTTTATTACCAAAACTTATCACCTGCAATGTTTTGTCATTTAGTATTAATCCATGAACCAAAAAATATTCATGTATGCTGTTGAAATCTCTTTTTAAGCTGCCTTGTATATCTGATACTGTTTTGTCCTGTATATTTATATAATGTCATCTGCATACTTATGGTGCTGGGCCTCCTTTACAAGGGACCAATTCCCTCTGTATGTATATTAAATAACATGTATTCCAGAACCGACCCCAGGGGAACACCAGATCTGATACACTCAAAGTATGACCTGTGATTCCCCAGGCTAACCAGCTAAGTTCTCCCCTGGTCCCAAGTATTCCCCACACCAGTGTTGGGCCACCTGGTCAAGGCCACACCTCTACAGCTTGCCCAGTAGACTCCATGGTCCAAGGTCTCAAAGTCTTTGGATAAATCATAGATAATGATAAAGTCATTATCCATAATTATATCCACAGGCAGGTCTGGTACAACACAAACCTCCAATATGCCTAGGCCACTTTTCCAATTTAGAAAGATCTGGGCCACTGGTACTGAGACTGCAGGGCCGATCACTCCTCTAATCCTAGAAAACTGGCATGGCAAGATCTGATCCTCAGGAATCAGTTCCTGTTTTACCATTGAAATGGAGGTCCCAGTGTCCCTCAATCTCTTACTTGGTAAATGTAGCTTGCCTCTTTAGAAAGAGATCACAGACATGCCAAATTACCCCCTGGTTATCTGTGCCTGAAATGACCTAGTCACAGAAAACATGAATTATATAAAAATATCATTTAATACTCCATGATATTTACATATGTCACTGGATAATGCACCTTATAGACCATTGGGAATATAGTATTTTTATAGAGATAAAATCAAACACTTCTGGAAAAGAAAGAACTCAGAATAACATGACTCAAAATACCAGGTGGAAGACTAGGTTTGCTGGCCAAGGCACTTAGCTTCACCTGAGCTCTTTCCTTCTAGGTTGCTTGAAAGGACAGAGCAAAGAACAATACCAGAGCAAGGGAAAGGATTAAGGCTTCTTCTGGCCAGGCAAATTTACTGTGTGTTATTTTTATTTTGTACTCACAGGGGATTGCTACTGTTTGTTGCTAACATTTCATTGCTTTATTTTTCTCTGATTCAAATTTCTGTTGCTGGGTATACCTACTGCTGCATTATTACAGGGTGTGCCTACAAGTGTGTGCTAACAGATTATTGCTGCAATCTTCTGATTCAAATTGTCTTTTACAAGATATATCTTCTGTTACTGCTTTTTTTTTTCTTTGTAGCAAAGTGTTTCTTACAGGGTATATCTTCTATGAAATTATTACAGGTGGTGCTTACATTTTTTAGACTTTTATCATTAGGCTAAACAAAATTACTGTTTGCCACTATTTTTATTTTTTTACTGAAAGTTTTTTTGTCTCAGAGGTGTTGCAGTCTCCTTCTCACATTGAAGGAGCTAATTGCTTTCCTCCCATAGCTCATCCAGTGGATTAGTGGTGTATCTGGGAGGTGGAGATGACAGACTTTCAGTAACTTTCAACAGAAAGAAGGGTTAAAAGGTCAGTCTAGTTGATATCTTGGAGGTGGAAGACTAGGTTTGCTGGTCAAGGCACTTAGCTTCACCTGAGCTCTTTTCTTCTAGGTTGCTTGAAAAGACAGAGCAAAGTACCTTACCAGAGCAAGGGAAATGATTAATGCTTCTTTTGGCTAGGCAGATTTGGCGTGTGATATTTTTTATTTTGTACTCACAGGGATTATTACTGTTTGTTGCTAACATTTTATTGCTTTATTTTTCTCTGATTCAAATTTTTGTTGCTGGGTATACCTTCTGCTGCATTATTACAGGGTGTGCCTATAGGTGTGTGCCAACAGATTACTGCTGTAATCTTCCGATTCAAATTGTATATTGGAAGGTGTATCTTCTGTTACTGCTTTATTTTGCTCTGTAGCAAAGTGTTTCTTACAGGGTATATCTTCTGTGAAATTATTACAGGTGGTGCTTTACAGGTTTTACAGTTTTATGTATCATTAGGATAAGCTTTTAGGACTACTGCATTTGTTGCTGACTGATTGTTTCTGTTCTTACCTCCTTGTTTCTTTCATCCATGGTTCTTCTTTTTCGGCAGGGGAAGGGCCCAGTCACCCACCTCCATCCCCAACCACCCCACTCTTCACTCCTTTTATAAGGTAGCACAGTCATGATATTTCCTGTGGCAAAGCAGGAAGGGGTGGATCAGTCTGGGTATCCACATGGCGACCTCATTTACAGGGGCACTAGTAATTTAACTTGTTATAAAAAATTATACAAAAACAAACAAACAAAACACAAAATCAAACTTTTGCTTTCATTTTCTTCCTTCTAATTACTCTGACCAGGTTATAAACTGAGCAACTTATCTGGAATTAATATCAATGACTGCAGGTATGGTGGACCACTTTTCAGAAGGGCAGTTTTACAGGATTTAGGACACTGACCTACATGCTGGCCCATTGAAGATCAAAGGGCTCAGCTCCAGGCAGCATGGACAGAGATTTTGCTCCTCAAATTGCATATTCAAGAGGAAATATATTATAAGAACTGCCCACCATTTCCCCAACATCCAACAGAAGCACCTTGACCACAGAGGGTAGTTGGTCTGGGAGGTTGGCAGGTGGTTAGGAGGGGCAAATCAGATGCTCCATCACTTGGTGCTCTCCAACATGTCACCTACACAAACCACATAAAAACTACAAACAGGCATCTGCCTGTATCTCCAAAATCAAACAAAGGGGCAGAGGACACTGCAGAGCAGGACACTGAAGCACAGGAGCTAGCACAACAAAACTTGTCCAAAACAGGAACCAAAACAAAAAATGCAAAAAGGAAATCCAAAATACTTCTGATCATAGGAGAATCCATGATTTGGGGAGCAGATACCCATCTCCAGCCAGGGGTAATAGTCAGATGTCTCCCAGGTACATCAGCATGGAGAGACACTAACTGCATTGTTAAAATTGTTCAGGAAGCAGGAGAAAACATTGACATCCTGGTACACATAGGGACTAATGATCTCACCAGCCAGCTAGTTGTGGAGACCAAGGAACACCTGACCAGGCTGGGTGACAAACTATCATCCATTTCATCTGGCATCTCCTTCTGTGAGATACTGCCAGTCTGGAAAAGGGGGGGGGAGAGATGGACAGAAGGTCAGAGAAGGGGAGATAGAGGAGCTAAACATGTGGCTCAAGGGCTGGTGCCAAGAAAAAGAGCACAAATTTGTAGGGAACTGGCAACAGTTTTGGAAGCAAAAGTTATTTAAATTTGATGGACTGCAGCTGACTAAGGAGGGAGTAAGTGCATTGGGACAGAAGTTTGGCATCTTTGCAGAATATTTAAAATAGCAAATGGGGAGAGGGGTGCAGCACCCATACGTTGAATGGGAAGAAATTCCCTCACCCCTCTGCTAGTGGTCAAGTAGGAGTTCAACATAAAACATAGAAACATAGACTTTGATGGCAGATAAGGACCGCTTAGCCCACCTAGTCTGCCCATTTCCCTACCTACAGGATAAGCCGCTGATCCTAGTTAACTAACAGTGTATTTCTTCCTACCCCCCACAAGAATTGCCTTATGTCTGTCCCATGCATTCTTGAATTTGCCCACAGTTTTAGACCCCACAACCTCCTCAGGAAGGCTATTCCATGCATCCACTACCTTCTCTGTGAAAAAATACTTCCTCACATTGCCCTGGAACCGCCCACCCCTCTATCTTTAAATTGTGTCCCTTGTTCTTGCATGTCTCTTTTTCTAAAAGATGCTACCCTCTTGGACTTTACTGATTCCACTGAGGTACTTAAAAGTTTCTATCATGTCCCCCCTCTCCTTCCTTTCCTCAAGGGTATAGATATTAAGCTCCTTTAATCTCTCCTTGTATGGCTTCTCTTGCAGACCCTGTACCATTTTAGTTGCCCTCCTCTGGACTGCCTTTATCCTGTCTATGTCCTTGCAGAGATGGAGTCTCCAGAACTGGATGCAGTACTCCAGATGGGGTCTCACCAACTGTCTGTATAGAGGGATAACAACTTCCTGTTTTCTGCTGGTGATACCTCTCCCTATGCATCCCAGTATACCCCTAGCCCTCCCTACTGCCTTCTCACATTGCTTGCATATTTGCAGTTCATTTGCATCACCAGGTAAGGAAAGAGGTCTGGCTCCCCATACAATGCATGGGGAAATGCCAGACCTCACCCAACAACTAACACACCAAAATCTGGCAAATGGAAAATCATGTACACAAATGCTCATAGTCTGGGAAACAAGATCCCAGACCTGCAGGCAATAATGACAGAAGCTAAACTGGACATAATAGCAATTAGCAAGATGTGGTTTACCAGTAACCACACTAGGGAGACTTAAGTACCTGGCTATGTACTGTTCAGAAGAGACCGAGATGCAAAAAAGGGGGGGTGGAGTGGCCCTGTACCTCAATGAAAATATCAAAGCTTCAGAAATTCACAATACATATAAGGAGCCAGAAAAACTGTGGATCACCCTGGAAACAGGAAATGGGACAGCCATATGAACTGGGGTTGTCTACAGGCCCCCAGACCAGGGGAAGGACATAGACACATTACTGTCAGAAGATATACAAAACATGACAGCTAAAGGGGAGGTTCTGATAATGGGAGACTTCAACATGCCAGATACAGATGGGCCAATACCTGCAGGAACATCTGCTACAACTAGACACATGGTGGATTCCCTGCAGGGGGACAGACTCAAACAACTGGTACAACAACCCACAAGGGACAGAGCTATCCTATATCTAGTACTGACTAACAGGGAAAGGATCACAGATCTCCAGGTAGACGGTCACCTGGGGGCCAATGACCATCACATGGTATGGTTCAATTTGGCCACTAGAACTAAAGCATCCCATTGCAAGGCAAAAATATGGAATTTCAGAGGAGCTGACTTTGATAAGATTGCAACAGAATTAAGCTAGCCCTGTCAAAAGGAAATACAGTTAAGGGGGTACAGGCAAAGTGGGCAAGCATTAAGGATGCAATACTTGAAGCAACATCCCATTGTGTTAGAGAAAAAAGGAAGTGCAGAAGAAGAAGGAAACCACTTTGGTTCTCAAAAACAGTAGCAGAAAAGCTCAGAGCTTAAAGGCTGGCCTTCAGAAAATATAGTGGAACGCAGTGGGATGAAGATAGGGAGGCATACCAAACTTCCCTAAAGGGAGCAGGGAAGGCAGTAAGGTAGGCAAAGTCCCAAACCAAGGAAACACTAGCACAAACAGTAAAAGAAGGTGACAAGACTTTCTATAGACACATTAGTGAAAGGAGAAAGTCCAAAGGGGGTATTGCTAAGATCAAAGGAGACAAGGGGGCATGTGAGGAGGAGGACAATGTAAAAGCATCTATCCTAAATAGATACTTCTGCTCAGTATTTACTGAAGAGAAGGTAGGGCAGGGCCCACATCTCAGCACCATGGACACTGGGGGGAGGGAGGTGTGCACTAGTGCCTTCACAAAAGAAAGGGTCCTACAAGAGCTCGATAAGCTCAGGGTGGACAAGGCAATGGGACCTGATGGCATACATCCCAGGGTACTAAAGGAGCTAAGGGTGGAACTAGCAGAGCCATTGTCAGAACTGTTCAGTGAGTCTATGAGCACAGGAAAGTTTCCAGAAGACTGGAAAAGGGCTCATGTGATCCCACTCCACAAGAGTGGTAACAGGGAGGAAGCAGGGACCTACAGACCAGTCAGTCTTACCTTAGTATTGGGCAAGATTATGGAGGCACCCCTTAAGGAAAGGATTGCAACACCTGGAATCCATGGGAGCACAGGATCCAAAACAGCATGGGTTTACAAAAGGAAGGTCCTGTCAAACTAATCTCATACATTTCTTTGACTGGGTAATCAGAGTGGTGGACCAAGAGGGAGCAGTTGATGTCACCTACCTTAACTTCAGCAAAGCTTTCGATACTGTTCCACATAGAAGATTGATTAATAAGCTGGGTAGGCTCAGGGTGGGTCAGAAGTTGGTCAACTGGGTGGCAAACTGGTTGACAGGCAGAAAACAGAGAGTGGTGGTAAACGGTATACAGTAAGAAGAGATGCAAGTCACAAGTGTGGTACCTCAGAGGTCCTGGGGCCAGTCCTCTTCAATATCTTCATCAGTGACATTGCAGATGGACTGGAGGGTAAAGTTTGTCTGTTTGCAGATGACACCAAAATCTGCAACAGACTAAATGATCCAGAGGGTGTGGGCCTAATGAGACGAGATCTGGATAAACTTGCAAAATGGTCAGGAGGGTGGCAACTGGGGTTTAATGCAAAGAAGTGCAAGATCATGCACATTGGAAAGAGAAACCCTGAAACCACCTATAAGCTGGAAGGGGAGTTTCTGGCAGTCACAAGGGAAGAAAGAGACTTGGTCATCATCTTCACCGATTACCTGAAATCATCCAAGCAGACCATTAAAGCAGTAGGTAAGGCTAGAGAGATGTTGCAGTGTATTATTAGGGGTATCACATGTCAGAAGTGGGAGGTAGTAATCCCTCTTTACAAGACACTGGTTAGGCCCCATCTGGAGTACTGTGTGCAGTACTGCAGGCCACACCTTCACAAGGACATTAACCAAATTGAGGCAGTCCAGAGAAGGGAAACCAAAATGGTGCAGGGACTGCATCAGAGAACATATGAGGACAGATTAATGGAGCTCAACATGTATACCCTACAGAAAAGGAGTGAGTGAGGTGAAATGATTGAAACATTCAAACTCCTTAAGGGCATTAACAAGATGAAAGAGTCTAACATGTTTCAATATAAGAAAAATAGCAGGACAAGAGGACACAGCATGAGATTAGAGGGAGGTCGATTAAGGGGGAATGTGAGGAAATTCTTTTTCACAGAAAGAGTGGTGGATGCATGGAATGGCCTACCTCAGGAAGTGGTGGATATGAATACAGTGCAGGGCTTCTAACAGGCATGGGAAAGGCATAAGGGAGTAATACAGATGAGTATGAATAGATAGGCCATTAACAGATCAAAGGCTGATTGCACATTTATAAGGAAGAAAAAGAAATGGGCAGACTGGATGGGCCTTATGGTCCTTATCTGCCATCACCTTCTATGTTTCCCTGTTTCTAAATGAGACAGAAAAAGTGTACCCCCAACTGGGAACTTGATGAGTTATAGCAGACTGGAACCCGTGATGTTGTTAGTTCTAGGTCCCAAAACATAACTGACTCAAAGAGCAAGAGAAGTGCCTTTGGATGACCATCCCAAAATGCCTGCATCATCATACATGCCTCTTTGACATCACAGCCTAGACCATTTGTTTGATTTCTGGAGACCATCCTTTTTTGAGAACAGGTCCAAACTGGTTTAGTGGATTGAAGAATGGGACCTTTTGTTTTCCCAGCTATTGTAATCAGTGGGGTTCCATCTTACTCTTTTAATCCTTCACACTCAAAATATGAAAGAGATTCAGATCTTTGAAATGTTTCCCCAAATAAAAACATTTTACAGGACATGGAAAGGTTTTCTTTCACAATTACCTTTCCTCAGTGAGTGCCCCCATGCATGAACTGCAGTGGAATGCAATTTTCAGTTCCTTCAGACCTCCCGCCCTCAGCTGAAACACTTTATGGCAGCCTAGATTACAATAAAAATACACAAACAAAAAAAAAAACATGTATTGCAAGCTGTCACAATACTTTTGAAATTTACATTAAAAAGTGTGCCATTTTCTGAGCATGCTCAGTTAAAAAATGAAAATTAAAAGGATGATTCTTTTCTTTTGCACTTGTTGTTTGTGGAAAGATATTTCCTTCATATTGTTTTCATCAGCCAGCTAACAAAAGCAGATTAGAGAAAATCAGGAGTAATTTCATCAATAGAGATTTCCTTCACACTGCTTATTTTAGTCAGCTGATACAAGGAGTGCGGAAGAAATCACTTATATGCACACTTCTAACTCACCAAACTCCCTATCATAAGAACCACTCCATTCTAACTCACATTTGGTCTGAATGGATGATGGGTGTCCAGTCCTGCTGCCAGTAACCCTCTCCCACCCAATCCAAGTTTCACATTGTTTAACTGGACAGTAGATGCCATATTCAACCACTGGTATGACCCCTCCATCATGGCCCATGTTTTAAGTAGACACAGCTAGTGGGTACCCTATCCTGCCCTCTATTGCAGGTGTGCTTAAAACCATCACCAGGGTGCCCAGCCCCAGTGTTGACTAAAATCAAATACTCACTCCAAATTACAAGTGGATTGGGGTGCCCAACTCCAGTACCACTGTATATGATATCACCCATTCACTCCAGATTGTCCCTTTTCCCCATAACTGGCAAAACCGAGGTACCCACCCCTGGTGCCACACAACAGTCTAGCTAATGGGATGCTCAGTCACCAGTGTCAGTAACCTTGACAAATGGAAACATGCATGACAGTTATCTCCTTTTTACTTTTTAGTTACTCCCTGAAAAGAAAAAATGTACACTCATCTATCGGGGACCCCTTGATCTGCCCAGCCCTACCCAGACCATCAACTCAGCACCCATCACCCCACACACATCACTCATCTTTCTTGGGTCTACTGCTCCTCTGTCATAAAAAATGTCCTTCTTCATTAATGCTGGCTGGGAACTGAAGAAACAAGCTAAGTGCTATCAATGTGTTTTCAAAGTGTTTTGTACTTTTTCTCATGACTTTGTCATTTTTACGACTGTGGGCAGAGCCAACAGGAGTATTGCATGTACAAAAGGAGTGATATCATGTTTTCTGTCTTTGGAACTGACTGAAGGTGTAAATAGTCTCCTCCGCCTTACCCTCTCCAAGCAATGTTTTCCGCCCTCAAATAAATACACTTTCATGTTAGTCAATGGTTGCAGGGTACTATTTTCTTTCTTAAATGGGTGGTACAAGAACTGGAACCTGAGTAGTGGGAGGCAGCATTAAGTTTTTTTTTTTTGGATTAAGATCCGCCTCCACCCCAAACTTTTTTCTGATTCATGTGGGAAGGGCATGAGATAGCTCTAGCATGCTGTAATGAGATACACTAGTTTGGGACCTTTTCAACCAACAGACATGCCTTGGCAGTGGAGAACAGAACAGAAGATATTTAATGCCTTCAAATTGTCTTAGAAATCCTTTGCAACAAATGATTATCAGAGCCACCTGGGGCCTCACAATGAGACCTAGACATACATCTAGCTCTGTAAGAAAATTTGCTCTTTTTTTGTGGAGGCTGTGGGATTCAAACTCAGATCTATCTGCCGAGATCATCAATGCTATAAAATGCTATGATTAACAGACTCTAGCTGTTTTCTTAAAGAAACCCCACTCAGTTAGATTTCAAGTATTTGCTAAATTGTAAATGTAGGTATCATCATTCTGTTAGTAGTTAGTGCTGATTGTGGTCTGTGACAAGATCATTTTTTTTATTTTGTTTTACAAATGAAGTGTATGGTAGGAAGCTGAAAACAGAGTGATGATAAACTGTATTTTTTTTCTTTTGAGATGAGATGTATTAGAAAACTGAACAAGAACACAATTGGTGATTTTAAAAGCTATTCTGATTAGAGCTGACAAAAACAATCTTAAATATTTTTAATTTTATCATGGACACTAGAAATAGGATGTCAGCATTCACTCCTTTAAACCTGTTTTTCAGTTTTTTATATCATCTTGCCAAGGTAATTTTCCCAGAATGTAATCTGTTATGGGAGGGCGGGGGGGGAGGGTTGAAATTGTTTTAATCATGAAGCATTGCTGTTAGTAATGCATTTAGAAATACAATTTTTTTAATTGTCTTTACAGTTAAACATGCAGTTTCATGTTAGGGCACATTTTTTAGAGGGGTTCAGATTATTTTAAACATGGGCACAGTACTTGGTAAATATAGCCTTTGATGAAAAAGTGTATTTTTTCTTTCAAGTTTGAGAAGTATGTATTATATATATATGTAAGTATAACCGTGTTGCAAATGGTTAAATAGGCAGTGGTTTAAGGCTCTGAGCTACAATCCTGGAGACCTGGGTTTGACTCCTACAGCCCCCTCTTGCATACTGTATGACCCTGTGCAAATCACTTAAATGAGTAGTCCACCCAGAATGTGCAAAAAAACATATGCTGTGTTGAATGTTTTGATATGTATGTTAAGTCCTACTGTGTCCTTCCCTCAGTCTGCTATTTGGAGTTTTTCCTAAATTGCCTGCTAGCTATATGGTAGTTTTATGACCCCTGGGGATCTCCATAACAAATAGTTTTATTGGCTTTCTTTGTCCTACGATGCCCCCTGTCTCATGTGACAGTGATGTAGCCATGGCCTTAGATTTAGCATGTGTACTACTTTAAAATTAGTTTAGCAACAGAAGAGCCTTGTAACTGTTCTTATCCAGGGAGCACAAATGTCAGTTAGTTTAGCAGATACCTGAAAGCTATCTAACTGGAGTTTCTGTAAGAAAACAGCTGCTAAATAGCTTTAATTCATTATTTGTGTTTTTGATGTTAAAACACTCCGGCTAGCTAGATCTGATGCACAGAGAAAACAAAAATAGTGAATTAGACCTATTTGGTAGCTGTTGTCTTACAGAAACCCCAGTTACCTTGCTCAAAGGTTTGTAAATCAAATATTTTTTAAATAAATAAATACATGTTTATGTTTAAGCCCATGAACACCCTTATCTAGTTAATGCATTCACAGTCATAGTGGCTCTGCCAGAGCTTATTAAATAGAGGTGGGTGAAAGCTGTGAATTCTGCTTTCCCAGAACTTTCCTGAAAATTTGGAAATTTTGCAGAAATTGCTGAATTTCTGCCATTAGTGAGAACAGAATCTTCTGAATGTGTTCGACAAATTGTTGCCCTGTTCAGCAGAATTGTTTGGCTAAACTGCGGAATAATACACATGAACTGCAGAATAACAGTTTTGAGGGTATATTGTTTTCCGCAGTTTAATGAATTATTCTACAATACATGTAATTATTCTGCAGTTCAATGATCAATTCTGCAGACTTTTTTCTCCACAGTTTAATAAAATAATACACAATTTATACATTTATTCTGCTGTTCTGAATCAGAATTTCCATGAAAGTTGTTAATTTGATTTCTGCACTTTTGCAGATGCAAAGGTCCAACTTTCATGGAAATTCTGTTTGTGAAATTTTTTCCTTTTTGCACTCCTCTATTTTTAAATATGTTTGCACCTAATTCTTAATATTGCCTGTTTAAAACCTGCCTCACAAACAAGGTAGGTAGGTAACATTTTTCTAATCCATGCCAAAAGGTGAAAGTTGTTTTGCAAAGTCACCTTTGGGGCAGGATTTGAAATATTTCACCTAATATGTTCATGAGGAGGATCATAAGAAGACAATGTTGAAAATTTGGTGAAAAAATATATTAAGATGACTAAGTTATGGGTGAAGGCTGACATTTTTCAGATTTCACTCAAAACTTTAGTCATTTTAAATGTTATGACCCCAAATGCTCAACATTGCCATTTTTTCACATTACCACATGAACATGACTGGTGTTTCTTTTTCAAATTATGACTTGTCTTTTGCCACATGTAGCACAAAATTGTTTGGGCCAGTATTTTGTAAATGTCACCTGTCATGTTCAGAATGGATGGATCATATAAACAGTATTTTGAAATATGGAGTCAAATTATCCTGAAAAAGTTATGAAGAAACATTAAGTGCAGGGTCAGCAAAAGGCTCAGTGTGTAGCATGTTGTGATTCCCTACCAAGAAGCTGAGTTCAAGGATCAGATCTGTGAGCAGGATAGAGGACACTGCCTCTCCTCAGCAAGATGAACTCTTGTCCCTTGGTGTATATATCTGCAGCCATATGGAAGGGGCCCTGCACTTCTGCAGCTCACCAGGTAGTCCAACATATTCTTTGTATCCATAGTCACATGGAAATCCAGAGACTTCCTTTTGTCAAAAGGACCCATGTGAGTGAGGATGTCACAAAAAGAAAGGAGCTTTGTTGAAAAAAAAACTATATTAATGCACACATGAGGGTTGAAGAACAGAAAGCAAACAAAGTAAGAAAGTGAAATCCATTAGAGTTTGGAGTCTTGGTGAATTGGTGGTGAGGTGTTCTTTGAGGTTGTTAACCCCATGAGTAAACAAACATGATCTGTTGCCAGGGCCCTGCATAAAGAATGGTTTGATTTATTCTGTCGGCTCATGTGTCAAGACATACTTTTCCTCCAAAGAGTAAATGCTTATAAGGCACTCACTTGGAGCTGTACCATGTGCTTTATACAGGAGACTATGGTCTGGGGAAAGGTGATGGGTATAAAGGTTTTTAACACCAAGGACACCACACCACCAATTGATCAAGACACCAACGGCCCACACAGTGACCACAAAATCACCCTTTTGTGTCAATTTCATAATTGCACTGCCCTAAGGCATGAAGTCATGTTGCAAATTTGGTGTAAAATGTTCAGAAATGACAGATATGAACAAAACTTCAAACCCCATAGAAATAAATTAAATTGCATTTACCTTATCTTCTCATACTGAAGTCGCCAGTTCCACAGCAAGACATGTCTTCAGTTCAAGATTAGAAGTTAAGATGAGTGAGGGTGTGTGGTGGGTGTGGGGTTTGGGTTGCTGAGTGGGAGGTTGGGATGGGATTCATTTGGGGATTTCTGGGGGTGAGATCACTGAAGGACCATCTTCTTTTTTCAGTTATTAAAAAAAAAAGGTAAACAATGGACAGTTTTCTTTATTGTAGGAGGACAAAAATCATCACTGGGGATTGAACAGCCAAATGTCGAAATGATGTTTGGTGGCACCGGGGGGGGGCACCTTTGTGTCACCACCTATTTGTTTTAAGGGAGCAACCTATTGGGGAAAGGGTGGAAAGAAGCTGTGCTGGAGGTGGGTGCCCCAGTCCATTATTATTTATTGTAATGTTTAAGAAGGGGGACCAGGTGACCTGGAAGGGAAGGGGTGCAAGAGAAGTGGTACCAGGGGTGGACACCCTGTTCTGCTTGCTAGTTTTTTTCAGTATCCTTTTCTTTCCCCTTCTTCTCCAGACCCTCCTATTTCTCTTGATCTGTCACTCACCTCTCAATGCCTCAGCCTCCTAGCCATGGTCACCTATTTCCATTAAGCCTTGGATATACCCCTTGGACAAAGTCAGGGTATGGGGATTTACCCCCAAACTCTTCCATCTCATCAAGTTGTGCTGTGTGGTTTGGCAGGTGAAGACCTGGAAGGTACTGCAACTGTCATTGTGGATGTACCAGGGCCAGTTCTTTTCCTTGTTTCTCCCAACTCCAGGGACATTACCTGGATGGACATCAATGCAGGCCTACACATGCCTGTGCGCATATCTTCCCACCAATGTTGGTGATGTCCCCACCCTTTCCTCAGTCCACCAGCTGAACTGCCACTTATAGTAACCCTGGTGGCAGCATCACAGTGGAAGTTGGAACCCTCTTTCCCCAGAGGAGGAGAGCATTCACTGGCATACTTAATTCTCTTCTCCCTTGTCTGGCCCCATGACCTAAACTCATTTCCAACCTGTGGTCACCAGCATTGCAAGCAGTAGTGCTACTGCTGCACCAAAATGCTGGCTGCTTAATAGTTTAAAAATAAAACATTGGGAGTAGGTGTGGTTGACCTTGGGGGGGAGCAATACCAAGGTGGGCACCCCAGTCCACTAAAGAAAAATCAAATATAACTTAATAGATAGATGGATGGACAGATTGAAGGATAGATAGGTAGATAGATAGATAGATAGATAGATAGATAGATAGATAGATAGATAGATAGATAGATAACACTGTAGATAGATAGATAGATAGATAGATAGATAGATAGATAGATAGATAGATAGATGTTTATTTTATTTATTTATTACATTTTGGTGACAGGCTAGGCCCACTGAGCCCCGAAGGTCCCTTTTTCAGGGGCGACCCGGGATAACAATACAAGTTATTAGAATGAACAAGGACATAAGGAACATTTGAGGTATAGTGAGTTACATCATGAGGTGGTTACAGTAAAGAAGAATAGTAGATACAGGCATAGTTTTAGGCAAGGTAAAAGTAAAGCAGTGGATACAGGCATGGCTTACAGGCACGGTAGAAGAAAAGCAAAGGATTACAGGCATAGGTACAGACATGGTATGGTATGGTATGGTAAAATTGTTATTTATACAGTGATATAGCCATTAGGGTTCCAAAAATCCATGTTCACAAGGCTTACCTGTTTACATAATGCAAAATTATTACAACTATATATTTATAACAATACAAGGTTATACATGCTTACCAGTCATGGTTATCATCATGATATGTAAGCAATAGGTAGTACTTTGCATATTGTTTATTCAGGGGTTACACATGGCCTCTGGCAAGCAGTCCGCATAAGGCAGGTAGTAGTAGGAAGGTTAATCTAGGGGACTAGAGTTGGAGAGGAGGGCAGTACCTTTGGAGCTTTAAGTCCCATGACAGTGGCATGCATTTGAGGTCAATATGATAGAGACATACAAGTATCTTACAGGGAGGAACAGGGTGCAGGAATGCACTATTTTTAAGCGAAAAAGATGTTCCAGGACTAGAGGGCATGGGATGAAGTTGGAGGGAGGACGATTCAGAGGAAACGTGAGGAAGAATTTCTTCACAGAACGGGTGGTGGACAAGTGGAACACCCTGCCAGAGGAAGTGGTGGGGCTGAAACAATCACGGGATTTAAGAATGCATGGGATAGACATAAAGGAATTCTGGAGGTCAGGGGTAAGGGGCAACAGACTTCCTGGAAAACATAAACTGAACTTACAAACTTAAATGGGCAGACTGGGTGGGCCATAGGCCCTTATCTGCCGACACTGTCTATGTATCTATGCATAATAGATGTGACTTAAGCCTGGTGCGGAAGTTCATGAGTGAGGAGGAGGTCTGGACCTGGGGAGGGAGCTTGTTCCATTGGCTGGCTGCTTGGGAGGAGAAAGATCTTCCGCCAGTGTTTCTCCTTACCCTAGGGACTTCTAATAGCATTCTTTCTGAGGTTCTTAGGTTCCTTGGGTTGTGTTTGAGGGTTATGGGTCCAGCAATGCTTGGTAGAGCGTGGGGTTTGAGAAGCTTGTAGGCCTGGACAAGCAAGGGGTGTTGGAGGTGGGTGACCAATGAGGGCCAGCGAAGATCTGCCAAAGTGTCACAGTGGTGATGTCTCGGGTGGTCTAAGGACGCTAAACGAGCTATTTTATTATATAGGGTTTGCATCCTGGTGATCTCTTGTTTAGCCATGCCTTGTATAATCGGGGCCACAAAGGTCAGGTTGGGTAGAAGGATGCTGGTAGCTATGGAGATCCTGGCTTCAGGGATGAGTTAGTCCCTGAGTCGGTAAAGGGTGCCCAGTTTCCGATGTTGGGTCCTGGTGACCTGGTCCACGTGTTCCTTGTATGTGATATTCTGATCCAATGTGAGTCCTAAATATTTAAGGGAGGGGACAACGTTAATGGCTTTACCAGAGAGTGAAGTTAAGGAGAGGGATGAAGACCTGTCGAGTCCCAGGGATCTTGGCCTGAATAGCACTGCCTTGGTCTAGTCTGCCTTTGGTACCATTCTGTTCTTACGTAGCCAAGTCTCTAGTGAAGTGAGATCCTTTTGGAGTAGAGTGCCTTGGGCAGCCATGTCATGCAGGGGTCGGAAGATGACAGTATCATCAGCGTACTGCACAACCGAGCTCTCCTGCAGTGGGTACGCAGGTCATTGGTAAATAAGGAGAACAGGAGGGAGACTAGAATTGAGCCCTGAGGTACACCCTGGGTTAGGGGCAGTGGGTCAGACATGGTACTTTTCCTTGATACCCTCTATGCCCTGCCTGATAAGTAGCTCCCAAACCACTTCAAGGTATGATTGTCTAGGCCTATATTTTGCAGCTTCTGTAGGAGCAAGTTGTGGTCGACGAGTCGAACGCCTTGGATAAGTCTATAAAGACTGCACAAGTGGGTATCCTTGTGTCCACTGCCCTGAGAACTTCATCAGTGAAGTTAATGAGTGCAGTGTCAGTACCATGGTTTGTTCTAAATCCATGTTGGGAGGGGGCAAGGAGCAGATGTACTTCCAGGTAGTCCCTGAGTTGATTGTATATGACTCTTTCTTGCACCTTGGCAAGTGAGCAGAGCAGGGATATGGGCCTGTAGTTTTTGAGCTTTTCCCTGAGCCCCCCTTTGTGAATAGGGACAACATCGGCATGTTTCCAAGGGTCAGGGACTGCTCCTTCTCTCAATGATCGATTGAGGAGAATGGTTATAGGCCAGGCTAAGGAGGTAGCTCCTGCCTTGAGTAGCCGAGGGTTGATACCATCGGGTCCCCCTGACCCTTTCAGTTTAAGGTTCCTTAGGAGGTTTAGAACTTCAGTGAGTTTAGCCAGTCTCAGGTGAAATGGGGTATTTCCAAGTGAGGTGGTTCATCTGAGGTGGGGAGAGAGTCTGGGGAGACAGGCAGGTATTGTAGGCCTCAAGGTCTGATAAGTGCCTGTTGAGGGCAGCCAATATTTGAGAAGGGTCAGTTGTGAGCTGACTGTTAATCTCCATGGGACAGGACTCAGGCTTTTTGCTGCCCTTGATCAGGTCATTAATGTGATTCCAGAATTGCTTGGGGTTCCCATGTTCGTTTTCTGGAGTTGTGTTAAGCATTCTCTCTCTTAGTGAGTTTTATGGCTCTCTTGGATTTGTTCCTCAGGGCTTTGTATTCAGCAAGATCTGCCAGGAGGGAGGAGAGCCTAAACTTTTTCCATGCTTTTTCCCGAGTAGCCATTAGGGCTTTGAGGGAGGAAGAGACCCACTTGTAGCAGCTGCCTTTAGCCCTCATTCTCTTCATTGGAGCAAAGAGGTTGGCCGCTGTGGTTAGTTCATCCTGGAAGTATTGCACAGCCTCAGTAAGAGAAGGGAAAAGATTATAGGGTTCCAGTCCAGACTACCTAGGTAGCAATTGTATTGTAGGTCAGAGAATTTGGAAAAGTCACGGGCAGAGAGAATTCTAGGTTGGACCTTAGGTGGTTTGTTTTTCCATATACAGAAGATTGGGGAATGGTCACTCATGGAGTCTGCCATTGTGCCCACACTCTGTATGTTAGTGGGGTTAGACACCAGAGACCAGTCAAGGGTGGTGTGGTTCCCAGTTTTGAAATTAAGTCTGGTCAGGTCAGAGATGACCTTCGTCAGACCTGCTTCATGGGTAACTGACTTAGAGGCATGACCAGGGTCCTGGGCCCAGTTTATGTTGAAGTCACCCAGGATTAGTTGCTCCATTGTTACCTTGATAGCCATGTCATTTGTGATGGCTTCAAGGGATTTGAGTATGCTGATTTAGGTGGGTGGTAGACACAATCAATTTTGTTTTTACTCCATCCAAAGACTGCTGACTCTGACTCTCGCAAACTGAAACTGCCCTACCTGCTGCCACATCACCTCTCATCCCCTCATGTTGTTACTGCCTGGACCTTTCTTGAACACCGACACCACAGACTTCACCAAGCGAGTTTGGGCGCCACTTTTGAAAATCCTTTCCTGATCGCCTGATTGGCTACATGACCATGGTTAGTTGTTTGGCTTGCCCTAGGGATATCCGGATGTACATGCTCTCTCCCTCAGCAGTAGGATTAGTCTGCATGGGTAGAGCTGACACTGGGAGGTCATCCTTAGCATAGATTAGGACCCCATCCCCTTTTTTAGTTTCTCTGTCATTGCAGTAGCTATTGTAGCCGATGACCTGAATCTCATGGTCATGGATGTGGGCTTTTAGCCAGGTTTCAGAGATGGCAAGTAAGTCCGGTTTATAGAGGCCCATCCAGGCCTGGACTTCCTTTATTTTTGGTCTGAGACTACATATGTTCATATGTGATATCTTCAGACCCTTGGTGGCTGCCCATTGATGGTCCTGGGGGGGGATGCTACCAAGGTATTAGTTACATATGGGCCAGGGTTAAGTTGGATATCACCTGATAGGAGAAGTAGCAAGACTAGTAACCCAAGCAGTTTAGTGCTTGGTATTGAGATGAGGTGTCTTCGCTGTGTCCTGCTCATATAGTAAAGCAGGTCATAGAATGCACCCTTTTTTATGATCTCATACTCTGTTAAGAGAGTAGATATACTTGATATAGGGTAGCTGCAAAGGAAGTCATATGGGGGGATATTATGAAGATTGCTCCCTGGTTCTGGGTGGAATGGGTCTATGAGCATGTCCACCCAGAGTAAGGTCAGTAAGTAGATTATGGCAAGTAGGACACCCCTATTAGAGGGAGGGACACTCAGTTTCCTAGCACTCCAAGGACGGTGGAAGGAAGCATGTACTAAGTAAGGCATTATTATTGGATGGTGTCCGCGTAGCGTGGGTAAGAGTAGGGTGCTCAGAGTCTATCTGACTTGAGTCTGAGGGGTGGATGGCTGACACGGAAGGCTTCCTGTTTTTTGCTGCAGAGCTGTCGCACTGGCAGATTTTAGGAAGTTGTCAGCCTGTTCAGTGAAGCACAGGGGAGCCTAAGACTGCAACCTCCCCTTGTAGCAGCACTGGGAATAGTCTCTGAAATCTAGGGGGTCACTGGCTGAAATTGAGAATACACAGTTATTTCCTTGTTGTCCAGGGGATCACTGGCTAAAATTGGTAATACACAGTTATTTCGTTGTTGTCAAGACTTCAATCTAATGACTGTCTGCACAAGCATTAAAGTTTTGGGTGTTTACAGAAAAGAGACCTGGATTAGCTACTCAGTGGCAGGCTTACCCTGGCTAAGATAACCAATAGTACTTATTTAATTGTAATATAACCTGTAATGCAATAACAAGGGGAAGACCTAGGTTTCCACAACACTGTATTGAGGCACCTAGTTTAGTCTGGCAGTGTTTTAAGGTATGGAGAAAACCTTAGACAACTACAGCACTGAATATGAGCAGCAAGTATCAATTCACTGAGATAGTCAACACTGTATTCCTGTCTGGGCTGTTACAGCTGTGATTGAGACAGACACAAGTACAGCATAAATTAGCAAGAAATCTTAATACAGACTGATAGCTTTTGGAGAGGTTAGCAGCTCATACTGCAAAGTTCAGGGTGGGAAAAACTTGGCTTGACTCAGGAAGGGGAGAGTTAGGGCCTAGGGATTTTGAAGAAATAGGTTGTCGCTACAAGTATTTTTGGATGGAGCTGAGTGGCTGGTAGGCCCCTACTAGCTCTTCTTGGATTGGCTAAGGTGTCCCTGTGGGTGTGACACTCCCCCGTATTTAATGGGAGGAGGGAACAGGGTGGGTGGGCGGCAGAAAACAAAAAGGCAACTTAGCTGGTCATCCCCTGCTCCGGTGCATGGGAGGTGAGGGCTTTGGGTTGCGTGGGCGAATACGCAGGCTTCTGAGCCTGGATGTGGGGAAGGGGGCCCACTTGCAGTGAGGTCTCCCTCGCTTCCCAACAACTGGTGCAGCAAAAGTCCTGGCTACTGATCCACGGGGCTCCAACAGGCCTTTAAGAGTAGCCTGTGCTGGAGCGTCACCGTGGTCGTGTAGCAAATCAGGCGATCAGGCAAGGATTTTCAAAAGTGGCACCCAAACTGGCTTGGTGAAGTCCGCGATGTCGGCATTCAAGAAAGGTCCAGGCGGTAACACCACGAGGGGATGAGAGGCGATGTGGCAGCAGGCAAGGCAGTTTCAGTTTGCGAGAGTCAGAGTCAGCAGTCTTTGGATGGAGCAAAACCAAAAAGGCAACTTAGCTGGTCATCCCCTGCTCCGGTGTAGGGGAGGTGAGGGCTTTGGATTGAGTGGGCGAATCCACAGGCTTCTAAGCCTGGATGTGGGGAGGGGGGCCCACTTGCTGTGAGGTCTCCCTTGCTTCCTGGTGACTAGATAGATAGATAGAGCGAAAGACAGAGACAGATCAGGGGATCGACAGTTCACTGCTGTAACTGAAGCCAGCAGAACAGCTCCAGCTGTGGTTTCAAATTTCAAGAAAGTCCCTTTCTTCTCATACAGAGAACATGCGTGAAGGGGTTGTGTGACATGATCAAGTGACTGAAGGTGTGAGGGTGTGTGGGATGATGAATGCTAATTGGGGGGGTTGGGGTGGAATGGGTGACATTGCTGGGGAGGAAGATCATCAATTGACCATTTTCTTTTTTTCAGGTCACCAAGAAAAAAATCTAATGGGTATGGTTTTCTTTATTGTAGGGGTACAAAATCTAACACTGAGGTTTGGGCACCCCACTGTTGGGATGGCGTTCAGTAGTATGGGGAGGGCACCCTGGTGCCACCATTTATATTAAACAAAGGGGGCAGGCAGCATGGAGAGGACAGGGGCAAGAGAAGCTGTACTGGGGCTGGGCATCCCAGTCCTCTTACATTATTAACAAATTAAACATGGGAAAGGGCAATCTGGAAGAGAAGAGTGGAGAATGAAGTGGTACTGGATGTTAGTCCAATTGTCCACTTAACAAACATGAAACCATAGACAGAGATAGATAGATAGATAGATAGATAGATAGATAGATAGATAGATAGATAGATAGATAGATAGACAGACAGACAGACAGACAGACAGACAGATAGATAGATAGATAGATAGATAGATAGGGGGCTGGATATTCAAACTGCACCATTCATAGGTGCAAGCCCTTGCGCTGCACAAAATAGTTGGGCAGGGGTGTGTGTGGGGCGATATTCAAAGGAGTTGTGCTATTGAGCAACCTTTGAATATCACCCCCAGCCACAGCCACTGTGCATGGCACAGTGGAACTTGCGCCACCACAAGTTGACAAAGTGGAGCATTCAACTTGCGGTGGCGCAAGTACCATTGCGCCATGTGCAAAATCCCGATTTTCAAAAGGTGACATGCAAATGGAGCTATAATTCAGGCAAGGCGCAGGGTGGGCCATTTGCATCTGATTATGGCCCCATTTGCATGCCATTAGCATGCAGGTGTGCCGATCCCCGAGGACTTGCACCTGGCGCCCTACCAGGCAGCAGCCGTCGGGGAACAACGCCCCCTGCAGCCCAATCGCAGGCAAAAGAGCGTTAAAACCCCACCACCACCACCTCCACTGGCCCGATCGCGGCATAGCTTAAATACTCCCCGCCTCACCAGCCCTCCGATCCGGGCGCAATGTGTCTCCCTCAACACATCCCTGGTGGTCCAGTGGACCGATAAGCCTGATCGCGGGCTGAAGTAATTAAACACCCCCACCTCCCGATCATATCCCTGGTGGTCCAGTGGACCGATAAGCCCGATCACGGGCTGGAGTTTTCAAACACACACCCCACCTCGATCCTTATCCTGGTGGTCAGTGGACCGATAAGCCCAATCACGGGCTGGAGTTTTTCAAACACACCCACCTCCTGATCATATCCTGGTGGTCAGTGGACCGAAATCCCGATCGTGGGATGTGGTTGTCAACCCCAAACACATCCCTGGTGACTGTCGTCCCCACCCCACCCACCTACGAGCCACACCACCCGCCCCCACAGCCAGTGGTGGCGGGAGCATCGCATCGTTATTCCGCCTGCAGCCGCCGATTGCTTCCTGTTTACGATGTTGGCAGAGCAGTACTGCATGTCACATTGCATTAGACAGTCCAGTTTTGTGAATGAATTTTCTATAAAACTGACTGTCTGGTACGGTATGGGAGCTGTGTGCCCATTGGCTCTGCTCTGCACTACTGGGCGCGTAGTCTCACCGGCAGCCAGTCAGTGGGGCGGTGGGCAGCAGGCGGGTGGATGCTGCTGCCGCTGGCTGCGGAGGGGAGCGGGTGGTGGGGCTTCCTGGGTGGTGGGTGGAAGGACACTAGGAAACTCAGAGATGTGTTCGTGGGTTTGACAACTACATCCCGCGATCGGGATTTTCGGTCCACTGGACTACCAGGGATATGATCGGGAGGTGGGGAGGTGTTTCATTACTTCAGCCCGCGATCGGGCTTATCGGTCCACTGGACCACCAGGGATGCGTTGGCTTGGGACACATTGCTGCCCGCGATCGGGCTGGTGAGGGGGGGCACAGATAGTGGGTTGAGAGCTAGCCACAGGTGGCAGCTGTTGTGTTGCGCCCTGCAATTCAGCAGCTCACCTGTGGGTGGCCCTCAACTTGATCCTTTTTTTTTTGGCTCAAAGTTGTGCAGGCGCAGGTTGGGGTTGGCCTGGCACAACTCTGCACAGCCCGGCTGAATATCGGGCTGTGCAGTTTATGCATGGTTCCTCCCCCTCCAGTTCAGCATGCATTCATTTGCATTGTGCTGTTGCTCAGCATGTTTTCTGTGGCACAACTGCCTCCTGCTGAATATCGCAGAATGGAGCAAGTTCGGACTTGCGCAGATGCAACCCTATTGCGCATGGCGCAACCCTTTTGAATATCTGGCCCAGGATGTCCTTGTCATGGACAGTTCTTTCATGAGATCACATGAAAGAACAATGATTCATGACCCAATCTTCTTCTTTCATGAGTGATGAAAGAACTTGCAAAAGAAGAATTCTTGGCTTGTGAAAGAAGAAGGTTGAACTTAGTTTTTTCATAGTTTTTTCATCAGTCAACCTTCTTTCATTATTTCTTTTGTTACTCACAGAACAAGTTCAGCTCAAGAAAGAACTATAAAAAAAAACCTAAGTCCCACCATCTTCTTTCATGAGCCAAGATTCTTCTGTGTGACAGAAATCTTATTTCATAATACACATGAAATAATACATTTGGCTCACAAAAAAAGCCCTTATAAGGATTTTTGGAATATCCAAAAACTATATTTTGGGTCATCTTTTGAAAAATAGACTTCAGAATTGAGCTAAATGGGTCCAGTTTAACTAGATTCACTTGTTTGTTTTTCTCCAGGGCATCAGTTTTATGGGTTTTCAATTTTTTTAAAGAAACAGAAACAAGATGGCTGCAGTAAGAAAGAAGATTTTGTTCATTATGAAAGAAAAATTTCTGATCATGAAAGATTATTCTTTTAGAAACATAGAAACACAGAAGTCGACGGCAGATAAGGACCGCAAGGCCCATCCAGTCTGTCGATTTCTTTTTCTACCTTATAAATGTGCCATTGGCCTTTGCTCTGTCAGTGACCTATCTATTCATAGTCATTTGTAATGCTCCCTTATGCCTATCCCATGCCTGTTTGAAGCCCTGCACTGTATTCATAGCCACCACTTCTTCTGGTAAGCCATTCCATGCATCCACCACCCTTTCTGTGAAAAAGAATTCCTCACATTCCCCTTAATCGGCCTCCTCTAATCTCATGCTGTGTCCTCTTGTCCTGCTATTTCTTATATTTAAACATGTTAGACTCTTTCACCTTGTTTATGCCCTTAAGGTGTTTGAATGCCTTGATCATATCACCTCTCTCCCTCCTTTGCTCAAGGGTATACATATTGAGCTCCTTTAATCTGTCCTCATATATCTTCTGATGCAGTCCCTGCACCATTTTGGTTGCCCTTCTCTGACTGCCTCAATTTGGTTAATGTCCTTTTGAAGGTGTGGCCTCCAATACTGTATGCAGTACTCCAGATGGGGCCTAACCAATGTCTTGTACAGAGGGATTATTACCTCCTCTTACGACTTGTGATACCTCTACTAATACACCCCAACACCCCCTAGCCTTACCTACTGCTTTAGAGGTCTGCTTGGATGATTTTAGGTCATCAGTGATGATGATGCCCAAGTCTCTTTCTTCCTTGTGACTGCTAGCAACCCTCCCAGCCTATAAGTGGCTTCGGGTTTCTCTTCCCTATGTGCATGATTTTGCACTTCTTTGCATTAAACCCAGTTGCCACTCTTCTGACCATTCTGCTAGTTTATCCAGATCTCTTCTCATTCTGCCCACCCCATCTGGATCATCTACTCTGTTGCAGATCTTGGTGTCATCTGCAAACAGACAAGCCTTACCCTCTAGTCCATCTGTGAGGTCACTAATGAAGATGTTGTATAGGACTGGCCCCAGGACTGATCCCTGAGGTACCCCACTTGTGACTTGCATCTCTTCTGACTGTATACCATTTACCACCACTCTCTGTTTTCTGCCAGTCAACCAATTTGCCACCCAGTTGACCAACTTCTGACCCACCCCGAGCCTACCTAGCTTATTTATCAATCTTCTATGTGGAACAGTGTCAAAAGCTTTGCTGAAGTCAAGGTAGGCGACATCAACTGCTCCCCCTTGGTCCACCACTCTGGTTACCCAGTCAAAGAAATCTATGAGATTAGTTTGACAGGACCTTCCTTTTGTAAACCCATGCTGTCTTGGATCCTGTGCCCTATGGATTCCAGGTGTTGCACTATCCTTTCCTTAAGGAGTGCCTCCATAATCTTGCCCACTACTGAGGTAAGACTGACCGGTCTGTAGTTCCCGCCTCCTCCCTGCTACCACTCTTGTGGAGCGGGATCACATGAGCCACCTTCTCCAGTCTTCTGGGACCTCTCCTGTGCTCAGAGACTCACTAAACAATTCTGCTAATGGCTCTGCTAGTTCCTCCTTTAGCTCCTTAGTACCCTGGGATGTTGCCATCAGGTCCCATTGCCTTATCCACCCTGAGCTTAGCAAGCTCTTGTAGGACCCTTTCTTTTGTGAAGGGGTAGTGCTCACCTCCCTCCCCTGTGTCCATGATGCTGAGCTGTGGGCCCTGCCCTACCTTCTCTTCAGTAAATACTGAGCAAAAGTATCTATTTAGGATAGATGCCTTTACAGGGTCCTCCTCTCACTTGCTCCCTTTTCTCCATTAAGCTTAGCAATTCCTCTGAACTTTCTCCTCTTCACTAATGTATCTATAGAAAGTCTTGTCACCTTCTTTTACTGTTCTGCTAGTGTTTCCTCAGTTTGGGACTTTGCCTGCCTTACTGCCTTACCTGCTTCCCTTAGGGCAGTTTGGTATGCCTCCCTATCTTCATCCCGCTGTGTTCCCTTATATTTCCTGAAGGCCAGCCTTTTGGCTCTGACCTTTTCTGCTACTGTATTTGAGAATCAAAGTGGTTTCCTTCTTCTTTTGCACTTCCTTTTCTGTCTAACCCAATGGGATGTTGCTTCAAGTATTGCATCCTTAATGCTTGCCCACTTTGCCTGTACCTCCTCACCTGTGTTTTGTGAGCCAGAAGTTCTCTTATCAAACCTCTATCATAAAGGCCATACTGAGCATGGTTAGAATTGAAATTTGAAATCCTTATAACTCAGAAACAGATTGTTTTTTTTTCACCAAACCAATGAAAGGCAACATTCTAGGGTAAGTACTTTCCACCCTGGAAATTTCGGAACAAAACTCTAAACCACCTGGTCTGTATGTGAGAGCAAAAAAAAAAAAAGCACAAACCCTGATTCTTCCACTGTTTACCCTACCTAGATCTTGGAATCTGGGCATTCAACTGCTATGAAGCTTGCCAAATCAAGAGAACATACCTCACAGATGGCACATGCATTTTTTCAATTTATTTCTGTTAAACAGGGTAAAGGTATTAAGATACAAATTTACAGGTTTAACATTAAACACTCTACTCAACCTTAACTATAAGGGTGCTTCCATGCCCCAATAATTCATTGCAAAAAACTGCATACACAATGGTTACATTTTAATATGAGATAAATTTGGCATTAGGTATTTTTTCAACTCTATTGCTGACCTCCTCTTCCAGCCTCTACCCTTGTGGCCAAGGCCAAGCTACAGGTCCAGGTCTGTGCCCCACATGTCTCCTGCTTCATGCTCCAAGTACACATCTATGCCCCACAAGTCTTCTACTACACAAAGTACCTACTGGACAAGACATAACATTCCTTGCCTTGCACAAACCGTAAAAATAGTCATAATTTTATTCTTGCAGGGCCCCAGAGGCCGTGTACAAAACAAGAGAGCAATCATAATTTTCTTTGCACAGGGTCCCATACCTGTAACTTGAAACAGAAGACCTATCGGGCCTGTCATGCCCAATTCTGCCAATGGTATCCTCTCTGAGCCAGCTGTAAAAAATATTGCTGGCAGGTACCCAATTCCTCTGCTGGTATCACCCTCACCACCTGAGCCAATTGGTTCATTTTTTTACTGGTTATAGGTTTGGTGTCAGTCATATACTGTCCAAATTGGTCAAGTTATCTATCTGAACCAATCATCTCACTTTTCTCCCCCTAATTTCCTGTGATCATCTTGGTTCAATCCCCCCTTCTCCCTCCATCCACTTGGATCCTTCCAGCGAAACCTTCAGGGATAGCACACTCCCTAGTTCATCACTATTCCCTGCCTAACCTGGTGGCTAGTATACTCTTCCGCTACTCTCCCTCCTCCCCCATCCCTTTGCATGAATTATTGTACTATGATAAATCTATTTCTATTTGTACTCACATCCTCCAAGCACTGTCAGCTGCATCCTAGTGCCCCAATGTGTGCTGCTACTCATCTCAGGTAGCAAATATCCTATTTCTACACTCCCACCCTGCCTTTCTGCCCCCACTCTCTTCCGGTTCTTCCTCCTTCCCCAACATATATTATTGTCTCCCCGTCCTCCTTCTACTCAGCTCCTACTTGTCTCCCCCACCTCCCCACACCACTCAGATTCCTCCCTCCCCAACTCTGATAGCCGACCTGACACTCCACCTCCTAGCTCACCCTCCTTCTTAACTACCAGTCTATTCCCCACCGTCAAATCTACCCCCCCTCCTGTGTCTTTCCATGTCTCACTCTGGCCTCCTGTGCACCCCTCCCTGAACCTTGAACTCATCCACAGGCTCCCCCTTTCCCTACATTCCCTCCCCCAAACCCTCACAACCCAGACAGTCAAAGTTACACAAAGCTTTAAGCAAACTCTTCTTTCTCTACATACTCCTCCTTCTAGCTGGTGACATCCAACTTAACCCTGGTCCAACACCTCAGTCACCCCGAACCCCCCCAAGGACCTTACTCTGTATCATGTTAATGCCAGAGGCCTTCTCCTGAAGATGACCTACTTAGAATCTGAGTATCCCAACACTCTCCTGACATCCTCAGTATCACTGAATCATGGCTTTCATCAGAATCCTCAACTCCAAGCTCTCTATACCTGACTATCACCTCTACTGGTAGGACCACTCCAAGCATGGTGTGGTGTAATATTTATTTATATTTACATTTTGTTGTTCTTGACTGGGAAAGGAGGACTAGACAATTCTGCCCATTTTCAGCCTGTTCCCAGGGAAGGGGGGATACAGATGGATGCCAGCTGACACTGAACCAGATTAAGCGGTTGGTGGAATTTTTTGTTAATAGGGACATTTGGTCAGGACACCAGGGATCTTCTACTCACAGAAGGGGCGCTGTTGGCCACTTCTGTAGTGGAGGAGTCAGAGGAGGCTGAGTCACCAATGGAGCAGCAGGCTGGGGCCTTGTTCTCTGGCCCAGCCATTCAAATGCAGAGAATGATGATGATTTGGAATATCCATCTATGGAGGAGATGGAAGAATCTACTGATAAGGATACAGAAAGCAATCTACAATCAGCAGAACATTTGTCCAATAAGGAGGAAGGTATTTTTACTCTAATATCATGGACACTAACATTGCCACCGAAACTGCTATAGTAAACCAAGAATTGGAAGAGAGACGTACATTCTTGGTACAGATACTGGCAGAAGATGAGGAGAATTATATGCAGAAAAAGGTAGGACTGTGCAAAAAGCTGCACAGCGTTTCTCCCCCAACTCATGTAAAACTATTATTTTGGACCCTACTTCACCAGCTGCCTAAGACTTATCACAGGAAAACACTCAGAGCCTAAATACACGGTACTCCAAGGCTTGTATAAGGAATGCACCCATCAGGGGTGGTGAGAGATGGTTGTGGCTACTTCAAAGGCGTCGCTTATCACCGTGGCTCATATAAATGCTGCATTCCTGATTGCAACTCCAGAAACTGGTCCCCAGTTGTCGAAGGAGAAGTGGTCCACTGAAAAGGCTCTTTGGGGTGCAGGCTGGTTCCAAACTAAAGCCGGAGCATGGTTTCCTAATTCAGCCAGGGAAATGCAACAGAGCCCAGCTGACAATGATGGGCAGACAGCATAGGGGAACACAGACAACTCTATGGATGGGAAACAGATCCAAGGCAGGCAATGGGACACTGGACAGGTACAGAAACTTGGGTGTGAGTGGCTGGGGAGTACAGGAAGAAATGAAACAAATAATTTGGGGCAGAATGGATTACTAACAGAAAAGGGAGGATCTCAAGAAAGGGAGACTGAGGCAGTAAATGGCAACATCAGGGAAGACAGTCAAAAGGGATCTGTAGGACTATGGGGGGAGGAGGCACTTTCAGCCAAATAAGAGGAAAGCATTCACTATTGAGGGACCAAAAAGCTCAGTCCCTGAAGCTACTAATAGTACAGAAAATGAAGAGGAATCAGGAGCAATGGGGGATACAGAAACTGCCCCATGAGAAATTCCTGAGCCCAGACAGAATGGAGCAAGAAGTGTGGATCACCCCCCCCCGCCCCCAATTGCAAGCTCCTCCACCCCATCCCAGATTTTCAGACTTGTTTAATAGAACTGAACCCCTGCCTAGGTGTAATGCAGTACACCTGTAGTATAAGGGAGGCCTAAAAATGAGCCCAGACTGGGTAAATGTGGGGAAGCTTTTGCTAAAAAACAGCATGATGTTTATGGATTCAGAAATGTATGCCTTGATACACATCCCTGGAGAGGATGTATTTCACATCAGTCTTCTTCACCCACACAGTCTGGAGATGTTCTGGATAATGTATAACTAGATGAAAGTTTCTGCCTTATAGACCCCATTCATTGCGATACCCCTTACAAAGCCCTTCATCAAGATGGTGATATTATGTTTCATAACAAGAGTGTCCATGTTACAGACATTATTCACTGGCTAAAACAGAGATGTATGTGATCTACTCAGTACCCCTGAGGCAATCATAGACTCAGAATTCCTATGGATGGGAGGATGGAAATTTAACGTGAAACTCCACCAAAGTCCAGAAGGGATCTTACACATCCCCAACAGCTTTTTCTTGGGCAGAGATTGATGGGTTTTCCTATTATTCAGGAGAGCCCGAAGCATATTATAGCTCTCAGTGTGCAAATCACACTTGATGAAATCTTTGAAATTAAATTGGACGTATATGCAGAGACTGTCCTTGGGTAGCACATAACAAATGCCATACCATTAATCCAGATCACTTCACAAAAAGGCATAGCAAACCACATTTCATCCAAATAACCAACAAAATGCAGAAGATAGATGATGCATCGAGACAGCACAGGAAACCATGCAGGAGCCTGAAGATGGGATAGAGACTCCAGAACAAGAAACAGATGACCATCCGGAGGACACAGGACATCAGAACACTGGTATGGATCTGCCAGTGGAGGACAGGAGTGCAAAAGAGTCCATGCCCCCCCCCCCCCGTGGCAGGGTCATTGCCAGTTACTACATGTCAAAGTGCATGGATTAATAAATCTACCCAATCACAATAGGGCATCACTTTTGATAACCAGTATGGAATCCTAACCCAATCAGCGGATGGGGAGATGAATGGTGAGGACAGGTTATCCGATATATCCTCTATGTTAGGGAAACATGACACAAAATAACCCCCTACAGAACAACCTGTAAAAGGTTAAAAGAAAAAAAAGAAAAAAATAAGGTGAACAGGATATGATCTCACCAATCTTGCAAGATGAATACTTTTACCACTGCCACTCTGAATGCACATAGGTTCAAAAATGTACACACATGGACTGCCTTGTTTTCTTGGCTGCATGACTTGAATTTAGATATCATTTTCATGCAAGACACTTGGATGGACTCAAGCCAGTTAAAGTATACTGTAAAACATAACTGAATATGGGGGTCTTCTTACTGTTCCTTCAGGCAGGACAGGGTAGATGAGGTGGGTTTGCTGTTTTCAGGAATTGCTTCTTGTTTTTAGAAATTGGTTGGCCTAATCCTGGAGAGGGTATTAATGGTAGATGAGTTATGGAAAAAGAGAACAAGCAGCTGTATTATGATATATGGCTGGGCTGCAACAAAAAGCAGATATTTAGTAACTACTAAAAATGTTTACCTTCGGGGGGACTTTAAAGTTTCATTAGACACAAAAGCCAGGCGAAAAGAAGGTAAAAAAATACACCATACTTCATCTGGTCATGCTGCATTCTTGTTCAGGTTCCCTAACATCTGGAATAACCTTCCATTAGATATTGTCTCTGCCAACTCTGGACACTCACTCTCGCTTTTCCTTTGGAAGCACACAGTCCACTGTTGCAACTGCACCTCATCTCCCCTGCCTGCCATTTTACCCTTTTTACCCTTCCTCCCCACATCTCCTCTCTACTCCCCCCTCCAAATAATCTCAGGTTACCCTACTCCCAGCTGCCCACCTAATTTCCCAACCCCTTCTCACTCCTGTCTCCCCCACCCTATTATATATATTTTTCCCCGGTACCTTGTCTCCTTGCAGGGTTCTCAACATCCTGAAGGGGAGTTTGTCCCCAGCTTATTCTCCCTTCCAACCCTAAACCCTTCACTTCCCTATTTCATCTTTGCTGATTCCTTACCCCCTTGCAGGGTTCTCAACATCCTAAGGGGGTGTAGTTTTGGGCATGTTTCTCCTCCTCCTCCTCTAGCTGCATCCCCCCCAGCAGGGTTCACAGCATTCTGAAGGGGTGTTGCTCTCAACATGCTTCTCTTCCCTCCTTCCCCAGGCTCCAGCATCCTGATGAGGTGCTGTCCTCAGCATGTCTCTCCCTCCCCCCCATCTGAGCTGGGTCCTATTCCCCTTGTAGGGGTTTTCTAGCATCCTGAAGGGCCATCGTTTCTCAGATGCCTCTCGTGGAAACATAACAAAGAAATATAGAAGTTGATAGCAGCTAAGAACCGTAAGGCCCATCTAGTCTGCCCCTTTCTTTTTCAACCATATGAATTTGCCATCGACTTTTGCTCTGTCAATGGCCTATCTATTCATACTTATCTGTATTGCTCCCTTATGCTTATCCCATGCCTGTTTGAAACCCTGTACTGTATTCATATCCACCACAACCTGAATTAGGCCATTCCATGCATCCACCACCCTTTCTGTGAAAAAGAACTTCCTCACATTACCCCTTAATCTGCCTCCCTCTAATCTCATGCTGTGTCCTCTTGTCCTGCTATTTTTCTTATATTGAAACATGTTAGACTCTTTCACCTTGTTAATGCCCTTAAAGTGTTTGAATGTTTTGATCATATCACCTCTCTCCTTCCTTTGTTCTAGGGTATACATTTTGAGCTCTGTTAATCTGTCCTTATATGTTTTCTGATGTAGTCCCTTCACCATTATGGTTGCCCTTCTCTGGACTGCCTCAATCTGGTTAATGTCCTTGTGAAGGTGTGGCCTTCAGTACTGCACACAGTACTCCAGATGGGACCTAACCAGCGTCTTATAAAGAGGGATTACTACCTCCCTCTTATGACTTGTGATACCCCTACTAATATACCCCAACATCCCCCAAGCCTTACCTACTGCTTTAGTGGTCTGACTGGATGATTTCAGGTAATTTGTGATGATGATGCCCAAGTCTATTTTCTCCCTTGTGACTGCCAGCAACTCCCCTCCCAGCCTGTAGGTGGCTTCAGGGTTTCTCTTCCCTAAGTGCATGATCTTGCACTTCTTTGTGTTAAACCCCAGTTGCCACTCTTCCAATCATTTTGCCAGTTTATCCAGATCTCTTCTCTTTCTGCCCACCCCATCTGGATCATCTGCTCTGTTTCAGATCATGGTGTCATCTGCAAACAGACAAACCTTACACTCCAGTCCATCTGTAATGTTACTGATTAAGATATTGAAGAGAACTGGCCCCAGGACTGATCCCTGAGGTACCCCACTTGTAACTTGCATCTCTTCTGACTGTATACAGTTTCATTAATGTTAATCAAGTTATATTCATGTTTTAAAGTTAAGTTTAAACAACATTTGTTAGCACAGTCTGATTGTTCATGTTATTTGTAAATTTTGTATGTTGTATATTTTGATGTACTCTTGGTAATGTTTTATGTCCAGGTCAGTCCTGAAAAAGGGCTTTGGCCCAGAGTCCTAACCCAGTTAACAAATAAAAATGAAATGAAAATGAAATACTATTTACCACTACTCTCTGTTTTCTGCCAGCCAGTTTGCCACCCAGCTGATTAACTTCTGACCCACCCTGAGCTTACCCAGCTTATTAATCAATCCTCTATGTGGAACAGTGGCGAAAGCTTTGTTGAAGTCAAGGTAGATGACATCAACTGCTCCCCCTTGGTCCACTACTCTGGTTGCCCAGTCAAAGAAATCTATGAGATTAGTTTGACAAGACCTTCCTGTTGTAAACCCATGTTGTCTTGAATCCTGAGCTTCTATGGAGTCCAGGTGTTGCACTATCCTTTCCTTAAGGGGTGCCTCCATAATCTTGCCCAATACTGAGGTAAGATTGACTGGTCTGTAGTTCTATGCCTCCTTCCTGCTAACACTCTTGGGGAACGGGATCAAATGAGCCCTTCACCAGTCTTCTGGGACCTCTCCTGTGCTGAGATACTCACTAAACAGTTCTGATAATGGCTCTGCTAGTTCCACCCTTAGTTCTATTAGTACACTGGGATGTTTGCCATCGGGTTCCATTGCCTCGTCCACCCTGAGCTTATTGAGCTCTTGTAGGACACTATGTTTTGTGAAGGGACTAGTGCACACATCCCTCCCCTGTGTCCATGGTGCTGAGCTGTGGGCCCTGCTCTACCTTCTCTTCAGTAAATACATAGCAGAAGTATCTATTTAGGATAGATGCTTTTACATGGTCCTCCTCCTCACGCACTCCTTATCCCCTTTGATCTTAGCAATACCCGCTCTGGACTTTCTCCTGTCACTAATGTATCTATGAAAAGTCTTGTCACCTTCTTTAACTGTTCGTGCTAGTGAGTCTTCAGTTTGGGTCTTTGCCTGCCGTACTGCCTTCCCTGCTTCCCTTAGAGAAGTTTCTTATGCCTCCCTTTCTTCATCCTGCTGCGTTCCCTTATATTTCCTGAAGGCCAGCCTCTTGGCTCTGACCTTTTCTGCTACAGGTTTTGAGAACCAAAGTGGTTTCCTTATTCTTTTGCACATCCTTTTCTAACACAACAGAATGTTGCTTCAAGTATTGCATCCTTAATGCTTGCCCACTTTTCCTGTACCCCCTCACCTGTATTTCTTTTTGCCAGGGTTAGCTTAACTCTGTTGGCCATCTTATCAAAGTCAGCTCCTCTGAAGTCCCATATTTTTGCCTTGGAATGGGATGATTTAGTTCTAGTGGCCAAATGGAGCCATACCACGTGATGGTCACTGGCCCCCAGGTGACCTTCCACCTGGAGATCTGTGATCCTTTCCCTGTTACTCAGTACTAGATCTAGAATAGCCCTGTCTCTTGTGGGTTGTTGTTCCAGTTGTTTGAGGCCCTCCTCCTGCAGGGAATCCACTATATGTCTAATTCTGGTGGATGTTCCTGCTGGTATTGACTAATCTGTATCTGTCAGGTTGAAGTCTCCCAATATCAGACCCTCCCCTTTAGCTGTCATGTTCTGTATATCTTCTAACAGCCACCTTACTAAATATAACCTTCTATGTAACCAGAAACATGGCTTCTGAAAGGGACATAGTACCACCACCGCCATCCTTCAATTTACCTCACATGTCCACTCCGCTTTGGATCATGGCTGCATCACAGGAGCCCTATTCATGGACCTCTCTAAGGCATTTGATACCATAAACCACACCCTCTTACTGAACACACTCTCCTACAGTGGCTTTTCCAATGATGCCTTAAGCTGGTTCACCAACTATCTGTCTGATAGTGCACTGCAAGTCAAGGTAGGCACCGCCCAGTCTCCCAGCCTCTCAATCCGCTCCGGTGTCCCACAGGGCTCCATTCTTGGCACTTTGCTATTCAGTCTATATCTAAACTCTGTCCCATTGGCCTGCCCCGGCAGCTTGCTCCTATATACAAACAATGCCGTCCTGTTCGCCTATGATTCTGACCCTCTTAAACTCCATTATACACTCCAACACTCTTTCCGAGAAGCTGAACACTGGTTCACCACCCAGCATCTAATAATCAACTACAATAAGACAAAAGTCATGATCTTCTCCCATCCACAGAACAACCTTAAGAGCCTCTTCCCCCAAATTCTCATTGCCAGTCTAACCCCCCTCAAACAAGTGAACACCCTTAAATACCTAGGGATCACACTAGACCCAGCCCTCAACTTTCATCAACATATTCTTCACCTATCCACTGCCCTTTACCCTAGATTAGGTGCACTTTATCGGTACAAGCATTGCCTCACCTATGAGGCTCTAGGACTTTCAGTCAATGCCTCTGTCCTCTCACTGCTGGACTATGGTATTCTCATCTACAGTGCTGCACCCACCTCTGCACTGAATAGATTCCAGCTCGTACTAGACCAAGCCTGCTGTCTCATCCTCGGATGTGATCGCTTCACTCACACCTGCTTCCTCTACACTACCATAAGCTGGCTAAACCTAGACAACAGAATCAGGTATCACACCTGCCTAATGACCAAAAAGATAGTTCTAGGTCTCACCCCCTCTGCCCTTGACACAATTATTCACCCAGTATCTCCAGTCAGAGCCACCCATAACTCAGATAAACCATGGCTATGGGTACCCCAATGCCGGACATTCCAATTCCAAAGATCCTTCAGTTACAAAGCCCCTTCCTGGACAAAGTCACTCCCAAGCCAAATAACTAATGAAATAAGGCTTGACCCTTTTAAATCCAGGCTAAGGGAACACCTCCAGGCTTCCAACCTAAGTGATGGCTCCTGACACCTCCCCCTCGATGACTTAGATTTCATTAAACCAACTATTTTCGGGTCTCCATACCTAAATTCACCAATGTTGCTATATGACTATCAGCCTTCTACAGAACATCTCTGCAACTTTATGGCTGTGCTAAAGAATTGAAACTTCTGTCATCCTTGACTGATAGCCACTTACTGAACAATTATATAATCCAATGCCTGTTATGTAATGTACTGTAATCTGAAACAAATGTTGTCCCTGTATCTTTTATGTATGACGTAGAATCTTTGGAAATGAGTCTTTGATTCAAAGGTCTTTCTGAATATCTCAACAATAAATTAATGAAAAATGTGTGTATGTCCTCCCACTGGTCTGGAGGCCTGTAGACAATCCCACTTCATGTGGCTGTCCCATTTCCTGTTTCCAGTGTGCCCCACAGTTATTCTGGCTCCTTATGTGTATTCTGAATTTCTGTAGCTTTGATATTTTCATTGACATATAGGGCCACTCCACTTCCCCCCTTTTTGCACCTTGGTCTCTTCTGAACAGTACATATCTGGGTTCTGAAGTCTCCCAAGTGTTGTTACTGGTGAACCATGTATTGCTAATGGCTCCTATATCCAGTTTATCCTCTGTCATTATTGCCTGCAGGTCTGGGATCTTGTTTCCCAGACTGCAAGCACTTGTGTACATGATTTTCCCTTGGCCAGATTTTGGCGTATTAGTTGTTGGACGAGGTCTGGTGTTTCCCCTGTGTGTCGTATCGGGAGCTGGACCTTTTTCCTTACCTGGTGATGCAAATGGACTACAATCATGCTGAACTCCTGTTTGATCACTAGCTGAGGAGGGATGGGTGTTCTTCCCATTCGACATATCGGGTGCTACACCCCTCTCCCCATTTGCTAGAACTGCAAAGAGGTCAAACCTCTGCCCCATTGCACTGACTTCCTCCTTAGTCAGATGCAGTCCATCAAATTTAAAGAACTTCTCTCCCAAAACTGTTGCCAGTTACCTTCAAATTTGTGTCCTTTTTCTGGAACGACCCTTGAGCCACATGTTTAACTCCCCTGTCTCCCCTTCTCTGACCTTCTGTCCATCTTCCCCCCTCTCCCAGACTGGCAGGATGTCACAGAAGGAGATGCCAGATGAAATGGATGACAGTTTGTCACCCAGACTGGTCAGGTGTTCCTTGGTCTCCGCAACTGACTGGCTGGTGAGATCGTTAGTCCCTATGTGTACCAGGATGTCAATATTTTCTCCTGCTTCCTGTATAATTTTAGCAATGCTGTGGTGTCTTTCCATGCTGATGTACCTGGGAGACATCTGACCATTACCCCTGGCTGGAAATAGGTATCAACTGCCCGAATCATGGAGTCTCCTATGATCAGAAGTTTTTTGGGATTTCCTTTTTGCTTTTTTTGTTTTGGTTCCTGCTTTTGGTGAGTTTTGTTATGCTAGCTCCTGTGCTGCAGTGTCCTGCTTTACAGTGTCCTCTGCCCCTTTGTTTGATTTCAGAGACAGAGGCAGATACCTGTTTGTAGTTTTTATATGGTTTGTGGAGGTGATATGTTGGAAAGCACCAAGTGATGGGGCACCCAATTTGCCCCTCCTAACCACCTGCCAACCTCCTGGACCAACTACCCTCTGCAGTTGAGGTGCTTCTGTTTGATGTTGGGGAAATAGAGGGCAGTTCTTATAATTTATTTCATCTTGAGTATGAGATTTGAGGTGCACAATCTCTGCCCATGCTACCTGGAGATGAGCCCTTAGACCTCCAATGGCTCAGCATATTTGACAGTGTCCTAAATCCTGTATAACTGCCCTTTTGAGAAGTGTCTTGCAGTACCTGCAGTTAATAATATCTATTACAGATTAGTTGTTGGGGTTGTGACCTAGTCAGAGTAATTAGAAGGAGGAAAATGAAAGCAAAAGTTTGATTTTGTGTTTTGTTTGTTTGTTTTTGTATAACTTGTTATAACAAGTTAAATTACTTTTGCCTGTGTAAATGAGGTCACTGTGTGGATACCCCTCTTATCTTCACCTTCATGCGTTGCTACAGAAAATGTCACGACTGTGTTACCCTATAAAAGGAGTGTAGCGTGTGGTGTTTGGGGATGGGGTGGGTGGCTGGGCCCTTCCCCAGCTGAGAAAGAAGAACCACAGATGAAAGAAACAAGGAGATAAGAGCAGAAACAATCAGCCAGCGATGAATGCAGTAGCCCTAAAAGCTTATCATAATGATACATAAAACTGTAAAACCTGTAAAGCACCACCTGTAATAATTTCATTGAAGATATACCCTGTAAGAAACACTTTGCTACTGAAAAAACATAAAGCGGTAACAAAAGATACACCTTGCAAAAGACAATTTGAATCAGAAGATTACAGCAGTAATCTGTAAGCACACACCTGTAGGTACACCCTGTAATAATGCAGTAGAAGGTATACCCAGTAACAGCAATTTGAATCAGAAAAAAGTAAAGCAATAAAATGTTAGCAACAAACAGTAACAATCCCTGTGAGAACAAAAGAAAATAATGACATTCAGTAAATCTGCCTGGCCAAAAGAAGTCTTAATCCTTTTCCTTGCTCTGGTAAGGTTCTTCACAAGCAACCCAGAAGAAAAGAGTTCAGGTGAAGCTAGGTACCTTTGCCAGCAAACCTCTCCTCCCTCCTTCCCTTATCCCTTACCCCAACCCTCTCCCATTGCTTCCCTACTCTCGAATAGGCAAACTATGCACTTGACCAACCCTATATATAGTTCCCTCCTCCTAGCACTTTATAGTGTACCCCTACTGATAGTCTACACCTTACCCTCCTTACTTCATGTTTTACTCAGGGTGTTGTCATCCTGTATGGTATATCAATACATACTGTCTCACCTCCCCTCCTGGATTGTTTTACCTTGCACTGTGGGGTACACTTCATGCATATCTTTATGCAAATATGTATGTTTATATATACTTGCCTTTATTTTAGCCAGTAGCTTTGCCTCTGTATTAGCCTTGTGGTTAGCCTGTGTATTAGCCTGTTTGTATTTGGTCTGGATATGTTTTTTTACTTACTCCTCTCCCTTATGTACCCTTCCCCCAGAATGCTTCTGGAAATGAGCTGTTTACAGCTCATGTCATCTTTCCTGGTGAAACCTTTTCAAATAAAATAAATAAATAACATATTGTGATTCTCATCCATTTAAGAAGTGTGCATCATTAGCAGAATTGACTGATTGTACATCTCTGTCTAATACACCTATCAGGTTTACCTTTGTGAAAAATTACCTTACCAGCAAAATAGACTGTTTGCTTCCAAGCAGCTACATATACATAGTACAGATGCAGTTTCAGTTGAATCTTCTGACCATTTAATAGTACATATGGCAGAGTGCACCCCTGGATTGCTGTTTCCACAGGAACATTCACTCTTCACTATTTCCACCTTCTTTAGCCTATTGCAGAAGCATTTTCTAATTTTGTAGTCATCTTGACTCTTTCCCTTGTCTACTATGATGGGATGGCCTCCCACTGTGGTATCTCCTACTATTCGTCCCTGTTAATTTATTATTTTTTCCGTGCCTGATGGTATTTCTGTAGAGGCAGTGTGTTGCCTCCTGCTATCTGTACACAAGCCCTTGTTTAGGGGGCAGTAAATCCTTTAGGTGGCTATTAATGTACAGGATTATTATTACATAGGGCTGTTTTTCCCAAAACTAAAAGGTAACTGTTGAACAGAAACCTATGGAGGAGCTAGCTAGCTCCTTTGATATGGCACCAGAACGTAACCCTACAGGGATGCCTGTGGCATCTGGTTTTGTCTGAGTATCCCTAGAAATGAGAGTGGCACCTGCATTTGCAAGAAAAAAATGGTGGTATTGATATGTAAAATAGGGTGTAATTATACCTGTAGGTAAACATATTCTGGTGCCCCATTTGCTCTGGGTGGAGCATAAGTTATTAATGTGTGCCACTTTCTATGGCTATTTTAGCTCCCTGAGGGAGAGGCTATAAAATGATAAAAGGTGCTGGATACACAAAAGAACAGAACGAATGCCACATTGGTGTAGTTGTCCTGAGGTGGGCAACTTACAACTCTACTATGGCTGTTAGGAGAAAGCAATCCTTCTCTGCAGAAAGCTCCACACTTCCTTGGTTTTAAGCAGATGCTAGCTCTTGAAGCAAGTGAGTGAGGAGAATTGAAAGCACTGCAAGCTGTGTCTCCCAAAGCATAGCAAAGCAGTAAAAGAGCTCCAGTGGTGGTGCTAAAAGGAAAGCTGTGGCACTCGGTTCCAGAAGTCAAACTGGTACTAGTATTGTGCACCACTATAAATACTAAGATATCAAAAGAAAAGAGCTCATTAGGGGGACTTCCGGTGACATCGCGCAATTGATGGTGGCTTAAATCAAAGATCTTACACCTGTGACACAAATATTGGTTTAATCAATCACCATCATATGGTTTTTCAGGCTAATTTTGTGTTATACAAGGCTCATATGCTTACAGTCATCATGGGGCACACAAAGAAGAAGCCTCCTCTGAAAGTGCGTAGTCAAACTCAGGAATGGAGTGTTCTGAGGCCTCCAAGACCCACCCTGTCCCATTCCTTTATAATCATGGCTTCAGGGGATGAATCTGAGGGCTCAGGTTTGGAGGATGTATCGACCTTCACTAAAACTGATGGGCATAGAATGCTCAAAATCCTCCACCGCATCGACGCCTGGATTTCGGGTATTCAGAAAGACTTTAAAAAATTGGAAGCATGTACAACATCCATGGAAACGTATGTAGAGGGCCTTCAGTCAGAACATGTAGCCATCGGTAGATCTCTTGCATACCTCCACAGAAGAGAGAGAAAGAGCTAACCATGCAGGTGGAGGATGTGGAGGTGAGAGCCCACCATTATAACATCCGCATTTTTGGCATCTCGGTGGGGGTAGACCCCCCATGGAAGATTTTGTGGATACCTGGCTGAAAACAGATCTAGACCTGGGGGATGACTTTAAAACTGAGATGGAGTGTGCACATAGAGCTATCACACCTAAGCCTAAACAGGGTGCACCCCCTAAGTCTGTCATTTTAAAATTCTTGAGATAGTCCAAAAAGGAAAAAATTCTCAGGCTGGTGTGGGCCAAATGGGATCTCAATCTTGATGGCTAGAAAATATATGTTGATCAGGATTTTCCCCCTTTGATGCTGGCCAACTGCAAAAAAGTTTTATTGGCGGTGATGGCACTAAAAGATAAGGGTCAAGGCATACCTCAGGTACCTCGCTAGGCTGTGGGTGCAGAATAAGGAGGTAACAAAATTATTTGAATCCCTCTTAATGGCTACTCCATATCTAGAATCTCAGGAAATCCCCATACCAGATACAAAGGAGGAGCAGGCTGAGAAGGAAATTGAGGATCTCCTGTGGTCAATCGCCCCAGGTTCAAGGAGGCAAATGAGAAGAAGATGCAATGTCCTCCTGCCGTTGCACACTGACATGTCTAGATGGCTACAAGTGAAGAGGACCTGAGGATCTAACTGGATTATGACTTCTGTCTGTTCACCCTGCTCGCTCCAGGTGGGGGCCTGGACCTGAATGGCAATGCTGATGTGGGGCTTCCCTCTATCAAGATGGAACTAGTTAATTGGATTTAGCAAAAGAAATCCTTAGGAACTATGCATAGTTTTAATTTCACCAGTTATAGTAAGCAGTTTGAATTGCCTTGTTGGTCTGCACAGATTCTTCCTGTGTGCAGTTTAAGAGGGTGGCTCTTTCTAACTGCACCTTTAGTTTCCAGTGGGACTGTTTAAAGGCAAAACTTTCTGGTGGTGCCACAATGTTCTTTCTCCCTTGCGCAGTCTGCCTCTCCCAAATGGTGTATGCAGTTGGACTGGAGATGAGCTTTATTTACCTTTTTGTTTTGAAATTATCAATGACTTTAAATACTGGACAAATCAGTTTTCAATGTTCTGTCACTTATTATTATAGTTGTATTAATGGATGTATTACTTAGAGTTAACTCAGTTACACTTTAGTCTAATGCAGTGGTAAATAAGCTGCTAAGGGGAAATGTTTAAACTGTTTGAACAGTTCTGCTCTGTTTAATTGAAATGTGGGGTGGGAGCAGCTCTCTGGTGCCTCTGAACTTCCGCTGTGCATAATGAGTCATTTTGTCAGCCCCTTACAAGCATCTTCAGTGGAGGTCAAACTGGATTATTATGAATCTCATCAGTGCCTGGGCCCGTGGAAATGTTGGGTAGCTCTTTCCCTATTGCTTGTGGTTAGTTTGATGTAATAAGGTGCCTCTAATACTTGGGGTTACAATTAGCTGGCAATTGAAACAGGTCCTTACTGCACAGTGTATGCAAGATACACTCTGTTTATTGCCCAGGGTGCATTACTCTGACCACCTTCTCTACTGGATTTTACAGTTAGGAGAGTGCCTGGTCACCTGGTTCACCAGGGGCTCATCTCCTAGCGCATGTCTGGTGCTTTTCTCCTATTGGCCCAGGGCTTGGTGTACCTAGCCTTCTGAGGCTCTTCCACTCTCAGCCTCAGTTCTAAAGCTCTGTTTGAGCTTCAAGGTATCCAATGAAGTAACTAGTACCTTGTTTTATTTAGGGCCCATGTTTTGGGTCATGCTGGGGGAAGAAAAGCCAGCTTACAGTATAACCTCCCCAGTTATTTTTTTGGTTGTCTGTTATGATTTCTTGATTTCCTGTTTTTTTTACTCTAGCACTTTTTTTTACAGGTATATGCTTATGTATACACAAAACATTGGTTAGGGGTTGTAAAAGTGGGGATTATGGAAGATATGGGTGCTGGTTCTTAAATTGCCTTCTTCTATTGCATCGCTCAAGATAATTTCCATTAATGTCAAGGGGATTAATGGGGTAGTTAAATGAGCAAGGGCTCTCCAGGAGTTAAGTCGACTGAAATGTGATGTGGTTTGTCTCCATGAGACCAAATTGTCTCAGGTGGAGCACTCTAAATTGAAGGGGAATGTTGGGGGGTGTATTCAGATTCCCATCCGGATGCCTCCAGAGCTGGAGTGGCTATATTAGTATACAAAAGACTACCACTTAAAGTCCATAATGTACAAATGGAAGGGTCTGGCCATTCTGTGGTAATCTCGGGGGACTATATGGGACACACCTTCCACCTTGCATCCTTTTATGCCCATACCCCATCATCTGGAACATTTTTTGACACTTCTTTTCCATAATGGATTCCTTCCCACTGGGCTGGATAGTCATGGTGGGTGACTAGAATCATGTTGAAAATTCTCTTTTAGACAATAGTTCGACGGGAAAGGGGGGGGGGTGGCATGCTCCAGACTGCTTAGAACTTTAATAGCAGAGGGCAGCTGTGCAGACCCTTGGAGACAACAGCACCCAGAAACAACAGATTTCATCTTCTTTTCTGACTCTGTGGGGTCATACTGTAGGTTGGATAGATGCTACACTCAACTGCTGAATGCCCCAGATTTGACCAATATAACTATAAACCCAGTCACTTTCTCTGATCATGCAGTGATCAGTGCTAGGGTGATTTGGAAGGGGGTGAAAGCTAGGGGGTCATGGAGATTTGACCCAGGGTTGCTTAATGAAAATATAATTGTGGACCAAATAAAAGATTCCATTAAGCAATATAGGTTAGAAAACAGGGAAGAAGATACACACATTCAATTTATTTGGGATGGTTTGAAGGCAGTTATCCAGGGCCAAATCATCAGTTATGTCTCCCACAAACATAAATGTAACCAAGCTAAGCTGGAAAGGTTGCTGGAAGACATTGCATCATTGAAGGCTGTGCATAAAAAGAATACAGATCCCCCGACCTAGGCCAAATTGAGAGAAGCCCAGGAATTATATAATGTTGAGATGAAGAGGAAAACTGTACACTCCCTGAGATATACCAGGTAAAGATACTATGAAGCGGGGGGGGGAGTCATCTTTTGACACTCAGACTGAGAAAACAGGAAGTAGAAGATATATCCCTTTGATTAAGGGTCTAGGGACTCAATCTGTCTCCTTGGATCCCTTGCAAATAGCTGATAGATTCTGCAAGTACTATACCGATTTATATGCCCAGGAAAGAGGTTTTGATCATGTTGGGGAGATGGAAAGCATCTTACAAAGGGTTGTATTACCTAAACTGGAGGGCATGCAGAGTCAAAGATTAAAAATCTCCTTTACTGAACAGGAGGTTAAAAAGGTTATTAAAAACTCTGAGCAGAGGGAAAGTCCCAAGTCCGGACAGATTTGTAGCTGAGTTATACCAACACTTCGCTACAGAGCTGACCCCCTTGTTAACCAAGGTCTGGAATGTGACAGATGGGGGGGAGTCCACAGCTTCCTGGGGGAGGCAGTGATTACCCTCTTACTGAAACCAGGCAAGGACCCAATGGAGTGCGGGAGCAACCATCCCATTTCATTGATTAATCAGGATGCAAAGATCTTTGCAAAGATCCTGAGCCCACACCTCCAGGAGTACATTCCCAAGCTAGTTCATAGAGACCAGATGGGTTTTAAACCCAGACGGCACATCCAGGATAATATCAGACTCCTCCTCAATGTCTTGTCTGCCTCGGGGGCATTACTGCATGGAACACTTAGGGTGGTGATGGCCTTTCATGCCAAAAAGGCATTTGGTTGCCTGGACTGGGTCTTTTTGTATCACACCCTGAGAAAATTTGGATTTGGAGATAAATTTAGGCATTGGATAGCGAATTTGTACAGAGACCCTTGAGCAATGGTGAGGGTAAATATGGTAACATTGAGGAGGATAAGGATAGGTAGGAGAACTAGGCAGGGGTGTCCACTGTCACCCTTGCTGTTTGCCATATGTATGGAGTCCTTCACAGCTCTTATAAGGCAGTCAGATGGATGAAATGGCATACAAGTACAGGGGGTTGTAGTTAGGGTGTCCTTGTATGCAGATGATACCCTTTTGCACATTACTGACCCAGTAAGTCAGATGCCATTCATTAACTCCCTATTACAGGATTTTGGTAAGATGTCTGGTTTCAAAATCAATGGCACTAAAACTGAGCTTTTGGCCATAGGATGGACCCTGAACGGGATACTCCCCTCTGTAGGTAATTATAACTGGACAAAAGAGAGTATTAAGTATCTAGTGATCTAGATTCCCAGAGACTTACAAAAGTTTTATGCCATTATTTATGGGTGACTCCTTCAGTCCATGCAGGAGGACTTGAGGAGGTGAGAGGAACTACCTCTCTCTCTCCTTGTTTGGGAGAACGGACTGTGTAAAGATGAATGTGCTCCCACGTTTTCTATTTCTATTTCAGTTCTTACCATTTAAACCCCCTGCAGGTTTCTGGAAATCACTTAAATTTTCCTTGTGGAGATTTTTTTGGGGCTGGCAGACCCCCCAGAATAAAGTGGAACTTCCCTACTTAGGGATAAGGAAAATGGTGGATTGGGCTTGCCCGACCTCAAAATATACTATTGGCCCATTCAGGTCTAACCCCTGGTATCTGTCATGATCATGGAAGAGCTGCCACTGTGGGTGGAGAAAGAGACCAGAATCCTCCAGGGGGGATATCAGGGACTTGGTGTTAATGGACCAAGTGAGAGTCAAGAGATTGTTAGTGAATAACCCATGGACCAAGGTGATTATATCTTCCTGACTAGAAATTAATAAGAAACTCTCCCTCTGGCTGAAGTTGGGGCCCAATTCACCAATTAAAGCATGCTTAGATTATTTGTCCCTTGTCTGGGACCAGGGCTTTATGAGATGGGACAGAGGGGGACTGGTGAAGGTGGGCCAGATATACTTAGATGCTAATATTAAATCTTTCCAATACCATCCCAAGAATATAAACTCCCTGTTAGTGATTTATTCCAATATTTGCAGTTTAGTCATTTTCTGCAAAATAAGGATCTTCTGAGACAAGGTTCCATTGCAGTTAGCAATAATCCGCTAGTGGAGTTCATGGCAACTGAGACCTGTCACTCGCAACCTCATGGTCAGATTTCCAGGTTGGTTAGGCTTGGAGCTTGGTACAAAACTGGAAGAGGTGGCACCTTCGTAAGAACAAATAAATACATTTAATCAAGACGTTTCTGTTACCTATCTTTTTATTTATCAGTTACCTATTCCCATACCCCCAAAACTTTGGAAACTACAATTCATAGCATATTTTCTAGGCAGTTTGGGGGCACAGGTTAAACCACCTAAAACATAATATCCTCTGTCTTCCAATGAAACAATGGGGTTTTAATATGGTTAATCCTCTTGCGTTTTTGTACAGTATATATATATATATGTATATATATATATATATATATATATATATATATATATAGTAAAAATGTAATGCCACTCTTATTACATCCCAGGAGGCCTGGCTACCTTTATACAGTTCATCCTGTGAAACGTGGTTTATGCAGTGGATCAACGACTGTCTACGTATAGTTAAACGTTCACAATTAGCCCCCAAATATCTTTGGGAAGTTTTTGTTAAACTTAAAAGCTGGAAGATCTATGGTCACATGATTTCTACCATGATAAGAAAACTTCTTTATAAACACATAGTAAGATATCACTTTTTTGATCCAGTAGTCTTCCATGAATGTTGTGCAGTTTTTCTTCCTTCACTCCTAGAGTTAATAAATAATCCAAGAGTACCAGAAAAGATGTGTGATGTACATTGGCTCTGCTGCTACAACAAACATAATGTTAAAGCAAACCAGAAGCAGATGCAGATGCAAGAACATATGTGCTCTAGGCCCTTATGACACCAACAACAGGAAACCATAAAATATGTATTTTTTATATGTAGCTGTATATATGAATTTTGGAAATTTATGGCCCAACAATGGAAGGTCAACTGTTTTGAAAAGGTCAATACTGACATAATTTTAAATGGCCACTTTGATCAATCTTGGAGACAATGGGATTGAAATACTCTGAATGTGATGTTTATAGTTATAGTTTATAGTTATAAAATGGTTAATTTGGTACTCTAAATATTTGCATATTCTACAACAGAAATATATTTCTCATGTAGAACTCTTGCAGAAAATTACATCAACATTGAAGTTTATGTATCTATCAGAAGTTAGAAACAAAACCCAGACTTATTTGAAGCAGTTGTGGAGAAACTTGGACTGGATCACAGATTCAGATGTTCATATCACTTGAAAGAAAAATTTGGTTTCACTCAGGATATGACTAGATATCAGTGGGAATGCATTTTATTTTTCCTTATAATTATAATTTCTAGAATTAGAACCAATTTTTATTTAAGAGGGCCTGTGCAAACCCAGCAGACATCAGAAATGTATATTAATTTGTATCTTTTCTATTTATGTTTATGTATAATATTAGTTTGTTTTCTCTTTTTTGAATAATTTTGTTTCTTTCTATATATGTATAGAATGTTAGCCATTGTGTGATCTCAATAAATCTAAATACCTAACTCTTTTTCAAGAAGTGCCATGGGATCTTCAACATCAACCAGAACAGGCTGATGGGACCTCGGTTTAATGTCTCATCTGAAATTTGGCACCTCAGGAGTGCAGCATCCCCCTCATGCTGCACTACAATGTCAGTATAGGGATTTAATCCAAGTGTCTGGTGTGTGGATAGAACCCACAGCCTTCTGATCTCCCAGCCTCAGTGGGCGAGTGTGCTACCTGCTGAGCCACTGAAACTGAATGAGTCATAAGGTGGTACAATGTGGGGTTTCACTGCTATGTAGATGATACCCAGTTGTATCTGTCCTGTGCCACTGATGATGGGGCAAAAAGGGGTAAGGCCATCAAAAAGTGGAGGGTAATGAGTATCAATGCCCATAGTCTTGGTAACAAGCTCCCAGAACTGATGGCCTTGATGGAAGAGGAATGGCTGGATATCATGGCAGTCACAGAAACATGGTACACAGATAACCATGACTGGGATGTCGACATATCAGGGTACACAATCTACAGGACAGAGAGTGTAGAAGAGGAGGATGAGTAGCTCTCTATGTAAGGGAAGGGATCAAAGCAATGGAACGAAAGGGTAAACAGGGAGGAGAGGAGGCATTATGGGTCACCTTGGAGACTGGAAATGGCACCACAATCCACACAGGGGTTGTATACAGACCCGCATCTCAGGGGAAGGAAATGAACAAGGAAATGATAGAAGGCATCCTTAGGATGGCAGAGAGAGTGAAGATATTGCTGATGGGGGACCTGAATATGTCAGATGTTAACTGGAGCACCTTTGCTGCAGCCACATCTAAGAGCAGGGTCATTGTCAATGTCCTACAAAGGGCATGCCTCAGACAGCTAGTATTGGAACCCACTCAGGAGGGATCAATCTTAGACCTGGTACTCTCAAATGGGGACAGATAGAGAATCTCAGATCTAAAAGTGGGTAGCCATCTGGGAACAAGTGAAAATGAAACAGTGTGGTTTGTGATAAAGTCAGCTATAGAGTCAAGCCATACAAAAGTGAAGGTACTAGACTTCAGGAGGGCTGATTTTGTCAAAATGGGAGAGTGCCTCAAAAAAGCACTAGCAAACAGGCAAGAAGGAGGGGTGGAGCAACAATGGGGAAACATCAAAACTGCCATCCCAGAGCCAACAAGCCTTTGTGTGAAGCAAATAATCAAATCAAACCAAATGGAATAAGCACTATCAATCTCAAAAGAGGTGGCAGGGAAGGTTAGGGAGAAAAAGATTGCATTCAGGAAGTATAAGGAAACATAGAAGGATCACGACAGATAATTGTACCGGTTAAAGCAGAAGGAAGCAGGGAAGACAGTCAGAATAGCAAAAGCACAAACCTAAGAAAAGATAGCCAACTCAGGAAGATGGATAACACCTTTTATAGGTACATTAGGGAGTGAAGAAAGACAAAGGGAGGGATACTGAGGCTGAATAAAGAGAAGGGTGGATAGGCAGAGAGGGACAGTGAAAAGGCAAGGATACTGAACGAGTACTTCTGCTCAGTATTCACAAAGGAAGAGGAGGGGGAGCTACCAGCCAATAGAAGCACTCTGGATAGGGGGGTTGATATCATCCCTTTCACAGAAGAAAGGGTTCTGAAAGAACTCTACAGCTGAAGGTGGACAAAGCCATGGGGCCTGATGGGATTCACCCCAGAATTCTAAAATAACTAAGGGGAGAACTAGTAACAGCACTGACTACACTTTTTTTTTCCAATTTAAAGTTTATTAAAGGATATTTTTTCATATACACATATGGCAGATATACATATACATGTTACAAGGTACATAAAACATCATATCAGTATGAATCTTCCCCACTCCCTACCCCACCACCCTCATCCCTATGTATCCCTCCCTGTCCCTATAGAGCATCAACCTATCCATTATCATTCTATCACAGCCATTTCTGATTAAAATATAATTGGTTAAGCCAGTATATCATTACATCTGGACTATAATTTATAGAGAATATAAGGTGTACAAAGGATCCCAAATTTTTATATAGTTTCCCATTCTGTTATTCAGGTTGGCTATTGCTTTTTCCATCTGAAGATTTGCAAGCAGTTCCACCAGCCACTCATTATAGGAAATGTCTACCCGGTCTACCCAATGTCTTAATATCAGTTTTTTAATTAAAATGGATATGAAAGCCATGTACTATTTTCTGTTAAGGATCCTTATTCCCGAGAAGTCACCCAAAAGGCAAATCTCGGGTGTAAACAGATCCTTCAGCTCCAATTAAAGGTCTGATTCATGTTGGATAATAGTCCATAGTGAAGTCACTTTGGAACATGACCAGAACATATGATATAATGTTCCTTCTCCTTGAGGGTATCAGGTACATAATGGGGAGGGTTTTAAACCTAATTTAGTAAGCTTATGCAGTGAATAATAAGCATTATGAAGGATGTACATTTGCATGAGTCTTAATCTATCTTGAGTCATGAACTTATGGCAATTATGCCATAGCACTGGCCAATCAATAGCCAGGTTTAGGAATAAAGTTGCCCAGTATTGAGTAGGACAAAAACAATCAGAGAATTTCCAATCAAATAATATGCTATAAATCTTTGACACTGCTTTTGGACAGCCAACTAAATGTGACATATCTTTTGAAAAAGGGATGCTAGTTGTTAAAGAGGGGTTCTGACCAAATACTTGTATTAAAAGGTGTCTCAGTTGAATGATCTTAAAAGTATATTTGTTTGGAAACTTAAACTTATCTTTAAGGTCTTGTACCGAAAGAAATGAGCCCCCTTCATTAATAAGGCTATTAATTTGCATGTTATTTACACATGATAGCCAGTTTAAAGAAATAGTCCTTCCATCAATTTTAAAATTCAGGTTACCTACTAAAGCTTGGTTCATATCTGTTCTGTGTTCATATTTAAGATAAGGACAAGGCTGTGCACAAATCTTTAAAGACACTGCTGTAGGAGAATTTTTAAGTTTAGAGGGGGAGAAGGCCGTCTCCAATATATAATAAGCCTTCTGATGCCAGGCCCCGTGAGTGTATCTGAGTCACTTCTATTTTGAGCCAAAGTGGGGCGTGATGATGATCTTCCATTAAGGGCCATCTTAAGTATTTATTAATATGGCTGGCCCAAAATTAGAGACCAAGATAAGGGAGGTGTAACCCTCCTCCGCCTTTGGGAGTCATTAACTTGTGATAAGCTATGCTAGGGGCTTTATTGTTCCATATACATTTGGTGAAAAGGGTATGAACTTTTTTAAACTAGGATAATGGATGCCAAATGCTGAGTAATGAAAGGGGGTAGAAGAGCCATGGGAAAAAAGTCATTTTGAGTAAATTTATTCTGCCCCATAGTGAAATTGGAATTAATGCCCTTCTATTAAGGTCTTGATTTATAATGTGGACTAGGGAATCTAGATTAAATTTTAGAGAATGTCCTGACTGTCTATTTAGTTCAGTACCTAGATATCTTAGAAAATCCTGCTTAAAACATAGAAACATAGACTTTGATGGCAGATAAGGACCGCTTGGCCCACCTATGCTGCCTTTTTCCCTCCCTATAGGATAAGCTGCAGATCCTAGTTAACCAACAGTCTATTTCTTCCTACCCCCCCACAAGAATTGTCTTATGTCTGTCCCAAGCACTCTTGAATTCTCCCACAGTGTAGACTCCACAACCTCCTCAGGAAGGCTTTTCCATGCATCCACCACCCTTTTTGTGAAAAAAAATACTTCCTCACATTGCCCCTGAACCGCCCTACCATCTTTAAGTTGTGTCCCCTTGTTCTTGCACATCTCTTTTTCTGAAAGATTCTACCCTCTTGGACTTTGTTGATCCTCTGAGGTACTTAAAAGTTTCTATCATGTCCCCCATCTCCCTCCTTTCCTCAAGGGTATACATTTATTTATTTTATTTATCAACTCTAGGATTACAAATACCTTTGAGCCTTGGCTCTTTTACAAAGGTTCCACATCAGAGAAATATAAATTATGGGGAACATCAAGACAGACATTACAATAATGTGGACATTGCAAACAGAGTACTGAGTAATACAGTTCAAGGGTAGCATTGTAACAAGGCAGCCAGTGGCATTTGTCAGAGAAAACAGACAACAGATAAGAAGTGCCAGAGTCATAGGGGGAGGGAAGAAGGGAGAGGGGAGAAGGAATGTAGGAAGGGTGGGGAGAGGGTGAAAAGTGCAGCACTGGGTATACCAAGATGTGAGGGTAGAATCCAGTGAGGTGGGGAGGGGGGGACCACTAGAGCAGGAAGGGAAGTGGAGAAACAAGGTTAAGTTGGGCAGTCACAGGAGCTGCTGGTAGTGAGATAGTCCCAGAGCCTAGTTTTAAACATACCAATTGTTGGGGCAGAGGAGATGGTGGGGCTGAGGCCATTGAACCAGAGTGGTGCTCAATAAGCAAAAGAGCACTGTCCCTGTGAAGTGTGACAGTGGGGGACTTTCAGTAGCTGTAGCGTGGATCTCCTAAGGCACCATTTGTTAATTCGGTGTTGTAACAGAGTTGAGACCCCAGAAGGTGCAAGGCCAAGGTAGATTTTTTTTGCCATGGAGCAGGTGAGAAACTTTATGTGGTTTGATAATTGAAGCCAACCGGTCTGAGTGTACAGGTCACATGTGTGGGTGAGACAGTGAGCACCAGTGATGAGCTGACATGCCTTATTTAAGGCAGTTGAGAGGTGTCTAAGGGTTGTGGTTGTAGCCGAGCCATAAATGATGAGACCATAGTCTATTGCAGAGATCACAGAGCTCAGGACTGCAACCTTCAAAGCTTCTGGCATGAGGTGTGGTCTGTGTTTGTAGAGGAGACCAAGCCGTGTATTAGCAGCTGTAGCTACATTTTCTACATGAAGTCTATAGGAGAGATTAGGGTCAAGCTGTATCCCTAAGTATTTGAAGGACCCCACCTGATCTAGAGTGTTCCCCTGGGTGGTGGAGATAGCCAAGTGGTGTAGCTTGTGTGGGTTATGAGAGCTGCAGAAGAGCATAGATTTGGTTTTCTTGTCAGTGAGGATGTTTGTGATTAAGAAACCATGTCTCTACAGAACTTAAACGAAGTTGAAGGTTGTATTGAAGAGCTGCGGGATCTTTGTGAGTGGAGAATACAACAGCATCATCGGCATATAGTATGATCTGCTCAGAGTAGTGGTAAGGGAGGGAGTTTAAAAAAAGGCTAAAAAGGAGGGGGCCCAGTATGGATCCCTGTGGGACACCCGAGCAAACAGGCAGGGTGTCAGAAAGACCGTCTGCAATTTTCACTCTCTGCAACCGGTTTTCTAAGCAGCTTTTAAACCAGAGAGAAGAGTCAGGTGATAGCCCGGCATGCAGTAGTTGGTGTATTAGTAGTCCATGGTGTACTGTATCAAAGGCCTTGGAGAGGTCGACGAAAATGGCCCCTGTGAGAAAGCCATTGTCAAGGGATTTGTGCAAAGCTCCAGTGAACTCAAGAAAGGCTGTGATGGTGCTGTGACCTTTCCGGAAGCCGTGTTGTTGTGGACAAGGTATATTGTATTTATCCAAGTGGTCGGTAAGTTGATCAGCCACGATGCACTCGAGTGCCTTAGAGAGTGGGGGCAGTATGGAGATAGAGCGATAATTTGAGTGATTCATCTTATCCCCACTTTTATGGACAGATGTCACGATGGTTATTTTCCATAGGTCCGGAAATTTTCCCCAGCTGAGAGAGAGGTTTAGGATTTTTGTTAATGGATAAATTACCTCATAAAGGGTGAGCAACAGAAGCTTAAGGTCCAGGGTGTCGCTACTAGATCTAGATTTAGAGATAGCTGCAGTAATATAGCAGCGAGCTTCATTCAGCCTTACCTCTCTGAAGTAGAAGAGGTGATGGTTAGACTGAGGGGCTGAGGTATTTGGGGAGTAGGCCCTGTTTTCAAAAAAGTCATGGGGTAGAACAGCACTAAGGTCTGAAAAATCCATGTTAGAGATGTTTACGATCACCTTGGGGTCTAGGGTTGAGGATCCATCAACCATAAACATGGCCAGAGAGGTTTTTGGCTGCTTCCCTGTGACAACCTTGATATTGTCCCAGAAAGCATGACCATTTCCCCATGTATTGGCGAGAGCATCTTTGTATAGGTGGATTTCATTAGCCATATGACTTTTGTGCAGGCATTTCATGCTTGTTTGTATTTTTAGATGTCCAGTTGTTTGCCAGTGGCCCTGGCAATTGCCCAGAGGTGATCCCTTAGTTTCAGCTGTGAGAGAAGAGCCACATACATATTAAGCTCCTTTAGTCTCTCCTTGTATGGCTTCTCTTGCAGATCCTGCACCATTTTAGTTGCCCTTTTTTGGACTGCCTCTATGCTGTCTATGCCATTGCAGAGATGGGATCTCCAGAACTGGAAGCAATACTTCAGATGGGGTCTCACCAACTGTCTGTACAAGGGGATAACAGCTTCTTGTTTTTTGCTGGTGATGCCTCTTCCTATACATCCCAGTATACCCCCAACCCTCCCTACTGCCTTCTCACATTGCCTGTTAACCTTAAAGTCATCTGAAATGATTACCCCCAGGCCCCTTTCCATTTTTGTTGTTGTTACTACCCCCTTCCATTATTAATCTTTCCTTGGGTTTTTGTTTCCCAGGTGCATTATTTTGCACTTCTTTGCATTAAATCCAAGCTACCTTACTTCTGACCATTCCTCCAACCTTGCCAAGTCCCTTCTCATCCTTTCCACACCTCCTTGTGTATCAACCCTGTAGCAGATCTTTGTGTCATCTGCAAAGAGGCATACTTTTCCTTCCAGTCCCTCTGCAATGTCACTTATAAACACATTAAAAAGGACAGGACCCAGTACTGAACCCTGTGGTACCCCACTAGTAACACCTCTTTCTTCAGAGTGGACTCCATTTACAATTACCTTCTGTGTCCTGTTGTCTAGCCAATGTTTTACTCAGGCTACCATCCTGGGACCTACTCCCAGGCTGGTTAATTTGACTATTAATCTTTTATGTGGGACTGTGTCAAATACCTTGCTAAAGTCTAGATAGGCCATGTCCACAGCCCTTCCCTGGTCTACTACTTTGGTAACCCAGTCAAAGAAATCAATTAGATTCATTTGACATGACCTTCCCACTGTGAACCCTTGCTGTCTTGGGTCCTGTGCCCCACTGGCCTCTAGGTACTCAACAATTCTTTCCTTCAGAAGTGATTCAATCATTTTCTCTACCACAGAGGTCAAACTGACATGTCTGTAGTTTCCTGCCTCTGTCTTGGGTCTCACTTTTGTGAAGGGGAATCACATCCACCTTCCTCCAGTCCTCAGGTACCACACCATCCTCCCATGATTTGTTAAAAACGGTAGTCAGTGGTTTCACTAGTTCTCTCCTTGATTCTTTTAGAATTCTTGGGTGAATTCAGTCAAGCCCCATTACTTTGTCCTTCTTCAGTTTTAGGAGTTCTTTCAGAACCCTTTTTTCTGTGAAAGGGCTGGGATCGACCCCTCGATCAAGAGTGCTTCTGTTAATTGGATTAGGCACCTCCTCCTCTTTTGTGAATACTGAGCAGAAATATTCATTCAGTATCCCTGCTTTTTCACTGTCCCTCTCTGCCCACCCACCGTCCATTCTATTCAGCCTCACTGTCCCTCCCTTTGTCTTTCTATGCTCACTGATGTACCTATAAAAGGTTTTATCCCCCTTTTTAACTAACTTGGCTATCTTTTCCTCAGTTTGGGCCTTTGCTATTCTGACTTCCCTCCCTGCTTCCTTCTGCCTTAATTGGTACAGCTCTCTGTCCTGCTCCTTCTTTTGTTTCCTTATACTTCCTGAATGCTATCTATTTCTCCATGACTTTACCCTCCACCTCTTTTGAGAACCATAATGGCTTTTTCTTTCATTTTGATTTGTTTATTTGCCTTCACACAAAGGCTTGCTGCCTCTGTGATGGCAGTTTTGATGTTTCCCCATTTTTGCTCCACCCCTTCTTCTAGCCTGTTTGCTAGCGCTTTTCTAAGGTGCCCTCCCATCTTGACAAAGTCAGCCCTCCTGAAGTCCAATACCCTCACTTTTGTATGGCTTGACTCTGTAGCTGAGTTTATCATGAACCACACTGTTTGGTGGTGACTTGTTTCCAGATGGCAACCCACTTCTAAATCTGAGATCCTCGCACTGTCCCCATTTGAGAGTACGAGGTCTAAGACTGATCCCTCATGAGTGGGTTCCAAAACTAGCTGTCTGAGGCATGCCACCTATAGGGCATCGCGAATTGCCTTTCTCTTGGATGTGTCTGCAGCAAATGTGCTCCACTGAACATCTGGCATATTCAGGTCTCCCATCAACAGTATCTCCCCTTTCTCTGTCATCATTAGAATGCCTTCTATCATATCCTTGTCCATTCCCTTCCCCTGACATGGTGGTCTGTATACAACCCCTGTGCAGACTGTGGTGCCATTTCCAGTCTCTAAGGTGACCCACGGTGCCTCCTCTCTTCCCTATTTGCTCCTTTGTTCAGTTGCTTTTATCCCTTCTTTTCCATAGAGCGCTACTCCTCCTCCTCCTCGTCCTCCTCTTCTCCTCCTCTCCCCCTCCCTATCTGTCCTGTAGGTTATGAACCCTGGTATGTTAACATCCCAGTCATGGTTCTCTGTGTACCATGTTTCTGTGACTGCTACATTATCCAGGCATCCCTCTTCCATCAAGGCCACCAGTTCAGGGAGCTTGTTGCCAAGACTATGGGCATTGGTACACATTACCCTCCATTTCCTGATGGCCTTGCTCCTTTTTGCCCCATCTCTGTCCTTATTGCCTTTGTCACTTTCTCCATTTACTGCTGCCCTTCTCCCTATCGACATGTCTATATTGGTGTTTACCTCACTTACTAGCCTGACTTTTTTGGGCGAGGCTAGGATTTCCCTGCTCCTTTCCAGTGCCCCCCCCCTTGGCTAGTTTAAATGCTTGTCAATGAAGCATTTAAACCTATCGCCTAGGATCCCGGTTCCCCTCATGGACAGATGCAGCCTATCATGCCAGTATAGACTTGCATCACTCCAGGTGGACCCCCAGTCCCCAATGAAGCCAAATCCCTGATCTCTGCACCAGTTTTTCAACCACTGATTGAATCCCATGGTGTGGAGCACCCTAGCCTCACCTACACCATACACAGAGAGCACCTCCAGAGAAGGTTACCATGTGTGCTACTTGTCTAAGGACCCTCCCCAACTCCACAAATTCTTCCTGCACTGCTTTGATCCCTTTCTTAGCTAGGTCATTTGTCCCTAGGTAGACAATGACATCCAGATTCCTCCCCTGTGCAGCTGCTTCTGCGATCCTGAAGATTCAATCCCTGTCCCTCCAAGCCATGACACTAGGCAGGCACCTTACCACCCTCTCCCCTTCCTCCATCAGTTCTACATAGAAACATAGAAACATAGAAGTTGAAGGCAGATAAGGACCGCAAGGCCCATCCAGTCTGCCCATTTCTTTTTCTACCTTATAAATGTGCTATCGGCCTTTGCTTTGTCAGTGGCCTATCTATTCATAGTCATTTGTATTGCTCCCTTATGCCTATCCCATGCCTGTTTGAAGCCCTGCACTGTATTCATAGCCACCACTTCTTGTGGTAAGCCATTCCATGCATCCACCACCCTTTCTGTGAAAAAGAATTTCCTCACATTCCCCCTTAATCGGCCTCCCTCTAATCTCATGCTGTGTCCTCTTGTCCTGCTATTTTTCATATATTTAAACATGTTAGACTCTTTCACCTTGTTTATGCCCTTAAGGTGTTTGAATGCCTTGATCATATCACCTCTCTCCCTCCTTTGCTCAAGGGTATACGTATTGAGCTCCGTTAATCTGTCCTCATATGTCTTCTGATGCAGTCCCTGCACCATTTTGGTTGCCCTCTCTGGACTGCCTCAATTTGTTTAATGTCCTTGTGAAGGTGTGGCTCCAATACTGCACGCAGTACTCCAGATGGGGCTCAACAGTGTCTTGTAAAGAGGGATTATTACCTCCTCTTACGACTTGTGATACCCCTACTACACACTCTAACACCCCCTAGCCTTACCTACTGCTTTAGAGGTCTGCTTGATGATTTTAGGTCATCAGTGATGATGATGCCCAAGTCTCTTTCTTCCTTTGTGACTGCTAGCAACTCCTCCCAGCCTATAGGTGGCTTCAGGTTTCTCTTCCTATGTGCATGATTTTGCACTTTTGCATTAAATCCCAGTTGCCACTCTTCTGACCATTCTGCTAGTTTATCCAGATCTCTTCTCATTCTGCCCACCCATCTGGATCATCTACTCTGTTGCAGATCTTGATGTCATCTGCAAACAGACAAGCCTTACCTCTAGTCCATCTGGGGTCACTAATGAAGATGTTGAAGAGGACTGGCCCCAGGACTGATCCCTGAGGTACTTACTTGTGACTTGCATCTCTTCTGACTGTATACCATTTACCACCACTCTCTGTTTTCTGCCCACAACCAGTTTGCCACCCAGTTGACCAACTTGACCACCCTGAGCCTACCCAGCTTATTTATCAATCTTCTATGTGGAACAGTGTCAAAAGCTTTGCTGAAGTCAAGGTAGGCATATCAACTGCCCCCTTGGTCCACCACTCTGGTTACCCAGTCAAAGAAATCTATGAGATTAGTTTGACAGGACCTTCCTTTGTAAACCCATGCTGTCTTGGATCCTGTGCCCCTATGGATTCCAGGTGTTGCACTATCCTTTCCTTAAGGAGTGCCTCCAATCTTGCCCACTACTGAGGTAAGACTGACTGGTCTGTAGTTCCCCACCTCCTCCTGCAACCACTCTTGTGGAGCGGGATCACATGAGCCATTCTCCAGTCTTCTGGGACCTCTCCTGTGCTCAGAGACTCACTAAACAATTCTGCTAATGGCTCTGCTAGTTCCTCCTTTAGCTCCTTAAGTACTCTGGGATGTATGCCATCAGGTCCATTGCCTTATCCACCCTGAGCTTAGCAAGCTCTGTAGGACCCTTTCTTTTGTGAAGGGAGTAGTGCTCACCTCCCTCCCTCCTGTGTCCATGATGCTGAGCTGTGGGCCCTGCCCTACCTTCTCTTCAGTAAATACTGAGCAAAGTATCTATTTAGGATAGATGCCTTTACAGGTCTCCTCCTCTCATGCTCCTTTTCTCCATTAAGCTTAGCAATGCCCCTCTGGACTTTCTCCTTTCACTAATGTATCTATAGAAAGTCTTGTCACCTTCTTTACTGTTCATGCTAGTGTTTCCTCAGTTTGGGACTTTGCCTGCCTTACTGCCTTACCTGCTTCCTTAGGGCAGTTTGGTATGCCTCCCTATCTTCATCCTGCTGTGTTCCCTTATATTTCCTGGAAGGCCAGCCTTTGGCTCTGACCTTTTCTGCTACTGTATTTGAGAACCAAAGTGGTTTCCTTCTTCTTTTGCACTTCCTTTTCTGTCTAACACAATGGGATGTTGCTTCAAGTATTGCATCCTTAATGCTTGCCCACTTTGCCTGTACCCTCACCTGTGTTTCTTTTGCCAGGCTAGCTTAACTCTGTTGGCCATCTTATCAAAGTCAGCTCCTCCAAGTCCCATATTTTGCCTTGGAATGGGATGATTTAGATGTAGTAGCCAAATTGAACCATACCATGTGATGGTCACTGGCCCCAGGTGACTTTCTACCTGGAGATCTGTGATCCCTTCTTTGTTAGTCAGTACTAGATCTAGGATAGCCCTGTCTCTTGTGGGTTGCTGTACCAGTTGTTTGAGGCCCTCCCCCTGCAGGGAATCCACTATGAGTCTAGTTCTGGCAGATGTTCCTGCTACTATTGACCAATCTGTATCCGGCATGTTGAAGTCTCCCATTATCAGAACCTCCCCTTTAGCTGTCATGTTTTGTATATCTTCTAACAGTAATGTGTCTATGTCCTCCCTCTTGTCTGGGGGCCTGTAGACAACCCTAGTTCTTATGGCTGTCCCATTTCCTGTTTCCAGGGTGACCCACAGTTCTTCTGGCTCCTTATGTGTATTCTGAATTTCTGTAGCTTTGATATTTTCATTAACATACAGGGCCACTCCTCCCCTTTTGCACCTTGGTCTCTTCTGAACAATACATAGCCAGGTACTGAAGTCTCCCAAGTGTGGTTACTGGTAAACCACGTCTCACTAATTGCTACTATGTCCAGTTTAGCCTCTGACATTATTGCCTGCAGGTCTGGGATCTTATTTCCCAGGCTGTGAGCATTTGTACATGATTTTCCATTGGCCAGATTTTGGTGTGTTAGTTGTTGGGTGAAGTTTGGCATTACCCCTGTGTGTCGTATGGGGAGAAAAACCTTTTTTCTTACCTGGTGATGCAAATGAATGGCAAACATGCTGAATTCCTGTTTGACCACTAGCTGAGGGGGGAGGGGTGTTCTTCCCATTCGACGTATGGGGTGCTGCACCCCCTCCCCATTTGCTAGTTTAAATATTCTGCAAAGATGTCAAACTTTTGCCCCAATGCACTGACTCCCTCTTTAGTCAGATGCAGTCCATCAAATTTAAAGAACTTTCACTCCCAGAACCGTTGCCAGTTCCCCACAAATCTGTGTCCTTTTTCCTGGCACCAGCCCTTGAGCCATGTGTTTAGCTCCCCTATCTCCCCTTCTCTGACCTTCCGTCCATCTGCTCCCCTCTCCCAGACTGGCAGAATCTCAGAGAAGGAGATGCTGGACGAAATAGATGATAGTTTGTCACCCAGCCTACTCTGGTGTTCCTTGGTCTCCACAACTGACCGGCTGGTGAGACCATTAGTCCCTATGTGTACTAGGACATTAATGTTTTCTCCTGCTTTATGAACAATTTTAGCAATGCGGTCAGTGTCTCTCCATGCTGATGTACCTGGGAGACATCTGACAATCACCCCTGGCTGGAGATGGGTATCAACTCCCCGAATCATGGAGTCTCCTATGATCAGAAGTTTTTTGGATTTCCTTTGTGCTTGTTTTGTTTTGGTTCCTGGTTTGGGTCAGTTTTGTTGTGCTAGCTCCTGTGCCACGGTGTCCTGCTCTGCAGTGTCTTCTGCCTCTTTATTTGATTTCAGAGATAGAGGCAGATACCTGTTTATAGTGTTTATATGGTTTTTGGAGGTAATGTGTTGGAGAGCAGAGAGTGATGGGGCACCTGATTTGCTCCTCCTAACCACCTGCCAACCTCCTGGACCAACTACCCTCTGCGGTCAAGGTTTTTCTGTTGGATGCTGGGGAAATGGCGGGTGGTTCTTATAATGTATTTCCTCTTCAATATGAAATTTGAGGCGTGCAATCTCTGCCCATGCTGCCCGGAGCTGAGCCCTAAGATCTCCAAAGGCCCAGCATGTAGGACAGTGTCCTAATCCTGTAAGACTGTCCTTCTGAAAATTGTTCCACAGTACCTGCAGTTAATGAAATCCATTCCAAATAAGTTGCTGGGTTTGTAACCTAGTCAGAGTAATTAGAAGGAGAAAAAAAGGAAAAAAATGCAAGTAATGGTTTAATTGTGCTTTGTTTAACTTGTTATAACAAGTTAAATTACTAGTGCCCTGTAAATGAGCTCACCTTGTGGAGGCCCCACTGATCCGCCCTTCCTGCTCTGCCACAGGAAATGTCACAACTGTGGTACCATATAAAAGGAGTGTAGTGGGGTGGTTGGGGATGGGGTTGGGTGCTGGGCCCTTCCCTTGCCTAAAAAGAAGAACCACGGATGAAAGAACAAGGAGGTAAGAGTAGAAACAGTCAACAACAAATGAGGTAACCCTGAAAGCTTATCCTAATGTTAGATAAAACTGTAAAACCTGTAAAGCACCACCTGTAATAATTTCAGAGAAGATATACGCTGTAAGAAACACTTTGCTCCAGAGAAAAATAAAGCAGTAACAGAAGATATACCTTGCAAAAGACAATTTGAATCAGAAGATTACAGGAGTAATCTGTTAGCACACACCTGTAGGCACACCTTGTAATAATGCAGAAGAAGGTATACCAGCAACAACAATTTTAATCAGAGAAAAAAATAAAGCAATGAAATGTTAGCAACAAACAGTAGCAATCCCTGTGAGTAAAAAATAAAAACACCACCACACAGTAAATCTGCTTAGCCAAACTAAGTCTTAATCCTTTTCCTTTGCTCTGGTAAGTTTCTCTACTCTGCCTTTCAAGCAGTCTTAGAAGGAAAGAGCTCAGGTGAAGCTAGGTGCCTTGGCCAGCAAACCAAGTCTTCTACCTTCCTAACAATTGAGTTCCCCACAAGGAGTTATTTCCTTCCCCTGTGGGGTCCCATGCCACCTTTCTGTTGGTCTCCCTTGTGGAGGTTCCCAGCATCCTCCTTGGACTCCACTGTGGGTGCCTCCATAGAGGAACCACACTTTGCCAGAATGGCATAGGAATTGTGGAGAGGTACAACTGGAGAGATGCTCCTCTGTTTCACCACCATCACCTTCCCTGAGCCCACTGTGGTCCAACTGATCCTCTTTCTTGGCAACCTCTGAGGCAATGGCAGTGGCCCTGGTGGTCCCTGGATGGAAGAGGAGGTTCCACAAATCCTGGCCAACTCAGCCTGGAGATGAGCAACCTCCTCCCTCAGCCCAGAGAGGTGCCCACAGATGGGACAACACTGCATCCTCCAGAATGTCTTCTGGAAGACTGCTGCTCCACAGCCACTGCACTGCACCACTCCCATCATGTCTTATTTCTGGCCCCTTCACTGTTGTTTGGAATCCTTACTCTTTCCTCTATTTTTTTCTTCTCTCCCTACTTACTTACTGTCTCTGTACCCTTTAAGTTAATGATCATCCTGTTCTGAGACAAGAAGATCATATATTTCTCAGTAGACCCCTACTTTTACTCTGTTATTACCAGCATGTTCTCAGCTGTATCATTGTAATGTCTACCAAATTGTTTAAAATGTATGCAACCACTCTATGTAACCCTAAGTATGTGACATTTATGCTGTAACCAAAATGTATTTCTGTTTGTCCTCAATGTGACGTGGTTCCTTTGGAAATGAGCCTCTGGCTCAAAGGTTGTAAACCGATATACAAATAAATAAATAAATACTTGCTCAGAGGCAGACCTCCAGCAGGTGGGGGGACAGACAGCTAGTCTTGCCCTTCTAGGATGGTGAGTCTTTGATGGCTTTGTTATCACTCACTTCCTGCTCCCAAACAGGAAGTTCCTATTGTCAGTCAAATCCTGTGCCTATAAAAGTAGAACTAGCTTTGTGTGGGATGGTGGAAGGGAGGGGAGTGGAGGGAAGGAGGGCAATATAGTTCCTGTAGAACAGCTCAGTCACATAGCACTCCTTACTCCTGGTGTTCTCTGCCAAGCCTCTGGCAGAATCTATCTAGGGCAGTGTTTAAATCTAGCTTCCTTCTAGCTAAGCCAATCCCCCTACTTAATAGATCTCTCTACATGTAATTGAATTGCACAGATAACAATCCCCTTCGGCCAACTGAGATTTACACCTAGATAACTGCTCAGATAAGCATTCACTTCAGCTAACTCAGACAAACACACTAACTTTTTTTTGTTGTTTGTATTTTTTTTTACCCTAAATTGAAGGTCCCAGTAGAAGAGTTCTACTTCTTTAGCCCCAGTAGAGAAGTCCAGTCACACAGCACTCCTTCCTCCTGGTGTTCTCTTCCAAGCCTCTGGCAGAATTCATCTAGGGCAGTGTTTAAATTTAGCTTCCTTCTAGCTAAGCCACTCCCCCTACTTAATAGATTTTTCTACATGTAATTAAATTACACAGATAACAATCCCCTTCAGCTACCTGAGATTTATGCCTAGATCACTGCTCAGATAACTGTTCACTTCTGCTAACTCAGACAAACTTTTGTTGTTTGTGTTTTTTTTACCCTAAATTGAAGGTCCCAGTAAAAGAGTTCTACTTCTTTAGTCCCAGTAGAGAAGTCCAGTCACACAGCACTCCTTCCTCCTGGTGTTCTCTGCCAAGCCTCTGGCAGAATCTATCTAGGGCAGTGTTTAAATCTAGCTTCCTTCTAGCTAAGCCACTCCTCCTACTTAATAGATCTTACTACATTTAATTAAATTGCACAGATAACAATCCCTTTAAGCCACCTGAGATTTACACCTAGATAACTGCTCAGATAACCATTCACTTCAGCTAACTCAGACAAACACATTAACTTTTTTTTTGTTTGTGTTTTTCTTACCCTAAATTGAAGGTCCCAGTAGAAAAGTTCTACTTCTTTAGTCCCAGTAGAGAAGTCCAGTCACACAGCACTCCTTCCTCCTGGTGTTCTCTGTGAAGCCTCTTCCAGCTAAGTTCAAGAGCTAAGATATCTGGTTTAAATACTTTATGATTAAGAGGAAAAACAATTGTTTTGTTTACATTCAATTTATAGTTAGATACTCTACTAAAGGCATTGATGATATCTAGCATGGGAGGTATGGAAGTATTGGGATTTGAGAGTTGGGAAAGAAGGTCGTCCGCATAGGCCAAGACCTTAATCTTACAGGGGTGAATGGGAATACCTTGAATGGCCTGGCAATTTTGCAGTTTGTAAATTAAAGATTCTAAGTAACGGTTGAACAGTAATGGGGATAAGGGGCAACCTTATCTTGTTCCAGAATGAAATTTAAAGACTTCAAAAGTAACTTCATTACCTGAAACCCAGGCAGTTGGGGACTGGTGTAAAGACTGAATCCAGTTTTGAAAATCTATTGGGAAACCAAAGGCTTTTAATGTTTGAAACGAGTATTGCCAGTTCACCCTTTCAAATGCCTTCTCGGCATCCAGGGAGACCAAAGCTGCAGAAAAAGGAACATTCCTGGATACCAAGAACACATGACACAGTGTGCGAAGGTGATCTGATGAAGATCTTCTCTTCATAAATCCGACCTGTTCTAGCCCTATCAGAGTAGAAAGTACCAAGCTCAGAAGATTGGCTAGTAATTTAGTTAAAATTTTAACATCTTGATTCAGTAAGGAGATAGGTATGTAATTCATAGTAAATTCAGGTGCTTTATCGGGTTTTGGTAATAGAATTATCAATGCCTCAAAGAGAGTTTAATAAGCCTCTGCTCCTGAGAGGATTTGTTGGTATAAGGGAAGGAGCATTGAGATTAAATGTTTCTTACATTTTTTTATAAAAATTGGCCAAATAACCATCTATGCCTGGGATTTTATTCATAAGTAAATCTCCAATTATTTCAGACAGTTCCTTGCTAGTGATTGGGACCAGTAGTCAGTTCTGTTGCTCTTCCATGAACTGAGGTAAATTGGCCTCTGCCAAATAATTCTGTAATGTCTGTTCAGTTGGGGACTGACTACCCTTTTTAACAAATCATGGGAGGATGGTGTGGTACCTGAGGATTGCAGGATGGTGGATGTGATTCCCCTTCACAAAGTGGGAGTAAGACAGAGGCAGGAAACTACAGACCTGTCAGTTTGACCTCAATGGTAGGGAAAATGATGGAATCACTTCTGAAGGAAAGAATTGCTGAGTACCTAGAAGCCAGTGAGGCACAGGACCCAAGGCAGCATGGATTCACAGTGGGAAGGTCATGTCAGGTGAATCTAATCAATTTCTTTAACTAGCTGACCAAAGTAATAGACCAGAGAGGGGGGCTGTGGACATAGCCTACCTAGATCTTAACAAGGCATTTGACACAGTCCCACACAAAAGATTAATAAACAAATTAGCCAGCCTGGGAGTGGGTCCCAGGGTGGTAGCCTGAGTAAAACATTGGCTGGACAACAGGATGTAGAGGGTAATAGTAAACAGAGTCCACAGTGAAAAAAGTGGGGTTACTAGTGGGGTACTACAGGGTTCAGTACTGGGACCGGTCCTTTTTTATGTCTTTATAAGTGACATTGTAGAGGGACTGGAAGAAAAAGTATGTCTCTTTGCAGATGACACAAAGATCTGCAACATGGCTGATACACAAGGTGGGATGGAAAGGATGAGAAGGGGCTGGACAAGGTTGGAGGAATGGTCAAATGTACGGCAGCTTAGATTCACTGCAAAGAAGTGCAAAGTAATGCACTTGGGAAACAAAAACCCAGAGGAAGAGTACACAATGGGGGGGTGAGATACTGACAACAACAGAAATGGAAAGGGACCTGGGGGTAGTTATTTCAGATGACCTGAAGGTTGGCAAGCAATGTGAAAAGGCAGTAAGGAGGACTGGGGGGATACTGGGATGCATAAGGAGAGGCATCACCAGCAGAAAACAGGAAGTTGTATCCCCGTGTACAGACAGTTGATGAGACCTAATCTGTAGTACTGCATGCAGTTCTGGAGACCCCATCTCCATAAAGACATAGACAGGCTGGAGGCTGTCCAGAGGAGGGCAACCAAAATGGTGCATGATCTGCACCACAAGACATATCAAGAGAGACTGAAGGAACTTAAATGTATACCCTCAAGGAAAGGAGGGAGAGAGGGGACATGATAGAAACTTTCAAGTACCTCAAGGGAATCAACAAAGTTCAAGAGGGTAGCATCTTTAGAAAAAGAGATGTGCAAGAACAAGGGGGACAGTTTGAAGATGGGGGGATGGCTCAGGGACAATGTGAGGAAGTATTTTTTCATGAAGAGGGTAGTGGATCCATGGAACTGGCTTCCTGAGGAGGTCATGGAGTCAAAAACAATGGGGGAATTCAAGAATGCATGGGACAGACATAAGGCAATTCTAGTGGGGGGTAGGGGGAAGTAGGCTGTTGGTTAACTAGGATCTGCAGCTTATCCATTAGGCAGGGAAATGGCAGATTAGGTGGACCAAGAGGTCCTTATCTGCCATCAAATTCTATGATTCGTGTTTCCTGTGCTGAGCTGCTGATTGACTGAGATAAACAATTGGATGGCTGTCTACTGGTTATGTCTTAACTGGGGCAAAACAGAGGTCATGGATATCCAACCTGGTCGTTGGGGCCAGCCTGCTGGTGGAGAAGCTGCCCTCCCTGTTTTGGGTGGCCATCCCCTTTCAGCAGTGAGTGTGGTTGGGCATCTCTGGGCCATACAGGATGACAGATTGAACTTTGAATAGCAGATGCCATCTGTTGTCTCAACTGGCTTCTTTCACCTCCAGAATATTGCTAGCATATGGCTGTTCTAAGCTCAGGATGACTTAACGATTATTATCCATGTTTTTTTTCACCAGAAGATTGAATTTTTTTTTCACTGGGTATGGCTCACTATGTACAAGTGCCTGTTTTCAGGGGTGACCGGGGAGCACTGGGTGGTTAAGTGACTTGCTCAGAGTCAAACAGTATGCAAGTGGAGGTTGTGAAAATCAAACTATGGCCTGGTCTGCTGGATAAGCCAAAATCATTCAGAGCTTGTTACTCTAATCTTTAGGCTATACTGCCAGCCCATATTTTACTGCAACACTCTGTACCTAGAGCTATCTGGAGGTTTGATGCATTGACTTCAGCTGGTGCAGAATGCCATAGCTCAGATGAAGGTGGGTTCCTCACCCAGGGATCATATTACTCTGGTTCTGCATGCCCTGCATTGACTGACTTTGTGTTCATGCCTCACCTCCTATATCAGTTTGTTAACATACAAGGCCCTATGGGGATTGGGACCATACTATTTAAAGTGCTCCTAGTTCCATATCAACCACTGCATCCTCTGCACTGCACCAACGTTAGACTGCTGGTGGGCCCCCCTCAAGGCTCAGGTTCTAAGGTGATTGTGCCTTTGGGATGATGGCCCCTGATATTTGGAACTCAATAACCTATCCTATTCATGCAGCCAGCTCAGTAGAGGCCTTGAAACCTCATTAAAAACCTTTGTATTTGATAAGTTTCTAATGGGACCTGATTTGTTTTAGTTTTATATTGTTAAATATATTTTATACTTTATTGTTTTATTTTAATGTTTGTAAAGCATTCAGAGACCTTGATGAACTAAGCCGTATATAAATAAATTTGCCTCATCTTGTCTTTATAACAAACATACTGTATATGCATCCATTATATTATAGAAGCTCATCAGACACTTTAAAAACTCACAGCAGGGAGGACGTTGTTGAGTAATTTACTGAATGGACGTGAGACAGAAGAGATCTGCATCTGGTTGGATGTATATGATAAAAATACTCTTTGAACAGCAGAATTGCCTTAAAATATTATTACCATTTAATAACGTATAACCAGCAGAGCAGTTTGATACAAATTTGTCGATGGGGAGAATGAAAAAGGGAGGACGGGGGGCTCCAAGTCTCAGTAGCCGGCAGATCTACAGGCCTCAACCCCAGCACCAGAGCACCTATCACAGGAATCGGCACGGAAGGCCCTGCAACTGTTGATGCAGGCCATCAATGGCAAAACTGAAACTATATTGCAAAGGCTTGGGAGCAGGATTTCAAAATTGAGACCATCAACAAAACAGCGTCTGTGGCAGAATCACTCAATACATCCACAAAGCTGGTGCAAGAATATGTGCACTTGCGCTACAAATTAGAAGCCCTGGAAAATGCAAATCAGGCTTCCAATATTTGTCTGGTGGGCATTCCGAAGGGATTGAAAGAAACAGAACCTCTACAGTTTCTTAAACAATACCTACCCAGAGCACTAAAAATTTTGGCTGAGCTGGCCGATCATTTTCACAGAGCTTAAATGATATCTCCTATATCAGCCAGCACTCAACAGGAGGGCCCTCAAACGATACTCTTGGTAACTAATAGTAGCAAAACCAAAGACGCTATCCTACTGCCCAATTGGCAGATTGCTTGAGTTATCAGAGTCATACTGTCCACATTTTCCCAGATCTGTCTTTTGCTACAAGAGCCCACCGTAAAATGTTTGACGGCATTTGGGTGAAGTTGAGGATTCTCAGAGTAACTCACTCTCTACTGATGCTGGCCCGCCTTTGAATATGTTACGGCGCCACACTTACCAATTTACAGACCCAGAGGAGGCTGGATGTAGGGTACAGAAAATCGAGGAACAGATTGCAGCAGCTCGTGGGGTAGAAGCCCCGGTCAACGATTCTTCAGATGACGAAGGGACCTGAAGTGGTGAGGAACCAAATATGATATAATTCATCATGCCTGAACTGACTGGGACTGAGTGATTTCAGCCATAAGATAGCTTTGGGACTGTTTTTATTTTACAGTTGGCCTTTTAAGGGGGTTACTTTAAAAGTTTGCTTTTCAATGTTCCCTATGGTAGCTTTAGAAGTTCCATTTTATTTAACCACATGAATGACAGTTTGGTGGTAAAAATGCAGTCCACAATTATGGCGCTATGTTTTAAGATATTTTTATGGGTCTATAACATTATTTCTGCGCATTGATACTAGATGCAATTATTCTGAACTACTACAAATAGTGGGAATATAACTTCATGTTTGGAGAGAGGTCATATCAGCTTTATTGGCTGAGTAATCTTTACGTCCGGGACTTTGATATTTTCAGATTGACCTCTAAATCATTGTGAGTTGTAGCTATCCAATTTAAAGCTATGTTGGTCTGGTTAAATTAGAGTTATACCCCCATTCTCATCACCAATATGTTAGACTCTATATCCTACATGCCATTGGATGGATCCTTTGTGTATGTGATGCCTAACATATGGATATGTATTGTGCATTTTGTATTGATAAAATGCAATACATGTAAAGTGCAAAAAAAAACTTACAGCAAGACATTCAAATGCTGTCCATAAAGGGGAACTAAAGTCCAAATTTACAAACAAAAAACAATATTTTGGGCAGTGTTTTGATTTGTAGGTGTAGTCATAGTGTGCCCTTTCCTTTCTTCGCTGTGAATTTTTTTTAACTTGCTTTGCTAATTTTATGACCACTGGGGATCTCCAAGTTTATATTTTGTATTGCTGTTCTCTTTCCTACAATGCCTCTAGTCCCATCTAACAGTAACATGTCTAGGACAATTCATTCAACAAGAGCGTTTTTATTTGTCAGGTTTACAGAGGTAGAGCTGTGATTTTAAGCAACTCTTTTTGTCCAGAGAGCTCTAATGAAACATACATAGAAACATAGAACTTGGCAGCTGAATCCTTCTAGTCTGCCCATCATTTGTATTTTAGGCTAAAAGAATTTAATTTACAGATGACAGACACCTAAGGAATAATTGATTGGGCTTTTCTGTAAGGAAACAGCTAAAGTTTTCACTAATTACAGCATTGATGGCCTGGTGGTGATTTATGATTTTACAGCTGTGGGCATAGCCCAGCAAACGTTTTGTATTCAGAAAAAGGCTGATGGGATTTTTGCTACAAAACAACACGAATGAGTGTTAAAAATTGATTCCTCCACTGAAGCCTCATTACTATGCTGCCTTTTGTGTGCATAGGAAGCTGTAGAGCACTATTTTTCCTCTGGCATGAGAAGTTAATTGCGCACACAGAAAGTTAACTCATTATCTTCTGGCAGTAATTCTGTGTCAGATTACCAATGTATAGCATAAAGACATCATAGAAAGTGATTGGAAGTAGAATGGGTTAAACACTTTCTGGAGCTTTCTGCATAACAAATAAGCTCTGATGTGCCCTCAGCCTCTAGGAATGCCTCATTAAGCCATTTGACACCACCATTCAAAGAGCAGCCATTCTGCTACTTTGCAGGACATTCCACAACAAACATTCCCAATGATGCCTGTTTCCAAATAGTACATCAAATTCATTTTCTCAGGCAGGCAGTTCTGGGCTGCTGTTTATATTCTACTGAATGTTCTTAAACTGCAATTTGTGACTATATGTGTTTACAACTGAATGGTAGTGACCACATTTGCTTCACTTCCAAATAGGTAGGCATGTGTGTGTCTAATTTTTGTTTGACTTAGGTTACACATAGCATCTGATTAGTTCATAACATGCTGTATTGTGATTAAATGAACTGATAAATGGGGGCTTTGGTTTCTTTTACAAATTCATATTTCCTGACCATGAATATACTAAAACAAAAATGTCTCAAAAAATATTTAAAAATAAGGAGTTTTACCAGTAATTTAGTTAATGTGGCATGATTAACTTCTTCCTGGAAAATTACCTGGTTTGTGGGGGAGGCACTGCCACAAGCAGAATTGGACTTCATGGATGGGGGAGCCCATGGCAGCAGAAGAGGCATGATGGCATTAAAAGCTTAATGATGTGGATGCAGAGGCACCAATATTTGAGCATGACTTTGGTAGAGGACTAAGTGTGACTTAGGGGTGGGGGATCATCAGGAATTGAGTGAGTCTTGATATTTTTAGCCTAATGGTTTTCTGAAACCTCAACCATCAATGGGTTAGACTCTGCATCCATCTGTACAGTATGTTATTAAGCCTTATAAAATGGTAAGGCAAAATCCTGAAATCTGATTAGCTGTTGTTCATGTAGCAATTATGTTCCATGCATGGAAAATAAATGGTGCTGCCAAATGTGCACAGATCACTATTATAATCATTATGCTAACAGAATGTTAAGAATTCAACTGGCAGCCATTGACTTTGCCCTGTAACTATAAGCATCACATTTACTTGCACTGGACCCTAAAAATACCTTAAATACAAAATAAAACAGATTAATTAAATTTTGTTTCCCTGATCATCACATTCTTCTTAGACATATACACAAATTGCAAACATTAAGTATTGTTTATAGTTTTCATTACAACTGTTTCTTTGCTGACAATAAAAAATTACCCTTCTATCTTTACCTGCTCATCAGGGAAAACTCTTCTCCTTCCCTTGACAGTGAGATAATTGAGTATCTGGCTGTAACAGAGGCCTTTGTTTTGTGTGTGTGTGTGTGTGTGTGTGTGTGTGTGTGTGTGTGTGTGTGTAGCATGTTAGGAGTGTAACATTCTAGCAGTGGAATTGAGCAGAATTTTGAATTCTTGTATTCCATGATAAACATTCTATGACAAACATTTCATATATTGAATGTGGGGACCACAGATAAAAAAAAAAACAGGAAGAAGTATGTAGGCAACAATACAATGACATCATCAGTGACATCATTTTTTAGAGGTCGGAAGGATTATTTTATTATAAATCTACATGAGTAAATCTATTATAGCGTATGGTAGAACACTGTTCCACATGGAAATCCATGCCTGGAACAGCATTGTTGTGTTGCTATCGGTGCACCACGATCTTGTTGTGCTGCACCGAGTACATCACCAGTGCAGCACAACAAGATCGAATGCATTCATGCATGCGCAATTGAGTGGCCCACGGTGACGAGGAAGTAAGCGATGGTGATATAGCTGCCGGAGTTAGACCTTTTTTGGGGTGGAGACTTGTTTGGGGATCACTGAGTGCTGCTTATGGTTGCCCATACACTATAAAAGATTGTGTATGAGCAACCATACACCAACAAGACAGTTGTAAGATCTTGAGGTTTCCGTGGTAATGGACCTCTTGAGCTGTGCTCTCAAGGTCTCTGGTTACCACAGAAACCTCTCGATAGTACAACTACCTTGTGGTGTATGATTGCTCATGCACAATCCTCTATGTTTCTACATATAAACATGCTTTTACCAACTGTAAAAAGTTTTTTAAAAAGGAACCCATTTTATAAGTCAATAAGGTACTCCAGGATGTGCGTGGAACACATTTTACCACACAGCCAGTTGCTAAAGTCACTTGGCCTTCAGCCTGTTGCCTTACTAAGCCCTTAGCTGTACAGTAATATGTGTTTCATGCATACCCCGTCATGTCTTATTGCTTACACATGCATTGGGATAGGGGTAAAACCAGATCACCAGACCCAGACAAGAGCTGTAAAATCTGGACTGGACACAGCTTGTGCAAATATTGCTGATCCACTCACTCCAGATGATCTGATCTGGCGTTTACCTATCTGGTCTGGTCCTGACAGTATTTGTGCAATTTGCAGCCAGTATGGCCAGTTTGGATTTTTACAGAACTGCTGTGGTTCAGGTCTGTCAGTCCAGTTTTGAGTCAATCAATCAATCAATATTTTATACTGAAAAGTATGTGAGCAAAAATGCCCATTTACACAAATGTCCAGTTAAGCATAAAAAGAGAGCAGAACACCAGGTGAAACAATTGCTTAGTAAAATACAGTATAAACAGGTTTGTTTCCAATGCTGGACATTCCTGTGCCTGATCCAGTGCCAGCCCCTTTAAATGTCCCTACAGGTCTGACACCTGGTCCTTCTGGACCTCTTGCCTGGCCTTCAGCACTACCTCCTTCTGGGCCTTCAGTTCTGCCTCCAGCTGAACCTATGGGCAATGTTCCAGGCTATTCATCCCCCAATGTTCAATGTACACTTTGCCAGGGTATCCAACGCCTGGTCATCAACTCCATTATGTACTGGGGTACCAGACATGGGCTATGTCTAATCAAGGGTGTGCTCCTTCTAGCTTTCCCTACTCTTATTAGACTCATATATACCCTCTATATCAGATGCCGGACTATCCATTATACCATCCTTCTCCTCCTCCTGCTCAGCCTCAGCATCTGCCTCCACAGCAACCTCAGGCTGATATCCAGGCAGTGTTTTAGACCATAATTCCAGAGGCCAGGACTCAACTAGTCTTGGAGCTTGACCATTGGAAACCAGAGGCAGCCTTTATTCACACCTCCTCTCTGACACCCACATCAGCCTCTCCTGTGGATTTCCACCTTTCCAGAGAAGACTCCTCTAGAGTCCGGGTCATGAATAAAACCCAGAACACTCCTTTAAAACAGGTTCAGACTCCCAGCAGACACTCTTAGGACTCTGACTTCAACTTGTCTTCCAGCTCTGGTATGCATATACCTATAAAGCCTCAGCCTTAGGAGTCCCTGAAGTCCCCTTCAGAGGACTCTTCCTTTTCAGAATGTCTCATAACTATACAAAATGCCTGTGACTGGGCTATTGAGGAACAAGATCCAAAATGGAAAAGGCTTAAGGAGCATCTTGACATGACTGACACAGTTCCTATGCCCATACTGCCTTGGACTGGGCCCCATGAAGACCTGATGTCCACTATTTCACTACAGCCTTCCTCTATTCTGGTTGTTTCAAAAAAGGCAGACAGTATGTACCACCACCCCCAGATGAGGTCACACACCTTACTGTCCATCCTAATACAGACTTGGTTGTTATCATGACTGCCCACAACTGATTCTCTAAACCTAAACATTTGAGCATGTCTCCTTCTGATGAGTCTAAGCAGCAGGACAATTTCAGTCACAAAATCCATTCCTCCTCCACTTGCACTCTCAGGTCCCTTAATTATGTGGCTTATATGGTTTCCTACCAAAAATCTTCCCAGGCCTCACTCGAGTCCAAGCTGGAAGCTATCCAGGACCAGGAACTTAAGGCTGAGATTGCCAGGACATTGAGAATGGCTAAAATATCCTGTCATTATGCCCTATGGGCCACTTATGACAAAGTAGACTCAGTTGCTTACACCACAACCACTGCTGTCTGCATTAGGCAACATTTGTGGCTCAGGATTGCTGGCCTGGCTCAAGACATCCAGACCGCCATCCAGGATGCACCTTACAGGGATCTGTACTATTTGGATGTGATGCCAAGGATATTATTACTGAATTGCAGGACCACGGTAAATCCATCCATGATGTCCACTTCCTGTACTGAGGGGGTTACAAAGGCAAACAGCCTTTTTGTCTGCAACTGAGATGCCAGACCAAAGAGGCCCATGTCAAACACCAGGCCAAATGCTGGTATCCAGCATCAGGAACTGCTACTCCCCATGCCAAATTCCAGAAGCACCCCGGATGAGCTGCCGACTCCCTCCTCTTGGTGTCTTGACTCATGGGGACCCCCACCTCCTCCAGATCCTCTAGGAGAACCAGTGGGTGGGAGATTTGCCCTCCACCTTCCAGAGTCACATGACATAACCACAGACTCTTGGGTCCTTCCAGTTAATAGCAAGAGGTCACACCATAGAGTTCCTAGACTAGCCTCTGGACAACCCCCCAGGCCTCTCCTATTATCCTCCAAGACACCTGTCTGTGATACAGGATGAGATCTAGGCTATTCTGCAAAAGTCAGCCATAGAACCCATGCCTCTAGCACAGTTAGGAAGAGGATACTACTTTCATGTCTTCCTAGTGCACAAGAAGACAGACTATCTAAGACCCATCTAGGACCTCAGCATGCTCAACCTGTACTAGTACAAGAGGTTCTGCATGCTCACCATTCAAGGACTTCTACCCCTGCTCCTCAAGGGCCATTGGCTTTGTGGACTGGACATGCAGGATGCTTACCTGCACATCCTTCTTCCACGCCCACTACCGTTTTCTTCAGTTTACCTTCCAGGGGGAACATTACCAATTCAAGGATCTCCCTTTTGGCCCATCCTTGGGATCTCACGTTTTCACCAAGTGCCTAGCAGTGGTGGCTGCTGCCCTATGCTGTAGAGGGATCTAATTGTGCCTGTATCTGGATGACTGCCTTCTGTGAGCCTCATCACAGAACAGTCTGAGGGAGTCCCTCTCCTTTACCCTAAACCTCTTTTCCAGTCTTGGAATAACAGTCAACTGTCCCAAGTCCCACCTCTCCCCTCCCAGTGCCTGCAATTCATTTGGGGGTGGTGCTGGATATGGTCCAGGGCAGGGCCTTCCTCCAAGTTGACATAGCAGAGACCCAGCAGGAACAGGCCAGATTAGTGTCCAACTCACTTTGGACCACAGCCCTGTTGATCCTCCATCTTCTCAGGCTGATGGCAGTTGTGATCCCTACAGTTCCTCTAGCCAGACAGCATGTGAGGGTGACCCAATGAACTCTTCATGGTCAATGGGATCAGCAGCTGGACAACCTGGTCCACAGGTTCCTAGTGTCCGGGTACATGAAGAAGGATCTTCTTTGGTGGCAGGAGTTGGCCAGTCTCTCCAAGAGGGTTCCCCTTTCAACCCCCTGCTCCTACCATGACCCTTACAATGGATGCTTTGTTTCAAGGCTGGGGATCACACCTAGAAGAACATCAGACCCAAGAAACATGGTCTCATCTGGAAGCATCTCTACACATCAATGTGTTAGAAATGAGGACAGTGCTGTATGCCCTCCAGACCATCCAGCCTCTTCTATGTCCAGGGGAACTCCTCATTCAGACAGACAATATGTCTGGGGTCTGGTACCTGAACAAGCAGGGAGCCACTCAGTCATACCATCTATGTTGGGAGGTGATGCAAGTGTGGTACTGGGCAGTTCAGCATGACCGCCACCTAACTACTGTCCATGTGCCGGGCATCAGCAACATCCTGGCAGACAGCCTCAGCCACACCACTGTCAGAGCTTATGAGTGGAAACTAAATCAAAGGTTGTCAAAAGCTTATTTGACCTGTGGGGTCAGCCAGAGATAGACCTCTCTGTCTCCCCATCCAATGTAAAACTATCCATTTTTGCTCGCTCGTTCCTGGGCATAGTGTTTTCTGGTGAGACGTGCTGTCTCTTTGCTGGTCAGGGAGGTTCTTGTATGCCTTTCCTCCCTTCCCAATGCTTCAGAGGGTTCTCCTGAAGCTACAGAAGGAAGGGGCTCACATGATTCTAATATCCCCTCTTTGGCCTCATCAGGTTTGGTTTCCTCTGCTTCAACAGATATCGATGGAACCCTCAGTACCACTGCCACTTCGCTATGACCTTCAGACTCAGGAGCAGGGCAGACTGGTGCATCTTGGCCACAGATCCCTCCTCCTGCATGTGTGGCACCTGTGGACATACGTGGAATAACTCCATTTGTTATTATTTTTTTTTGTCAACTGTACAGATGCATTAGTAAAAAATTAATTATAATAGTGAGACTTTTTGAAATGTTATTTGACTTACTATAGTCATGCTTGTCTACCCATTTATTCAGTCCCCTACTTGTTTCTGTCCTTGTACAAACTAATTCCTGTTGCTCTATATCAAGGGGCTGTTGATTTTCTTATTGTATGTGCCTGGGTGGATCAGCAATAAAAGATAAATTATGCAATACCCTCAATAACACACCTACCCCAGTTTACTTTTAACTAATGCCCATTTTTATGAATTGTACAATAAGATCTTCCTTGAAGAGAACAACTTGTAATTACATGTGAAAGATGTACATTGACATTTGGGTATATGCACTTTTATATTATACAAATTATGTATGTGTACTGTATAGCAATCTCAAAAAAAATCAATTAAACTCATTAAATGTCTTCCTAAACATGTCTCAACATTGTGTTTTTCTTCTACCTTGTCATAACATATAGTTGTCTCAGCAGTGCTTGCAATTAAGGTGCAGTACATTCATATATATGACAGCCCAGTTCTGTTGAGTTGCTTGTTATAACAGTGCATAGAATAAAATGTGAAACATATACAGTAGTTAACTGTAATACTGATGGAGGCATTATTTTTATATCTGTCCTTTCTCAATGAATCGTACTTTGATTCAGTTAGTGTATACAATGGCAATTCATGTTTATGTTTAAGCCCATGAAACACCCTTACCTAGTAAATGCATTTACAGCCATAGCGGCTCTGCCAGAGTTTTTTTTTTTTTTTTTATGGTTGTGCGTAGTTTAATAAAATGAAACGTGTTAAAAAACAAAACAGTCACTCCTGCTGGCTACACTTACAGTAGATGCATACCTAGAAAGCAGAATGTTTGGATTAGAAAGAGTTATTTTGTTTAAGGCAGATAATCAGGCTCCTAACAAGAGATCGCTACTGAAGCAGTTATCACTCTCTGAATCAATGCTACTGGACACATCACTGTCACACGGAACAGGAGGCACTGTAGGAAAGAGAGGAGCCATAAAAATGTTAACATGGATATCTTAAGGGGCCATAAAACTAGAAGGCCAATTAGAAAAAAAAATGTCCTGGCAGCAAACTAAGGGAAGGACACACTAGAACTACACATAGAAATAAAAACACTCTGCACAACACATTTTTTGGATAAATGTTAACCTTAGTTCCCCTTTAAGCTAGGTGGTTTTAAAGTTTAGATCCAGAACATGTACTTTTATCCTTGCAGAACATACTACAAATAGAAATTATCAAAATAAATCTGCAACTGTTATAGTAATGAACAATATAGTACACTGACTTATTTCATTGTAAATTCTTTAATATTAAGTTAAATCTCAAGTTTATTCATTCATTCATTTTACATGTTTGCAAATGGTTAGGGTTTTCCTTCGTACTGATTGTCTGAGAAGATTCCAAAGTCATGCATTTCATTAAAAGAAAAAAAATGATTTTGGACTTCTTCCAGCTACCAGGACACAGTGCCTGCAGTTATTAATGCCTCCCAGAAATGTTCTTAAAAAAATTTTGACAGCCATTTTAGTTTGGTAAACTTACCGTCTCACTCCTTTTTGTCTTTAGTTGAAAAACGAATAAAGCACACTAATTTCTAAACACCCATACCCACCTACAGTACATTGCTCTATGTGGTTTCTTTTATATCTGGCCCTAGAGTTTGCTTTCTTCTCCTGAACACTGTGGAAATACCATTAAATGCTATTTTATTAGTTTTTGATTACCGGGTAAGTGCACTAGACAAGAGTATTCCATGTATTCAGGCACAACCCGGGAGAGTTACACAACAGAGAAGCAGGTACAAACAGGAGTAACATTGTTCATGGTGAAGCATGAGGGAGAACAAAAAACATAGCAATGTTTACAGACTGAGAGCAAGCCAATTCTACAGAGTGAAACAAACAGACTAAGTTAACCAACTGCCTGCGCTAGACATAATGAAAATGCTAACAGTAATTCTACAGAGCCAAACAAACAGACTAAGTTAACTAACTGCCGGCACTAGACATAATGAAAATACTAACAGTAATCAGGTAGTAGGTATTGAAAAACATTAAACAGTTATAACAATAGGATAAGTGAGGAAAGTAGGACTGGTGTGTAACAGAAATTAGGAGACAGTAAGTGCCATAATGCTGAGGAACGGCAAGGAGAAATCTCAAGATTCAGAGAAGGAGCATACCTTAAAACTCTGTAGGTGGGCACGAAGGCCCAGTTTAAAGACCTGGTGGGATTTGGAAAGTTTGACCTGCTGGGGGAGAGAATTCCAAAAGAGAGGGGGCAGATGTTGCAAAGAAGAGGTCACCCTTTTTGGAGAGACACCTAGGAATTTCCAAAGGGGTTTGTTTCATTATTAAGTAGGTTAACTAGGATCTGCAGTTTATCCATTAGGCAGGGAAATGGGCAGACTGGATAGGCCAAGTGGTCCTTATCTGCCGTCAAATTCTATGTTTCTATGTTATGTTTCTATGTACTGATGACTTAAGGGGATAGGCATCAGTAGAATGGGTAAGCAGCCTAGACAGGTAAATAGGGGTCCCAGTTCTGATTATATTATCAATCAGGCAGCCAGTAGAATAGAGTCTATAGGACTGAGGGGAGAGCCAGCCCAGTCTGGAATAGAGCTAACAATGATGAGTTAGCCTGTGGGCAGAGAGGGTAAATCTGCACATGCTGTTATAGCATGTGTTCCACTTCTGGAATGCTCCTTTGCTAGCATCAAGATAGGCCAGGGAAGAATATGTAAGACAGGGAAGGAGAAAATCTTGTGCAATAGCAAGCCTAGCAGCATCATTGAGGGAGGACCTGATTTCATAAGCAAGTCCTAGTTTGGTGTTTACTGCCTTACAGGTGGCAGCAATGTGCAGGTTAAAATCCATAGATGGGTTGAGGGTAACTTCTAGATACTTAAAAGACTCAACACATTCCAAAGGGGAGCTGTCAAGACATAGGACTGAAAGGGTTATGTCACAGGATTTGATTCTCTGGTGGGAGTCAAAAAGCATTGCTACAGTTTTCTGGATGTTCAGTAGGAGCTTGTTTTACAGAAGCCAGTCTTCTAAACAGTCAAAATCTGCTTGAAGATTTGACTGTATAACTGAAAAATTTCTGCCATTGGAGAGAAGCACCATATCATCAGCATACAGGATAACAGAGAAGGAACTGGGCAGAGAGGGAAGGTTGTTAATAAAAAGAGAGAAGAGGAGAGAACCAAGAATTGATCTATGGGGAACTCCAACACAGATAGGGGCAATGTCAGAAACAAATTGCCTTCTCCCGGTGAGATAGCTATCAAACCAGGAGATGACAGTCTGGGAAAAGCCCAGGAAGGATAGACTGGAAAGGAGTAGAGGGTGATACACAAGATCAAACACCTTATTGAGGTCAATAAAAATGGCCCCCATGAGCAACAGTATCTATTGTACAAGTACATAGATACTGTTGGCAGATAAGGGCCTATGGTCCACACAGTCTGCCCGTTTGAGCTTGTATGATCACTTTACATTTTTCTAGAAATCTGTTGCCTCTTACCTCTAACCTCCAGGATTCCCTTATGTCTATACCATGCATTCTTAAATTCCATAATTGTTTCCACTCCCACCACTTCCTCAAGCAGGGTGTTTCACTTGTCCAACTCTCTTTCTGTGAAGAAATTCTTCCTTATTTCCTCTGACTTGCACTCCCTCCAACTTCATCCAATGCTTTCTATTCCTGGAACAACTTTTTCACTGGAAAATAGTGTATTTCTGGACCCTGTTCCTCCCCATAAAGTACTGGTATGTCTCTATCATATCCCCTCTCTCCTCCAGGGAGTACATATTCAAGTCCTTCAGCCTGTTCCCACAGGACTTGTGATGCAATCCCTTTATCATTTTTGTTGTATTCCTCTGAACCTTCTCCTTCCTGTCTATGTCCTTACATAGGTAAGGTCTCCAGAACTGGACACTGTACTCCGGGTGTGGCCTCACCAGTGCCTTCTATAGTATAATTATGATCTCCCTTTTCCTGCTGGTTATGCCTCTACTTATGCATCCCAGCATCCTATTTGCTTTACCTGCCACCTTGTCACACTGTTTCCCCTACCTTGAGTTCATCAGAAATGATTACCCCAAGGTCCCTTTCCTGTTTGGTGCATGATATATCCTCACCCTCAACTGATATGTTGTTCCAGGACTTTTGTGCCCTATATGTATTATTTTGCACCTTTTTTCATTAAATTTTCAAATGCCAAACCTTTGACCATTCTTCAAGCTTCTCAAGGTCCCTCCTCATTCTGTCTACACCCTCTGGCATGTCCAATCTGATACAGAGTGTCGTGTCATCAGTGAACAGGAAACTTCTGCCTGATAAGTCCTGTTCAATGTCACAGATGAAGCTGTTGAATAGGACCATTTCTAGCACTGATCCTTGTGGCACCTCATTGGTCATTCTTCCCTCTGTGGAGTGACAGCCATTTACCACTCTCTGTGTCCTGCCACACAGCCAATTACCCACCCATCGCACTATGGTCCTGCTCACTCCCATATTCCCCAATTTGTTTAACAGTCTTCTATGTGGCACAGTGTCAAAGGCCTTGCTAAAGTCCAGATAGGTCAGATACTGTATACTGTATGCTGCAGATATACAATATTATTATGGAATTTATTTGTTTTTTCATTGTAAATACTTTTATATGACATTAAATATTTGTATTAATTCAGACTGGCTGAATAGTATGAGCTTCAGTAGTGATGTTCTGTAATAAAAGGCAGAGCTATAGTTGAAAACCCAAATGTGACATTGTCTTTCTTTCGCAACATTATGTTTCAACTCTAACTAATGGCCAACTTTTTTTTCTCTTTCTGCAATAAGTTTTGTTTATCAAATATTGTGATTGTCATTTTATTCCAGATAAGTCATGGCTCATCACTTCCAATACTGAGTGATAAATATCAGTTTCCATCTTTCGTAAGGACCATTCAAAGTGTTTACCACCAACCATATGGACTGGCTCATTTAATTATGCATTATGACTGGACTTGGGTAGGGATAGTTGCTGTTGACAATGACTTTGGTATACAAGGAAGCCAGCAGCTCAAGGATGAGTTAACTAAGTCAGGATTCTACGTGGAATTTCATGAAATTATTCCCTCACTAATTACAAAGGACAAGGCCTTCTCCATTGTTCAGAGAATAAAGAAATCCACAACTACTGTGATTATAATGTATGCTTTTGCAACACAGGTGACTCCCCTGATGGAGGAGATTACATTGCAGAATGTGATCGGTAAAGTCTGGATAGGAAGTTCTAGTTGGATCCCATCCTCTGTTTTTACCAAGAGGCAGATTTGGAAAGAATTACACGGTACAGTGGGGCTTACAATATACAGTGGTAACATGCCCGGCTTTAAAGAATTTCTCAATAATATCCATCCAACCACCTATCCAAAGGACATATTTATTGAAGAATTTTGGGAAACAGCATTTAATTGCAAGTGGCCCGTCAATGACACCATTAAAAGGACAGCTGAAAAGAGAGGTGATGGTGAAATAATGCATTGCTCTGGTCAGGAGATGCTGGAGGCCCTTGACCCTGCTTTATACCCAGTGAAAGACTTCAGATTTCAGTATACAATGTACAATGCAGTATATACACTTGCACATGCTTTACATGATCTGAACTCGTGTAGATCAGGCAAAGCAACATTTTTCAATGGAACGTGTCCAAATATTGTTTCCTTTCAGCCATGGCAAGTAAGAGTGAATGCATTCAATGTTTAATTGTGTTTGTAGGTATTTCAATTTGATCCTACCTCAAAAGCTTGTTATCCGAAAAAGCATGGCCAAAAACAGCACTTTCCGTGCCACACAAAAAAGCATGATCAAAAACCCTGCCATCATAAATATACAATGTAGCACACTTCATTTACCTTATTATCAAAATATATATTTTGCGTCCCATAAGTCGAATGTATATATTTCGATAGTAAACAGAAGGAAGTGTGCTAGGTTCTATAGCAGCACTTTCACTGTTTCTTCATGTGAAGTTATCACAGTGTAGTTTTTCATCATGCTTTTTAGGATCTACAATCTTAACAAGATACCTTTCAATCTAACCACTGTGTAAGCAAAACAAAAACAGGTGCTGTCTTTAGTCAGATTTGTATCGTCAATATTCAGTAATGTATGTAATTGTGACTGCTAAAGTTGTTTTCACTTCATCACCACATTCTCTTTGTCCTCACTTCCTCTTTAATGAGTGTCCATCATACTTTGGCAATACTAGTGACATTTTCTACAGCACAATACTGATCTGAATATTCTGTAGCTAAGCAGAATCTGACACTTTGTAGTATACACACAACCCAGTTGCAGTGGATGACAGTATTGTGCACTATCATACCTGTATATTATGATAGGAAGAGTAATAATGTGTACTACTAGAATCAGCTTGGACTGACATACTTCTGCCAGACCTGCAATCCAAAAATCAAAGCAGGCCTTTTCAAATCTAAACTTCGTTCCCACCTTGCTAGTCAAATGTCTTGTCGCTACTTCCCTTCTTAGACGCAATGACCTAGGCCTTGCCTAACGTGCGGACTCCATCCATCTTGGTCTAGCCCTAGAGATCTTCCTGTACGTTTCCTCCCAGATCTGCTCCAGCCATCTCCCACTCTTTCTTTTACCCCCTGTTACATTGCTCAGACATCTTTCATGCCCACCTGCCCCTGCCTCATCCCCCCTTGCTCCTACACCTCCTCCCTCTCATCCCACCTCCTGACCTCACCCCACACTCCCTCCTCTCTTCTATCCCCTTTCCCCTCCCCATTTCAACTACAAATCAGGAACCCCTTACTCACCTCCTCACCCCTCCTTACAGTGGGAACTGTGGAACCACAGCTTCTGGCCCTGAACCTTCCTAATTCTCCTCTGTCAATCTTAACCTTCTTAATTTCCCCCCTCTCGATCTCTAAACTTAAAGCATACTAATACTACTTAAGCAATAAGGCACGACAAGGTGTGTGTTAGCATGTAATATCGTCACTCCTGGGGTGGGTTGAAGCACGAGGCGAAGCTGAGTGCTTCCACCATCGAGGAGTGACATTATTATACAATGACACACACCTTGGAGTACCTTATTGTAATCATACAATGGCTCAATGTTATACAAATTTAAAAAATAATGTTAAATGTTTTGAGTATATGTTTATAATGTAAAAAGAGAGTATCCCTATTTGAAAATCAATACAGTGATGTTATTGTGTAATAACATCACTATCTCAGGCACACACTGACCAATCAGAGTCCAGGATTCTTTCTTGCCATTGTATAATACTTACTAATTGTTTTGCAACCCTGATGTAATAAGTGTGTACATATCGTTACTTATGTATTGCAACCCGATATTATGACTGTTCTAATTTGCTTGCTATGTTTAACTCAACACAGCGTACATATGGTATCTAAGATATCTGCTTACTATTTGATGTATCTCTGATATTATGTTTGTTCTTTTTTGTTTTGTTGTGTTTTGCATTGATGTAGAACCTTTGTAAATAAATTTCTTGCTCAAAGGTTGCAATTTAAGTCTGTAATAAATAAATAAATACTATAGGGGAGTCACTTGTAGAAAGACAAAACAAGGGCTGGTTGCACCAACAAGGCTGATCTTGTGATGTCAAGCCCTCACTTTTCTCTGTGTTTCTAGTATCTGTCTATCTGTCTGCTGTGCCTCTCCAGGTTAAAATAAACCAGTTGAAAAGGCAGATGACATCACACTGGTTCCTTCAGACCCTAGTATACTGCATGCAGTCTTGATAGAATGACATACTGTTAGAACCTGCATCTTTTTAAGCAGCATGTGAAAATTATTTTATACACATTCCTCACATTCAGTTTATTGGCTGGAGGTATTCAGTTATTATAATTGATGCCTGTGCCTTATTGTTTTCCAGTTTCCCTAACTGGAATGTTAGTTACACTGCCTGGAGGAATAGGGTTATATTTGGGGCTGGTGTCCCTTTATATGGCACTCACTTAAAAGGGGCAAAATACAGTAATTAAAATGTAATCTTATCTGCTTAGATGGAGAAAGGCTATATCTAGGTCAAGGGGTAATCCAGTACAGACCTGAAAAGCAAGACAAAAAAAATGATGGAACACAATGGTTTAGTAGAGTCATAGGAAAGGAACTAGGGAAGTTACAAAGAAAATTGTAGATACTTATCTGATAGGTAGAAAGAGAACATCCATCCATACTATGGGTGGGCAAAGCAACTGAAATTTGCTTCAGTAATTAATGTGTGTATTATTTTTACTTGGTGAAGTTGCTGTAGTTGTTTTTTGGCAAACTGAACAAAATGCACACAAAAAGTGGCCGCTTCACCAAAAAAAAAAATCACTTTGTGATACAAAACTTTAAAATATTGGCAACATTGATATTCCTAAGATACATTGAAACTTTGTGAAGCTCTGTGAAGGCAAATTTTTTGCCAATTCATGGCCATGTTATTGGTAAGGTTTAACTTTGCAACACCTCTAATCCAGTCATGAGAAATAAAAGAAAGAGAAATTAAGTAATTTTTTTGTTGGAACATCTATTTTATTAAGTGGAACATATAATTTTATTCATTTGTTTCAAAGTTTTACACATAAATGCATACTGCAATGATAGCAGATGATGTCTAGATGTTTAGAAACATAAAAAAGTGATGCACAGAAAATGTCCTGACCAAGAGTCCCTATTTGGAGAAGCTCTAGTCACCATACACCTTCCTTCCCACCACCACTTTCCATCTGATAACTCAGTTTACATACCTTACATACAACTTCCTTTTCAACCCTACTATTGTCTATACCTCCAAAACCTGATCAGTAAGTTATGTATGCCCCTCTACCATCCATTTCATGAAGTAGCACATCCTAATGTACTTTTTAAACCTTACATGCCTCCAGCATTAGCAGAAGTATCCTAGACTATGCACTATTTTTGTAGTTGTAATGGACTTGGCAATGTCCATGTTTTGTACTATTTTCATGATCTTAAGAGTGCTGTGTAGGCACATCCAATTAACTGATCCCAGGTATTACCTCATAAATAGAAAATTAAAAGTTGCACAAGAATGGGAGGTTCAGTCAGGAGGCTGCGCCTGTCCACAGGCTAATCCTCAATGTACGATCTTAGCTGTAGATAGAGATAGTGATCTGTTGTGTGAAGATGATAAGCCAGTTGTAGGGAAGAGAAGGGAACAGGGACTTGCGAATCTACTAATTGAAAGAAATACCAAAGCCCCAGTTTCACCCAGTTCTGTAAGTTCCAGCCATTGCATTTGGCTGATACTCTGTATCATATGCAAGACCTCTGAGGTAGAATCAGTGGGCAGGGGATAGATATATTTTATAGATCTCAATCCACTGGTGTAGGGTGGTTATTGTATACTGATAAAATTTAGTTAAAGGAAGGCATGATGTAGGGTTGCCTAAAAGAAAAGGACTGTAGCTATGTAAGTAGTTTAATAAAACTCAATCTGTTTCCAGTATAGATGAAGGTAGGAAGCAATCCACATGCAGAAAGTGTATAAAAATGAGCAACAAGAACATACCTGGTAAGGTTAGGAAGGTTTACCCCTCCCTTCTCCTGTCATAGTTTTAAAATCAAGATCTGGGGGGGGGGGTCCGCTCCATATAAGCTGGGAGATAAATTGTTCCAGGCTCTAAAATACAATTCATCCAGCATTAAGGGAAATAATATTCTGCCAAATAGCTTCAATACATAGAAAATACCTAGGTAAAGTTGTGACAAGTGGGAAAGATCTTCTGAGAATTGTTGTGTTAGGGGTTCAAAATTCAACAGCTCAAGGTGTTCCAAATTTCAAGTGATCTTGATCACTATGTATCTAAAGGCTATTTTGTGCTTTTTGAAAGGAAAGGCTTGTTTTAGGGATGGAGATGGGGAGTAATTATATAGTATGATCACCATTTTAAAAGTGTTGAGCCTGTACCCTAACAACCTTCCAAAGATGTGAAAAATGTGCCAAACTCTAGGACTGAATCTTCGGGTGAGGTGACCATAAGGAGTTAGTCAACACAAAAAGAGAGATTTTGTACTCCCTACCCAGTAGCCCAAATATCAGAGGGGTATGCTAAATATGGGAGGCAGAAGTCTCTAGGTAGAAGGCAAAAAGAAGAGGGGATGGGGCACCCTTGTTGAGTTTCATATTCTACATGGAAAGGGTCTGGTAGGAAACAATTAAGTCATATATATGCTCGGGAGGGGGAGTAAATAATTCATAGGGTGGCAATGAAGTCCTCTGAGAGGCAGAAGCTGGACAGGGTGGCTCACAGAAAAGACAATGCCACCCTGTCAAATGCCTTCTTGGCATCAAGATTTAATAAAGCTAGTGGAATGTTATGGGTTGTGGCATACTCTAACAACAGAAGGGTCTGTTGAACACTATCATGGGCCTGGTGATTATGGATAAAGCCCACCTGATCCAGATCAATTAAACGAATTAATAGATTCTCCAACCTGCAGGCTAAGATGGACATGTCAATTTTATAATCACAATTTAAAAAAAAAGGGAGGTCAGTCTATAGGAGGGGACATAATGTTAATCTTTGTTGGGCTCAGGAAAAGCAGATGTGTTTGCATACTGCCACGATAGTGGAGGAGGTTTTCTCTGTTGGAGAGTGAGAAAAACAGGAAGGAGGAGAGGGACAAGACTTGACCAAATTTTTTTGACAAATTCATCGGGGCAACCATCTAAATCTAGAGATTTTCTAAAGCTTGAGCCCTGAATTGTCCAAAGAATCTCCTCAGCCAAAATGGGCATCACCAAGCATTATGCAGTAGCATCATTTAGTTTTGAGAGAGGAAGGGCATGAAGATAGATAATTAGAGCTTTGCTGTGGGGATCCCACTGGGTCTGCCGAATATAGGTTGCTGTAGTAATTGGCTAAAATGTTCTGGACAGCGGAAGGGTGGTTAGCAAGAGTGCCCATAATCATATCATACATCTGTGGAATACAAGCTTGTGTCATACATCTGTGGAATACAAGCTTGTGTTTTATGGGCATGAAGCTTTTTTGCAACATTGAGGGTTCCCCTGGTCCCCCTTGCAATGATGATGTTTAAAATAAAGTAATGCTTGCTCTACCTTAGTATCTAGTTTTTTCTGCACCTCCTGTCTGCAGCCATGGAGCAAATGACCTGTGCCCCTGTAAGTAAAAAGACTGCAGTGTAGAGAGCTGATGTTGCAGCTCAATGAGACATTTGTCTCACTCATGCTTTTTATTGGAAGAGTACACTATTAACTCCCCACAAGACCACTTTTACTGTGTCCCAGATGATTGAGGGAGAGATTGTCGGATTTGAGTTGGTACTGAGTACATGTGGGAGTTTCTCCTGAGTAAGCTCTATGAATTCTGGGTCTTTAAGTAGGATTAAAGTGAGTAGCTATGGAGCCTACTAAGAGGAATTGCCAAGATGTATTTTGGCTTGGACAGGGGCATGACTGGAAAAAGGTATTGGACCATGGCCAATACCCTGTGTCGTGTCTAAGTGTTCACCTGTGGTAAATAGATAGTCCAATTGAACAGAGGAACCTGTTCAGGGTCAGTGAAGGTGTAAGATAAGGTGGAGTGGGAAAAAGTCATGCCATAGGTCTATAAAGCCTAAGTGAGCTTAAGTGAATGGTGATATTTCTGCATACACATCCCTCTATGGATGACTGAACCCATAGTGTCTAGAGAAGGTGATCAAGTGGTATTAAAATCCACCCCCATAATTAGCTGTCCTTGAAACATAGACAACAATATATTAAAAAATGCTGAGCAAAGACTTCATCAGAGCCTGGAGGGAATTACACATTTGTCAATGTGATTTGTGTAGTATACAATTTCACAGCTGCTATGGCATAACAGCCCTCAGAGTAGTGTTCATGATGGATAAAAGGTATCCCATGTGGAATCAAAATTGCCATGCCTTTCATGTGACCAGATTTATGGCAGGTAGCTATCACATGTGAATAGCCTCAAATCTGGAACTTGCCATGTTCTATTTGTGACAGATGCATCTCCTGTGGGTAGGCAATGTCAGATTTGTCACATTTTTATTGTTGCAACAATTTAGTTCTTATAATGGGGCTATGGGTCTCATTACTATTACAGAAAATAACACAGGAAACTTTAGCCATGGTCATGGTCTAAGGAATAGGTACAACACATGGGGGGAAGGCACCCACTCTCTAGAAGAAAGAATAGATAACAGAACCATAAAAGGGATGATAGATAAGTGAAGACAAGAAGAAGGATCGGTCAAAGAGAAAATAATACTGTAAGTATATATTCTGACTAATACAGAATAGTAAGTTAATTCCAAATGCCAACAGGGCAAAACCAGTAACAAACCTGAAATAACAATAAACAAGCATTTGTCAATGCCGAATGTTGCTTGCTTATATGTGCTGTTTAGGTATTTGGAAGTGAAAGTACCATGCCTAAGAATTGTCAGTGGGGGTCGAAAGCTCATTCTGCCCGAACATAGAACATTTTCCACTTTTCTCCACTTTGTGGAGTACGGGCGAGCAATGACATTTAGGCACAGTGTGCCAAAGTCCGCCACACTCAAATCCCTTTACTACACCACTCTAGTAGTGTCCCTGGCCATCACCAGGGGCTGCTATGGAATGGTGGGTCCCTGGATCTCACCCCGGGACAGGAGAGGAGTCCTGTGGATGCTCAATCCCATCCCTCCCCTGCTAACCCCTGGCAGCCTGGGCTCGCATCTGAACCTGGGTCGCCAGCATGGCGTGAAGAGTGGCGTCCAGCGCCTCAACCCTCAGTGCCAGTGGCTGGCAGTAATGCTGCCTTTAATACTCCCCTCCCCTTCCTCTTCCAGTGTACCCTGTCACCCGTGTACAAGTCACTTTCCCCCTCAAACCCTACCCCAGTTAGTCACTAACCCATAATGTTTGATGGGGTACCAATCCCTCAGCCACTCGTAGAATTCCTCAAGCATACCCTTTCTCCCCATGCTTGCACATGGTACCAGTAGTACCTCCAAGAATGCCACCAACTTCCCCACCCTCTGACACTGCCAGCCCAACTACTCAAACCTCCCCTTCACTACTTCCTTCGTGTCCCATGCCAAGTCATTTGTATGCACATGCAACAGTAAATGAGGTTTCATCCTCCCCTTCGCTGCATGCTTGAGCAGTGCCTGCCCTGCCCCTCCTGCAGTCAACCTGGGGACAGCTTCAACCCAATACAGCTGTATCTTTCCCCCTTTCGACCTCATCTCACCCATTTCAGTATAGAAGCCCCCAGGATGAGTACCCCCTGTCCCTTACCCCCTTTCCCTTCTAATGCCCCTTCTACCACCCCAGTATTCATTCTTCCCTGCCCCCTTGCCTCCACCAGCTGCACCTCTGTGACTTCTGTATCTATACCCCTGAATCTGTCTCACCCCTTTTCTCTGCCTTATTCCTCCCATTCCCTTTGAACCCCTTCCCAGCCTGACTACTTCCTACTGGGCTTCCCATGTCGACCTCTCCTCCACCTCTGCTGATTTCCAACCCTCTCTCCTATCCCCACTGTTGTTGATTTAGAGCCCCCATTCCCTTCTACCCCAATAGTGATGCCCCTCCCATCCTTCCCCCTTCCCGTAGCCTTCTGTCCTCCAGTCACCACCCTGTACTACCTTACTAGCCCCTTTCTACCTTTTCATCCTCATTATCTCTTCCCCTACCTGTTGCCATCCCTCTCATGCTCTGCTTGTCCTCCCTCCTTCAGTATGTTCCTGCTCCCCCTCTCTCTCCCATAGCAGAGGTTTGAATCTATTACTAGTCGATACCCCTCCTACATCTCTTCCCCTATCGGTTCCCCCCTCCTACTTCTTCCCCTCCGTGCCACCCCTAGTCCCTCCCTACCCACAACCATCTGCTCTCTCCCGTGGTACTCTTCATTGTCTCTTCCTTCTCCATCAGGAGGCCCTCCCCTCACCTCAGGCATCCCCTCCCTTCTCCTGTCTTTCTGTTAGCGCCTCTGATACTGGGGTCAGTTTCACTCACTAGTTGTTCTTCCTGCATCCCCCTTTGCCATCCCCTATTCCCCCCCAGGATGCCTACCATACTGATCTGCCCTGCCACTTAGACTCCTCCCTAACCTCCACAGTTCCTCCCTCAAACTAGCCAGTCATCTACAGACCATACACCCCCCATCCTCTAAGTCCAGTCCAGGATCATGGCAGACCCACACCCTGTACAGCCCACCACCCTTCCAAAGATGCCCGCCCTATTGAGATGTGGCACCTGCCCCATTTTGGCCCCCATCTTATGTTACAGGCTCTTACTCCCAGGTTCTGTACCATACTACAACTGTTAGGCCCCTATTTACTCAAATTCCTGTCCCCCCCACCACACTAGTCCCCCAACTACCCCCTTGCCAACCTGGTTAATTCAGTCTCAAATCTCATCCATTAGATACCGTATTACTGTAGCAATACTAAAGCCTCCTTGTCTGTTTTTCACCCCTCAGCTACCATGCTTTTTGTTCTCAGCTCTCATATACAGTAGTTTCACTTAGCCCAGTTAGAAATCCAATTGCACTCCAAGTATTACTCAGCTCAGTTAGAGAAATAAACAGAACAAATAAATATGAATTATTACAGCAATCATAACAGCATAGCTCAGTACTTAGCTCAGTTAGAGAAATAAACAGAACCACTAAATCTGTATTATTACAGCAATCCTGAAAGTATCCAACCATTGCTTTATCTCCACTCCAGAGACCCTGCCATAATATGGGACCACAGAAGAATTTGGGCGGGAGGGTGGGCAACTCTAAAGTCCTGGCAGAGCTCCACTGATCTTGCTCACTGCCCCTCTCACTCGCTAATTCTATTTCTCCGATTCTGCAGGCTGCCCTTTTATACTGGGCTCCTGCCTGCATTGGAACCTTTTTCTGCCCACAAAGAAATCTGCAGCAGTCCTGACACAGCTCCATTGAGCTTGCTCACTCCCCCTCTCTCACTCACTTGTTCTGTTTCTCCTGGCACTGCAGGCTGCCTTTTTGTACTGAGCTCCTGCCTGCTTTGGCACCTTTTTCTGCCCACAAAGAAGTTCACAGCTGTCCCAACAGAGCTCTGTTGAGCTAGCTCATTCCCCCTCTTTCACTCAATCCTTCTATTTCTCCCAGTGCTGCAGGCTGCCCTTTTGTACTAGGCTCCTGCCTGCGTTAGTGCCCTTTTCTGCCCACAAAGAAGTCCGCAGCAGTCCTGACAGAGCTCTGCTGAGTTTGCTCACTCATCCTCTTTCACTTGCTCATTCCATTTCTCCAAGCACTGCAAGCTTCCCTTTTGTACTGGGCTCCTGCCTGTGTTGGTGCCTTTTTCTGCCCACAAAGAAATCTGCAGCAGTCCTTACAGAGCTCCATTGAGCTCGCTCACCACCCCCATTTCACTTGCTTGTTCTATTTCTCCCAGCACTGCAGGCTGCCCTTTTGTACTGGGCTCCTGCTTGGCATCTTTTTCTGTCCACAAAGAAATTCACAGCAGTCCTGACAGAGTTCAGTTGAGTTTGGTCATCCCCCTCACTCGCTCGATCTTAATCTGTCCCAAACACTGATTTCCCACAGCGACCTCACTATTCTGCGCCAGGAGTGCAAAACATATTTTGGCCAGGATGTGAAAAATGACAGCTGTACCATTCATAAGGAGGTGTGAAAAAATTCCAGTGTTGAAAATCTGGCATGAAAATATTACAAATCTGCGAAGTTACAAGGGTGCGTGGAAACAGTGCAACGCATGCCTGTAACACAGTCATTGTATGGACTTTCGTCACCAAATTTTCAACATAGGCATTTTAGGACCTCTGCTCATGAACAGTGTCACTGTCATTTTCTTAATCTGTCCTGAACAATGATTTCCCACAGTGACCGTGTTATTCTGCGCTAAAAGTGCGAAAACACATTTTGGCCAGCATGTGAAAAATGACAGCTGAGCTGTTCATAAGGAGGTGTGAAAAAATGACAGTGTTGAAAATCTGGCATGAAAAAGTTACAGATTCATGAAGTTACAAGCGTGTGTGGAAACTGCACAATGCACGCTCGTAAAGCAGTCATTTTATGGATGTTTTTCACCAAATTTGCAACATAGACCTTTTGAGAGCCCACCTCATGAACAGTGGCACTGTCATTTCATTAATCAGTCCCAAAAGGTGATTCTGCAGAGTGACCATGAAATCATCTTTCAGGATTGAATAACACGATGACAGTGACTGAATTCATGAGGGGGTTTCCAAGAACCCCATGTTGAAAATGTGGTGCCAAAATTCCCCCAAATGCCTGAGATATGCACCAAAGTTGAAAAAACCCGATTTATGCCATTATACAGCTTAATGGCATTTCTTCAGTTTGTGTTCAGCTTTGAAGTATGCAGATGTGTTCCCGGTCCACCGAAGATCATTGCGCTGGGCTCTGGAGGTAAGTATGGGGTGATGGGGTGTGTGGAGAGGCGTGGTGCACAGAGGGTGGGAGCGGGTTGAAGGAGGGGCCACCAAACTCTATGAGGGACCATTTTCTTATTTTACAGGTGTTGGAAAAAAAAAACATTGCAGGACTGTTTTTTTTTTCAGGAACTTTGGCACACTGGGGTGGGCTCCCAGCATGCCACCTGAGTGTTCTTTTGGGGGGGGCTATAGCCAAAGGGGGATTGGGAACCCCCATTGGCACATACCAGTTGGGGTGGAGCCAAGGGGGATTTGGCACCCCCCCTCAGCAGACAACAAATTGTGGGGGAAACATTATGCTGATGGGGAGTGGGCTCCCCTATCAGCAAATTCAGCTTGGAAGGGGAGACTGAAGCTGTCGCAAAGAAAGCAGGGGCAGGCATGATCCCGAGGGGGATTGGGCACCCCCTCAGCATACAGAAGAAGCTTGGGTGTGGGGACATTATGCCGATGGGAACTGGGCCCCCCGTTGGCAAACTGGGTCGGGGCATGCAAGGTACTGCCTTACAATGATAGGTCACTCTCTCATTGCAGCAGAATGGCTGATGCTGCAATGACAAAGTGGCCCCTGATTGCAACAGCTAAAACGTTTCAAGGTGGTGGCACACTGGCTGAACTGGTGTCAACAGCAGCATGCCACCCCATTGGGGAAAGCAGGCCAAGCCTCAAAAGGTAGTGGGGGCCTTGGCCACAACAGTGCAGCACCTCCACAACCTGCTTCTGCAGCAATCTGCCACAACATGTTTCTTGTGCATGTGTGCAAGCAACATAAAAAGGGAAGATAACCCCTAGTATCTTAAGGAGAGGGCATGGGTACTTTGAGTGAGTATTTCCAAAGTAGGGAGAAACCATACCTTCCTAATAAGGGTTGAAAGGAGTATCTCAGTGGGAGTAGATCACAACAAATGTTGTGGGTCCTGTAACAGCTAGTAGCCATTGAGGAGATAAGGGATGAGGTCATCTAAACCTCCCCCAGACTCTAGTAAGAGTAGGTAGGTGGGTACAGGGGAACTGAAGATGTGGAAGCTCTTCGGTCCCCAACGCCTCCTGAAAAAATATATAAAGGAGATAATACAAAGTAGTTGGCAGATCTGGCCAACAGTAACTAAATGAGGAGGGTGGGCAGGACATCTGTAGATTGATTGAGGCCACATAAGTATAATAGTGAGAAAATGAGCACCACAGGGGAATATCACTGGATGTACAGCACTATAATGTTGTCAATAGTTATGACAAGGAGAAAAATGCTACCCCTTCATCCCAAGTCCCCCAGCCTTTGTCCTCACCCATTATTTGGCCTTATTATCAGGTACCACTCAATGAAAGTAACTGATGATAAAAGGTAAATGAAAAGAGGACCAGTAAGTCAGACCTTCCACTGGGTGGCATACAATTCTGTAGGGCTTTCAGGTGAGTGACAAGGGGCACTTTTATTGAGCTAGAGCAGATGTGGGCTAAAGGTTCCCCTCCTGGTGTGGAAAGCATCCATAACCCTCCTTCTCCAGTAGTGGAGTGGGTCACGGCAGCTCATATCAGAATAAGTGGCCCTCTGGCTTGCTAGAAATTGCCATAGGGAAAGTACAATCATATCAGAAATGGTGTATATATAATAAGGGGGGGAGAATGATGTTTTTTTTCTGATATTGCTGAATGCCCATTAGGTGGCAAAACAAAACAAAAAAAAAAACAAATGGGGGGAAGGGAGATGGTTGGGTCAAAAAGCAAGGATCAGGATAATTGTTCCTGTATACTGTAAGCAAGGGAGGCTGAGTCATATGGTGCAGACCCCCCATACTGAGTGCCATTAACAAAGGGTCACCATGAATGGAGCAATAGTGAGTTGAAACTGAATGTTTTCACATGTTTTATCTCCTCTTTCCCCCTTATTTCTTTTTTGCCCTATGAGTGCAGGTTAAAGCTATTCTACATGCCCCTCTAAATAGCTTACATCCTTTCAGGGTTAGGATAAGGGCCTTAAAATTATTCATTTAAACATCCAAAGGTTGATCTGTAATCTATCTGAACTTCAAGCCTGGATATCCTTATATAGCCCTAATATCCTATAATATGAAACTTGGATAAAACCATCTATTCCTGATCTAGCCTGCTCTATTCCCAGTTATAACATGATAAGGTGTGATTGCCCTTCCACTAAAAGAAGAAGTGGTGTTGCTATCTAGTATAAAAATCACCTAAATCTCTCAGTGATCCCCACATCTCATTTTTCCCTCTCTGAGGTTATGCAGACTATCCTCATCCTGGGTGGCACAAAGAAGCTTCACATCATCTGTGCTTGCAACCCTCCCAAAGGTGGAGTAGCAGGCCTTAATAAACTCCTCTCTCACTCCTTCTCTATGTCTTGTTATATAGAATCTATACTATCTGATGATCTCAGCCTAGACTGGGGAGTTAAATCTTACAAAGCCTTTAAAGCATTACTACATAAACATCATATAATTACTGGTTACCCTATTTATCAACTAGATTATTAGTACTGTCAAATGCTGTAATAACCAGATTTGGGGTTTTTATAAATCAAATGTTGTAATTACCTGAAATCTGGTCATTATGGCATCTGACAAAGCGGCACTATCACTAGGCTGCTCACGCAGCAGTGCCAATGCAAGACTGCAATGACTTTCACTTTTCTCCCTCTGTTGCGTGACTAAGTGGAGTTCATCCCGATACAGAACATGCCACAGAATGTAAAGAAAGAATTATGTTTGTTAAAAAAAACACATCATCTGTAGGTTTTAAGGTCTGTTTTTTCAGTTTTCTGTAACAGAAGCCATCGAGTGTAGATCAAGGAGAGTGAGTGACTCGGTGGCTTCAGAAAACTATATACAAGCGTGAGGTAGTGTTGCTATAGTGTCATTCGCTCAAGCTTGTATCTAGTCTTCTGACACTACCGAGTCACTGGCTCACCTCAATCTACACTAGGCAGCCCCTATTATTGAAAACTAAAAAAATAAATGTTAAAACCTACAGATTAGATGATTTTCATACAAAATACAAGCATTTGTATACATTCTGAGGCATATTCTCTATCTGGATGAAAACCGCTTGGTCACCATACACTGACTGATCTGCGGAGTCACTCCCTCTACTCCCTTTGCACTTGGTGGCTTCTCTCAATTAAAAGTACGACATTTACCACAACTAACATTTTGATAAGAAACATTGCTCTTTCTTACAGTGCAATCTGTATACCGCTTCAGGAAAATTAAATATCATTACTTCAATTGCAAGCATTTGTTTTCCTCTTTCTTGTAGTTCTACATAGCAAGCCCATGTACCATCAATAATAAAAAATAAAGGATAGGTAAGTGTTTGTCTATGGATTTATTTACACACCCTTGGTGTGGGATGGCCTCATAAACCTTTCAAACTTTGCTCTACAGATGTATGGGTCATCTTACATTATTTACAGCAGCTTATCGTTGAACCTGCTAGACTTTTTCTGGCAACCATACTGTTATTTACTGGATCCTTACAAAGAGAACAGATATAATCTCAAAGACTGGTACCCTGTTTTATGCTATTTCTGACTACTCCCCTGTTTACTGTCTCTGGTTTGTTCATACTGTGTCTTGCCCCCCAAGCTTATCTCTATGATTTTTCCAAGCTGAACCCAGTAGCCTTCATGAATGACTTTTCCATGTGCTACTGGAGCCCTCTGTGCTGCCTAAATGACTTAAATGAGGCTTTAAATTATTTTATCTCCCAGTTCTCCTCTCTTCAAGATCTACACACTCCTATAGTCTCGCACAAAATAATAAGGCTGTCCTACCAGAAGGCTTCTTAAAGACCACTTTGCTGTACTAAAGGAAAGAAACAAGTGTTGATCTAAATACAGGACCTCTGCCCTTCAGGTTGATCTGATTACCAACAAAGTAATGAGAAGCATATGCAAAAGATCCATCTGTCTTCCCAAATGTTTCTGTTGTAAAAATCTCTTGCTCGATGCTGCTGGTGACGTCAAAAAAATCTGGAGTCACATAAAAGGCTTTATGGGAGGCAAGACTGTTCAGCCCATAAATGAACACTTTTAAAAAAAGGCTGGGCAAGGTTATTGGTAATGAGGCTAAATTTGGGGTTGGATAATTTGACAAAACTCAGGTTTAGTGAAACTAAAAGACAAGCGCTAAAGACGTAAGTCTAATATAAGCTTGATTTGATCTATGAAATCTATGAAATAAATGACATGTTGCTGGAGGGAATTCATTGCGACATCCCCATAACTACTGCTAATGCCTTCAACTGACAATTCTCTGACATTTCTAGCTACACCTGTCCATCCTCATCTCTCCCTGATTCTACTTTTCTCCTCTCAAAAGATACTCCCCATTCATCCCCATGTTTCTACTAACATATTACCTCCAAGAAGGAAGTGTGTCAGGTACATAACTCCATATCTGAATGCAGCAGTGTTGGTTTGGATGGCTTTCAACATAGGCTACTGAAACCTGCTGCCCTTCTCTTTGCCTCCCCTTGAACTAGGATATTTAACCTGTCCCTTTGCTCCATAATGGTTCCTAATATATGAAAGATTGCCATGATTGTCCCTGTGTTTAAGAAGGGTGACACTAAATCCTTCACTAACAATCATCCCATAGCCATCCTCTCTATTCTGAGCAATCTTCTCAAAAAGGTAATTTCCATCCTAATTCTCAACTATCCTCATGACCATAACCTCTTCTCTGGAGCCCAGAATGGTTTCAGGAAGGGACATAACACCACTACAGCTATCCTCAAATTCATTGATGATTCTAATATTGCTATGGAGTATTTTTACCAAACTGCTGCAGTTTTCAATGACCTTACAAATGCCTTTGACTTTTTTGACCACTCCCTTCTCAAATTTAAAATGACATCCCTTAGCATCACCCCTGATGTGATTACATGGTATAGCAATTACCTCATAGACAAAACAATTTGTTAAATTCAGCTCTGCTGCATCTGACCTATTCATCATCAACATTGGTGTTCCTCAAGGTTCTATCCTTGGCCCCTCCTTTGTACCATTTTCATAAATAACTTATCCAAAAAGACCTCATCTTGCTCCTCATTGCTCTATTCTGATGACCTAGTCCTTTACTATAGCTTGAAGTGCCTCACTGATATTGACACCATGTTTACCTCTAACTTCCACAAAGTCCAGTCTTGGCTGTCCCAAAGCAAATTAGTACTAAACTCCAGTAAAACATACTCCATGCAATTTGGCTCTGCTTCCAGGCTAAGGAAGTGTACTGAACCCCTATTTATCACTAACTATGAATGGCTCTATCATTGAAAATGTAAGTTCATTTAAATACCTATGTATTACACTAGAATCCTTTCTGGATTTTGCCCTACACATTTCCAACTCCTTTAAAACTGTGAATTCCAATATCGGCATGGCTTTTAAACCTAGTTATGCCCTTACACCATCTGCCAGAGCTGCTATTGCTCAAGGGGTCCTTCTTCCAACTCTTACTTATGGAGCTGTCACCTTTGAATGTGCTTCCAAAGTCAGTCTCCAAAAATCGGACATAGCTTATAAAAACATTTATCACTTTGCCCTGGCATCTCATCAGCTTACCCTCTTCTGTCAGCTTTATAGCAGTCAAAATGGCTATCCCCTGAAGTAAGCCGCTCCTATGCTCTTAGCACCCTTACAGATAATATATTTAGAAATGGAGTTCCCTCCTCTTTAGCCCTATTATTGCCACCTCCTAATCTTGACTACCCCTTTTGCTCGGGGGGGGGCAGTAACTTCTAAGTGTTCACTGATGCATTGCAACCTTGGGATCCCAGGTTTTTTCCTACTCTGCACCCACCTATTATATCTCCCTGCCAGTATCCATCCTGTTCATGCCCATTTCAAAAAAGAGCTACACCACTACCACTTAATGTCTAACCCTGTACCTCTTTCCTCCCTCCTTGAATGTCCTGGTTACCCACAGAACTACTACTTGTTCCCTGTTGCCTGACAATGTGCACTTACACTTACTGCCACTTTTGTTCTTGTTTCCCTGCTAGGTTTTACTTCTCTGACCTGGTTTTTCCATCCTATTTTACTATACCAAAGCCTATACCATTATTGAAGCTGTATTTACCTTGGTCTAAGTGATGTACGTTGTTACTTTAATGTATTATGTTTTGCTACCAGTTATGTTACACTTTGTACCATAATGCATTATGTTTTTATTGTTTTATTATTAGTTTATCATTTTCTCCAAGTCTCCCCTGTATCTTCCCTCATTCACCAATGTATGTATTATGTTTTATGTTTCACCTCCTGCATTGTTCACGCTAATTGTTTCCCTGTCCCAGTGTCATGACTGTATCTGTTGTTGATTTGTACTTGCCTGGGTCGTGCCTGAAAATAGACATATTTAATGTCTAGTGCACCCACCTGGTTACCAAAAACCAAATAAATAAAACTGAGTGGGAAACTTTATTTGTAAAAAAATGTTTTCAGTTCTCTCCACCAAATAACCCCCAGCACTGGACATTCAACTCTGTAGTCAGAAGTCCTCCCCCACTGCTAGCAGGGAAAGGGTAGGTCAATAGAGTCAGCTGTCAGTCTGCAAATGTGCCGAGCAGAACAAGAGGGCAGCAAAACACAATAGCTTAATCAGCAATTCCAAATATAGGGGGAACCTGGAAATTGATCAAATTAAAGATAAGAAACACAAGTGGCTCCTCTACATTAGAGTTGTGGTGCAGGAGAACAATAATTATACTACTCCAGCAGCTAAAATCACAGGAACAGTATTAACCCAGTCCTGGTCCCATGTTCATGAATATACAAAATGTCTTCAAATTCTTGAGGGCTATTGTATTCCAAGATTATTGCTCATCAGGAAGGAAGCTGTATGGGCCCCAAGAGCATACCTGAAGAGAGTAACAATATAGCAGATAGACTAATAGAGCTGTAAGGGACACTGGAGAGAGCCAAAATGTAACCAGAGGGAACAGACAGTGATCTCTTAACAGAAGATCATTTGCAATCAGAACCAACATAGAAGAAGGACAACAGGATCAGGAGGGATCCGATAGTTGAAAGGACAGTAAAAGCAGATGTATTTCAACCAAGGTACTGAGGCCTTAATGACCTTTATCCAAACCAGTCATGGTCTTAGTCTAGAGGGAGCCCTGATGTGCTAAAGTATCTGGGCGATCTGACTGGCAGAAAGGAAGGGAGACCTCAATTCCTCTGGCAGTAAGTTCTTTAATGGCATCTTCTAGGGTAGAGAATTCCTTAGGGGCCCTCAGGGAATACAAATAATAACTAGGCAGATAATAGATTTTAAATTTAAGTGGCAGTGCTCAGAGAGCCTTTAAAATGTGAGAATAGGCTTTATGTTTTTCAGTAACAGCTTGCAAGATATAGTCACGTGATGTAGTTCTCTGGTTAGCTGCCTTCTCTCAGCACTCCCTGATTGACTGTCTTTTAATCTAACTTTACTTTCTGTACCCACAAATTTGTACTTCTACAGTACTCATCAGTGTGTTGGACTCTTTTCTGCTTTTATCTGTGTAGATTTCTGGGGGCTGCCATTCACTCCGGGGACATGACGGATGCAGAAATGCACCAGGCCTTGCCAGTGCACACACCATCATCGATACCGAATAAAAGTGCCAAAAAGACCAAGAGTTACAGTGATGCTTCCTGTAAGACTTCTACCACTGCTACGGGGCCCACTTCTCCTATGGAGGAAAGATATCTTTCTGAGTTTGCCCCCTTCAAAAATGCCTTGCAACATATGGCCACAAACTTGAAATCTCTGTGCACTGAGCTCTCTGACAGTACTAAGGTCATCTTGGATGTTGCAGCCTGCACCTCATTGTTAGAGAGCTGGAGGGATAGACTGTATCCAGACTTTATTTCTCTTCATCAGTGAGTAGCAAAAATGGATTTAAAAGCGGTAGATGTGGCAGGCTGCAGTAGGCATAATAACCTTGTCATTTTTGGCCTGCCAGAAGATGCAGAAGGGACCTCTCTTACTCTTTTTGCCCAAAAACTGCTAGATAAGATTGCCGGGCCTTAGCATAACAATCCAAGTTACATTGTGGAGAGAGCCCACAGATCTCTTTGTCCCAGACCCCAGGTGGGCTCTCCTCCTCGTCCCTTTATTTTAAGGCTCCTTAATTATCTGGACATGTATCATGTCCTGACTAAACTTAGGGAACTTCAGATGCTTACCTGGGAGGGTTCCCAGCTCTGGATTTTGCTAAACCTGCCAGTAGCTACTCAGCAGTGGAGAGCAGCATACCACTCAAAGGTTACAAAATTGATTGCAGCAGGGAATTGCTTCAGAGTCTTATACCCTGCTCGCCTGTCAGTTCTGCACAACTCTGCTTGGATTTCTTTCGATTCTGCCAATCAGGCACCATTAGAGCTTCATAAACTCCTGACTGACCTATTGAAGATTAAGTGAAAGCTGGACTGAGGGTAAGGTTCACTCTTGCCAAGTTTATTGTGCAGCAAGTTTAATGAACTGTTTTCTTTGTGGCCCGTGTCGATGAGGAACAAGCACGTTTTCATAAGCACAACCATTTTCTCCATTATTATAGTGTCAGATGGTGTGTGCGAGAGCTCACATCAAGTGTTTATTTTGGGTAGTGGCCTCTTCCTAACTGTTTTATTTACCACATAAGCTGAAGTTAGGTTGCTCACCTTGACTGTTTATTCATTTCATTGGACTTATCTTTTCTTTGCACTGCTTTCAATGATTTCCCCCTTTCTAGCATCCCTCTGAAGGTGTATCAATCTCTTTAGGCCCTTTATGGACCACCTTTGGTATGTTGGTCAGTGCGGCAACAACTTCCCCTGAGGCACCTCGGAGAAACCTTAGCCTTTGCTTTTTCTCCTATCATTTGGATGCTGTGCTTATTACCCACTCTGTTTCACATTTGCCATATATTCAATTTAATAATCTTCGTTATTACTATGTTATCTGACATTCTTCATTTCTTGTTTTCTATAACTTGCTAAATGTGTTGTCTCTTCATTCCTTCATTAATCAGTGGAACATTTGTTCTGGGGTTATTTTATAATTTGGGATACTGGGTATTCTTATTTTTTGAAGTGCAGATTGGGTTGCAGGGCGGGGACTGCTCAAGCTGTACATGTGGATGATTATCATGAGCAGTTGTTTTGGGGGGTCCTACCTGGCCCTTTGGACTTTTGCCTTTTGTTTTTCCTGGATTTCTGGAAGGGTTGGGTACTGGGGGTGGGATGTTTGAGTTTTAGGGGCCTTTTGGGGTTTGTTTCCTTGGGGTCCTTCGGGATGTTGGGGGTAGTAGGAATTCTGGACCCTCAGGATCTTTTGTGGTAGTTTTTCTTTTCTTACCTTATGGTCCGGGGAAGTGTAGGAGGGGTGGGATGGGTTTTGGGGTTTGTTTATATGAGAACTTGGGTGGGATATGTTCTGCTCTATTAATGACCTTTTGATCAGTGTTAATTTTAGTGTGCTTTGAACTTGGTGATTATGGGGACAGTTATTTGGGGTTCCGTGGGGGGAGGTTGGGAAGATTGTGGAGTGCACCTTTGGGGGTTTCAGTGTGGTTTTATATATTGCCTCTTCCTAGACAATGACTAGTATGTTAAAATATGCTTCCTGGAATGTTAAGTGAGCAAGATCCAAGGTTAAAAGATTTCAGATTCTCAGACACCTAGCTCACTTGCACTGTCAGGTAATATTTCTGCAGGAGACCCACTTGTTGTCTGCCAAAGATAATTAGTTTCAGAGGAAAGCAATTGATCAGGTCTTTGCTGCAGGTGACAGCTCCACTAGCAGAGGAGTGGCTGTTTTGATCTCCAGGGTTGTCAGTTTTCATTGTTCACAATGTCTCTCCTATGGTGCTTGTCTCCCTGGATGAGAAGAAAGCTTTCGACAGAGTTGACTGGAACTTTTTGTTTATCACTCTGGAGAAGTTCAGTTTCCCCCCTTGCCTTTCTTCGATGGATTAGACTCATTTATTCATGTCCAACTGCCAAACTCTATTGCAACGGAGTTTTCTCCTCTAGGCTTCCCTTGTTCTCTGATACCCATCAAGGTTGTCCATTGTCCCCATTACTTTTTAATTTATATCTTGAACCTCTTCTCTGTAGCATTAATGCCTGTCCAGGTTTATCAGGGATTCCGGTGGTTGACAGGGCCTTGTCACTTTCAGTTTATGCAGACGATATTCTCCTACATCTTACCCATCTGTCTGTTTCTATCCCTGCTGCCCTAGTTGTTACTGTCTAGTTTAGACACGCTTCCAACTACAAACTTAACCTGGAGAAAACAGAGGTGTTCCCTTTAACACACACAGTTTCCTGTTCAGATGTCAACTCCCTAGGCATGCGATGGGCCCCTAAGGCATTACATATCTTAGCCTTTATCTTTCCCAGGATGTATCTGTCATGAAGAAGCACAATTTAAATTATTTATTATTCAAGATACAACATGATTTGACCGAGTGGAGGTCCTCCCTCTCTCTTTGTGGGGTAGAATTCATATAATTAAAATGAACATCCTCCTGAGACTGTTCTATCCATCAAATATGCTTAACTTTTGGCTCCCTCTCTCATTCTTTAAATGTATACACTCATTAATTTCCATTTTTATCTGAGCAGATAAGACTCCTAGGAGATCATACAGGAAACTCTCAGTGTCTAAATTACAGGGGTGGCTCAGGCTGCCTAATTTCATAATTTATTATATGGCCAGTCACATTCGTAAGTGTTTTAAGTGGTTTACTCCTACTCCCACAGACCAGGATCCAGGCTATGTCCCAATGTGGCTGGAGTTGGAGCACGAACTGATTAAGGAAACAGGTTTGTCTGTATTATCTCTATTTTCTCCTCCTGGAGGTCTCTTCCTAGAACCCTGAAGCACTCTATAGTTGGTACATCCTTGTGTGTCTATGCTCAGTTTTGTGATTTACTTAGATATCGCTACACTAAGGATATCTCCCAGCCTCTTTTGGAAAATAACAATTTTAAACTTGGAGACCAAGTGATACCCATTACGTGGTTACCACAACTATGGGACATTAAAGTTAGTGATTTAGTTTCTCAAGGTGTAGTCCTGTCCTTAACTGACATTCTGCATAAGTTCCATTTAGGAGTATCTATGGTTTTCAAGATTTTTCAATTATGACATGTTTTGTAACAACGGTTTGGGGCTGGCCTCTTGTTGGTTGACTACTCAGAGCTCCTGCATACTATTAAAGACCTGGGCCCAGATATTCAAAGTTATGCGCCACCACAAGAAACAGGTTGCGCATGCGCAAGTCCAAAATGCGCCTATTCTGCGATATTCAGCAGGAGGCAGTTATTACCACTGACAACAGGTTGTGCAAAGAGAGCAATGCAAATGAATGCATGCTCAACAGGAGGAGGAACCATGCATAACCTGGCAACCCGATATTCAGTCGGGTTGTGCAGAGTTGTGCATGCACAACCCCCAGCCTGTGCCTGCACAACCTTGAGCTCAAAAAAAAAGGATCAAGTTGAGGGCCACCCAGAGGTGAGCTGCTGTATTGCAGGGCGCAACACAGAAGCTGCCACCCCTGGCTGGCTCCCAACTCGGTCCCTGTGCCCCCCCACCAGCCCGATCGCGGGCAGAACTTAAAACAACCCCGCCCACATCTCCCAAAAGCCCGATCGCGGGCATGCAGTAACATGCCCCGCCCACATATCTCCTGAAGCCCGATCCACGGGCATGCACTTTCATTCCCACACACACACATATCTCCCGAAGCCCGATCAAGGGCATAAGGGTATATCAACCCCCAACATCTCCGAAGCCCGATGCAGAGCATAACCTGTATCAACCCGCCCACCAGTTGTCCAATGGGCAGAATGTAAAAACCCCCAACCTGAATATCTCCCTGGTGGTCCAGTGGACCATAATGCCCGATCGCAGGCAGAATGGCAAGATACAACCCCCAAACATCTCCCTGGTGTCTAGTGTCCCCCCACCCACCCAAGAAGCCCCTCCACCCCGCTCCCCAGCAGCTGGCGGGCGGCAGCATCCCACCCACCTGCACTCTCGCCGCCGATGATCTGTCCAGGAGCAGCCCATTGGTGCAGAGCTACAGCTAGCGGGCCGTACTGTTGTGACAGTCCAGATTTGTGAATGATGTTATTCACAAATCTGGACTGTTATGTACGGGTGGGCTGCATGCCCATTGGCTGTAGCTCTGCACCAACGGGCGGCAGCCCTACCGGAAGTCAGTCGGCGGGCGGCGGGCAGCAGGCGGGTGGATGCTGCCGCCCGCCGCCGCCGGGGAGCGGTGAGGGGGTCGGGTGGGTGGGGGGACACTAGACACCAGGGAGATGTTTGGGGTTGTAATCTTGACATTCTGCCCTCGATCGGGCATTACGGTCCACTGACCACCAGGGAGATATTCGGGTTGGGGGCTTTTTACATTCTGCCCACGATCGGGCACTGGTGGGAGGGGTTGATACAGGTTGTGCCCGCTATCGGGCTTCGGGAGATGTTGGGGGTTGATACACCTTATGCCCGCAATCGGGCTTCTGGAGATATGTGTGGGGATGTTACTGTATGCCCGCGATCGGGCTTCGGAGATATGGGGATGTTACTGTATGCCTGCGATCAGGCTTTGGGAGCTTGTGTGGGGGATGTATTCACTGATGCTGCCCTGCGATGGGCTGCAGGGTGGGCGGAGCTGCTGCGCCTGGCAGGAGTGCCAGGCGCAGTCCTCGAGATCGTGCACCTACATGCTAATGGCATGCAAATGGGGCCATAAATAGATGCAAATGGCCCCCCGCGCCTTGCATAAATTATGGCCCCATTTGCATGTCACCTTTTGAATATCGGAAATTTGCTCATGGCACAATGGTACTTGCGCCACCGCAAGTTTAATGCTCAACTCTGGCAACTTGCGGTGGCGCAAGTTCCACTGCACCATGCGCAGTGGCTGTGGCTGGGGGGTGATATTCAAAGGAGTTGCTCAATAGCGCAACTCCTTTGAATATCGCCCCGGCCACACCCCTGCGCAACTATTTTGAGCAGCGCTGGGGTTTGCGCCTCAGAATGGCGCAGTTTGAATATCTGGGCCCTGGTCTTTAAGCTGCATGCAGTTGCTGGTTTATATTTTTTACTTCTAACTTATTTAGTACCAGAGGTTAACGGGAGCTCTAAATATTGGGACTCAATCTTTCCCCTCATACCCTTGAGATGACAGCAGATCTGGAGAGACTTGCATACTTTTGTCTCTCAGGATTGCTTATGTCTCTCGCAGTTTAAGTTATTATGCAACTTGTTTTACACCCCTGAAAAATTGATTAGAATGGGTTGTCTGACATCAGATACCTGCACTAGATGTGGGCAAGAGGTGGGCTCTCTTTTGCATATTTTTTGGTCCTGTCCTAAGATTCCCCTTTATGCAGCCTTATTGAGGTTAAAGCAGATCCCTTGTTGGGTTTGGAAGAGTTATTGCAGCCTGAGGTATGTATTTTGGGAGATTACAGCACCATAACGGTCAGGGAGAGAAAGTATCATGTGGCTTTACTTTCCCACTCTGTGAAAAAACTAGTGTTAAGGCAGTGGCTGGATCAGACCCTTTTGTCTTACAGAGAATGGCTGCAAGAGCTACTGTTTAACCTCGGAATTGAACCACTAGCCTGAGTTGAGCCCTGTTCTGGTTTAGCTCTTTAGCGGTGGTGGTTATCCTTCACCTGCAGCCAGGGTGAGGGTGTCTTATCTCATCACAAGGAGAGATCTGGAGCACCATCACTGTGTGCTGAAGATGACATATGGATTGAGGGGCAAATATGACAAAAGTCCCAAAGGGCAGAAGATGACAAAAGGCCCAAGCAGCTAAGATGATGAAAAGCCTGAGGGATGAAGATAATGAAAAGACTGTTAAAGGTGATGGAAACAACACCTGCCTTGAAGCCTTTCAGTCTGCATCTCCTGTTCTCTGAGCGGCCGCCTCTTGTGTTTAGAGTGGCACAGCTGAGCAGGATCCACCAACAGCACCCCATGAAGTCTTCAAAACTGTGCGTATCTCAAGGTTATGTCACAGAGGAGTTTGTTTGAATAGTTAGTTAGTTAGTTAGTTAGTAATTTAGTTACATTGTCAGAAAAGGGGTGAAGCCCTTGGCAGAACTTTGTAATCTTCAGGAAAAGCCTAGACAGAAGATCAGCAAGGCCGTCAAGCCCACCCTTTTGTGGAATACAAATAGGGGCTCCTTACAATAGTTATTTCAAGTTCCAAATTGTAGTTTCCATAGTCTCTGCAAGTTCACCTACCCTGCAACAACTTTTTAGTGACCAGCAACCCTATGAGGCAGCACCCACTACAATCAATAAATATCTCTCTCATGGCCATTGGAGAGTAAAGCTGGGTGCACCTATATAGGTGGGACAGGGACTGTGTGTGAGAAAAGTGTTAGTAGTAATTGTCTATGTATTCCCCCTTACTCCCATTTTTCCTGATGCCCTTTTGTTTTTCCTTTGCCCTCACCTCTAATAGATAGGAGGTTATTGCATTTTAAAATCTGTGTTATTTGTCTTTGTATTGTTTTCACTCTTATTGTGTTGGAAGGAGTTAAAGGTGTTTGGGCAGTAAAATAATACTTGTTACTTTGGGGGAGGTTGGACAGGTCCTAGCTGAACTGCTAGCTAAGCTATTCAATAGATTAATGGAGGCAGGGATAGTGCTGAGTGACTGGAGGATGGCAAATGTAGTTCTTTTACACAAGAGCAGAAGCAGAGATGATCTTATGGGAACTACAGACCTGTCTGTCTAATGTCATTCATGAGTTAACTGCTACAGACCATTATGCAGGAAAAGACAGTAACATTCCTGAAAGTAAATGGATTGCAGGATGAGAGGAAACATGAATTAACAGGGGGAGGCCATGTCAGAAAAAAAAAATATTTTTTTCTTCTTATATGTTATTCACCTTTGAAATTATATCATGTAGACTGTACATATTTGGATAACCTCCAGTCCAATACATGTGAGGAACAATACTGAAATGTATGACATAAACAATTAAAGGAAAATTGCACCTGCATGTACAATATTTTTTTTTCTTGCATGTCAACAGACAACTCATTTTGTGTAGCTGTTAGAGATTATGTGATTGCTTTAGCTTTGTTTCACTGTTCATACTAGTCCTTGTAACTATCCTGGGGGTCTCCATTTTCTGGCTGTTGAAATCTTAATGTCCCTGAGAGATGCATTGGCATATGAGACCATAATGTGTCAGCACACTTAAGACTCCACACTATGACTGTCTGCTTAATTATAGTTCAACAAAACAAGCTGCAGCAAGGTGTGAAATACCACACTTACTTTCAGTTAGCTTCACAAACTGTCTGAGTTGTATTGCAAGGTATTTCCCTTTAAACTGCATTCAATATGTGTGTTTCCAGTGAGTATGTTTCAAGATATTTGTACATAGAGATATATGGCATAACTATGTAATGTGACACCATGTTCTCATATGCTAATGAAGCTCTCATGGATAATGAGATTTTAACTACCATAAAATAGAAATCCTCAGGACAGGTACAGAGGACTAGCATGAACAGCAAAAACAAACAAAAGCAAACACATATATCCCTAACAGACACAAGAAAAGAGTTGTCGATTGACATGGAAACAAACAACATTTACAACATATGAAGGTTTAGTTTTCCTTTAATATTTTATGCAGAAGACACTCAATTGTTCATGAAACAGGCCTGTTATTTAAAAATTAATAATATTATTTTAAACTTAGGAGTCAGGAAATGACAATAAAGAAATTAATTAGGATACTTATGTATTATACTTATCGATCTCTCTGCAGGCAATAGCTAGTAGTGTAAGCAAAAGAAAACTCTCATCTAGCTGTGCATGCAGAAACTCATATTACTGAAGTGAGAAAAAATTAAAAAAGATATACTCAGTCAAGAATCATAAGATATTAAAAGGCTCAGGATTGTCAATATTTTAAATTAATTTTGAGTCAAATCATTTCATCTTCAGTATCTTTGTGATGGCCAAAAGTGTCTTGTCAGAAAATGTAGAAGATTCCCCTTCCCTTTATGAATCCATGCCATACTAGGCTCTAGGAAATTATGCTAGCAGATATATTTCGAAACAAACATAGATCTTGCCCTTCAATAGAATGTGCACCCTTGCAGGTGTGAGCAGTTGGAAGGTTCCTTGCAATTCAAAAACCTCTTGTCTATAGATAAGGAATTTTCTTTTCCTCTGCTGATTCTAAAAGTCAGGACACAAAAACTGAGAAGTCCTATACAGTGAGTGAGAACTCCTTTTATGTCTGAAAGTTTAATGAGCAGATCCCTCAGGTATAGAGATGCAGTGAAATTAAATTCCACCTGCAAAGTGAACTCGATGTGGCCACTTCATGATATCATCACGCTACACTAAGTGGCCATTGGAAAGTGCTCACTTTGCTTTATTATTATGATTTTATGTTGTTATTCCACCTTAATGGGAAGTAAGGTGGAATGACAACAATATAGGCACCGTAGGCAGCCCCCCCCACACATCACATGGCTTATAGTACTGTAAGTCACATGCTTTAGACAGGCAGGAAGGAAGTGAATCATACAAGCAGATACTTTCTCTTTCTCCTTTGCAGAGGTAGAGAGAGGAAGCATTTTGTGTAGGAGAGGAGAGTTTGTGTTAAGTTTCTTTGAACAAATTCCAAAAACCCCAAACCTTTTTTAAAAGCTAATTCTTTCGGGTTTTTTTGTACTGTTTTGTCAGTTCTTTTTGGTAACCAATTTCTTTGTTTTTTAAGTTTTGTTTTGTGTGTGTGTGTGTGAGAGACTGTGAGTGTGTCTTGTAATCATGACTTGCATAATGCATGGTGCAAGGTGTGATTTGCACCATAGGGTTTGGAGTAAATCACCTTGCACCATGCATAACGTGACCTGGAATCAGGCCCTAGGTGTCTTTCAATACATTTGTTATACCATATAAAGTGCTCTTAAAAATGAAGCAAAAAAAGTGAAGAAGCACAAATAAAAGGTGGCAGTACTCACAACCTTGAAGTAAATGCCATGCTGGCACCAAATTGATGCAAATCATAGCATCGAGTATAAACTTTAAGTAGACCACGTCCACTGCTTCACCCTGGACTAAATCCTTTGTCACCCAGGCAAAGAAATGATCAAATTGATTTGACATGACATCCACCCTTCTGAAATCCTGCTGCCTCATGTTTTGTAACCCACTGGATTCAAGCTATTCATCAATCCTATTCTTTGGCAGTGATTCCATTAACTTTCCCAGCGCTGATGTTATGCTGATGAGCCGATAATTGCCAGTCTTTTCCATGATTACACTTTTGTGTAGTGGGACTACATTGGCCCCTCTCCAGTCCTCCAGAACCACTCCAGTTTCCAGAGAGGTGTTAAATGGAACTGCTACAGGTGCAGTCAGTATTTCTCTGAGCTCCCTCAATACCCACGGATGCACCCTATCTGGCCCAATTGTGTTATCCACCTTCAGATTAGGAAATCCCTTCAATACTCTCACTTCCATAAAAGGACTAGTGTCCCCCTCCCTCCCTCCAAAGCTTTCTTTATTTTTTTTCTGGAGCCTCCCATTATCCTTCCTCCATGATCACTAAACAAATGTATTTGTTCTGGAAGTCTGCCTTTTCCTGCTCCCCCTCTGTACAGTCCCCCTTTCCTTTTTAGTCTTACAATCCCACCCTTGGTCTTCCTCTTTTCACTTACATGCCTAAAAAATTACTTGTAAATCAATCAAATCAAATCAAATGAACTTTATTTATAACAAAGCGCCTTTCAACCGATATCATATGGCCTTGGTGTCCATGGCGGTTAAGAAGTTGGTCCTAAGACATTGGACGGACCATCTGGTCTTATCCTTTGCCAACTGGTTGAAGGAAGTAGTGTCGTATCTTCAATCAGAGAGGCTGATAGCCAGTTTTAAAGGTCGTATGGACCTGTTTCGCAAGAGATGGGATAAGCTTCAGACCTTATACGAACATACGAACATACGAAATTTGCCAGCAGATAAAGGCCTAGAGGTCTATCAAGTCTGCTCGAATGTGCAGCTAGCACCCCTTATTCTGCAGCTGCCCCTCCCTTCCAAATGTCTGCTCTAACATTGCGGTTCTGTGACCCGATCCTTCTAGTCCTTTTATATGGTACGTTTATTTGTTAAACTCTGAATTCTTTGCTATCATGCTATTTATGATGCTAAATGCTCTGACAATTCATTATAAGCATACAGTGATATCCAGACCTAATGATTTCTTTTCTTTGTTGGTGCTCAGTTGGTGGGGTTGGTTTGATGGGACTCTATTTGTTGAAGGCTGTGTGTTTTATTTGTCCTTGGGTGATTGGATTGGTTGGGGGGTTCTTTTGGGGGAGGGGTGGATTGATTTGGGTATTTTGGTTGTACTGTCTGCATACTATTCTCTGTGTACATTTTCGGATTGTTCTGTTCCTGTTTCGTGTTTCATTTTGTTTCTGAAACTAATAAACTTGAATTTCAAAGCGCCTTTCAAAAACCAAGGTGCTTGTACAAAGTTAATTAAAAATCAAACAATTAATAAAAACATAATAAACATATTAAAACCCATGGCTGCAGCACTAAAAATTGGCATATGCCATACTAAAAAGAAAAGTCTTTAATGCTGTTTTAAAACTTTGAACGGTCAGGCAATTTCAAACCTGACGAGGTAGAGAATTCCACAGAGTTGGGGCCACAAAACTAAAATACCTGGCCCCAGATGTCTTCAAACAAACCCTGGGAATCTGTAGCAATCCCTCCTCAGTGGATCATTACCTCCTGGGCTATTCTCTTTTCAATTTGCACCTTTGTGGTCCTTACTGCTTTCTCTGCTTCCTTCTGTTTTCTCTGATACACCTCATTATCATCCTCTTTCTGCATCTATTTATACCTTCTGAATGTTACCCTTTGAGCCTTTACGTTTTAAGCCACCTCTTTTGAGAACCATAGCAGTCTCTTTTTCCTCTTGCTTTTGCTCATTTGTTTGATGCAGAGGTTTGTTGCCTCTACTATGCTCCCTGTTTTGTTCACCCACTTTTCCTCATCCACACCCAGGTCATACCACCCACCAGGTCATCCCTGAGGCTTTCACCCTTCTTTATAAAGTCTGCACTCCTGAAGTTGTGGGATTTAAGTTACAGTTCTCAGAACTTTGTTTAGCCATCCAGAAAGCCAGAAACTTCCAACACATTGTAACATTCTATATATTGTGACAGGTTTCATTTTTAGTACCATTGCATTCAGAATGCTTGATTGTAACAGGAAAAAAAATCTGTGCAGAAACTAAAAGGATATCTGGGGCCTGATATTAAAATGTTTCCATGGGCAATAATGGGTCTTTGCCCACACAAACCAGGGTTTGCGCTGCAGTTCCATATTCAAAAGGGGCTTTTCGTGGGCAAATAGGGTTAGTGGTCGAGCAAAACATAATGTGTGCATGCAGGCAATTGGAGGGGCATGGCCATGAGTAAGTGTGCAACCCCATATTCAGCAGCATTGCACAGAGCAAAAAGTTTTTGCGTGGTCCTTTTGCCCAGCACAAATACCGCCAAACAAAACCCTGACTTAAATCTGGCCAGTCTTAGCAGCTGCCAGAGGTAATGCAGCCACCAATCCAGTTGGTCACTGGGGGAGCACAACTGCCCCCTGTGGTCCCTGGCACTACCTCCCCCAGCAAATCACAGTCCCTTTCCTTCAGAAAAAAGAATCCCTGATGCTAATGGTACCCCCACCGACAATCACCGGCCTGTTCTTTAATAGAAAATTATCCCTGGTGCTAGTAGTACCACCCAGCCAATCACTGGCCCATACTTTCAGAAAGAAGTATTCCTGGTGCTTGTGGTATTCCCCTGGCTGATCGCTGGCCCATTCTTTAATAGAAAATGATCCCTTGTGCTTGTGGTAACCACCCCCTCCCTCTGATTGCCATTCCTAGCAGAATGTATCTCATCCCTGGTGCTCGTGGTAAACCTCCTCCCTCCTCCCTCTGATTGCCCTCATCGGTGGGGAGTATCTCATTCCTGGTGCTAGTGGTCCCCCCTTCCTTCGATTACCAGTCTGAGTGTAACACAAAAAACTCCCTGGCATTCTGTGGTCCCCCAATGGCACTGGGCATACCGTCACTTACCTTGCAATACCCACTGTGCTGCAGGAGCATAAGGCAACTGGCACAGCCCTCCACATACCTCCTTGGCCAGCCACTGTATGTACGGGCAGGGAATGCACCTCTTATTTATAGGACAGGGATTAGCTGGGAGGGAGGGTACTATTAGCACCAAGGATCCTTTTTTCTGACAGAATGAGTGATGCTCCCTGTCGTATAAATAAGAGGTGCACTCCCTGCCTGTACATACAGCGGCTGACAGAGAAGGTGTGAGGAGGGCTGCTCCACTTGCCGTATGCTCCCATGGCACCACTGGTATTGCAAAGGTGAGTGGGAGGGTATGCCTGGAGCTATGGGGGGGGGGCATTGGACACCAGGGAGTTTTTTGCTTTGCATCCAGACCAGTAATCGGAGGGAGGGTGTTACCACTAGCACCAGGGATGAGATACATTTTTCCAGGGATGACTGTAGCATCTTTGGGCACCTGAACAAGTGCAAGGTGCAGCACAAATTTTTGCACAGAGTTTTGCACATATTTGAATATCAAGGCTCCTGCTCTTTTCCTCAGAAGATTGTGACTTTGAAATCTCTATGCAGAGACAGCCATGACAAAAACACAGTTTAATGTCACTCTTGTCTTCAGCATTATTTTTTTAAATAAAGAATGTGTTGTTATAAATACTGTATACCTCAGCACTGAAAATAACACAAAGCATATTTTATGTTATTGCATTAAAATATTTTGAACATCTGTAATGAATATATGCCAAACTAATCTGCTGGACTTCTATGGCAAAGCAAGTACAGCACTGGACAGAGGGGATTCAGTGGATGTCATCTATTTGCATTTCTCCAAGGCTTTCGACAAAGTCCCACATGGGGAACTGATTAATGTCCTTATAGAGCATAAAACACAGGGCAAAATTACAAGGTGGATTGAATCATGGCTAACAAACAGGCAGCAGAGAGTCTGAATAAAAGGCTCATATCCTAAATGGGCAGAAGTAGCCAATGGAGTCCCTCAAGAGTTGGTTTTGGGCCCCTTCCTTTTCAACTTATACATTTCATCTATGACTATAAACCAGAACATTTGGGAATCTTAAGTTTGCAGGTGACACTCAAATCAGGTTAGCCATCAACAATAAAAATGATGCCATTTTACTGCAGACATCCTTGTGGAATCTGAAGCAATGGGCAAATTGTTACAAACTTACATTTAACACAGAAACGTGTACAGTGGTGCACCTTGGGAACAAAAATAGTAAATTTAAATATGTTCTAAATAACTTAACAGAAGTAGTAGATGAAAGGGACCTCAGAGCTAGGATCAGCAAAGAACTGAGTTTTAAGCTACATTGTAATCAGGTGGTCAAACAAGCCAGCAATATCCTGCATTGTATAAAAAGACACATCACGAGCAGAGACAGGGAGGTTCTACTTCCTCTGTATACCTTGTTGGTGAGGACCATTTAGAGTATGGTGCACAGTTCTGGTCCCCTGGGGGTAAGACATAAATCAGGGCCATAGAAAGGGTGCAGAGAAAAGTCACTAGAATAGTCAAGGGCATGAAAGGAAAGGAAAGGATTATGAGAATTGACTTGGGGCACTGTGGCTGTTTTCCCTGGAATATAGAAGATTAAAGGGGGTCATGTGCCTAATTTTTAGGGCAATAAATGATATAGGGATATGGGAGCAGTAGGGTTTAGTTCTGAAAGAACAGACCTATTGTACAAGAACACATCCCTTGCAACTGACTATGGAAAGATATCACACTAAACAAAGAAAGTACTGGTTTAACCTGCGTGTGGTGAGGGTCTGGAATGCACTCCCTGTGGAAGCAGTGGCAAGCAGTAACATGTAAAATTTTAAAATGAGCTTAGATAGGTATCTAGCAGATAACTCCATCAGTGGGTATAGTTAAATATTAAATGGCAAGCTACTATGGACCTCAGTCTTTCTTAAGCTCTGAATTACCTATGAGCTCTATCGTTGAATGACCCTTATACTGCATGATGACTAAAACACTGAATGTATAGAATATGCTATCTGATTTCACAGTTAAGGACCTCATGCATGAACAGTGCCAGGTAATGCATGATACAACCTACAGATGTCCACACCAGGATATCACTTAGAATGTACTGTACATGTAGACCATGCACAGCACAACTTGGGTGCACATACATGCAGGAGTAGAGCTCAGCACCCTGGTCTGATGAGGACATAGAGCTGGGGCTTGGCTAGTCACTGGGCTGCCAATTGGAAGCCAGGCTTCTGGGCTGAGCTTCCACTAATGCACAGTAAACCTGTGCATAGGGCCTTGTGTTCTGAAGAGCTCTTGTCATCTGTTTTGCGTGTATGTTACTAAATAGCTTTTCATTTGCCAGACTTGAAGCCAGGACCTTAGTCTTTTGCATGTCATGGGTGGGGGTCTGACTCTCCATATCCATTTCCAATCACCATGGCTCACTGACCAACCGCTACTCTGCTCTGCTGTCACCCCCCCCCACGTGATCTCACTGCTTAATATTGTACTGCTACTACTCATGCACTGTAGGTGGTGAGGGGTGACTAAGAAGGTAGTAGGCAGTTTTTAAGAGTTGGCACCATTTGCAGAGTTTCTCTCTGATGGATGAGGTGTCTATTTCTCCACCGCATACATTCAAGTGTGGAGCAGACAGCAAGATGGGGTGGCTGAGGAAGCTCAGGAATGTGAGTGCATGATAGGAGGCATTTACTCACTGTCCAGAGAAAGGAGAAATCTGCTTTGAATGAAGAACTAGGACTGGAGTCAACAACACACCCACCCTGTTTTATAGCGCAAAAGCTGGTTAGCATATCATGAACAAGTTTAATAGGTAGCCCTATGTGCCTGTACAGACAGCTGGTGAGACCCCATCTGGAGTACTGCATGCAGTTCTGGAGACCCAATCTCCGCAAAGACATAGACAGGATGGAAGCTGTCCAGAGGAGGGCAACTAAAATGGTGCAGGGTCTGCACCGGAAGACATATGAAGAGAGACTTAAGGAGCTTAATATGTATAGCCTCGAGGAAAGGAGGGAGAGGGGGGACATGATAGAAACTTTCAAGTACCTCAGGGAATCAACAAAGTCCAAGATGGTAGCATCTTTCAAAAGGAGGTGTGCAAGAACAAGGGGCACAATTTGAAGATGGGGGGTGGCTCAAGGTAATTTAAGGAAGTATTTTTTCACAGATAGGGTTGTGGATGCATGGAACGGCCTTCCGGAGGAGGTTGTGGAGTCAAAAACAGTGATGGAATTCAAGCATGCATGGGACAGTCATAAGGCAATTCTAGGGGGTGGGGGTAGGAAGAAGTAGGCGGCTGGTTAACTAGGATCTGCAGCTTATCCATTAGGTAGGGAAATGGGCAGACTGGGTGGGCCAAGCGGTCCTTATCTGCTGTCAATTTCTATGTTTCTATGTTTTGTCACTTCCACATGCATAGTTCTTACTATACTCTCCAGTGTATTAACTAAGCAATTACTTGTTACTTGCTGATATTTAATTGAGAGCTTGAATAACAAAGAGGCCTGATCATCTTGCATTTCTCTTTTCTTGAGCTGGTTTAATAAAAAATTATTTGGGAGTTCAGTTCAGGTAGGAGGTGGACTGTCCATGTTAGTGAAAGTGTTGGTGTTGGAAAATGTAAGGCAATGAGGTGAAGATGAAGAAGGGATTCAGTTTTGCTTTATGATTTGCTTTGAAGCATTTTTAGTGTATTTCCTACTAGAATGTTATTACCACTGCATGTTCAAATACCACTTTAAATAGAAACAATCCAAGGCTTTGTGTGCAGAGTCAAGTCAGTTTAGATGAATCTAGAATTTTTTCAAAGAGGTAGCAAAATAGAAAGGAAGACTCAGATCTGAAAAAGAGGGATTCGGACTAGTAAGAACATGTATTGTTCTATACTATTTATTTAAATATGTGGAATAATAATATTGTGCTACTTTTATACTATCAGAAGTGGCAGATATAGTAGACTAAAAGTGACATGGGTTACTTGATAAGTAGTGAATGCTTACATGACACGTGTCAGGCTCACTGCTGTGCAACCTTTATTGATGGGTTAATGCAGGAAGGTTCCCACGGTTACTGCTGGGCATAGGGCCCATAACAACGTAAATCTGGCCCTACCTGGGTTGATCACCCATTGGATCTGCTGCGGTGTACCCACAGGAGATCCTGGTATGTAATAGCCAGAATCAGTACCCGCTATAACCTCGACAACTTGAGCAGTAACCTGCTATTACTGTCCTGCCCATTCCATGAACCTCAGGGTACAGGGGAGGGGTAGGCATGGGCATGTACAGTCAGATCAGGGCTGACTAGCCCATGGGAGGGTAAGTAGTGGTGGGGGGTGCTGAGCCAGTTATGGTTGGTGTCTCCCAGCCATGCTGTACTCACCACCCTTGCTGTCCTACTCCACACTTTCAGTGGTGCCAGCCAGGATGCAGTGCAGTAATGTTCCTGTATATCACAACATGCTGCAGTTTACTGTAGGGAACAGTGTAATTTAATTAAGCAATAAGCCACGATGGTGTGTGGCTTAGCGGGGAATTTACCACAGCTGAAGTGGTTTGTCCAAGAGGCACAGCAGAGTGGGTAAATCCTTGCCAGCCATGGTAATTCCCCCGATAACCCACATCCCCTGAGTGGCTTATTGCGATTATACCAAGGAGCCGTATTTTATTTTTTTGTAAAAAAAAGGGAGGGAAACAGTGTTTCTGCAGTTTGAATCTTTTGGTTTTTTGTAACTTTATTGCTACGACACAAAATGTAGTCTCTTCCTCCACATGCCGCCAACACTGAAAAGTTCCCAGCCTCCCACTCCGAACAGCAAAGAGTGACAAAGAATGACAGCAAGTGACTGGTAAAGCAGTCTTTCCAGACATGGAGACAGGTAGAGTGACTGCTCTGTGTGTCAGATGAGAGAGAGAGAGCAAGTGCAGCAGAGACAAAGTATTAAAACAGAGTTTTTTTTTTTTTTTTTTGCTTTTCCGATGTATAGAGGTTTTGTTTTATGGTATCCACTTAGCAGGGAAACAAGATGGTGATCAGAGTTATGTCATTTCGGGGTCAGATGTTTTTTTCATTTAAATATATGGCTGGCTGGCACCTTTAGCGGTGATTATCAGAGGATTTACAACAGTGGTAAGGTGCCAGCCTGCCATTCTGATTGGTTGCTGTCCGAGGTCCATGGTATAATGGCAATTAAGCTCCTGTCATGCAGCATATTGTGAAATGACACTTATACTGCAAGTTACTGTATTACATCATGGCTGGCTCCATTGTAAGTGGCTTCGTTAATGCCACTCCCATTCAGGATGTGCATAAACTATGCACAACCACCAAGACTTGTTGCTGGAGTTTACAATTCAAGTAACACGTAGCATCATGCTTGTAGCAGAGGGCTGTGATACCCCCATTGTGCACCACAGTACATAGCAGTATTGCATATTGAAATCTAGAAACATGGGGCAGGATTTTTGAAAGCCTTAGAATGCTGCAAGCCCTGGTGCCCAGACTATACGGTGCATGGGCCTTGTAGCAATCTAATGGGATTTTCTATTCTGTGCGGCAATTGACACAAGTTAAGCCTACTTTTTCTGGTCTAACTGGTGGAAGTCCTGGGGGCCACTTTTATGGAGCTTATGTTAGAGATTGGGTGCAAGCTGCCATAATTTACAGAAACTGTTGCAACTGTGCCCGTGATTGTAAAACTGGGTGCAGCTGTGGCAAAGAGTTTAGCACACCACCAGAACCTAAGTGCTGTGGAAAAGGACTTGATGCAAGCCCTGCACCATGCTTTGAAAATCCTGCCCACAGTATTTGTCTGCATAAATGGACTGCTTGGCCTAAAAAGTCTGCTGAGATGATCCCTGCTAATCTGTCTCCATAGATCATAACTGGTCTGTGGTGACCCTCCACCCTTCCTACCTTTTACTAGCATTCCCTTTTTGTCTATCCCATGCATGCTTGAAGACCTCTACTCTTTTTGCCTTCTACAGTTCCACTGGCAGTTTGTTCCAGGCATCCACCACACTTTCAGTGAAGCAGTAGTGCCTCCCATCTCTCTTAACCCCTCCCCCAACTTCATCACATTCCCTCTGTTCCAAGTGCTCTTTCTCATTTGATAGACACTCGCCTCCTGCTCCTTTTTTTTCTCCCATGAAGTACTTGTAGGTCTCTTATCATGTTCTATCTCTCTGTTCTCTCTTTCAGGGTGTACATGTTGAATACCTTCAGTCTTTCTTCACAGGATATTTTAACATATCTGCGTCAAGCCTGAAAATAGGCATTCTTATGCCTAGTGCACTAACCTGGTTACCAAAAGCAAATAAAATAAAAATAAAATAAGCACTGCACCATTTTTGTTGCTCTCCACTTGGCTACCTTCACCCTGTCTGTCCTTTCTGAGGTGCGGCCTCCTGAACTAGAAACAATACTCCAGGTGCAGTCTCACCAGCAAGCAATACTTTGGCAACACCTCCTCCCTCCTTCTGCTGTGGATTCTATTCCTTATGCATCCCAACATCCAACTGGGCCACACATTGCTTTATTATAGTGCCCCGACACATTGATGGCATCAGATATGATAATCCTAAGGCCCCTATCAAGCTTAGTGACTGTTAATACCTCCCCCCATCCTATACTCAACTGCTGGGTTCCTATGCCCTAGGTCCGTGATTTTGCACTTTTTGGCATTGAACCCCAATTGCCATGCTCTTCACCGCTCCTCACTCCCAAGGTCCCTAAGCATTCTCTTTAACCCCTCCTAAGTGTCAACTGTATTGCAGATTGTGGTGTCATTTTCTGTGTATGCCTACCTCCTGGCTGCCCTGTTCCACCAGTGCAGCAAAAAGATTGTGCAGTAGTACAGGTTGAGAAGATTGTACCCATTCCACCTCTTCCAGCCTACCAGAGCCAACCAGAGTCCTGCCATTCTGCCTCTGCCTGGGCACCCTGTGGGGGAGTGGCAGAAAACTTGTTGGCCCTTGGGTGGGGTTGAAGGTTCTCTGCACCCTTGCCAGTTCAGCCTTGAATACAGCAACTTCAGTCCTCAACCTAGAGAGGTGAGTACAAATGGGGCAGCACCTCAGCCTCCAGAAGGTGTCCAGAAAGACTATGGCTCCACACCCATTCCATTGCACCACTTCCTTGCTTTTCATCTTTTACCTTAGTGCCTGTTGAAACTTCCCTGTACCTTTTTTCACTTTCTATGACTGTTGAATTCCTACCTTTCCCTTTGAATGTCTGATATATATTTGGTACCCTACCCTAGACAGAGTGCCTTTTGGGTTCCCTGTTTTAACCCACCCATATGTGCTTAGCTTGTTCTGGGTGTCTGTAACTCCTTACCCACCTGCCCAAACAGATTTGTTGCTGTAATCTACCCTACCTTACCTAAGATAGGATGTCTCCTACTTTCCCTTTTCAACCTCTGTACCTATATCAGCCTTATCCTGATTCCTATTACTACTTACATACTAGAAGTTTACCAGTGGCCTATAGCTATCAAACCTGAAGCTGACTAACTGATTTAGTATTTCAGAACACAGTAGTGTGCAGTCTTCAACCTTGGAATGGTGCTTCTCTTGTAGAGTCTTCCGAAGACTGTGGACTGTCTGTGGATGCCTGCTGACACCTTAGAATACATGTCCCACACACATGTTGGGACATAAGCATGATGTGGCATGCTGGGCAAGGAAGTCTTTCACAGCTATCTAGTTAGATGACACTAAGCCTCTGACAGCTCCAGTCCCTGATCTTACACCTGATTCACAAGGCTTTCTTAATCTATTTACCTCTATTAATTTCTTGAGCTAGATTCCTCACACTACCTGTTAACATTTAAAGACAAGTCCCAAAGAGCCCCAACTACTGGCTAAAATATCTTTACTGTTGACTTACACTAATATTTTAAGTATGGAGAGAAAGTATATAAATTAAATATTCATTATCCATCTATCTATCTATCTATCTATCTATCTATCTATCTATCTATCTATCCATCTGCCTGTCTGTCTGTCTATCTATCTATGTATCTATTTGTCTACTCATCTACACCTCTAGGTTAAGGCCCTCTCCCCCTACTCCTTATCACAGAAGCAAACTGTGGGCCCCACCAAATTCCTTATTGTCTTGCTGCTGCTCGTAGAGGGGGTGATATTCATTCCAACCCTGGACCTGTCACCTCTCCTCTCCTTCCTCTCCCTCATGGTCTGAAGCCTGCTCACTTAAACATTAGGAGCCTCCTCCCCAAAATCACCCTGCTCCAACCTCTCCCCTTGCCCTTAATCTAGATGTTCTTATCCAATCCAAAAACTGGCTCAAAACTAACGCTCATGATGGGAGAATTTCTATCCCTAGCTACTCCCTCATCTACTAGGATGGAGCTCGCAGGGGAGGTGGCATGGTCATGTACATCTTATCTCTTCAGTTCACTCCTATAGTTTCTACCTCCCTCCCAGATGTCTATGAGCTGTTCCTATTAAAACTCTCCCTCTACTTCTTCCTTCCCATCTACATTGCTGGTGTCAATTGCTGCCCTGGGCTCACCCACTCATCTGTCACTGACCTGCTGACCACTATTCTGAATCATGCCTCCACAGAAGAACTACATATTCTAGGTGATCTTAATTTGAACTGACTCACCCTTCCCACAACAAAACTCGTTGCAACATAGGATCCCTCAACCTGTCCTAACTAATAAATGAACCCACTCACCTCAATTTTAAGCCTCAAATATCATTTCCTTGTAGACTGGGCTCTCACCACCCACCCTCACTGCATTGTTGCAGCTGGAATTCTTCATGACGCCCTAAGAAATCACCATCTGTACTATGCCAAATGTAAAATCCATTGTCCAAAGACCCCTCCTAAACTACTATTAATCTGTTCCTACAAAGCCTTGGACCTTGTCCCCCTTCTTGCTGACCTAGCTAATTTGGACTGGTCACCCATCACCTCAGACACCTCTGTTGACCTAGCCTTCGACTATTTTAAATCCAGCTTCCTTGCTGTCTGAAACTGCTTTTCCCCCTTAGACGCAGCAGGGTGTTTGGTTCCCATCTTCCCTTGATCTCTGCTGAGTTGCTGGCCTGTTTGCATGCCAGGGATTAGGCATGGGAGACACACAAATCCTTCAGTTCCCCTACGGACTACCAAAGGTTCCGGTCCCTCTGTAACACCTGCAGTAAGGCAGTCAGGCACCCCAAAGGAAAATATTTCTCTCACACCTTCCAAACAAATATAAACCACTCATCTAAATTCTGAAAGGTGATTTATGCCCTTTTCTCTCCATCTGCTCAGTCCCCCATTCCAGTCCTCAGTGCGGGTGACACCTCCTTGTCTTATCTCCTCTCAGTGGAAAATGAGTTCAACACCTTCTTAACCTCCTGGGCCTCCTCCCTCCTCTCCTCTCTGACCCTCCCCCCAGCTCCATGCAAATTACCCTCTCCCTCCACTTCCTTTGCCTTCACACCAATGTTCCCCTTTGATACTTTCAAGACTCTCATCACCTTTAACCCTTCCAAAGGTAAGTGCCCTGATGGTCTAGACACCCAGCTTCTTTACCTCTCAGCCCCTGCTATTTCCTCCCTACTAGCCTCACTTCTAAACCTCTCCCTCTCTCTGGCCTCTGTTCCAACTGTCTGGAAGAATCTAACTGTTATCTCTCTCCCTAAAGATTGTGATCCCTCCCTCCCGGGAAACTGCCAGCCTATCTCACTTCTCCCCATTCTTGCTAAACTCCAGGAAAGACTGGTATTATCCCAGCTGTCCTCCTTCCTTGACTCCTCCTCATTTTTTTACAGCCTTTTACAGTCTGGCTTCTGGAAGCAACAATCCACTACCACCTCCCAACTTAGACTCACTGACTCCATCCATACTGGGATGGACCAGGCCCTTCTCACCACAGTCATCTTTGTTGACCTGGCTAAGGCTTTTGACACTGTTACCCACCCTCTCCTCCTTATAAAAACTCTCTGCTGAAGGGCAGTCAACTGCAGCAACAAACTGGTTATGATCCTACCTTGTTGGACGATCACAATCTGTTAGGACTGGTGATTCTCTATTTCCATCCCTATCTGCACTGGAGTACCTCAGGGTTCTGTACTCAAGCTGCTTCTATTCTCCATCTTCTTGAATGTCCTTCCTTTGATCTGATCCTCCTCCTCTATTCAGATGTAAGCAGACAACACTGTTCTGTATACCTCTTGTCCTACCCCCTCTAATGTGGTGTCCAGACTTCAGCTTGACTTCGACAATGTTCAGCTCTGGCTTCAGTCTAATCATTTGTTCCTGAATGCCAAGAAGACAGTCTTCATGGCCTTTGGCACATGGCATTTCCATTCTCTGGATGGATGGAACTAAGCATGAAGTTACCACCTCTTTCAAGTCTGGTTGGACCAATATCTTGACTTTGTTGGTCCTATTGATGCGATCCATAAAAAACTGCACCACGAACTAGGTGGTTTATATAGGAAGTGTGGATGCATCCCACAGCTAGCCCATTGAGATATTGTCCTAAAAATGGTCCTTCCAGTTTTTGACTATTGCGATGTAGTCTACAGTGCTGCCCCCAAGACTTCCCTTGCTAGGCTGGACACTCTGTTTCAGTCTTTCTGTCATTTTGTTCTCAACTGCCCTTCTCACACTCACCATTGTCTCCTCTGCCAATGTCTCCTTTTCCCTTCTCTTGAGGGCAGGCTACTTGCCCTATGTGCCACCTTCTTGAATACATTCTGGTTTCTTTCTCTTCCTCCTTACTGCTCCTCTTCTCTCTCTCTCTCCCTCCCCCCCCACTCACTCAGAAACCTTGACTCTTGTACCTTCTCCATTAACTCCAAGTCCACCTCTGCTGTCCAGGCTGTTTTTCCCATCTAATCCCTAAGCTATGGAACACTCCCCCATCCATCATGTCCTCTCCCGTGCCCTTTCTAGACTCCTATATGACTTCATCTCACTCTCCTACAGCTGGTACTAATCCTCACTACCTCTCCCTTTCCCCATCCTTTCCTCTCGAGCACTCCTGTCACCCCCTCCTCCCTTTTTTCTATCATGTTCCCCCACTGGGTCTTCACTGGCATACTGACACTTGTCAATACCTGTACTGCCTCCCATCCTTGTTGACTACCAATTGATACTTTTTTGAGCACTTAAATCCTTGTACAATACTCCTGCTTATATCTTGTAGCAATTGTATTAGTGATGACTGTTACTAATTTAATTCCTGTATTACACACCGTTTTATCAAATTCACTTTTGTCAATGTCTGAACTGTAAAACATGTATTCCGATGTATTACTTATCTCACTCCCCCTCTGCCCCAGGATGCATCTGGAGATGATCAGTCCACTACTCAGTATGCCTTTTTTGGTGAAACGTTTGAAATAAATGAATAAAGCTGAGTGTTTACTCTCTATCAGCAGTTCTACAATTCAAACACTAAAGGTTTAGGGTCCAATATGAAATGCAGTGTTTGAAATATGAGTGTTTACTTTCCTCTATGTCAACCTTTCCATAATTCCAGCATTATAGACATAGAGCCCCATAACAAATGCAGTGCTTGGTAAATATTAGAAAGAGTTACATTTATTTTTATGTTATCTTTTGGTGTCTAGCTTCTACATTATGTGAGGAGAGTCCACTTTGCAAATAATGGTGGTCAAGAGGTGTTTTTTGATGAGAATGGAGATGTGCCTGGTCTGTTTGATATTTTAAACTGGCAGCTGACTGAAGATGGTACCATGAGGAATATAAAAGTTGGCATATATAAGCCTGATTCCCAGCATGGTCAGGAGCTCATAATCAATGACAGTGCCATTGTGTGGAGTGGAGGACACTCAAAGGTTTGATAATCAACATCATTGTATTATTTGTAGGTTTACATCATACATATCTGATTATCAATGTTTTATACTGTCCTGACATGTTGTATGTACCATTCTGCCATTTTTATGGCTGCATGGTGATGTCACCTTGCTGCCATACTGCTTTGAGTAGGAGATAGAGAAGGGACTGTGACAGGATTCCTAGACTGTCTTCCTGCCCTGAGTGCTTCGAATGGACATGACTCACAACTCTCTGCATTGTCTCTGTTTATGACAGTGGTATGTTTGTGTCCGGCCCTCCTCCACTCCTGCCTGCACTAGATTGCACTATTTCATTGCCGGACTGGAAGCTGCAGTTAGATACTTGGACTATCACTTCCATTTAAGTCATTTTTCCAGCCTCTTTAATAATAGTGATTGATAAGACAGCTTTAAGCAGTAAGTGCTCTGATTTACTATTGAAAAGCATATTCATCATTTTGAGGGCATGTAAGATGATAAATAGCTGCACTGATTTTCACAATATAAGTATTTTTTTTTAAAGAGGGCTCATTCATATAGTACTCTGGTCTTGAAAAAGTGAAGCCGTGAAACAAAGGATGCACATTACAGAGCACTGAGGATAGCAGAGCTCTGGGACAGACAAGCCCTATGAACATTTGCAACAGAAAACATCTCTCAACAGAGAACAGAGAGGATCCAACCTGCCAGAGTGTGAAGATTAACAACATTAAAAACAACAAAGCACTCTGAGTTAGATTAAACTGATGCATTTGCCCAGCCATGCTCACTCTCTGTCTCTTACATGCACACACACACACACACACACACACACACACACACACACACCTCTTCTGTTCTGCTGCAGCCTGTCACATTTAGCCTGCCAGAGTGTGAACATCAATTTGAGCTGAATCAAATTAAAGAGCAACTGAGGGACCTTACATTCCTACACAATGCTCATTTATTAACAGCAAGCTGCTACAATGTTGATGTCTTGAAAAAAAATGTCTCTTTTAAACAAAATATTTATATTAATTATTTTAGTCAATGAAGCTGTGTGCCTCATACATTTTTACTGTTGAAATTCCTACTGTGAAGCTGGCCCAGTGGCACTGAGGGTTGAGGCACTGGACACCATACCTTGCGCCATTCCAGTGACCGGCCACCAGTGGTCAGGGGGAGGGAAAGGACTGAGTGTCTGATGACTTGAAGCATGGTTTCATGGCATGCATACACCTCCATGCATGCACATTCATGACTACAAGGTGGAAGGACCAGAAAAATAGAGAAAATTATGGCTGCAGGAGCAATGATGTCCATTCTGGCTGGCTGGCACCACTACTTCAGAACCTCCCAAAATTGCCCACTCCAGATACGTTCATGGGAGTGGGGGGAGGACGTCCCCTCTCACCCCATCATGGGGGTAATCCATGGGGGAAATAGGGCTTGGGGGTACCTGGTGGGGATAACTGGGTTACTGGAGGAGGATGGACTGCCACCTGCAGGCCAAGGAGGAAAAACATAAGATGAAAAAAATCATACTGTGAGCTGTAGCTGCTGTTCAGTGTCTATCTCTGTGCATGATTGCTTTCATGATCCACACCCTCTTCTCACTTAGGGACAGAACTGAGTTTTAACCCTTGATTATCCTAGTAGTTCATCTTCAGCCTTCTTGCAACTTGTAATGGTATGCTTTTATTCACATTTCCCTGTTCAGATCAGATCTATATTAAAGGCATTGTATTTTTATAGAGTATTCTTCAACTCTCTAATTTTACTATGCTGTGAAGTATGCACCTTCACATTTTTTTTATTTGTATTTGATCAAGCTTCACAGCCAGTGGGCCAAGGTAGGTGGATGCTTCACAGCTGTATCTTTGCAGTGCAGTCTGCAGTATTCATTTCATTTCCTTACCATGTTTTGTGTATCTGCAGTAGCCTGTATATTCAGGGCTCAATTATCAAATGGTTCTTCTGCCGCTCCACACATACAGAGGTCCATGAAAAGTCATGGAGTGTCACGTATGCACCACCGGACACCATTCGGCTACTACACAGGATCCATAGTTTTGGTGTGTGCCTCCTATGTACCCTACACCTGACCAGCCATCCTCTCCATGCAGGTGGGTGGGACGGTGACTTGCCAGGGGGTCTAGGCCAGTATCCACCCGATACTAGACACAAACTGCTCGAGGCATAGGGTCAGTGGAGGGGACCATTAGCTACTCCTGCTAAGGGCATTAGTAGCAGCTATGCAGCCCCATCTGCCTGTCCACAATCCATATACCCTATCCTTTTTGGCCCTTTCTTCTCCAGCCCCCAGTCTTCACAGCCTCTGCAGCATGCTGAAGGATCCTCACTGGCACCAGAGGGTGTTCAAGGAAATTCTGTTTAATTTTCTGTGGAGACATGGCAGTGTAGGAGGATTGCACCCTCCTCAGTTCCCCACCAATGAAATGCTATTTAAACACTGTGCAAATGGTATGCACCCCATTGCTTGTTTAACTATCAATTTATGCTCCCTCCCATCTCAGGTACAGCTCTTATTTGGGCTACCCTAAATTATCAGATCTCTATTATTTTTGACTACATTATACAGTACCACTTCCAACAAGTCACTGCACTACATTACAAACAGGGACATGAGTGGGCAGCAATTTCCCAAAATCTCTAATGTTGCATTAAGCAGCATGGCAGGAGTGGTGTGGAGTCCTCCAGATATACTGAGGAATCATCTCTGACTGCTGCTGGGGCTATTTTTTGCTGTTCTCTCCCTATTCCTGGGTCATCCACACATGTGGCTCAGAGCAGCAGTATGCACATCTGCATGCCTGCTGTGAGACCAGCAGATGCCCTCCTAACATGCTTCTGCTCTGCTTCCAGCTGTGTTCACCCAGGTAGTAGCATTGCAGTGGAGACAGAGACCCTTCCACTGTGGAGGAGAGGAGCATCCTGTGGGACACTCAGTTTTCCGCTCTCTGGCAAGCTTCAGATTACTCTGGCTCATTCCACAACTTAGGTTGCTGGCCTTATGAATGGTAGCTCTACTACTGTGCTGATGCCATCCTTTGGCCATTTTCTATCAGTAAAAGAGAGAAGACAATATGAACTGCAGAGGTTGCCAAGAAAAACAAGTGGTTGAACCACAGTGGGCTTAGGGAGGGTGAAGGTGATGGAACATAGGTGCATCCCTCCAGTTCTACCTCTCCACAACTCATATGCCATTCTGGCAAAGCATGGTCCCTTTATGGAGGCACTCAGAGTGGAGACCAATGAGGATGATAGGAACCTTCACAAGGGAGACCCACAGGAGGGTGGCAAGGGACACCATGTGGAAGGAAACTGCTCCTGGTGGGGGACTTAATTGTTCAGGGGGGTGGAACTGGGGGAAGGTGGAGAAGAGGATGGTAAGGTCCCTGCCAGGCACCATGGCTTGGAGGGCAAGGAAGTGAATCCTCAGGATTGCCAGAACAGCATCATGGGAGAGGGAGCTAGGCGCCACTGTCCATCTTGAGACACATGACCTAGCTGAACATGGGATCAGGGCAGTGCAGGGGGAGTTTGTGAAGTTGGGAGGGGCCTTAGACAGGTAGCATGCATGGTAACCTTCTCAGAGGTGCTGCCTGCCTATGACATAGGTGAGGATAGGGTACTTCAATGAATGGTTGAAAGACTGATGTGGAGCACAGGGTTTTGGATTCCTTGGGGACTGGGAGTCCACCTGGAGGAATGTGGGCCTATAAGGGTGCAATGGTCTTCATCTGCCCAGGAAGGAAACCAGGCTCCTAGGGGATAGGTTTAAATGCATCATTGACAAGCATTTAAACAAGCCAAAGGGGAAGGTGCTGATGTGAAGCAGGAAATTCCAAGTCTCTTCCCACAAAACAAGGTAGTTAGTGAGGTAATCATCAAGCTACAGAGGTTTATAGGGAGCAGAACGGGGTAAATGGAGGAAAAAGCAAAGATCACTGATCTTCACCAATTGGGAGAGAGAGCAATCATGAAGGGAAGGCAATCTCTGACAGGTGCAGAAGCAGGGATTCCTTGACAGCAGTTCTACCAGACTGAATCCCCCTTGGAGCGCACAGTCCAGGCTCCTATCTCCACTGAGGCGACTTCTCTCCTTGATCGCTCTGCTCAGATCCAGCCAGCGGCTGCTATCTCAGCATAAGATGCAGTTGGAACACTTAACCAGAATTCCTAGCTGCTGTATGTAAGTCAGCATTTGTACTGCTGTACCACTACTGAAATAGTGGTGGACTAAAAGAAAGCTCTAAGCTAGAAGCAACAGCTCAGACACAAAGAGCACCCCAAGGAGACATACCTCAAGAGTGATCCAGCCCCTAGCCTTACTGTCTGCTGTACCCACCACTGAAATAGTGGTTGGCTAATATAAAGCTCTCAGACAGAAACAACCAGAAGCAACATCTCAGGCACAAAGGGCAATCGTAGGAGGCATATGTATATATGTGATCCAGCTCCTAGCCTTACTGTCTGCTGAGCTTCACTGATCTTCACCAATTGGGAAAGAGACCTTCTCTCCTCCAGTCTCTAGTTGTGCAACTAAATGGCAGACCTTAACAAACTGATTGTTTTTTTTCAGCAGGAAGGAGTAACAAAGTGAAACAGCAAGAGTGGTCAGCACTATGCCTCAGTGCATGCAGTTTGGCTAACAAGATGACTGACCTCACTGCCACAATAGCTGAGGCAGGACTAGACTGGGTGGCCGTGACTGAAACATGGTTCACAAACAATCACGGTTGGGAAGTGGCTATCTCAGGGTACAACTTGTTTAGAAGAGATGGGACTGGGAAAAAGGGAGGAGGATAGCTATTTATGTTAAGGATACCATCAATGCTAAAGAAATGCAGCAGGCACTAGGGGAAACAGAGGATCTATGGATCACAATAGGGTCTGGAAGCTGGAAACCCATTTGGTTAGGAATAATTTACTAACCCCCAAATCAAGAGGAAGGCAGGGATAAGAAAATCCTAGAAACCATCCTCCAGATGTCAGGCAATGGGGACATGGTGCTGGTGGGGGATTTCAATCTGCTGGACATAGAATAGAATACCCACACAGCAGCATCACAGAAGAGTAGGGAATTCCTACACACTACAGGAAGCAGGCCTAAGTCAACTACTGACATCAGCCACACGGGCTAATGCGGTACTAGATCTGATATTCACAAATAGCGAAAAGATTACGGATGTCAAAGTAGGGAACCACCTGGGCAACAGTAACACAGTACGGTTCAGGGTAAAAGGACTGCAGAATCCATACACTCCAAACTGAAGGTCCTCGACTTCAGGAGGGCAGACTACACAAACATAAAGGCCTGCATAAGTGACAACCTTAGTAACTTGACAGAAGGGAGCATTGAGGAATATTGGACAAGGTTGAATGATGCAATAACCATGGTCACATCACAGTGTGCCCATCAGGTTAATAAGAACAAAAGGAGGGAAAAACCCACTATGGTTTTCCAAGGAGGTGGCAACTATGGTGAAAGAAAAGTGCATAGCCTTCAGAAAGTACAAGAAGTCAGGGAATGAGGCAGACACACAGAATATCAACAGAAACTAAGAGACAGGGAAAGTGATAAGAAATGCAAAGGTTCAAACAGAGGATAGGATATCTCAGGAAGTAAAAAAGGGTAACAAAACCTTCTACAGGTATATACATGAAAAAAGAAAGACCAAAGGGAGCATTGTTAGTATCACAAAAAAAGATGGACAAGCCACAGAGCAAGACGGGGACAAGGCAGAAGCACTCAATGAGTACTGCTCAGTCTTCACACAGGAAGCAGATGGTAATGGACCAACAATAGGCATAAAGAAGTGTCTCACTCAAAGAAATAGACACAGGACCCTTCACAGAGGAAAGGGTCCTGGAGGAAATAGAAAAGTTAAAGGTAACATAGAAACATAGACTTTGACAGCAGATAAGGACCACTTGGCCCACCCAGCCTGCCCATTTCCCTACCTATTGGATAAGCTGCAGATTCTAGTTAACCAACAGCCTACTTCCTTCTATCCCCCTTTATAACTGCCTTATGTCTGTCCCATGCATGTTTGAATTCCCCTTTGTTTTAGACCCCACAACCTCCCCAGGAAGGCAGTTCTATGCATCCACCACTCTTTCCATGAAAAAATATTTCCTCACGTTGCCCCTGAGCCATCCACTCTTTTAATTGTGCCCCCTTGTTCTTGCGCATCTCTTTTTCTGAAAGATGCTACCCTTATGGACTTTGTTGATTCCCTTGAGGTACTTGAAAGTTTCTATCATGTCTCCCCTGTCCCTGCTTTTGTCAAGGATATACATATTAAGCTCTCTTAGTCTGTCTTCATATGGTTTCTGATGCAGACCCTGCACCATTTTAGTTGCCCCTTCTCTGGACTACCTCCATCATGTATATGTCCTTGTGGAGATAGGGTCTCCAAAACTGCACCCAGTGCTCCAGATGGGGTCGCACCAACTGTCTGTACAGAGGGATAACCACTTCCCTTTTTCTACTTGTGATGCCTTTCCCTATGCATCCCAGCATCCCCCAAGCTCCTCTTACTGCCTTCTCACATTGCTTGCTCACCATATGGTCATCTGATATGACTACCCCCATTTCCCTTTCCATGCCACCATTGTGTACTCTTCTCCTGGATTTTTGTTTCCCAGGTGCATTACTTTGCACTTCGTTGCATTGAATCTAAGTTGCCATACATCTGACCATTCCTCCAACCTTGGCAAGTCCCTTTTCATCCTTTCCAGTCCCCTCATGTATCAACTCTGTTACAGATCTTTGTGTCATCTGCAAAGAGGCATACTTTTCATTCCAGAACCTCTGCAATGTCACCTGTAAAGACATTAAAGAGGACTGGACCCAGTACTGAATCCTGAAGTACTCCACTAGTACCCCCCCTTTCCTTGGAGGAGTTCCATTTACTATTACCTTCTGTGTCCTGTTGTGCAGCCAGTGTGCTACCCAGGCTACCACCCTGGGACTCACTCCCAGGCTGGCTAACTTGATAGTTAATCGTTTGTGCAGGACTGTGTCAGATGCCTTGCTAAAGTCTAGGTAGGGCATATCCACAGCCCCTCCCTGATCTATCACTTTGGTCACCCAGTCAAAGAAATTGATTAGATTCATCTGACATGACCTTCCTAATGTGAATCCATGCTGCCTTGGGTCCTGTGCCCCTCTGGCCTCTTGGTACTCAACAATTCTTTCTTTCAGAAGTGATTCCATCATTTTCCCTACCATTGAGGTCAAACTAACAGGTCTATAGTTTCCTGCTTCTGCCTTGTTCCCACTTTTGTGAAGTGGAATCTCATCTATCCTCCTCCAATACTCAGGTACCACCCCATCCTCCCATGATTTGTAAAAAAGAGTGGTCAGTGGTGTCACTAGGTACCCCCTTGGTTCTTTTAGAATTCTGGGGTGAATCCCATCAGGCCCCATTGCTTTGTCCACCTTGAGGTTTAGGAGTTCCTTCAGGACCCTTTCTTCTGCAAATGGACTGGTGTCAACCCCCCTGCCCAGAGTGCATCTATTGTTTGGTTTAGGTAACTCCTCTTCTCCTTCTTTTGTGAATGCTGAGCAAAAGTTTTCATTCAGTATCTCTGCCTTTTCACTGTCTCCCTCTGCCCACTTCCTCTCTCCTTTATTAATCTTCACTATCCCTCCCTTTACCTTTCTTTGCTCCCTAATGTACTTATAAAAGGTTTTATCCCCCCTTCTTAACTGAGTTGGCTATTTTTTCCTTGGTTTGGGCCTTTGTTATTCTGACTGTGTTCCCCACTTCCTTCTGCTTTAACTGATAGAGTTCTCTGTCGTGCTCCTTCTGTGATGCCTTATACTTTTTGAATGCCACCTTTTTCTCCCTAACCTTCCCTGCCACCTCTTTTGAGAACCATAGTGTTTTTTTACTCCATTTTGTTTTCTTTATTTGTTTCGCACAAAAGCTTGTTGACTCCATGATGGCAGTTTTGGTTTTCTCCATTGTTCTTCTACCCCTCATTTCTGGCCATTTGCTAGTGCATTCCTTAGGTATTCACTCATTTTGCCAAAGTCAGCCCTTCTGAAGTCCAATATCCTTGTTTTTGTATCGCTTGTCTCCATGGTTGTGCTTATTGTGAACCACACTGTGTGGTGGTTGCTTGTTCCCAGATGTCTACCCACTTCTAAATCTGTAACCGTCTCCCCATTTGAGAGTACTAGGTCTAATATTGCTCCCTCCCGAGTTGGTTCCAACACTAGTTGTCAAAGGCATGCCCCCTGTAGGGTATCAAGAATGACCCTGCTCTTGGATGTGGCTGCAGTACATGTCATCCAGTTAACATCTGGCATATTCAGGTCCCCCATCAACAATATTTCCCCTTTTTCAGCCATTCTGAGAATGTCTTCTATCGTTTTCTTGTCCATTTCTTCCCCCTGAGATAGGGGCGTGTATACAACTCCTGTGTGGATTGTGGTGCCACTCCCTGTCTCCAAGGTGACCCACAGTGCCTCTTGTCCTCCCCCTTTACCTTTCAGTTCTGTAGCTTTGATCCTTTCCATTACGTAGAGAGCTACTCCACCTCTTCTTTTACTCTCCCTGCCCCTTCTACATATTGTGTACCCTGGTATGTTGACATCCCAGTTATAGTTCTCTGTGTACCATGTTTCCATGACGGCCTCTTCCATCATGGCTACTAGCTCAGGAAGCTTGTTTCCAGGACTACAGGCTACAGGTAGATAAAGCTATGGGGTCAGATGGGATACACCCAAGAATTCTGAAAGAACTATGGAGGGAATTGACAGCCCCTTTAGCAGTGCTCTTCAACAAATTATTAAGGAGCAGGGAGGTGCCAGAGGATTGGAAGAGTGCAACAGTAGTACCAGTCCACAAGAGTGAAAGCAAGGTACAGCCAGGTAACTACCGTCCGGTTTCTCTAATGTCAGTCATGGGAAAATTATGGAGTCCCTGCTGAAGGAAATAATTATAGCTTTTTTGGAGCAAGTTGGTCAGCTCGACAAAACTCAACACGGTTTCATGGCAGGGAGGTCATGCCAGAAAAACCTGGTTGATTTCTTCAATTGGGTCACCAAAACAGTGGATCAGGGTGGGGCAGTGGATGTGGTTTACTTTGACTTCAACAAAGCTTTTGACTCTGTTCCACACAGCAGACTAGTCAACAACTGGTGAACATGGGAACTGAGCCTGAGGTTACAAACTGGGCCAGAAACTGGCTACATGGAAGAACTCAGAGAGTATTAGTAAATGGCACTCTGTGGAGGGGAGGGTGACTAGCGGGGTCCTGCAGGGCTCGGTTTTGGGCCTGGTCCTCTTTAACATATTCATCAGTGACATTGTGGATGAACTGTAGAGAAAGGTGTGCTTGTTTGCAGATGGCACCAACACTGACAACAGGGTAGACACAACAGAGGGACACCAAAACATGGAAGCTGATCTCTGAAAACTGGAGGAGTGGTCCAAGACCTGGCAGTTTAAATCCAATGCTAAAAAATGCAAGGTCATGCACCTGGGAAAGTGTAACCCAAGAAAACTGTACTCAATTGGAGGGGAGCAGCTGGTGGCTACCAGGCAGGAGTGAGACCTAAGGGTGATCATATCAGATGACCTCAAGGTCAGTAGCCAATGTGAAAAGGCAGTACTAAAGGCTAGTGGTATCCTGGGATGCATAGGGAGGGGCATCACAAGCAGAAGGCATGAAGTAATCATGCCCCTGTATCGGTCCCTGGTCAGGCCTCACATGGAGTACTGTGCCCAGTTCTGAAGGCCACACCTCAGGAAGGACATACATAGGCTGGAGACGGTACTGAGAAGAGCAACAAAGATGGTGCGAGGCTTGTATCAGAAACCATTCAAGGCAAGACTGGATGACCTCAAATTATACTCCCTAGAACAATGCAGGAATCATGGAGACATGATAGAAACATTTAAATATCTTAAAGACAACAGCAGGGTGCATGTGCAGAACCTCTTTCAGGTAAAGGACTACAGCAGAACTAGAGGGCACAACCTTCGACTTAAGGGATGAAAGTTCAGAAGTAATATGAGGAAATTCTTCTTCACAGAACATGTTGTTGAACCATGGAATAGCCTGCCAGATGGGGTGGTGGGAGCCAAAACAGTGTGGGAATTCAAGTAGGCATGGAAGAGACACTGTGTGATACACAAGCAGGCAGCTAAGAAGGGTGGTAGGAAACCAAAGGCAGATGATGGATCGTATGTTCCCCATCTGCTGGCAACTTCTATGTTTCTATGTTTCTAAGGGCAGGTACGGGACAAAAAAGGATAAGACCATTACAATATGGAGGCAATGAGTACCAATGCCTGTAGTCTGGGCAACAAGCTTCCTAAATTAGTTGCCTTGATGGAAAAGGGACACCTGGATATCATGGCAGTCACAGAAACATGGTACATGGAGAACCATGACTGGGATGTCAACATAGCAGGGTACACAATCTACAGGAAGGACAGGGAAGGTAAAAGAGGAGGCAGAGTAGCTCTCTACATAAGGGAAGGGATAAAAGCAATTGAACCAAATGATAAACAGGGAGGAGAGGAGAGGAGAGGAGAGGAGGCACTGTGGGTCACCTTGGAGACAGGTGGTGGCACCACAATCCACACAGTTGTTGTATACAGACCCCCATCTCAAGGAGAAGAAATGGGAAAGGAAATGATAGAAGGCATCCTCATTTGTTCCACTGTGTAGCCCCGGCACTGCACTTCATCGGATCTCCCCCTGCCCTTCTGCCGTGGCACTGCCACATTCCACCCCACCTCTCTTATGTACCCTATCCACTTCCCACTCCTTCCTAGCCCATCTTTTTCCTTTTACCCTTACCTCTCCCATCCTCTCCTCTCTATTTCCTCCTTCTGTGTCCACGTTCTAATGCTATATGTCTCTCCAGAACACGGGCATACATTGTGCAATACCTTAGTAAAGTCTACCCATGTGCATTAATTGTATTATTGAACTATAACATTTACATGTATATGTTGTCACCATCTCTGAACCACTCTGCATTTGTCAACTGATGTGAAATCAATTAATGGAGTATCCATTCAATGGTGTTATCCAAGATTTCAATAAATAAAATAAAAAGAATGGCAGAAAAAGGGGAGATATTGTAGATGGGGGACCTGAATATGCCAGATGTTAACAAGCACATCAATTGCAGCCACATACAAGAGTAGGGCCAGTCTCAATGACCTACAAAGGGCATGCCTCAGACAACTAGTCTTTGAACCCACTGGGGAGGAAGTAATCTTGGACCTGGTACTCTTAAATGGGGACAGAGAGAGGATCACAGATTTAGTAGTGGGTAGCCATAGGGGACCAAATGACCACCAGATAGTGTGGCTCACAGTAAACACAACCGTGGAGTCAAGACAAGCAAAAGCGAGGGTACTGGACATTAGAAGGGCTGACTTTGGCAAAATGGGGGAGTGCCTAAAGAATGCACCAGCAGATAGGCAGGAAGGAGGGGTAGAAGAACAATGGGGAAAAAACAAAACTGCCATCATAGAGGCAACAAGCCTTTGTGTGAAGCGAATAAAGAAAACAAAATGAAGTAAAAAATCGATATGGTTCTCAAAAGAGTTGGCGGAGAAGGTTAGGGAGCAAAAGATAGCATTCAGGAAGCATAAGGGATCACAGAAGAAGCAGGACAGAGAACTGTATCAGATAAAGCAGAAGGAAGTGGGGAAGGCTGTCAGAATAGCAAAAGTCCAAACCAAGGAAAAAATAGCTAACTCAATTAAGAAGAGGGATGAAACTTTTTATAGGTACATCAGGGAGTGAAGGAAGATCAAGGGAGGGATAGTGAGGCTTAATGAAGGGGAGAGGAGAAGGGCAGAGTGTTACAGTGACAAGGCAGAGATGTGGAATGAATACTTTTGCTCAGTATTCATGAAAGAAGACAAGGGGGAGGGACCTAAACCAAACAATAGGTACAAATAGTTGGCAGCAGTGACCCCATCTCAATAAAGTTTCACAAATTAAAAGATAAGTCAGGATGTACAGCAGATGAAGAAAACTGTTCTTTTTATTTGGTAACGTACCGAATAAAAAGAACAGTTTTCTGCATCTGTTAGATATTCTGACTTATCTTTTCATTTGCTAAACTTTATTAAGATGGGATCACTGTTGCCAACTGTCTATTTGTAAGTACTGTTTCCAGTTTTATTGCCATGGTGCCTTGCTACAATATTGCCACCTGTTCTGCTTTACCTTAAGTCAAACAGTAGAATCACTATGTGCCGGGGGCGATAACAGTCCATTCACAGAAGAAAGGGTCCTGAAAGGACTCTTAAAACTCAAGGCAGACAAAGCAATGGGGCCTGATGGGATTCACCCCAGAATTCTAAAAGACCTAAATGAAGACCTAGTGACACCACTGACTACCCTTTTTAACAAATCATGGGAGGATGGTGTGGTACCTGAGGACTGGAGGAGGGCGGATATGATTCCCATTCACAAAATACTGGGATGCATAGGGATGCATAGGGAGAGGCATTACCAGTAGAAAACAAGAAGTTGTTATCCCTCTGTATAGACAGTTGGTGAGACCCCATCTGGAGTACAGCATGCAATTCTGGAGACCCCATCTCCACAAGAACATAGACAGGATGGAGGCAGTCCAGAGGAGGGTGACTAAAATGGTGCAGGGTCTGCAACAGAAGCCAATAGAAGAGATAGTAGAAGAGCTTAATATGTATACCCTTGAGGAAAGGAGGGAGAGTGGGTACATGATAGAAACTTTCAAGTACCTCAAGGGAATAAACAAAGTCCAAGAGGGGAACCTCTTTCAGAAAAAAGATGTGCAAGAACAAGGGGGCACAATTTAAAGATGGGGGAGCAACTCATGGCCAACGTGATTAAGTATTTGTAATGGAGAGGGTTGCGGATACATGGAACTGCCTTCCTGAGGAGGTCGTGGGGTCAAATATAGTGGTGGGGAATTCAAGAATGCATAGGACAGGCATAAAGCAATTATAGTGGGGGTAGGATGAAGTAGGCTGTTGGTTAACTAGAATCTGAAGCTTATCCAATAGGTAGGGAAATGGGCACACTAGGTGGGCCATGTGGTCCTTATCTGCTGTCAAAGTCTGTTTCTATGTTTCTTCATTTGCTATGTATGGTACTATGTGGGAAAACAGATCTGTTGTATTAAGGGAATGGGATGAAAAATGTAATGAGTAAGACCGCTAGTAGGTTTTGGTGGCTACACTGTGTGGCCCTCCAGATATGTGGCTTGAAATCCACTGGTTTATTGCAGTATGCCTGTATGTATTACAAAAGTGTGCTCAGTGGCCTTTGTATGTGTGCTGCACATAATCCCTTACTAGGGTTGTAGCCTGGGTAAAATATTGGCTGCACAACAGGACATAGAAGGTAATTGTAAATGGAGTCCACTCTGAAGAAAGAAGGGTTACTAGTGGGGTACCGCAGGGTTCAGTATTGGGTCCAGTCCTTTTTAATGTCTTCATCAGTGACATTGCAGAGGGACTGGAAGGAAAATATGCCTTTTGCAGATGACACAAAGATCTGCAACAGGGTTGATACACAAGGCGTGGAAAGGATGAAAGGGACTTGGCAAGGTTGGAGGAATGGTCAGAAGCATGGCAGCTAGGATTCAATGCAAAAGTGCAAAATAATGCACCTGGAAACAAGAACCCAGGGAAGAATACACAATGGGTGGGAGGTAATAACAACAACAAAAGAAAAGGACCTGGGGTAATCATATCAGATGACCTTAGGTTAGCAAGCAATGTGAGAAGGCAGTAGGGAGGGCTGGGGGTATACTGGGATGTATGGGAGAGGCATCAGCAGCAGAAACAGGAAGTTGTTATCCCTCTGAACAGACAGTTGGTGAGACCCCATCTGAGTACTGTATCCAGTTCTGGAGACCTCATCTCCGCCAAGGACATAGGCGGGATAGAGGCAGTCAGAGGAGGGCAACTAAAATGGTGCAGGGTCTGCAAGAGAAGCCGTAGGAGGAGAGACTAATGGAGCTTAATATGTATACCCTTGAGGAAAGAAGGGAGGTGGGACATGATAGAAACTTTAAGTACCTCAGTGGAATCAACAAAGTCAAGAGGTAGCATCTTTCAGAAAAAGACTTGCAAGAACAAGGGACACAATTTAAAGATAGAAGGAGGGCGGTTCAGGGGCAATGTGAGGAAGTATTATTTCACAGAGAGGTAGTGGATGCATGGAACAGCCTTCCTGAGGAGGTTGTGGGGTCTAAAACTGTGGGAGAATTCAAGAATGCATGGGACAGACATAAGGCAATTCTTGTGGGGGGTAGGAGGAAATAGGCTGTTGGTTAACTAAGATCTGCAGCCTATCCTGTAGGTAGAGAAATGGGCAGACTAGATGGTCCAAGCGGTCCTTATCTGCCGTCAAAGTCTATGTTTCTATGTTTCTATGTTACTACTTGTATGTACAGTAACTTGGTGCTTTGTAAAGCATTTAGGGTTACTGTGTATATAAAGGGTGTTGTATTATACAATTATGGTTTGTTCTGCATGGCTTTCCATCTAAATTGAAAAGCTTTGATATCACAGGTCAAAGGTCATAGAATGATGTTGCATTTTCCTGTGGTATAATAACTTTTTAATAAGAATGGAAATTCAGTGCCACCTGTGCGCTGTTCTTCTCAAAATTGATATTTTCCTTCACCACACATGCACACATAAACCCAAACACAGAAACTTTCTTTATTCTTTATTAATGTTAGCTAATAAACCCACCCAACACCCAGCCACTAGGGCTCCACTCAATGCCACTGACAGTGTTTTGATTTCAAAATCATTAAAAAGGTCTCTCTTACAAAAATGAAAGGAGCTGAGAAACAAGCATGAGCACGGTCTGCTCTATAACTTAATTATGTGAATTTGTATTGATTAAAGTGCGTCTCTTATCTCGCTCATCACCCAGGTCTTCCTCTTTTATGAAGTAAGCTTTTTTTCACAATGATTGTAAAAGCAAATAAACTGTCAGTAGTATGGGAAGGAGTACTAGCAGTTGGGTGTAGGGTGGGTTTATTAGTTTAAATATTTCCCCAAATTATGTGACTTGTGTGTGTGTGGGGGTCAATGTATTTTTTGTAAGATAAAAAATGTATACTGTATTAAACAGTGGATGCCCAGTCACATGCACAACAAGCCTGCATTGCCAGCAGGGTTCTGACTGCTCTTGTGGTTGGTGACAGCACAGGCTTGGTTTGCATGGCTGGCCATCCACAATCCTCTATATACAAAATTATTAATTACAACATCATTCTTGGCTAATCCAGATTGTTTATTTCTAAACATTTCAAGTACTATTTTTCCCTCAAAACATCTCATGCAAACAGTTTTACTGCCTCAGTTCTAAGTTCAGATTGAGTAGTCCATTTCATCACACAGGGGTTTCTCTAATTTTCCACAAAATTGAACAGTTGCATTTTAAATTCTGGTTGCATTTGTTAACAGAACTCTTCAACATGATTTATAATACATTAAGTTTATGTCTGAAATGCTAGGTAAAAACAGCACTCTGTGTGTGGCTATTACTTAATAAAATGTTCCTACAACTGGAAGAACTGATTCAGTCTGGGTTTTTTTTACCACTGCGAATTGGGTGTTCCTACTTGACTGCAGTCTCGTGCCCGTTGTTCCTCTTAATTTGTTGAACAGGCGCAAGTATGCTGTCAGCAGTAATAGAAGCTTTGATTAGTTTTCCCTCAGACTCGTCATTCTGAAGCAGCTGTGTTGGCTCTGCCCAGAATTTGTTTATGTCAGCAATGTCTGTCACTGCCGCAGCAGTTCATTTCTGAAAACAATGGCCAAGCAATTATGTCTGGTTAATACGGACTACGTTGCAGATTGCTGCAACCTGTTTTTCTATGGTTTGCAGCAGAATGGAAAATACTTCTTTCTGATATGTATTATAAAATATTATATTTAACTGACTGTGCATGATATAATAATACTCAGAGACAGAGGCAGAAAACCATGACGCTCACCACTTCCTCATTCAAACAGATGCTGCTTGCCACTTCAGAAGTAGTGTGCAAAAACTTTATTATTAGTGTTAAAATATCTCCAGCAAACAAACAGATTCAAACACTTGCTCAGCAGACATCAATGCTGCATGCTTGCATGCTTCATCATTGAAAATAATGTTTTTTCACACTAAATCTGAAGTGGCAAGTGTCATCTGTTTGAATGAAAAAGTGGCGAGTGCCATGGTTTTCTGTCTCTGATATACATTTTTACAGAAGGCACCTCCAGGGTTGATAGTGTTTTTTTCTCTTCTGCAATTATATAATGTGTTGTACATAGATATTCACCAGTGCCAGTATATACATGTAGCCCACCAGGGTGAAACACTTTGTAGTTAGATTTCACATTTTCCTGTATGAATAATTGGAATACTTCTTCTTGGATTGCATTTGTTCCTGCAGTATACTGCAATATTTCACTGGCTGAAACTGATATAGATATTGACACTTATACTGTGCTTCATCCTTGCTGGTGAAACAACACCTGATGCTCAAGAAGAATAAGTACTCTTACTCATCAACAACTGCAGCATCTTGTACAGTAGGGGACACCGAAAATGTTATAATGGGAATTCATATCTTAAAAACTTAATTTGTTTCTGACAGTTTTGCTAACTTTTTAATGATTTGCTAATCCCAAGAATTATTAATTAAGAATAAAATAAAGAATGCTTCCTAAACATACTGTTTAAAGTGATTTTCTGACCTACTGTAGCCGGGAGCAGCTACCACTCACATACTGTAGTAGCTGCCCTCAGCAGTAGTTATTCTAGTCAGGTTTTACTATACATAGCAGTTGGTACCTGAGTAATATCCCTCATAATTTTTATATAGGCAAGGCAATTTTATTTATTGGGTGCCCAGTCCCAGAGGCTCTGGGTGCCTAACAGTAGTTAAAACAGGACTCAATAAAAGCACATAAATATATAAAACAATAAAAATGCTAAGTCTGAAGTATAGCAAATTAAAATAGAGTAAAAAGGGGGTGGGATGGATTATCACAGCAGGGACTAGCACAAGATTTTTAATCAAGTAACTGAAAAGGCCATGGCAAAGAGGTGAGCCTTCAACCTCCACTCGAAGACATCAACTGAGGGAGCCTCCCAGACAGAAGGTGGTAATGGGCTCCACAGGGCTGGCCCAGAGACACTAAATTCACAATCTGCTGAGGTCATGAGCTGAACCCTGGGAATGTCCAGGAGGCCCCTCGAGATGGAGCAGAGGGAGCGTGCAGATGTCATTAGTGTCAGGAGTTCTGACAGGTAACCAGGACCCAATCCACATAGGGCCTTAAAGTTGAAAAGACCCACCTTGAAATGGACCCTCCACCTGATCAGCAGTCAGTGCATATCATGCAGGAATGGAGTCACATGACTGGACCTCAAAAGGCCAGTTAGCAACCAGGCAGCTGTATTCTGCACTAGAGAGTTGCAGTAGTCCAGTCTAGAGGTCACAAAAGCATGCAGTAGTGTAGGCAGGTCCTCAGGCAGAATGAGGGGCTTAATCCAGGCAATGTTCCACAGATGATAAAAACCACTGCTGACAACAGATGACACCTGATCTTCAAGAGTCAATCTGTTGTCAAGGATCATGCCCAGAATTTGCACCAACGAGGCAGCCACCAATGGAGCAGAACTCAGGAAAAGCCCTGAGTCAGCCCCAGGTGGGGGTTCATCACATACGCGGCCAGGCTCGATCACAACTACCTCCATCTTAATCGAGTTTGAAGCCATCCAGCTTAGTCCAGCTGGAAGCCATACAGTCATTGATTTTTGCCAGACGGTTGTTAAGCACATAAACCACTCTTGATGTTCTGGGGACAAAAGACAAGTACAGCTGGGTATCATCTGCATAATAGTGAAACTCCACGCTGTACTGTTGAATGATCTCACCCAGGGGCAGCATGTACGCTGTGAACAGTATTGGTGACAAGATTGAGCCCTGTAGCACTCCGCAAGACAGGGGCATTGTGGAGGAGGAGAAATTCCCCATCACTACCCGCTGCACACTGTTTGAGAGATAGGACTCAAACCACCCAACGATATTACCGTCCAGTTCACAAAACTCACAGAGCCAATCAAGAAGAACAATGTGGTCCACAGTGCCAAATGCTGAGGAGAGATCAAGGAGAACAAGAACTGACTTGTCTCCTCTATCTCTAGTCCTGAGCAGGTCATTATGCACCCTCACTAGAGCTGTTTCTGTATTGTGTCTAGCTCGAAAACCTGACTGAAATGGCTCATAGATGTCCGATGACACCAAGCGATCCTCAAGCTGATGTGCCACTAACTTCTCAACAACCTTACCCAAAAAGGGCAGGTTGGAGATAGGATGGTAATTCACCAGGATGTCAGGGTCAAGGGAAGATTTCTTAAGGAGGGGCCTCACCAGCACTTCTTTCAAAGCTGCAGGGAGGACACCCTCCACCATGGAGCACCTGGCAATCTGGGCGAACACTGGGCCAACAGTGTTGACACATTCCACTTAGAAACGCGTTGGGACTGGGTCCAGTTCGCAAAAGGTGTGCTTCAGCTCTGAGAGCACCCTAGTCACTTCAGACACCTCCACTAGCCTAAACTCTTCCCAGATAGGCGGGGTGCCTCTGAGACCCCCAGACTGACCACTGCAAGGCAGATGCCTCCCACCGGAATCTCTAACTGGATGGCCAACACTGTGTCAGAGAAAAACGGAGCAAACTCCTCATACAAGGTGGATAACAATGCCTTTCTGGGCTACAGACAGGCAGGATGCAGAAGCCTATCAATAGTCTGAAATAGCTGAGATGGTCTGTTTTCCCCTGTGGCAATTTTCCCTGGTCAGGAATTCTGCCTTCTTATGAGAAATTGCCCCCTGGTACTCCACATAGTGGACACGTAGGGCCAGTCTATCAGCCTACAGCCGGGTTTTCCACCAGCAATGCTCCAACCTCTGACCCATGATCTTCATAATCTTGTGGTCCCCATCAAACCAAGGGGATCTGAAATGAGAAGATCTGGGTTGCATACGAATTGGTGTGAGAGCATCCAGAGTCTCAGAGACAACCCTCTTATGAGTGGCCACTGCCTCTCCAGATCCCATTGCATATGCTGCATCAACTTGAGATAGGTCAGCTAGCACCAACAGTCCCTCAGGGTGCAAGCCCCTTAAAGGGCAGAAGCTGACCATCTCCATGGGGGGGAACTACTGGGGGGGGGCCCAAAACTGAACTCCATGGTAGAAACATAGAAACGTAGAAGTTGATGGCAGATAAGGACCGCAAGGACCATCCAGTCTGCCAGTTTCTTTTACTACCTTATAAATGTGCCATTGGCCTTTGCTCTGTCAATGGTCCATCTATTCATACTCATCTGTATTGCTCCCTTTTGCCTATCCCATGCCTGTTTGAAGTCCTGCACTGTATTCCTATCCACCACTTCCTGATGTAGGTCATTCCATGCATCCACCACCCTTTCTGTGAAAAAGATCTTCCTCACATAACCCCTTAATCGGCCTTCCTCTAATCTCATGCTGCGTCCTCTTGTCCTGCTAATTTTCTTATATTGAAACATGCTAGACACTTTCACCTTATTAATGCCCTTTAGGTGTTTTCATATCATCTGTCTCCCTCCTTTGCTCTAGGGTATACATATTGAGCTCCGTTAATCTGTCCTCATATGTTTTCTGATACAGTCCCTGCACCATTTTGGTTGACCTTTTCTGGACTGCCTCAATTTGGTTAATGTCCTTGTGAAGGTGTGGCCTCTAGTACTGCACACAATACTCCAGATGGGACCTAACCAGAATCTTGTAAAGAGGGATTATTACCTGCCTTTTCCGACTTGTGATACCCCTACTTATACACCTCAACATCTCTCTAGCCTTTCCTAAGGCTTTATTGGTCTGCTTGGATGATTTCAGGTAATCGGTGATGATGATGCCCAAGTCTCTTTCTTCCCTTGTAAATGTCAACAACTCCCCTCCCAGCCTATAGGTGGCTTCAGGGTTTCTCTTCCCTACGTGCATGATCTTGCACTTTTTTGCATTAAACCCCAGTTGCCACTCTTTTGACCATTTTGCCAGTTTATCCAGATCTCTTTTCATTCTGCCCACCCCGTCTGGATCATCTACTCTATTGCAGATCTTAGTGTTATCTGCAAACAGACAAACCTTACCCTCCAGTCCATCTGCAAGGTCACTGATGAAGATATTGAAGAAGACTAGCCCCAGGACTGATCCCTGAGGTACCTCACTTGTCACTTGCACCTCTTCTGACTGTTTGCCATTTATCACCACTCTCTGTTTTCTGCCCATCAGCCAGTTTGCCACCCAGTTGATCAACTTCTGACCCACCCTGAGCCTACCCAGCTTATTAATCAATCTTTTATGTGGAACAATATCGAAAGCTTGGCTGAAGTCAAGGTAGGCAACATCAACTGCTCCCGCTTGGTCCACCACTCTGGTTACCCAGTCAAAGAAATCTATGAGATTAGTTTGACAGGACCTTCCTTTTGTAAACCCATGCTGTCTTGGATTCTGTGCTCCTATGGATTCCAGGTGTTGCACTATCCTTTCCTTAAGGAGTGCCTCCATAATCTGACCCACTATTGAGGTAAGACTGTCTGGTGTGTAGTTCCCTGCCTTCATTCTGCTACCACTCTTGTGGAGTGGGATCAGATGAGCCCTTCTCCAGTCTTCTGGGATCTCTGCTGTGCTCAGAGACATACTAAACAGTTCTGATAATGGCTGTGATAGTTCCACCCTTAGCTCCTTCAGTACCCTGGAATATATACCATCAGGTCCCATTGCCTTGTCCACCCTGAGCTTATCGAGCTCTTGTAGGACCCTTTCTTTTGTGTCGGGACTAGTGCATAACTCCCTCCCCCCTGTGTCCATGGTGCTGAACTGTGTGCTCTGCCCTACATTTTCTTCAGTAAATACTGAGCAGAAGTATATATTTAGGATTGATGCTTTTACATGGTCCTTCTCCTTACACACACCCTTATCTCCTTAGATCTTAGCATTACAGACTCTGGACTTTCTCCTTTCACTAATGTATCTATACAAAGTCTTGTCACCTTCTTTTACTGTTTGTGCTAGTGTTTCCTCGGTTTGTGCCTTTGCCTGCATTACTGCCTTACCTTCTTCCCTTAGGGAAGTTTGGCATGCCTCCCTACATTCATCCTGCTGCGTTCCCTTATATTTCCTGAAGGCCAGCCTTTTGGCTCTGACCTTTTCTACTACTGTTTTTGAGAACCAAAGTGGTTTCCTTCTTCTTTTGCACTTCCTTTTCTCTCTAACACAATGGGCTGTTGCTTCAAGTATTGCATCCTTAATGCCTTCCCACTGTACCTGTACCCCCTCACCTGTATTTCTTTTGCCAGGGCTAGCTTAACTCTGTTGGCCATTTTATCAAAGTCAGCTCCTCTGAAGTCCCATATTTTTGCCTTGGAATGGAATGATTTAGTTCTTGTGGCCAAATTGAACCATACCATGTGATGGTCACTGGCCCCCAGGTGACCTTCTACCTGAAGATCTGTGGTCCTTTCCATGTTAATCAGTACTAGATCTAGGATATCCCTGTCTCTTGTGAGTTGTTGTACCAGTTGTTTGAGGCTCTCCCCCTGTAGAGAATCCACCATGTGTCTAGTTCTGGCAGATGTTCTTGCTGGTATTGACCAATCTGTATCTGGCATGTTGACATCCCCCATTATCAGAACCTCTCCTTTTGCTGTCATGTTTTGTATATCTTCTAACAGTAATGTGTCTATGTCCTCCCCCTGGTCTGGGGGTCTGTAGACAACCCCAGTTCATACGGCTGTCCCATTTCCTGTTTCCAGGGTGACCCACAGATCTTCTGGCTCCTTATGTGTATTCTGAATTTCTGTAGCTTTGATATTTTCATTGACATACATGGCCACTCCACCCCCCTTTTTGCACCTTGGTCTCTTCTGAACAGTACATAGCCAGGTAATAAAGTCTCCCAAGTATAGTTACTGGTAAACCACATCTCGATAATTGCTACTATGTCCTGTTTAGCCTCTGTCATTATTGCCTGCAGGTCTGGGATCTTGTTCCCAGACTGTGAGCATTTGTGTACATGATTTTCCATTGGTCAGATTTAGGTGTGTTAGTTGTTGAGCGAGGTCTGGCGTTTCCCCTGTGCTTTATATGAGGAGCCGGACATGTTTCCTTTCCTGGTGATGCAAATGAACTACAAACATGCTGAACTCCTGTTTGACCACTAGTTGAGGGGGGAGGGTTGTTCTTCCATTTGACATATGGGGTGCTGCACCCTCTCCTCATTTGCTAGTTTAAATATTCAGCAAGAATGTCAAACTTCTGCCCCAATGCACTGACTCCCTCCTTAGTCAGATGCAGTCCATCAAATTTAAATAACTTTTGCTCCCAAAACCGTTGCCAGTTCCCTACAAATTTTTGTCCTTTTTCCTGGCACCAGCCCTTGAGCCACATGTTTAGCTCCCCTATCTCCCCTTCTCTGACCTTCTGTTTATCTGCCCTCCTCTCCCAGACTGGCAAGATCTCTGAGAAGGAGATGCCAGATGAAATGGATGATAATTTGTCACCCAGCCTGGTCAGATGTTCCTTGGTCTCCACAACTAACCAGCTGGCAAGATTGTCAGTCCCTATGTGTACCAGGATGTCAATGTTTTCTCCTGCTTCCTGAACAATTTACAGTGATCTGACCACATGATCTGATCAATCTTGAGGTTATCAACCACAAGACAAAGCTGGAACACCAGATTGATATAGTCCCTGGCAGCCCAATCCATTCTGAGTACCTCAGTTATGGTGACACCTCCCCCCAGCCACACTCAGGCATGTAATGACATGTGACCAGGAAGAGTGTGGGGGCGCACCCCATTGAAATGAATGTGGTTTGATTTATTTTCATTTTTTAAACTCAAGAATGGCCACTGATTGATTAATGAGAGATTAATGAAGGGCACCATTCGTTTAACAAGGCCATGCGGTGCCCTTCATTAATCTCTCAGTGGGCATTCTTGAGCTTAAAAATTAAGAAAATCAAGCCCCATTTATTTCAATGAGGGTGCTCCCCATCTTTCCCCTAGTCACATGTCATTAAAATCTTGAGCATGGGGAAACATGCCAACTTCATCACGGGGCATAAGAATGGATTAACTTCTCAAAAAACTTATAATAAAAGTTACAAGGGCTATTACTCAGGGACCGGCTGCTATTTACAGTAAAAACCTGGCTAGAATAACTAACTCTGAGGGCAGCTACCACAGTATGTGAGTAGTTCCCCTATATTGGAAATTACCTTTAAAGAATGTTGATGTATTTCTTATAACAAAAGTTGTGCTGACACATTACAACCTATCCACTGTTGACCAGTAACAATGCTGTAGGATCACTTCACCAGAAGTACAAACAACTGGGAAAAATGTAGGAAAACTGAATGTACAGTACTCCAAGGTCAGTACCACTTTGGCTTCTAGTTCTGTAATTAACACGGAGCAAAGAAGACTAGAAATGGTTGGGGAGGGTTAAAAAGGCCTTGAGGTTAGCAGTGATTATTAATTATTGTAGTGTACTAGCGGAAGGGACTGTTGACATGCAACCCTCTGTGGATTACTGTTTGAGTTGTTCTAACAGAGTCTGCAAAACCCAAGACTGACATTTTATTTTATTTTATTTATTTATTTAGTTTTTGTTGACCAGGTAAGTGCGCTAGGCAAACACTGCCAATTTTTAGGCACTACCCAGGAGGTTACAGAACAATGATACAACAGCAGGATAATCAGACAGAGGTAAAACAATACAGTTAACATAAGCATTACTTTTCAGCAACACAATTCAGCATGAAATAGGTACAAAACATTACACTTTGTACTACTACAGAGAGAGAATAAGGTTGGATTCCTACAGAAGAAGAAGGTGAGTGTGAATTACACACGCAGTACAAAATCGGGGAGTGGGACACTTGATAGGAAGGGGTCTGAGCAATAACTTCTAGTTATTGCTGACCTCACGGTATGTACCCCTTTTCCTTCATGTCAACTACTTTATTCTCTCTGCTCTCTGTTCCAGTTTATTTTCATATTATATAATAACAGCCATCTCAAATAAAACAAGCTATGCATCACAAAGCATAATAAAATAAAAATAAACAAAAAAAGACATTAAATATAGTGCATTATTTTTCCCATAATGGGGTTTTCGCCAACTAATACCAAGATGTGCTCTGTGTTCTCAGTGATAGACCTAATCATATTAACATTGTTAGTGATACCAGTTTGAAAGTGGTTGCTGTCATGAAGTTGAGGAGTCATGCCACTACTGGTGGGAGTAATTAGCCTTACTGTGGTGCCAGTGCCAGTGGGAGCAGAGCAGGGACACTTCCACCAGAGATATAGGAGTGAGACAAGTACAAGATGTCACTTGGTGGAGATAATTTATTTAATCTAATGAATAGTTAAAGTTTATCTTTAGTAACTTGAGTTTGAGAAGGTTATGACTCTAGATTCTAAGGATCTACCCTTGAGATAAAGTCAGCAGAAGAAGAAGAGTAGTGTGACCAGGAGATTGTGCATACACATACTTGCTGGCTTTTATGTTGGCTTGCATATGCAAAAGCAACATCTTATGGTAGTAGCACTTTTAGAGGTGTGTCAGTGTTGAGGCCAGTGCAGGGGATGCTTTACTAGGTGCATCCCTCAGACGCCAATCAGTGAGAATGCTGGCAATGACAGCAGTTTCAAACAAAGCCACAGAGTTAAAAGAAATCTGCTGCTCCAATGAGGTGCAGTTTCCTCATTGGAGCATCAGTTGAAAAGGCTCCATTATGTGCCTTTCCTGGTGAAACATTCCAATAAATATGGTGGCTCCTGCCACCCACCACTCAATCACCACAAAGTCGACATTGGGTTGCCCAGTCCCCTTGTCAGCATGTTCCCCCCTAAATTAAATTTGTTTGCCAACAGGGAGTGCCCAGTCACCATCGGCATCATGTTCCCCTTAATCACTTTCTTTGCCAACAGGGGTGCCCAATCCCCATCAGCATCATGTCCCCCCAAACCTATGGCACACTGGGAGCCCACTCCAGCATGCCCCAAATCCTACCTGTTCAAAAAAAATGTTCCTCATCATCTCTCCGCACCCCCTCCCCCAACCCGCACCCACCCTCTGCACACCCCACCTCCTCACCCCATACTTCCTCTGGAGGGCCAGTGCTGTGATCTTCTGTGGAGCAGGAACACTTCTGAACTCTTCAAAAGCCAACTGGGAACTGAACAAAATGCAGTAAGCTTTATAATATCAGGCAATGGGGGGTTTCAGCTCAGATGGATATCTCAGCCAGTTTTGAAAATTTTGGTACCAGATTTTCAACATGGGGTTCTTGGGACCCCACCTAGTGAACACATGCACTGTCATCTCGTTACTCAGTCCCAAAAGGTGATTTTGTGGTCAGTGCATGGAATCACCTTTCAGGACTGAGTAATGAAACCACAGTGCCACTGCTCATGAGGCGGGGTCCCAAAAAGCCCACGTTGCAAAGTTAGTGAAAACATTTTAAAAAATGCCTGCGTTACGAGTATGTGTTGCGCAGTTGCCACGCACGCTTGTAACTTCAACAATTTTTTATATTTTCACTCTAGATTTTCAACATTGTCATTTTTTCACACTCCCTTATGAACAGTACGGCTGTCATTTTTCACATCATGCTCAAAATGTGTTTTCGCACCTGTGGCACACAATGGCACGGTCGCTGTGGCAAATCAACTTTCTGGACAGATTGACAAAATCACAGTGCCACTGTTCATGAGGGAAGGTCCCAAAATGCCTATGTTGAAAATGTGGTTACATAAATCTAAAAAATAATTGCATTAAGGGCGTGCATTATGCAGTTTCTATGCATGCTCGTGACTTCACCCATTTTTCATATTTTCATTCCACATTTTCAACATTGCCATTTTTTATATCCCCTCATGAACAGTACAGTTGTCATTTTTCATATCCTGCCCCAAATGTGTTTTCACACATGTGACTCCAAATGGCACAGTTGCTGTGCAAAATCACCTTTCAGCTAACGGACCAATAGTACCACTGTTCATGAGGTGGGGTCACAAAAAGCCCATGCTGAAAGTTTTCAGTGAAAATCCCAACAAATGCTTGGGGCATTATGGTTTTCAACTGTAACACCCCACCCTGTAGAGACTGACAGGCAGCAGGGGTGTGACTTGGGATCATCGGCTGTAAAGCTCACTCCATTCTTCCCAACCCCATACTGCAGCCAGTAACAGGTATCGAGGTGTGCCTTGGAGTCTTTGTCCCAAAGTTCACCCCATTCTCCTATACTGAACCCATCTCAGTGTATTTCCTTATGGGTAGGGGTGAGTGTAATGCCCGTAGACCCCAAGGCACACCGCAACACTTGTCAGTGTCTGCAGGGTAGGATGAGGTGAAATGGTGTGAGCGTTATGGCCGACGACCCAAAGGCATACCCCAACACCTGTTAGTCTCTGCAGGGTGGGGGTGGGGTTGGCATCAGTTCAATACTTCACTGCCATTCCTATTATGCATCTCTCTCTATCTCCTGCACTACCAATGCCAATGCCAGCAAGACAACATTCGTCAGAGAAAAATTCTTGTTTAAGATGTCTTTGCTGCTCCACCATATGCTACAGTTTCTATTTAACATATTGCATTTGTCCATGGGGAATTAAAACATATTTATATCAGAGATCTAAACATTGCCATGCCAAATTGTGTGCCCAGTCTAATGCTGTCAAACATGTCTGCTAGTTGTGGCACAGACGTATCTGCCACTTCTTTAATGACATTTCCAACCTTTTGCTGTGATGACTCAGATGAACTAGAGCTGTCACCACTTTCCACACTGATGGATGTCAGTCCCCCTGTACTATCCAATGGGCAGTTTGCAGGAAAGAAGGCAGAGTCGCAATATACTGCAGTCATGCTTGATGAAGAAAACATGATTTGTGATGGTAGGAAAAGCATGATGATGATGAAGAGGATGTATTGTTTCTGGAAGAAGGACTTGAGAGAAGATTACTCTGGAACAGTCAGGACTTGAAAGAGCAAGAGGAAAGCCTGGTAGTTTAATGTGGGCATGTAGTGACTAATGCAGCATACTTTGTTTTTACAACAAATTCATCACCAGCTAGGATGCATACACTAGGCCTGGTTCTGGCTTTTGGTTCTTGGATCCTTTGCAATGCAGTACCAGTCTCATACCAAGGGCATTAGTTGACTCAAACTGTTACCACCCCTAGTGGCTGGATTATATGAATGAACTATATTATCTCAACACATCCCATGACTCCTTCTGTTCTGTACTATAACCCACCCCGGCAGTCTCTGTTGCAGCTGTTCCATGTGATCTACATGGGTTTGGCATTGGATGTGGCTATTAGGAGGATACCATGCTAATTTTTTCAAATATCAGCCAAAGTAGTTGTTCCTAAGGTTGGTGTAAACTTCAGTGTCCCCAGAAGGTCTTTTCACCACACTGATTGCAACATCCAGTTATTGCATTTGTGGTGTCATCTGTAAACTATTCCCACGCTGCAGAGGACCTGTTTGTTTTTTGAGATACAATAGATTGATAGTGGTTATGGTGCTAACAGGGGGTATTTCAAGAGGGATTAGGCAGTGATATGTGAGATTATTATTTTTTTCACTGTAAAATAACATGTCATCAGATAGCACAGAGCAGGACCAGCATGGGAAGCAACTATTGTATATGAGAGGGAAATATAGGCTGATAGACTATAAAATTACGATATACTAGAAGATAATTTAGTCTGATAAATATGATATAGTATATGAGAAGATAATATAACCTGATATATAGTTATATGATATAATATAATCTAATATAAAGTATAATGCCATAATGTAATATAACTTGACATGACACGACACAATGCAATGCAACGTAACATTTGTAATGTAATATAATGGCATTTATATTATTTTTTAATTATCATTTATTATTTTATATGCATTACAAGATATTAATCAGGAAATTAAAGTTGAGATCTGTACTTATTTCCTGACTCCCTTCTCTAATTTTCATCAACCGCTGGTTACCATGTGTAGGCGGGAACTCTGAGGAATTTTTTTTTTGTTGTTAATACTTTTTATTGAACAGTTTTCAGTACACAGATCTGTAGTGAAAATCCATAACACACAGTACTTAGACACAGGGCTGTACACAGGCTTAGAGAGTGGTACAGTATACATGTTATGCTTGAAAAGCTTTAGCTGGTAACTTGACACAGCAAGAAAACACAACTTGATCTAACAAATTGTACCTAAAGTGATATATCAGACTACCTAAGAGTGTACATAACAGAACCAGGGTATATTCTCAAAACCTGTATTATATAAACAATAATTGCAAGAACCAGACCACCAGGGGTACAATCCACTAAGAGTGTAACCTAGGTGGAGTCAAGTGCTAGGGACCTTTAAATAGCAGACAACCATGGGAAGTCGCAGGGAATATTGGTGAGTCCTAACATTACAAAAGCCACTTCATCCTACCCTGGTTCTTGGAAGTAGATATGCAAGTAATGGGTCCCAAAAAGTATAATATTTAGGAAGGGTGTTCGCCACTATATGGGAAAGCTGATCTAATGCCGCCATATTGGAAAGTGTTTTAAGGAGCTCCGATGAGGTGGGCACCTCCAGTGTTCTCCAGTGGCATAAAATAAGCCTTTTGGCCTGAAGACCTAGAAGGGCAAGCCAGCATAGCTGCTGCTGCTTGACCCTTGGCAGTGAGACAGAAGGCCCAGCAGCCAGAATTTGGGATCCAAATCTATATTTGAACCAATAATTTGTGTGGCCAGTCCACCGAATGATGACCAGAAGGGTTTTATTAGAGGGCATTGCTAAAGTATATGGTACAAATCCCCAACCGCAGATTGGCATCTCCAGCATTGGTCACTGTTGACTAGTTTACACTTGTGGAGCACAGCAGGGGTCCAGTACCAATGGTGGAGAATCTTATTCTGAATAAGTTTGCGTTTGACACCTGGACATGCTATATAAGTGTTCTTCCAGCAGAGTTTCCATTGTGCCTCGGTGATAGGCTATTGAAGTGTTTTTTCACAGTGTGCCAACACAAGATGGACACCACCACTGCAAAGGCCAGCACAGAGACAGAAATCACCTGTCTGCGGTGAGTCGCAGTGCTGGTGTGAGGAAGACACTGGTGGTGCGTTTCTCGGTGTTGTGCTCCCCTTGGTCCAACTCTGAATCAGAGTTAGATATTTAGAGACCATGGGGTTTGGGGGGGCACAGCCCCCTGACAGACACACACTGGCATCCCCGATGGCACAATGCCGACACTAGGCATAGTGTCTGTCACTGTGAGGGATGTCAGTGAGAGCACTGTCACAGTGCTACAATAAAAACTTTTTTCCCACCTGACTTTAGATTCCTTAGATTGGGAAGGTAATTTGTCACGAATGGTGGAATAAATCGAGCTGGCTTGCCCTTTAGGAAAAGCCAGCCATTGATGAAGTAGTGCCCGGCTGCCCCCCCCCACCCCATGTTTTAAATATGTCATTATTATAGATCTACATAGTTGCAGGTATTGCCAGAAGCAAGCCTTGCTGAGTGTACACTCGTGATCTAATTCCCGAAAATACTTTATGCTCCCCATATCGATTGTTAACAGATCTGCCGATATGACTACCCCTTTCTTCATCCATTGGGGCCAGTACAGGGGTTTATTACCAACTTGGAGATGGTTGTTTCCCCACAGGTGCATGAGTTCTACCGGACAAGGATTAGCTTGCAATTTCCTATGATGTTTGTGACAAAGTTGGACCATAGATGCTATAACAGGGTGTTGAGCTAGTCTTTTAGGGAGTGTATCATAAAGCAACAGTGGGACAGAGGGAGTGAACCTTAGCTAGTGCTGATTCCATCTGTAGCAACTGTGGAGCATCCCCAGTTATGGGAAGGAACCATTTCAACCTTTGGGCAGCAGAGTAGGCCCACTTGTAGTCTTCCATCCATGGTAGGCCTCAACTCCCTACTTTCTAGTGTGCCCACAACTTGTTCCTGCTGTATTGGGGCTTACATCCCTCCCAGAGGAACTTGCTAAAGACAGAATCAATTGTTTTATACCATGTAGCTGGGAGGGGGGGGTCAAGGGGGAGATGAGAGATAACATACAGGATTTTGGGAGCCGCAATTATTTTGATAGCAGAGATTTTCCCTGCGAGTGTAAGATGTATCGTTTGCCATTTATCGCACTCGGTTTTCATCTGTGTCACCAAAGTTCTAAGATTCAAATCCCAAATTTTGGACTAGTCTGGGGGCAGATAGATCCCTAAATATATCAGGAAATCTGGGGACCAGTGCAGGCCATGTGGGGCAACTAGCACTTTTGTACAAGCCAAGCAGAGAGGAAGCACCAGGAGGGAGGATTCCAAATCCACCGGCAGGACTAAGTAACCATCAACATACATAAATGCAGTATAGGTCTGGTTACCTATAGTGATCCCCTGAATATTAGTATTCTGATGAATAGCTGCCGCCAAGGACTCTACTGCCAGAACAAACAGTAGGGGAGATAGAGGGTAACCCTGTCTTGTTACCCTCCCCAGAGGGAAGGGTTCTGACAAGATGGAATTCATCAGTACCTGTGCCATAGGTCCATGGAATAAGGCAGAGATCCAGCTCCAGAATCTGTCCCCAAAGCTCAGTCACGCCAGCACCTGCAAAAGATAATCCTATTCCAGTGAATCAAAGGCCTTTTTAAAATCAATGGCTACAGCTGCTGCTGGAGTGGGACTGTCCTTCGTATGGAGCATTATGTTTATCATAGATCAGATATGGTCTCTATTATAGCGTCCATGAACAAAACCCACCTGGGAGAGATGTATAAGGGCTGGAAGAAAAGGGTTCAATCGGGTGGCTAGTATTTTAGCAAAAATTTTGCTATCTGAGTTAAGTGAAATCGGGCGGTAACTGGAGGGAAGATTGGGTCCTTCCCTTTTTTGGGAAAGGCTATTATAATAGCCTCTGGAAGAAAGGGAGGGAAGGAGCCAATTGTTAGAACTGAACTGAAAATTAAGCAAAGTAGGGGGCTATTTGTGCAGAGACCATCCGCTAGAGCTCCAGAGGGAAGCCATCTCCCCAGGTGCTTTCTCTCCATTTAGGGCATACAGTGCAGAAGTCACCTCCCCTGGGGTAATGGGTACCTTAAGTCTGCTGGTCTGTTGAGGGGTGAGCTGGTGAAGAATCAGGGACCATAGGAAATTTTTAACCTCCTGATGGTCCATAGATCTTGTGGAGGCATATAACTTTTTATAGAAACCAAGGTCCATCTTGTGGAATCCTGCAGGCCCAGAATGATATTTTCAGCCCTCTGATTCCTTAGTCTATAAGCCAGCACTTCCCCCCTTTTTTCCCTCCTTCCCAATATTTATGTTTTAATCACAGGATAGCTACCTTTGCTCTCCTAGAGAGCAGATCGTTGATTTCGAAACATACTCTGATGATGTTACGGCCAAGTGCAGAACGGATGCTAAAGTGAGGGGTTGCTTTGGACATAGTTTCTAGTTCTTTTAGTTGATCCTCAAGTGATTTTAGGAGCTTCTCCCTTTGCCATGTGCGGCAGGTTGCGAAGCCCAGGATTGACCCCCGAATAGTAGCCTTAAGGGCTTCCCCTGTGACACCTGGGGTAGTATCCAAGGATGGATTCTCTCGAAGAAAATTCTCCATCTTCACTGTGTGCCAGTATTGGAAGTCTGGATCCCTTAGAAGCAAGGGATCTAAGCTCCATGAGGGGGGTGTTGGGGGTTTGGGGGCCTCCTCAGTATATGCAGGTGGACTGGGAAGTGATCCGAAAGAACCATGGTGAGTATTTCTACCCCAGTGGAGCTTTGCAGAATGTCTGATGAGCTAACCAATAATCAAGTCTGGTGTCTGTATTGTGGACCAGGGGAAAAAAGCTATAGCCTCGATCCCGGGGGTGGTGACTACGCTATGCATCCTGAAGCCCCAGGTCAGTCATAAGTTGGAAAAGGGACAGACAGGATGGAGGGCTGGGCTAGTGATCCTAAGGCTTGGGCCACAACATGAAAGGTCTCCGGGTAGTCTTCATTAGGACCATAGATATTGCTTAGGATCAGCGGCATTTCTGGAGTGTTTCATTAAGTCTATAACCCACCTCCTGTTCGAATCATGTGAGGTCTGGGCTACTGTCCATTTGAGATTTTTTTTTGCAGTAATATAGCCACTCCACATTTTCTCTTTGGGGCAAAAGAGGATATAACATAGAAACATAGAAACATAGAATCTGATGGCAGATAAGGACCACTTGGCCCACCCAGTCTGCCCATTTACCTACCTAATGGATAAGCTGCAGATTCTAGTTAACAAGCAGCCTACTTTTTTCCTACACCCACCCCCTAGAATTGCCTGTCCCACCCAGTCCCTGCAAAGCTTACCATGATCCTTGGTATTGTATATACCATGTCAAGTATGCATTGTGTTTCTGGACCTGTTCTCATTATTGTGAAAAATCAATAAACTTTAATTTGAAAAAAAAATGCAGTATAGGTCTGGTTACCTATAGTGATCCCCTGAATATTAGTATTCTGACGAATAGCTGCCACCAAGGGCTCTACTGCCAGAACAAACAGTAGGGAAGATAGAGGGTAACCCTGTCTTGTTACCCTCCCCAGAGGGAAGGGTTCTGACATGATGGAATTCATCAGTACCTGTGCCATAAGTCCATGGTATAAGGCAGAGATCCAGCTCCGGAATCTGTCCCCAAAGCCTAGTCACGCCAGCACCTGCAAAAGATAATCCTACTCCAGCAAATCAAAGGCCTTTTCAAAATCAAAGGCTACAGCTGCAGCTGGAGTGGGACTGTCCTTCGCATGGAGCATTATGTTTATCATAGATCAGATATGGTCTCTATTATACCATCCATGAACAAAACCCACCTAGGAGAGGTGAATAAGGGATGGAAGAAAAGGGTTCAATCAAGTGGCTAGTATTTTAGCAAAAATGTTGCTGAGTTAAGTGAAATCAGGCGGTAACTGGAGGGAAGATTGGGTCCTTCCCTTTTTTGGGAAAGACTATTATAATAGCCTCTGGACGAGAGGGAGGGAAGGAGCCAGTTGTTAGAACTGAACTGAAAACTAGCAAAGTAGGGGGGCTATTTGTGCAGAGACCATCCGCTAGAGCTCCGGAGGGAAGCCATCTCCCCAGGTGCTTTCCCTCCATTTAGGGCATACAGTGCAGAAGTCACCTACCCTGTGGTAATGGGTACCTTAAGTCTGCTGGTCTGTTGAGGGGTGAGCTGGTGAAGAATCAGGGACAATAGGAAATTTTTAACCTCCTGATGGTCCATAGATCTTGTGGAGGCATATAACTTTTTATAGAAACCAAGGTCCATCTTGTGGAATCCTGCAGGCCCAGAATGATACTTCCAGCCCTCTGATTCCTTAGTCTAAAAGTCAGCACTTCCCCCCTTTTTCCCCGCCTTCCCAATATTTATGTTTTAATTGCAGGATAGCTACCTTGGCTTTCCTAGAGAGCAGATCGTTGATTTCGAAGTGTACTCTGATGATGTTACGGCCAAGTGCAGAATGGATGCTAAAGTGAGGGGTTGCTTTGGACATAGTTTCTAGTTCTTTTAGTTGATCCTCAAGTGATTTTAGGAGCTTCTCCCTTTGCCATATGCGGCAGGTTGTGAAGCCCATGATTGACCCCCAAATAGTAGCCTTAAGGGCTTCCCCCGTGACACCTGGGGTAGTATCCAAGGATGGATTCTCTCGAAGAAAATTCTCCATCTCCTCTGTGAGCCAGTATTGAAGTCTGGATCCCTTAGAAGCAAGGGCTCTAACCTCCATGGGGGTTGGGGGGGGTGGTGGGGGTTTGGGAGCCCCCACAGGATATGCAGGTGGACTGGGGAGTGATCCAAAAGTACCATGGGGAGTATCTCTACCCCAGCAGAGCTTTGCAGAATGTCTGGTGAGCTAACCAATAATCAAGTCTGGTGTGTGCATTGTGGACCAGGGGAAAAAAGGTATAGTCTCGATCCTGGGGGTGGTGAATACGCCATGCATCCTGAAGCTGCAGGTCAGTCATAAGATGGGAAAGGGACAGATGGGCTTTTGGGGTGGTGATCAGGGCTTGGAGAGTTCTTATCAGCATTCAGGTCCAGTACTATATTAAAATCACCTTCCAGAATTATCGGGATGGAGGGCTGGGCTAGTGATCCTAAGGCTTGGGCCACTACATGAAAGGTCTCTGGGTAGTCTTTATTAGGACCATAGATATTGCTTAGGATCAGCGGCCCTTCTGGAGTATTTCATTAAGGCTATAACCCACCTCCTGTTCGAATCATGTGAGGTCTGGGCTACTGTCCATTTGAGATTTTTGTGCAGTAATATAGCCACTCCACGTTTTCTTGTTGGGGAAAAAGAGGATATAACCTGTCCCACTCAGTCCCTGCAAAGCTTATCATGGTCCTGCTTAGTTAATCTGGTTTCTGGCAGGAAGACAAGACCTGACTGCAGCCTCTTTAGGTGAGATAATACCTGTTTATGTTTTATTGGGGTGTTCAATCCCCGAACATTTCAGGTATGAGCATGTAAGTCACCCATAATCATCTATGGTAAATTGAGAGAACAGATGGAATAGAAGTGCTAAAAGTGAAGAGGCTGAGGTAGGGTCTGGCACAACCTGAAGTGTGATCCCAGGCACCATGTTTCAGCTATAAAATAGATGATGATATCACAGATCACAGATCAGTTTCAATTTGTCCAGCTCAGGGAATTTAAATCAACTCCACTCCCTACTCTGGCAAGTGTTCCCCAGGGGTCGATCCTTTTGTTTTTCAATTGTTTAACCAGGAGAGACACACTAAGCTGAAAGCTTGTTTACAGGTGCAGCCTGGGAGCACAGGAAAGTTCAGTGACTTGCTCAGGGTAACACAGTATGCAAGTGGGGGCAGTAGGATTCAAACCCAGGTCTCCAGATTTGCAGCTCAGAGCCTTAAACAACTATGTTATACTGCCACCTGATCCTTGGACCTACCCTGTTCTCAATTTTTGTAAACAACCTCCCCACCATCTGATTATCTTTGCATCCAGTCCCTCCCTAACACAGGTTGAACCAGTTTGATGTGATAAAGGTGAGTCTCAAAGACTGCCTATCACATAGAATGAACAAATATGAGCTCATGGTCAAAAGGGTGAAGGATAGTGTACCGATCATCACAAATAGCGATGGTCGCTACAATACTTTACCGAAGCACACAGAAAACATTTTTTATGCATGGGCCTATGCCCCCCTTGCAGGGGGCAAGCCCCCTGACCCCCAAACTTAAATAACCAACTCCAAGTGTGGTGTGGACCACGGTGCAAGTTATTGGATTGTGAAAAAAATAAAATCATCCTGCCCATAGCCAGACCCGACCCCAGGTCTGCTCACATCAGAAGCAGTGGTGTACACCACTACACTATGTGAGAAGCTTGGTGGGAAGCAGCCACAAAAGATCCTATATCTTGTAGTAGTGAGTACAGCTCCTTGCTGTACTTGCTATACAGGATATAGCGATGAATTGCACCACTCACTCTCTTGTAGAGCGCTATTATCGAGTCGCTCAAAAGTGCAGCGCTCAATAATCAGAGCTTTACATGTGTGCTACTGGTTGAACTCATCCTCCAAGCCAGTTTTGCGAACACCCTAAGGAGGCTTGAAGATAAATCACTAAAATGCAACACCAATAAAACAGTTGCTATAGTCTTCAGTTCTGCCCAGAAACTAGCTAAAATTACATCCCCACCCTCCCTCTATGCCCTAGATGGCTCCAAAATCATAGCAGTTTACTCATGCAAGTACCTGGAAGTGTGGCTCAATCCCAAACTAGACTTCTCTCTACACTTAGACTATCCAGAAAAAACTAAGCCCAATGCTAGGTATGCTTCATAGATACAAGGAAAGCCTATCCCTCCCTATCAGAAAGGAATTCATTTCTAAGCTTATCCTTCCCTTTTTCAACTACACAGACATGGTCTACAGCTCAGCACCACAATCCTCCCTGTCCAAACTAGATCATCTGTTCCATGCTTTCTGCAGATTTGCCTCAAATCTCCCTTACCGCACTCATCACTGCCTCCTCTACAAATCTGTCTTCTTGCTATCTCTCGCAAATCTCCGCCTGGCTCACTGTACAGCCCTAATTGCTAAGTTTTGATTCAACACCCTTCTCTCCTACCCCTCCTCCTTATTAACCTCAGCCCCTAGTACCAGCTACTCCCTATTCTCACGTGACAACCGCTACTTCACCCTGACCACACCCTCGAACACTTGCTGGTATAATGGCTTTAACACATCATCTCCCCCTCCCTCTGGAACCCCCTTCCCTTCTTTATACATAACCTGTCTACAGTGCTGTCCATCGAGAACTATTTCAAGTGCCTCCCACCTCCTCTATGCCAGTGCTTTGATCCTCCCTAAGGCCAGCTGTCTCCAGAAACTATAGGCATCCACCTTATTTATTCTACTAACTTATGCTGTCACTTCTGTCCTGGTGGTCCTCTACCTGTTACTGTGTTCACTTCCTTAACTGCACTTACTTTTATAGTCTGATACAAAGCACCTTATCCTTACATACAGCCAATATGCAGCTTGGGTATCTTTAAAATTGAACATTACTAGGTCCTGCTGCAGGTTTTCCTATGACTGCATTACTGTGCTTGCTGATCTCCTCTATGCCTGATTATCTGTTGCTTGTGGTCCTCTCAAGCTGTATTGTCTCAATTGTAAATCATAATGTTGCGTATACTGCTGTTATTCCCATCTGTATATTTCAATTGTATTTGATCACATTTGCTTGTATTGTTCCTTCCCCCTTACCTCCAGGTCCCACCTGGAAATGAGCCTCAGTTCAGTGTGCCTTTCCCTGTTATCAACTTTTAAATAAATAAATAAATAAAACACATAACTATCAGAACACTGGGTTGAAATCCCCTTGGTCTGGTTCGTGTCATGCACAAAAAAGATATTATGGCCATTAGCCCAACTACGTAGGAATTTTCTAAACATATTTACAAATAACAGCAAGATCACACACTCTGAGAAGCATAGAGGCACAAAGTCAATGGGAAGGCCCACAAGACTGCCTTTATCTCCTGTGGGGGAGTTGACTCTGGCCAGGCTACACAGTTCAGTAAGACCCATGGGATCCCTACACAAACTCTGGGGATTGCTAGAATTGGGCAAATGTGTCCTATGCTGCCTTCAATGGGGAGGCCCGATATACAGGCCAGCATCTTAGACCCTTGTGGTACCAAGCTAAAGCAGTCCAGTTATAAGATGTATTGCTGAGAATGCAAGGGTTGTAGATTGCTGAGGATAGATGCAATTAAAAAAATGTGCATCCTGTTTGTAATGTGATGGAACTGCAGCATTTCATGATCGATGGTGAGGCTCCTAATACAGGTCATGACCATAAGGGGCACGTTTGTTAGAAGAGGGTAAAGTAGGTGAGCAACAGTGCACCCTAATTAGGCATTCGACACAAGGGCCCCGGAAGGACTGCCAGCATTAGCAGAACAGGCAGAGGGGCAGATGGATAGGGAAAAAACTCCCAGTCCAAGCTTCCCACTCAAGAGGGAGAAAAGGCAAATAAAGAAACAATTTGTACAGAAAATACTACAAGGGACTTACCTAAGCGTCAAACTACAGTAATATTAGTCCTTTTACACTAAAGAGTCACAATAAGATTATCAGTGCAAATCCACACAGATGTATGTCCAAGCAGCCCCCATTACCATAATAAGAAAGCTGCAGGTGGGCATTAGATACATCCAACCTCTGGAGGTCGAGGAGAGGAGCCCAGAAGGCATTTCTGCATGAATGACCCAATGAAAATTAACAGGACCCTCCCCTTAACCCTTGCCTTCCCCTCCCAAAATAACAACAGTTCCAAAGTACTTAGCTGCAGGCTTCAGGCTTCAGGTAGGCTTAGCCTGATTGACCCCATCACGATCCATATGGAGGTGGCTCTGGACTGCCTTATTCTGTGTGGGACTGGGTAGAAGATTAGTCACTGACTTTCCAAGGTCAGATGCAGGGCCAGATGTTATGATCGTGGCCCAAGACTTCTCAGGTAGTTGCGCCTGCTCGATGGCCTGAGCCGGGTCAGTTTCTATTGGCACCAGAGCTTTGGAGTCCAACAGATGAAGCAGCTCATATTGGTTTGGCGAGAAAAAAGCCTGTAGATTAGAATTCCCTGCTCTCTTTGGATCCATTGCTTGCTGAGGGCTGGATACACTTGTCTGGTCTGCTGGGTGTTGCCTCCTTGTATACTTGTGGGGGGGATGATGCTTTTTGGACCTGGGCAGCAAGGATTCATCAACAACATGTACCTCAGGTGGAAAGGTTGAGTTATACTGCACAGTACCCAGGTCCATAAGACCCCCCTCACCAGATGAGATCCCTGATGGCTCTTGCATGTTAGGCCCTCTCAATTTAGCCGGGTAAGTTTTATGGAGGAAGTCCATCAGATTTTCTGGTGAGGCAAACATGAGGGGGAGATCCACTGTGCATCACCCACATAGTCACGGGGTATCGAAGGGAAAATGAAATGTTACATTTATGCATCAGTTTGCAGGCTTTGGAGTATTCTTTGCACCTCTCCAAGAGTTCCCTTGAGTAATCTCGATAGATTTTCACCTTATTCCCCTGCCACATTAGCTGGCAGAAGTTTCTGGCAGCCGCCGCAACTTGCTCTTTTTGCCTGAAATCCAGAAAGCATGCTCGCAAGGGCCAAGGTTGGTCTCCAGGTCGGGGAGGGGGAACCAGCGAGCGATGAGCTCTTTTGATTTGGAGTGGTATGTCTGCTGGGAGCCAAAGCAGTTGAGCAAGAGATATTTGGAGAAAGAGGATGGGATCTTTTTGCTCTATGCCTTCTCGAAAAACCCACAAACTGCAAATTATTTCGGTGGCTGAAGTTTTCCAAATGATCAACTTTGTCTTGTAGGTGGTGGATAGTTCTGGCCTGGACCTGCATTGTGGCCATCAGTTCCTGCAGGGCAACATCATGAGATCCGATCCGCTGCTCAGATTGAAATAGCCACATTTCTATGCCATGCAATGTTTGCATAATGGCATTGATTGCTGTAGTTATTTATTTATTATTTATTGAATTTTGATGACCGGATAGGCCCACTGGGCCCCAGAGGTCCCTTTTTCAGGGATGACCCAGGAGTTACAGAACTAGTAGGATACATAATTAATACAGATGTAGGTTATAGCATGCTCAGGTGAACATACTGAATTACATATTACATAACAGGTTGCAGTGATTAGCAAAAGTGAAACAATGGGGGAGAGCCAGAGCAACACCTGGGTCGCAATTACCCGAGTAGAGTATTTTTGGAGGAGAGCCAGTAGAGACGGATTAGTGCTCCCAGCTTTGGTAGGTATGAGGTGAGTGCTCAAGCAGGAGTGTATTGTGGAAGTGTCAGGTAACATAGCATTGGCATTGACTCGTGGCAAGCATGTGTGCCTTGAGTCTTGTTCGGAAGCTCGCAGGTGATGGAGCTTCCCAAACCTCAGGAGGAAGGTTGTTCCATAAGGAAGGGGCAGTGTGGGAAAAGGACATGACCACTGCCTTGGTCCTTAGCCTTGGGACTTCGAGAAGAGTTTGGCCTGAGGTCCGTAGGTTGTGAGGATTTCGCATGGCAGTTATGAGCCCTGCGAGGCTTGGGGGAGGTGCTGAGCTAATTAGCTTATGTGCTAGGCAGAGCACTGGGTACCTGAGACAGGCTTCGAACAAAGGCCAGCTGATAAGTGCTAGAGAATCACAGTGGTGGCTCCTAGAGTGGGACTGAGTGACAAAGTGGACCACCTTGTTGTACACGACCTGTAACTTATTGAACTCAAGTTTGACCATTCCCTGAAGTATTGGGGAAGCGGAGGTGAGTGTTGGGAGGAGGACACATGCGGCAATGGCAGTCCTGGCTTCTGGAATCAGCTGATCCTTGAGGCAATAAAGTGTACCCAGTTTACCATGAATGACTTTGGTGACTTGGTCAACATGTTGTTTTAGAGTGAAACCTTGGTCCAAAGTAAGGCCAAGGTATTTTGTGAAGGCAACCACTTTTAGTTTGTTACCCACCCTGGAAGTGAGTTGCAGGTGGTGTACTCTATTTAGGCCAAGGGATCTAGGTCTGAACAGCATGGCCTTGGTTTTGGTAGTACTAAGGACTATTTTATTCTTAGTAAGCCAGTCCTCCATAGTGAATAGGTCCTCTTGGAGGGATGGACCTAGGTCACCCAGGTTGTCAGAGGATCTGTAAATCACAGTGTCATCAGCATACTGAATGACAGTACTGCTCCCGCAGTGGTTGTGCAGATCATTTATAAACATGGAGAACAGGAGGGAACCGAGTATGGACCCTTGTGGTACCCCCTTCTTTAGGGGCAGTGGATCAGAGATCTTGTCCTTCCACTTGACCCTCTGAGAATGAACAGTAAGGTAGCTTTCAAACCACCTGGGGGCATGAGTGTCCAGGCCAATGTTACACAATTTGTGATGTAGGAGTTGGTGGTCAACCAAGTCGAAGGCCATGGAAAGGTCGATGAAAACCGCACCTGTGTTGGACCCTGAGTCAAGTTCCCTAAGCACATTTGCTGAGAACTTAGTTAGAGTGGTGTCTGTCCCATGCTTAGCTCTGAAACCATGTTGGGCCATGGAAAGATGCTGGAGTGCCTCTAAGTATTCATGGAGTTGAATGTACACCAGTTTTTCCTGGATTTTTGCTAGGGTGCAAAGCAGGAAGATTGACCTGTAGTTACCAATGGGTTCCGCTGGCCCGCCCTTGTGAATGGGGACCACGTGAGCGTGTTTCCACAGCTCTGGGACAGTCCCTTCTAGAAGGTACTAATTTATGAGCCAGGTGTGAGTGTTGGAGTCCTTGAGTAGTCTGGCTTGAATATCATCAGGCCCACCTGATCCTTTGGTTTTCAGGGACTTTAGGAGGGTGAGGACTTCTTTAACCTTAGCTAACCTTAGATGAAAGGATGGGCAGTCAAGGTACTGTTGTTGAAAGGGAAACTACCTAAAACAAAAAGATACGGTTAAGGTATTTGGGCCATTTGATTCAGAAGCTGGGTGAATATTTGTTCAGTTCACACTGGATCTCTGGGTGGGTGAGAAGAGAACGCCATCCTTCGGGCCTGCCATTGGAGTTGTACAGAATAACGTAAGGCTGAAACACTAAGGAGCTATTCAGGTCCAAAGTTTGTATAAGTAATGCAGGAATGTATATTTTTGTTTTAGGTAGTTTCCCTTTCAACAACAGTATGTCTGTATGTAGGATGTCACTGGATTAGTCCCAGTGATTGTGGAGCTCTAACTAATTTTGCAGCAAATGCAGGTTGATCTTTGATCGGCAGTAGAATTGATATTTCTGGAATAACCACTTGTTGAAGGAAAAGGAATAAAATGGTGTGTTTCTAGGTTGCTCAGGATGGTTTCATTTGCACTAGGTGATTGACAGGAATGGTTGCTTTCATTACAGTAAGAGTGGAACTACTGGATTTCTGAGGACTGATGAAACATGGTTTCTTTGGCTGTGGTATCATATGCCTACCCCATGTCCTCACAGCAGCTCCATGGCCAAAACACCCAGTCCTGATTTAACCATGACCAGAAATTTCTCCACCACCACTGCTTGCAAAGGTTGTACTTGGTAGAACTAACATGATGGAACATTTATTTGTTCTTTCCCCTTCCCCCCTTCCCTCACCATGCATCCCTTTCTTTCCCTGTTCTTTACGTTTTCTACCTGAGTGCAGAAATGGGTGGGGGGGGTGCAAATATACAGTTAAGCAGTGACGCTTTCAAAAAGAACTCCACTTTTGCTCAGGATTCTGTGACAGTTCAGAGGGGAGGAGCTGCAAGCAGGTGAAATATATCAGTCTTCCTGAATCAGTCCTTGAAGGCAGAAAGCCACACCAAAAACAATAGAATGTTGCATTCGTATGAGCAACTTCTCTTAGTTTGCACTGCCAGCGATGCTGAAAACATGGATCTGAGCCCATAGAAATACTGTATTACTGTGAAAATGAATAAAATATATTTGGTATAGAGGATGCTGCCTCCTTAATCATAGGTCCTGCCAGATGTTTATGATTGTTCCTGACAATTATTTATTTTTACTTAGATCAGATTTATCTTTTTAGATCCCCCGTTCTGTTTGCACTGAAATTTGTTCTGCTGGTTACAGAAAAGCTCCCCTCAATGGGGAGCCCGTGTGCTGCTATGATTGTGTCCCATGTCCAGAGGGAGAGATTGCTAACCAAACAGGTAATTATAGACTTCGATCTTAAAATGTTATATTGTTAACTTCCTGTTTTACCTTTGTTTTTCTGCATAGATACACAGGCACATGTTTGGTGAGATGCATTAAGACTGTGCATAATACTACAGTATATTCTCCTCTCTATCAAAATACCAACAACAAAAATTATTTTTGCTTTCAGGTAGCTATCAATAGGTCATGTTAGGTAGCAGAGTGTGAGACCTAGTTTCAGTACAGTATACCTGAAATTCTCACCAGGAAAGGCATGGTAATTGGGTTCTGTGGCATCCTAACCTACAGGTTCAGGGCACGTTATGGGGAGGGAAGCACATATATAGAGGATAAATAATGAGTAGTATGCAATAATATAATAATAATAGAGTACAGTATGCAGTATATTTAAGAAGGCTGTGCAGACCTGCTCAAACAAGTAAGATTTTACTAATCCCATAGCCCCTTTACCGCTAAGGACATTTTGCTAGATGTATTTCTTTAAGTGCACATTTTTTTTTTCCTATTTAGTTTATTTCTACTCTACAGAGTTTCCTTTTTTAACATTTATTTTGAATGGTATCACATGGTTGTATGTATCAGATTTTCCAATAAAAATAGCCAAGATGAGTCAGTAATATAGAAGTAAAGTTCAGGAATTAGTGTATATTCTTAAGCAGTTAAGGGGTTAAATTTATCTACCAAGTGGGCATCATGAACATGGGCTGGACGTAGAGCTATGTGGAATGGGACACTTCTAAATTTCCAGAATTTCGATGACATTTCATGAAATTCCAGTAACGTTCACTGAATTTTGATGAAATTATGCAGAATTTTTTTAAATGTTGTGATTTGGTCATAACTCAGATGTCCATTAAGCTAGAACACTTCGCTTGGGAGGAGGTCCAAAAACATTACAAATATCATGATATTCTGATGGATAGTTCCAAAAGTATAGGTGTTCAAAGTTTGGCAATTTATTTTGTGGGCAACATTTTGTGAACATTTTTATTTGCATATACTTCAGCTGTCTATTGCTTCAGAGATCTTAAATTTGGTATAATTCCCTGATGGTAGGAGTTCTAACAATGTGTCATGTTTCATGACAACATGATGCATCAACTCAAACATATATGTGATCTAAACTATGTCTGCTGTAGCTGGGGGGGAGAGAGAGAAAGAGAAAGAGAGAGAGAGAGAGAGAGAGAGAGAGAGAGAACAACCATCTTCCTTAAATCAAGGGGGTGATTTAATAGAGTACACTGAATTGAGTTCATAATTGTGGGGCCTGTATAAGTAAGTAAAAGTCAGTGTTTTGCTTTTCTGTTTTTGGGGTTGACTTTTCTTAGCGTAAATTTTATTTGCCAAGGGGGAACCTAGCTGGGAGAATATTTGCAGTTATTTGTAACTAGACCTGTTACTTAAACTCTGTGAATTGGTGTCTGATAAGGATAGGAGCTGAACGGGGCCTGAGGAACTGTGGATTCAAAACAGGAGTTGTTTGTCAACTCTGTCAGCTGTAGCTGAAAGAGAGAGAGAGATAGAGAGAGAGAGAGATAGCAGCCACCAGTTTCCTTAAAGCAATGAGGTGATTTACTAGAGTACACTGAATTGAATTTTTAATTTTGGGGCCTGTGTAATAAGTAGGAGTCAGTGTTTTGGTTCTGTTTTTGGGGTTGCCTTTTCTTAGTGTAACTCTTATTTGCCAGGGAGAAAATCTAGCTGGAACAATATCTGCAGTCAGTTGTGACAAGACCTGTTACTTAAACTCTGTGAAATAGGTGTCTGAAAGGAAGGAAGGCACTCACTGGGGTGGTGGGTCAGAATTGTAGCTGATTGGTTCTGGAGGACATGGGCTTAATCCAACCCACCCTGCTGCTTGCCCCACCCACCCCAAGTGCATCATTTCCTTTATATCAGGAGTTCTAACATCACTTCCCCAAAAGTGCAAAGCACATACACCTGTTCATATCCTTAAAGGCACAGCTCACCGAATAGGGGGTAAAGACATTCACACGCTTGCACACACTAAAAAAAAATCATCTTAAGCAGGAAGGGAGACAGACATGTGGGAAGTAGTGCAATACACTGGCTGTAGAGTGGTAGTCTTATGGTAGATGTTCTGGAGGCTGCATTGCTGCCCTATTTGCAGGCACCTCTCTGGTTTGAGGGAGGAGGTTGCTTGCCTCCATGCTGACCTGGTGAGGATTCTGGAAACCTCCTCCCCTACCCAGGGACCAACCAGGCCACCACCACTGCTTCAGTGGTTGCCAAGAAAGAGGAGCAGTTGGACCACAGTGGACTAAGGGAACATGATGGTAGGGGAACAGATGCACATCCCTCCAGTTGTGCCTTTCCACAATTCATTTGTCATTTTGGCAGAACATGGTTCCTCTATGGAGGCACCCACAGTGTAGACCAAGGAAGGTGCTGGGAACCTCCACAAAGAAAACCCACAGGAGGGTGGCATGAGACCTACACAGGGAAATGAAACAACTTCTGGTGGGGGACTCATTCATTAGAAGGGAATAACTGGGGGAGGGAGGGAAGAGAGAGGTAATGTGCCTGCCCAGCACCATGGCTTGGAGGGACAAAACGTGAATCCTCAGAATCATGGGAGCAACTGCACGGGGGAGGGAGCTGGATGTCATTGTCCACTGAGGGACAAATGACCTGGATGGGAATGGGATCAGAGCAGTGCAGTAGTAGTTTGAGGAGTTGGGGAGGGGCCTTATACAAGTAGCACACATGGTAACTTTCTTGGAGGTGCTACCTGTCTATGGGATTGGTGAAGCTATGGTACTCTGCACCATGGTATTCAATGACTGGTTGAAAAACTAGTGTGGAGCTCAGGGATTTGGCTTCACTGGGGACTGTAGGTCCACCTAGAGGAATACAGGCCTATGCTGGTGTGATGGTCTGCATCTGTCCAGGACAGAAACCAGGATCCTAGTTGATAGGTTTAGTGCTTCATTGGCAAGCATTTAAACTAGCCAAGGGTGGAGGCACTGAAGGGAAGCAGGGAAATTGCAGCCTCCCCTCAAAAAAACAAGGTAGTTAACAAAGTAGAACCAAAGGCAGAGAAGTCAATAGGGAGCAGGACAGGAGTAAATCTAGAAAAAGACAGTAAGGACAGAGAAGGGCCTAAAAGGGATAAGGCCATTAAAAAATGGAGTGCAACAAGTACCAATGCCCATAGTCTGGGTAACAAGCTCCCTGAACCAGTGGCCATGATGGAAGAGGGATGCCTGGATATTGTGGCAATCACAGAAACATGGCACATAGCGAACCATGACTGGGATGTCAACATACCAGGGTACACAATCTATAGGATGGACAGGGAGGGTAAGCAAGGAGGAGAATTAGCTCTCTACATAAGGGAAGGAATCAAAGCAACAGAACCAAAGGGTAAACAGGGAGGGGAGGAGGCACTGTGGCTCACCCTGGAGACAGAAAATGGCACCACAATCCACACAGGGGTTGTTTACAGACCCCCCTCTCAGGGGGAGGCAATGGAAAATGAAATTATAGAAGGAATCCTTAGAATGGCATAAAAAGGAGAGATATTGTTGATGAGGCACCTGAATATGCTAGATGTTAACTGGAGCACTTTTACTGCAGCCACATCAAAGAGCAGGGTCATTCTTGATGCCCTACAGGGGGCATGCCTCAGACAGCTAGTGTTAGTACCCACTCAGGAGGTAGCAATCTTAGACCTGGTACTCTCAAATGGGGATGGAGAGAGGATCTCAGATTTAGAAGTGGGTAACCATCTGGGAACAAGCGACCACCAAACAGTGTGGTTCACAATAAACTCAGCTGTAGAGTCAAGCCATACAAATCAAGTGTGCTGGACATTAGGAGGGCTAACTTTGGCAAAATGGGAGAGTGCCTTAGCAAAACACTAGCAAACAAGCAAGAAGGAAGAGTGGAGGAACAATGGGAAAAAATCAAAACTACCATCACAGAGGTAATAAGCATTTGTGTAATGCAAATCAACAAACAAAAAGAATGAAAAATACACTATGGTTCTCAATAGAGGTGGCAGGGAAGGTTAAGGAGAAAAGATTAGCATTCAGGAAATATAAGAAAACACAGAAGGAGCAGGACAGATAACTATATCATTTAAAGCAGAAAGAGGCAGGGAAGGTTGTCAGAATAGCAAAGGCCCAAACTGAGGAAAAGACAGCCAACTCTGTTAAGAAAGGGGTTAAAACCTTTCATAGGTACATTAGGGAGCGAAGAAAGATCAAGCGAGTGATACTGAGTCTTAATAAAGGGGAGGGAATGTAGGCAGAGGGTAACAGGGAAAAAGCAGGGATACTGAACAAATACTTCTGCTCAGTATTCACAAAAGAAGAGGAGAGAGAGGTACCTAAAACAAACAATAGAAACACTTTGGATAGAGGGGTCGATAGCAGTCCATTCACAGAAGAAACGTTTCTGAAATAACTCTTAAAACTAAAGGTGGACAAAGCAATGGGGCCTGACAGGATTCACCCCAGAATTTTAAAAGAACTAAGAGTTGAACTAGTGACACCACTGACTACATTCTTTAACAAATAATGGGAGGATGAGGTGGTACCTGAGGACTGGAGGAAGGTGGATGTGATTCCACTTCACAAAAGTGGGAGCAGGGCTGAGGCAGGAAACTACAGACCAGGTAGTTTGAGCTCTGTGGTAGGGAACATGATTGAATTACTTCTGAAGGAAAGATATGTTGAGTACCTAGTGGCCAGTGGGGCATGGGACCCAAGGCAACATGGATTCACAGTGAGAAGGTCACGTCAGATGAATCTAATAGATTTCTTTGGCTGGGTGACTGAAATAGTAGAACAGGAAGGGGATGTGGACATGGCCTACCTAGACTTTAGCAAGGCATTTGACACAGTCCCACACAAAATATCAATAAACAAGTTGGCCAGCCTTGGAGTGGGTCCCAAGGTGGCAGGCTGGGTAAAAAATTGTCTGGACAACAGGACACAGAGGGAAATAGTAAACAGAGTCCACTCTGAAGAAAGGGGGGTTACTACTGAGGTACCACAGGGTTCAGTACTTGGACTGGTCCTCTTTAATGTCTTGATAAGAGACATTGCAGAGGAGCTGGAAGGAAAAGTACACCTCTTTGCAGATGACACAAAGATCTTCAACAGGGTTAATACACAAGGTGGGGTGGGAAGGATGAGAAGGGACTTGGCAAGGTTGGAGGAATGGTAAAATATATGGCAGCTTAGATTCAATGCAACAAAATGCAAAGTGATGCACCTGGGAATCAAAAACCCAGGGGAAGGGTACACAGTGGTGGGGGGAGGTACTAACAACAGCAAAAATGGAAAGGGACCTGGGGGTAGTTATATCAGGTGACCTAAAGGTGGGCAAGCAATATGAAAAGGCAGTAAGGAGGGTTGTGTGGATACTGGGATGCATAGGGAGCGGCATCACCAGTAGAAAACAGGAAGTTGTTATCCTTCTCCACAGGCAGTTGGTGAGACCCGAACTGGAGTACTGCATGCAGTTCTGGAGACCCTATTTCCACAAGGACATAGATAGAATGGAAGCTGTCCAGAGAAAGGCAACTAAAATGGTACATGGTTTGCAGCAGAAGACATATGAAGAGAGACTAAAGAAGCTTAATTTGTATACCCTCAAGGAAAGGAGGGGGAGAGGGGGGACATGATAGAAACTTGTAAGTACCTCAAGGGGATCAACAAAGTGCAAGAGCGTAGAATCTTTCAGAAAAAGAGATGTGCAAGCACAAGGGGGAACAATTTGATGATAGAGGGGGATGGCTCAGAGGTAATGTGAGGAAGTATTTTTTCATGGAAAGGGTTGTGAATGCATGAAACGGCCTTCCTGAGGAGGTCATGGAGTCAAAAACAGTGGAGGAATTCAAGAATGCATGGGACAGGCATAAAGCAATTCTAGTGGGGGTTAGGAGGAAGTAGGCTGTTGGTTAACCAGGATCTGCAGCTTATCCATTAGGTAAGGAAATGGGCAGACTGGGTGGAACAAGTGGTCCTTTTCTGCTGTTAAATTCTATGTTTCTATGTCATTTCACTTTTTTCGGGAACTTTTGTGAAATAAATTTCATCTGCATATAACTCAGGCATCTTTGGAGCTAGACATGTGTAACGTAACACAAATAACCTTTTTGGAAAGCTTATAGAATTTTCAAAATATGGAGAGAATTGGATTAGAGATTTTTAAGTTACAGGGTTTGAAAACTTTATTATGTAAATATTTATAAAATTATGTGAAAACTCTCAGAAATGTGGATGTCTGTAGCTTCTCTGTTCTTGCAAGCATAGTCTTAACATTTGACATATATAGCCTCAGTCAATGTATCCTAGTGTCTTACACGACTGGATAAGTTGTTTAGCAGTTTAAATTTGCAGTATTGGTAACATTTTTTTTAACATATTTATGGTAGCATATAGATGAAGCATCCAGAATTATTTTTGTGCAATTTGACATTAACAATGCACATATCCCTTCTTAATTTGATAAGCTGGGCTGAGCTTTTTGCTGTCCTTCTGTTTCTGTCTGAATGACTAACCCCCCCCCCCCCTTTGGTATAGCCAGATTGACTCGGTAGAACTACTGATCCCACTGATATCCTCTTTTTTTCTTTACAGTGACAAGCCCATTAAAACATGAGTCACCTATTCATTTTCCTATTGCCCTACCCTGTTGGAATAGCCAGAATTCTTCCTTCCTGCTGCCCTAGATATTGTCTTCCCCACTACATCATTTTGAGTACCTCTACATCCCAGACCTGCATGCACAACAGTCTCTCTGGATTATAAATTTACTGGATGTGATCCTTAAATATCCTGCATCCAGGTTGGAATTTATGACACTGTGTGCTTCCTTGCATCAACCTGGGATTCTACCACTTTTGTGCTACCCAGTTCAGCTGTCTATCTCTTGGAGAAATTGTGCATCTTACTCCTGAACCTGCTGACTCTCTGCACTACCTGCCTCTCATACCATTATGTTTTAATTAGAATCTCCCAGATAAGGCTGCATGAAATTAGCAAATTCCAGTTTTATTTAATTGTTGATGACATTCAACAATTTTCACAAAGACTCTTGGGATTTGACCTTAAGTGCAGCTGTTATTTTACAATTTCTAGCAGCAACCACTTAATAAAATTGACACACACAGTCTCCTTGTAAGGTCTAAGAACCTGCCAAATTTAATGGTATTGCATTCTCTAATGTTAATGTTTCAGGGGGTTATAAATATGCAGTTAACATTCTTGCAATATTTAATTTTTAAATGTTGTGAAAGTTAAACTGATTTTAATTAAATTCCATTTAAAGTTGCAAATATGAAGTTTTTTTCAGAAATGACCATGTGGTATAGTAGCTTAAATGTTTCAACTGTTGTTAAATGTGGATATGTTGCTTTAAAATTAGAGGGAAATAACTGAAATTAAAATGGCAGCATATTTGGCAGGTTATAACTTAATCCCATTTGAAGCTAGAAATCTGAACTATGTTCACATACAAAAGTTGTAGTAGCGTGTATACCTGTTAAATTTTACAACAGTTTAATGAATACCATCAAATTGTTACAAACATTACAGAAATCAAAATTTTGGTAAAATGTTTGGCTAGCTATAACTCATCTCCCATTAAAGCCTGAGACTTAAAACTCAGTGCATATACCCCATGTGGAAAGCTTCTCTAAATCCTGACTTTGTGGAGAAAATTGGATAAGAAATTTTAAAATGATCTCAAAATAACTGAAAATGTAATTTTAAATAAATGTTTGGCCACCCATAACTCTGTCCCCTTTCAACCTAGAACTCTGAAATGTATAGTAGTACACATTTGTAAGACTTAAGCTCCTGTTGCATGTCGAAATGTCAAAATTGGTGTTATTTGGAAATGTACTTTTGAAATTATAGCGAAATAACTGAATGTTAAAGTTTTCCGGAATTCCACAGATGTTTCATGAAGAGTCCGGAAAATTCAGCAGAATCTGAATGTTCATTCTGCAGGCATTCTGTGAGCAAAATTTTATATTCTGCACAGCTCTAGGTGGAAGTGAGTTCCAAAGTATAGGTATAGCCACCCCAAATGTCCTGTACTTGGATAGTTTGAGCCTCAAATTGGGGCAGCCAATAAGCCAGCTACAGTGAAGCAAAGTGGTCATACAGGTGAATATGATGGCAGACTTTATTTTAGGTATCCTGGACCATATCATTCAGCACCTTGTATGTTAACAAGCCAATCTTGAAACTAATGCACCACTGAATAGGCAGCAAGTGCAGGCCATGCAGCACTTTAGTGATATGCTCATTTCGGGGTGTTCCAAATGACAATCAGTTTGTTGCATTCTGCTGCAATTGCAGTTGGAGTGACAGTCCTCCAGATAACCCTAGGTAAAGAGCATCACAGTAATCCAGCCTGGATATAACACAGGCATTCACTCTTATATGGTTTAATCCAGATAATGATACATAGATGGAAAAGTCACTGCAGACTTCAACTGGCATCTGATCTTCCACTATGATTTTTCAGTTTATAACGAATCCCAGATTTCAAATCCTATCCACAGCTACACGTGAACCACCATTTCAAGATGGTAAGATGTTGAGAAACGAGCACAACAAGCAACGCCTCCATCTTGCCTGGGTTAAGGCTTAGCCAGTTGGAAGCCACCCATTCACTGCTTTTTGATACTGTAGCCAGTGACACAGCACAGAGGGTAGCCCATGATGTGGGCACATATAGAAGGTCACCGTCCATAACGGTGATGCCTTCAAGGTGAAATCCTTCTTCAGAGAGTACAGGGAAGTCTCAATGATAACCTGAATCAAGGCCACTCAACAGGCAAGGAATGGCCATGTAGGCCCTAGGTCCATTACACAATAGTTGGATCATGGTCCTGAGGTCATCACAAATCCCTAATCCTCTAAAACTGCATGAAACTCCATCAAGATTGGCAGACCACCATAGCCAATTGCCCACTAGGTACTGCTTCCCTATAATAGACCACTTGAGGAAATCCCAGCAAGTGAACAGAACACATCTTGCTAAGGAAAGATCAGTTAAACTCTTCATTAATTAGTGTTGTATTTTTTATCAGGATGTGTTTGATGGAAGCTCTCCGTGTCAGGTGCTACTCCCCCTCTGAGCTTCGGGACCTCCACCACTTTACCTGCCCCCCATCTGCGGCAGTTTACGGCCGCTGTAGTGCTGTTGAAATTGTGGGGAGGAGAAGGGATGGGGGACTGGGCGGGGGGGCTGAGCAGAGTGGTCTGATTGGGGTAGTGGGAACCAGAAGCTGCCCTGGGGTGAAATGATGCACTGAACAAGGGCCACCTTGTTTAGTGCCCATACCCAAGTGCTCCAGCTTTAGTGGGTTGGTACATTGAACTGCTCCGGTTTCCCACCCGACCCGCACGATGTTGTGCAATGCAAGATCTATCAAAAACAAGTCAGCTATTATAGCTGACCTTGTTGGGTCATCTGATCTGGCTTGCATCACTGAGGCTGGTTGGATGAAAATGCTGGTCCTATTTTGGAGTCAGCAATTCCAGCCGGTTTCTCAGTGAAACTCTGCACGAGGTCAGGTCATAGGGGTAGGGGTGTAGCAATTTGTTTCAAATCAGAATTGGGCCTTGTTGATGTGCCAGTTAAGGATACCAGGTCCTTTGAGCCTACTGTAGCCGCAGGTGTGGGATACAAAATCATTCTCATCTACTGTCCAAAAGGAGGCAAAAGTCAGTTTTTTGCAGAAAGCCACTGACTTCATCATCGATATGGTGTTGGAATCCCCCAGGTTGATGGTGCTGGGGGATTTCAATGCCTGGATCAAGGATGAACTCTCGCAGTTTGGACAAGACTTCCTCAGACTTATGGGTTCTTTGGGATTTACACAGGTAGTTTCCTCTGTGACACATAATTGCGGTCACTCCTTGGACCTGGTCTTTATCCTAGGGTTGGAAGCCTTTGTCTTGGTGGTGGAACCAGTAGGATGGTCTGACCATTACATCATCAGGTTAAATTTTTTGGCTTCCCATTATAGGCCTGCCCTGGTGAAGGTGGTGCGATATCATTCATTATGGTGTTTGACCCCTGATGGCCTCTTGGCAGTGTAGAACCTATCGGGAATACCGGAGGGAAGCGAGGGTCTGGAGAATCTACTTCAGGCTTTTAACCAAGCAGTGGCTGGAGCTCTGGATACCCTTGCTCCTTTCCATGTTCACCTGCTTAATCTCAACCCTCAGTCCCCATGGTTTGATGGAACCTTGAGGGGGACGAAGCAGGCAGGTTAAAGGTTAAAGCTTGCTTGGCGCATATCCAGCTTCGATGCCGACAGGCTTAGACTGATTGAACACTATAGGCTCTATCAGTCATCAATCTTTCTTAAGAAGGCATAATTACTGTCCAGGGTGATTGTTTCTTCACAGAACCAACCAGTTCAGCTGTTCTGAATGGTAGACAGACTGCACAATCCAGCCTGTCTAGCAGTTCGGAAAGCCTTGTCGCATGTTGAGTGGGACAAGTTTGCATGCTCCTTTGCTGATAAGGTTGCCAACATCATGTTGGAGACTTGCTTATCAAGCCCTATGGGGGTTACTGGTGGTCAGAACAAGGTCATGACTCCTGTATTTTGCTGGGTTGAGTTTGAGCGACTGGCGACTGAGGCTATCATGTGGCTTCTCCAGAGTATGCGACCAACTTGCTGTAGTTTAGACCCGGACCCTGCCGGCCTTTAAATAGGGTATGTAGATGTGATTGGCCTAGTTCTAGTGGAGTTAATCTGGTGTTAACTGGGCTCGGGGGAGTTCCACAGCTCCCTTAAGGAGGCTGTGGTTACTCCCCTTCTCAAGAAGTCATCTCTTGACCCAGATTCCCCTACAAACTACAGGAAGATCTCTAACCTTCCCTTTATAGGGAAAGTTACATAGAAACACAGAATTTGACGGCAGATAAGGACCGCTTGGCCCACCCAGTCTGCCCATTTCCCTGCCTACTGGATAAGCTGCAGATCCTAGTTAATCAGCAGCCTACTTCTTCCTACCCCCACCCCCTAGAATTGCCTTATGACTGTCCCATGCATGCTTGAATTCTACCACTGTTTTTGACTCCACGACCTCCTCCTCCGAAGGCCGTTCCATGCATCTAACCCTCTCTGTGAAAAATACTTCCTTAAATTACCTCTGAGCCACCCCTCTATCTTCAAATTGTGCCCCTTGTTCTTGCACACCTCTTTTTTGAAAGATGCTACCCTCTTGACTTTGTTGATTCCTTGAGGTACTTGAAAGTTTCTATCATGTCCCTCTCCTCCTTTCCTCGAGGCTATACATATTAAGCTCCTTAAGTCTCTCTTCATATGTCTTCTGGTGCAGACCCTGCACCATTTTAGTGCCCTCCTCTGGACAGCTTCCATCCTGTCTATGTCTTTCGAAGACTGGGTCTCCAGAACTGCATGCAGTACTCCAGATGGGGTCTGACCAGCTGTCTGTACAGAGGGATAATAACTTCCTGTTTTCTACTGGTGATGCCTCTCCCTATGCATCCCAGTATCCCCCCAGCCCTCCTTGCTGCCCTCTCACATTGCTTGCCCACCTTTAGGGCATCTGATATGACTACCCCTAGGTCCCTTTCCATTTTTGTTGTTGTTAGTATCTCACCCCCCATTGTGTACTCTTCCCCTGGGTTTTTGTTTCCCAGGTGCATTACCTTGCACTTCTTAGCATTGAATCTAAGCTGCCATACATTTGACCATTCCTCTAACCTTGCCAAGTCCCTTTTCATCCTTTCCACCCCACCTTGTGCATCAACTCTGTTGCAGATCTCTGTGTCATCTGCAAAGAGACATACTTTTCCTTCCAGTCCCTCTGCAATGTCGCTTATAAAGACTTTGAAGAGGACCGGTCCTAATACTGAACCCTGTGGTACCCCACTAGTAACCTCCCTTTCTTCAGAGTGGACTCCATTTACTATTACTCTCTGTGTCCTATTCTCCAGCCTATTTTTTACCCAGGCTGTCATCTTGGGACCCACTCCCAGGCTAGCTAACTTGTATATTAATCTTTTGTGTGGGACTGTGTCAAATGCCTTGCTAAAGTCTAGGTAGGCCATGTCCACAGCCCCTCCCTGATCTATTACTTTGGTCACCCAGTCAAAGAAATCTATCAGATTTGTCTGGCATGACCTTCCTGCTGTGAATCCATGATGCCTTGGGTCCTGTGCCCTCTGGCCTCTAGATACTCAACAATTCTTTCCTTCAGAAGTGATTCCATCATTTTCCCTACCACTGAGGTTAAACTAACAGGTCTGTAGTTTCCTGCTTCTGCCTCCACTTTTGCGAAGGAATCACATCTGCCCTCCTCCAGTCCTCGGTACCACCCCATCCTCCCATGATTTGTTAAACAGGGTAGTCAGTGGTGTCACTAATTCTACCCTTAGTTCTTTTAGAATTCTGGGATGAACCCATCAGGCCCCATTGCTTTGTCTACCTTCAGTTTTAAGAGTTCTTTCAGAACCCTTTCTTCTGTAAATGGGCTGGTATCAACTTCTATATCCAGAGTGTTTCTACTGTTTGTTTTAGGTACCTCCCCTCTTCCTTTGTAAATACTGAACAAAAATATTTGTTTAGTATCTCTGCCTTTCACAGTCACCCTCTGCCCACCTCCCCCTTTATTAATCCTCACTATCCCTCCCTTGGTCTTCTTTCGCTCCTGATGTACCTATAAAAAGTTTTATCCCCCTTCTTAACTGAGTTGGCTATCTTTTCTTCGGTTTGGGCCTTTGCTGTTCTGACTGCCTTCCCAGCTTCCTTTTGCTTTAACTGATACAGTTCTCTGTCCTGCTCCTTCTGTGATTCCTTGTACTTCCTGAAAGCTTTCTTTTTCTCTTGAACCTTCACTGCCACTTCCTTTGAGAACCATCATGGTTTCTTACATCGTTTAGTTTTGTTTATTTGCTTCACACAAAGGCTTGTTACCTCTGTGAAGGCAGTTTTTATTATTCTCCATTGTTCTTCCACCCCTCCTTCCTGCCCATTTGCTAGTGCATTCCTTAGGCACTCACCCATTTTGGCAAAGTCAGCCCTCCTAAAGTCCAGTACCTTTGCCTTTGTGTGGCTTGACTCTATTGCTGTATTTATTGTGAACCATACTGTTCGATGGTCACTAGTTCCCAGATGGCTACCCACTTACATCTGTGATCCTCTCTTCATCTCCATTTGAGAGAACCAGGTCTAAGATTGCTCCCTCTCGAGTGGGCTCCAGTACTAGTTGTCTAAGGCATGCCCCCTGTAGGGCTTCTAGAATAACCCCACTCTTCGAAGTGGCTGCTGCAACTGCACTCCAGCTAACATCTGGCATATTCAGATTGCCCATCAGCAATATCTCCCCTTTTTCTGCCATACTAGGTATACTTTCTATCATTTCCTTGTCCATTTCCTCTCCCTGAGAAGGGGGTCTGTATACAACCCCTGTTCGGATTGTAGTGCCATTGCTGGTCTCCAAATTTACCCACAGTGCTTCTTCTCTTCCCTGTTTTCCCTTTTGTTCTGTTGCTTTGATTCCTTCCCTTATGTAAAGAGCTACTCCTCCTCCTCTTTTACCCTCTCTGTCCCTCCTGTAGATAGTGTATCCTGGTATGTTTACGTCCCAGTCATGGTTTTGTGCGAATGTTTCTGTGACTGCCACGATATCCAGATGTTCCTCCTCCATCAAGGCCACTAATTCAGGAAGCTTGTTACTCAGACTACGGGCATTGGTACTCATTGCTTTCCATTTTTTGATGGCTTTACCTTCTGTTGCATCATCCCCCACTGACCTTTCTACCTCAGTCTTTTTCTCATTTAGTACCCTGTTTTGTAGGGAGAGGCTGGTATTTTCCTACTGCTTATCAGTGCCTCCCCCCTTGACTAGTTTAAAAGCTTGCCAATGAAGCATTTAAACTGATTGCTCAAAAGACTTGTTCCCTTCCTGGACAGATGCAGACCATCCTGCCAGTATAGGCTGGTGTCCCTCCAGGTGGAACCCCAGTCCCAATGAAGCCAAACCCCTGTGCTTCACACCATTTTTTCAACCATTCATTAAACTGCATGGTGCAAAGTACCCTTGCCTCACTCATGCCATTGACAGGCAGCACCTCTGAGAAGGATACTGTGTGTGCTACTTGTCTTAGGCCCTTCCCCAGTTCTACAAAGTCCTTCTGCACTGCTCTAATCTCATGTTGAGCCAAGTCATTTGTCCCTAGGTGGACAATGACATCCAGCTCAGACTCCCGTGCAGCTGTTCTCATGATCCTGAGGATGCGCTTCCTGTTCCTCCAAGCCATGGCACCAGGCAGGCACCTTACTTCAGTTTTTCCTGCTCCTCCCAGTTCTATCCCCCTAATAATTGAGTCCCCCTCCAGGATCTGCTTCCTTTCCTTGTGGTGTCCTCTGCCTCCTTCTTATGGGCCTCCCTTGTGACAGGTGTCCTCAGCCTCCTTAATCTCCTCTGTGGGTGCATCCATGAGGAGATGTGCTCCCCCAGAATGGTGTATGGATTGTGGAGTGGAACAACTGACTGGATGTGCCTCTGTTCCACCATCCTCACCCTCTCTGAGCCCACTGTGGTCCAACTGCTGTGCTTTCTTTGCAACCTCTGAGGTAGTGGTGGTGGCTCTGGTGCTCCCTGGATGGGGAAGGTTCCCTTCCTACCATCAAGTCTGGCCTGGGGGAAGGTTCCCTTACTGCTGTCCAGTGTGGCCTGAAGATGGGTGAATTCCTCCCTCAGGGCAGAGAGTTGTCTGCAAATAGGCCAGCATTTCAGCCTCCAGAAAGACTCCCGGAAGACTGCTGCCCCACAGACATTACATTGCACTACTCCCACATGATTATGTACTTTTGTGTGTGTGTGTGTGTGTTTGTGTGTGTGATTGGTTTGTTATATAGAAATATATATATTATACAATGTGTATGCTTATATTTTCAGTGCTGTGTGCTAGAGAGGATATGACATTGATATGCACCTTGCACTCTTGAGAAATGATGTCAGAACCCCAGGTATAGGAACTATTTCCAGGGGTGGGTGGGATGAGGGGTGGGAAGGGTTGGGCCTAAACTGTGCCCTCACAAAACAATCAGCTAAGAGCTGTGACCCACCGCTGCGATGAGTGCCTTCCTGTCAGCAAGATACCATACACAACAATTTGACAGAGAAAATCTCCTGCTAATCAAACAGAGAAGAATCCAGACATCCAAGTCAGACACAAGTAAACCTCCCCAGCCCCAAAACAGCCTGGTGGTTTGTGCTCTGAAAGCATTCAGCCCCAAAATAAGTCAGCTGTGCTTTAAACTCATCCTGCACTGAAAATCTTAAGAATTGTAACAAGACTGTCTTTTCCTGATAATTCTAAGTTCCTTATTTCACCTTTCAGTTAGAAGCAGTCTCCACCTGCAGAATATCTGCTACAAACCAAAGACAATTGTAAGGTTCACCTCCCTCTGTTGTGAGCACAACTTGCTTTCTTGAAAATCCTATGTTCAGTATTGCAGCTTCCAGCAAGAGGTAGTTTGACTTGAAAAGTATTAGCTGTTCTGATGAGTTTTCTATAAAACACTTGCTTATAATACTGTTGTTCTCAGGTCTGTTACCAAAGCTATTGGCTGATAAGTATCTATGATGTAATCACTTCCTGAGAAAGTCTGGAATTTCCTTTTAAGGCACACAAGGTAAACACAAAAAACAGTTTACTGTCTGTCAAATACACAACCTGTACCTGCACTTATTTCAGGATTTGTGACAAATGTTTAGCCCAGGGTTTAAACTCTTCCTGCACTGAAAATCTTAAGAATTGTAACAAGACTGTCTTTTCCTGATAATTCTAAGCTCCTTATTTCACCTTTCAGTTAGAAGTAGCCTCCACCTGCAGAATATCTGCTACAAACCAAAGACAATTGTGAGGTACACCTCCCTCTGTTGCGAGCACAACTCGCTTTCTTGCAAATCCTATGTTCTGTATTGCAGCTTCCAGCAAGAGGTAGTTTGACTTGAAAAATATTAGCAAGTTATTGAGAAAGTTGTCACACAACAGTTGGAGAATCATCTTACCATCCATGCTATCTACAATCATCTCCAGTCTGGTTTCTGTAAGAGATACAGTACTTAGACTGCTCTGTTTCGGGCACTCAATGTTCTCCTGATGACTAGAGACCAGAAGTGCTGTTCCATCTTGGTCCTTCTGGATATCTCATCAGCCTTTGACACCGTGAACCATGGGGTACTTCTTGATCACCTGTGGTTCATCTGTGGCCTGTCTGGTACAGTCCTCAGATAGTCTCATTCTTTCCTCACATGCTGGTCACGGGGTAGTATCGGGGATTTTTTCCTCTGACTCCTTCTCACTGACATGTGGGGTCCTGCAGGGTTCAGTGTTGTCCCCCATGTTGTTTGCAGTGTATATGATCCCATTAGTAGACATTGTAATATGGTACGGGCTGAGTTTTCACTGTTATGCAGATGATACTCAGCTATATCTGTCTTTTGTGCCCGATCAGGATAGTGCACTCTCAGTCTTTCCCTACTCTCTCACTGAAATCCAAGACTGGATGAATTCCAGTTGGCTAAACTCTGACAAGACGTAGGTGTTAGTTGTGGAACCGAGTCGCTGGATAGAGGGTTCGGTTTTTGGGCAGCCTTCTGGACTTTGGCTTGGGGGCTCTCAGTTCTTGACCTCTGAATGGGTGCAGAATCTGGGGGTGATATTGGATATTTGATGGGCTGACACTTTGTTCACAGGTGTCAGCTGTGGTCATGTTCTCTTTTTACCATCTGAGGAACATCACCCAGATTAATCACCTTGTTCCATCCGGCGATCTTCCAACTCTGGTCCACACTTTTGTGACCTTGTGCCTTGACCACTGTAACTCCCTGTACCTAGGGCTTCCATTGGTTGATATATGCTGCTTGCAGCTACAGTAGAAGCCACAGACACTGCCAGATATTTCCCTAAATTTCTGTGATATTTCCAGAAATATCGCCTGCTTTCTGCATTTCCATAGTAGGAGTGGCAGAGAGAAACTCTTCAGAAATTTTGCGAAATATCTGGAAATAGCTGGCACTGTCTCTGGCTACTACTGTAGTGCAGAATGCTGCAGCCAGGTTACTGTCTGGTTCAACTCGATCCAGTCATATTTCACCTGTGCTGCGTGCTCTGCACTGGCTGCCTTTTCAGTGGTGGATCACCTTTAAAGTTGGTTTACTGACTTTTAGAGCCCTACATGGTTTGGGTCAGAGTTACCTATGAGAGCCTCTGAGTCCCTACTGCCCCCTCAGACCACTCTGCTCAACCAATGAGGGAATGCTGGAGATTCCTAGGGTGCACTTGAAGACCTCAGGAGCTCGGGCTTTGGTCTTTGCTGCTCCTTCCCTGTAGAGTTCTCTACCTCATATGATTCAAGAGTGCCAGACAGTTGAGAGCTTTAAAACTACTCTAGAAACTTATTTATGCACACGAGCCTTCCCTGATTTTTAATTATGAATTATCTGTTGGAATATTTTAGCAGTTTTTATTAGTTCTTATTTGCCTGTGACTTGACTGTTTTAGAGTCTGAGTGCATTGTACAGCACTTTGATGCTTGATGAACTGTGCTCAAGAAATAAAATGTATTACTATTATTATTATTATTATTGTTATTAATGTGGCTACCAAATTTAATTAATATTTTACATCCTGTGCCACGACCCACCTTTCCTCCCTTCCATCTCCAAAACCAGCCAACCTCCACCCTAGTACTCATCCCGCCTCATCATACTCCTTCTCCTTCTCTACTATCTCACCCTCAGACACCTTACAAACACTTTTTGCTCTCAGACCCTCTAAAGGCAGCTCATCTGACGGTTTGTACCCTATGTTACTGTACCTTTCTGCTCCTGCTATAGCTTCTCCACTATTTTTACTCTTCAACCTTTCCTTTGCTACTGCTACCATCCCTTCTGTCTGGAAACATGCCACTGTACTCGCATTGTCAAAAGGTGGTGATCCCTCCATTCTATTTAACTGTCATCCCATCTATCTCCTACCTACCCTTGCTAAACTACAAGAGCACCTGGTCCTCTCACAGCTCTCCTCTTACCTTTTTCACTCCTTTCCAATCTGGCTTCCAGAAGAACAATTCCACCACCACCTCCCTGATTAGGCTCTCTGCCTCTATCCTCTCAGGGATGGACTGTGGTCAAATCACTTCAGTCATTTTCATCAACCTGGCAAAGGCTTTCAACACTGTCTCCCACACCCTACTCCTTGATGCCCTCTACAGGGCTGGCCTAACCGAATCTGCCAATAACTGGTTCAAACTTACCAAGTAGGCCGGACCCAGTCAGTCAGAATCACTGACTCTACTCCCCCTCCTCTCCCCATTGGCACTGGCATACCCCAGGGTTCCGTACAGGGTCCTATTTTATTCTCCATATTCCTAAATGACCTTCCCTCAGATTGCCCATCATCTTCTTTCCATATGTTCACAGATGACATGGTCATCTTCACATCTGGCTACTCCCCTGTTGATGTGGAAACCAGGTAACAGCTCGACTTCAATAATGTTCAGCATTGGTTCAGTTCCCGTCAACTCTCTCTCAATGCCAAGAAGACTGTCTCCATGACCTTCAGCATCAGGCAGATATTTGCCAGGCTCCCTTCATTGCCATCTTTCCATACCCTTGATGGGACAGCCAATGAGGACACCTCATCCTTTAGGTACTTGGGGGCTTAACTTGACCAACACCTCAACTTCTCTAGACATGTAGACTCCATCCTGAAGACACTGTGCTCCAAGCTTGGCACATTATACAGGACCTGCAGATGCCTTCCACTATTGGAAAGGTGTGAACTTATCCAGAAGATGATCCTACCTATCTTTGACTACTGCAATGTAGTCTACAGTGCAACTCCCAAGTCTTCCTTAGCCAGATTAGACACCATTTCCAACTCCTTCTATCACTTCACTCTTGACTCCCCCCTTTCCTCTCACCACTGTAACCTCTATCTCTCTCTCTCTATACTTCCCCTCTCCAGGAAATCTCCACCTCCTCCACTGTGCCAAATCTCTGTCTAAATGTTGGTTTGGGTCTCTTCCCCTTATCTCTCTCTTCCTTATAATCCTCTCTACCACCTCAAAACCATTGCCTTCAATCATATGATTCTTGTCTACTGGTATTTCCTCATTGCATGACTATGATAGACCAGTCAGCCTTTTTGCATCACTTTCCTAAGTTTTGGAATGCTCCCCCCCAAATCCACTTATCATCCTTCCCCTTTTCCTTATCACTAGCGCTAAAAAACTTCCTCTCAGTAAACTGGATCTGCACCTAAGTCCTCTTCCTCTTTCCTTTCTTTACCCATTTCATATGCCCTGCACTACCTTCCACTCATCTACCTTAGCCACCTTTGAATAAGTTGTCATTCTCATTGATTGCACCAACTGTTCTGCTTATTGACTAGCTGATTGTCAATGGATATACTTCACTAATGCACTTATTGTACATTGCCTTATGTTCAGTGCCTTATGTAACCTGTTATGCTGTTACTGTATCTTGCTTCTCTGCTTAAACTGTATCTATGTAATTAGGTGGTATGTATTTTATGATGACTTTTGTTTGTTATTGTATTACGGTACACTATGTAACCAGTTGTGATGCTGCCTGTCTCACATCACTGTTTAACTGTATTAATGTCTGTTGGTTGATTGTATTTTGAAGTTTATGTATGCAACATTTCCTGCTGTTACCCTAACCCCAAGAAGGACACACCGTGAGATGAACAACTTGTAGTTCAATGTACCCTTCCTTGTGAAACTTTTCAATAAATAAATAAATAAATAAATAAACAAATATATGTGTGCAAATGCATGCAGTCTGGGAAACAAAATCCCACAATTGGCAGCCTTAATGGCAGAGGTGGACCTGGACATAGTGGCAATTACTGAGACATGATACACTGGAGACCATGACTGGGAGGTAAATGTACCAGGGTACACTCTAGAAAGGAAGGATAGGGAAGGTAAAAGGGGGGGCACTACATAAGACAAGGTATTAAAGCAATGGCAGTTCAAGTCAGACAGGGGAAGGCCGAGGCACTGTGGGTCACACTTGAGCCAGGAAATGGCACAGCAGTTCACACATGAGTGATCTACTGGCTTCAGACACAGAGGGAGAAGGTGTATAGGGAAACAGTGGAGGAAATACATGGGAAGGTAGCAAAGGGGGAAGTACTGCTGCTGGGTGATTTTAACATGCCAGACATGAACTGGACCATCCCAGCAGCTGCCTTAGCCTGGAGTGGAGACATCATGGAATCCTTGCAGGAGACTTGTGCTGACCAATGAAGACTGGATCAAGGAAGTCAGGGTGGATGGACACCTAGGATCCAGTGGCCACCATACAGTGTGGTTCAGCATCAGTACAGTGTCTCAGAAGAGCCACACAAAGACAAGGGTCCTGAATTTCAGGGGGAAGGACCTTGCTAGGATGGGGAGAGGGATCAAAGAAGCCTTGGAAAGAAGGGATCCGGGGAAGGGTTGAGGAGCAGTGGGAACACCTAAAATAAGCCACAGTGGGGGCAACAAATCAGTGCATTAGGTTGAGCAACAAGGGGGAAAAGAATGAACAAACCATTATAGTTCACAAAGGTGGCAGTAGATAAAGTGAGAGAAAAAGGGGGAATTCAAAAAATGCAAGAAGACTCAGAAGGGCAATGATAGGGCAGTGTAGCCAGAGAAACACATGGAAGCAGGGAAAGTGGATAGGCACGTAAAGGTGCAGACAGAGGAAAGCTTAGCACAGACAATAAAGAGGGGCGAAAAGACATTTTATAGATACATTAGCAATAGAAGGAAGGCCAGAGGAGGGACTGTATGTTGCAGAGGGGGAAAGGAATGTGTGTAGAGGGGGGCCTAGAAAAAGCATTGATACTAAATGAATACTTCTGTTTGGCATTCACAGTAGAGAGTGAGGGACAGTGACCAAAGCAGGCAGCAGACACAATAGAGGGAGAGAGGTAAACACCAGTCCATTTTCAAAAGAAAGAGTCCTGGAGGAACTCACAAAACTGAGGGTGGACAAAGCTATGGGACCAGATGATATACACCCCAGGATGTTGAAGGAGTTACGGGCGGTGCTGGTGACACCACTAGTGACCCTGTTTAGTGAGTTGCTTGATACAGTGGTGGTTCCAGAGGACTGGAGGGGGGGAAAATGTAGTCCCTCTTGACAAGAGTGGTAGCATGGAGGAGGAAGGAAACTACAGGCCAATCATCCTCACTTCAGGGGTGGGGAAGATTATGGAGGCACTGCTTAAGGGAAGGAATGTAGAACACTTGGAAACCATAGGAGCACAGGATCCAGGGCAGCATGGATTTACAGTAGGTAGGGCATGTAAAACAAATCTGATTAACTTTTTTGACTGTGTGATGAAGGCGATGGTTCAGGAAGGAGCAGTGGATATCACCTACCTAGATTTCAGCAAGACTTTCAACACTGTATCCCACAGAAGACTGGTGAACAAGCTAGGCAGCCTGGGTGTTGGACACAAAATAGAAACCTGGATCACCAACAGGTTGAGGGACAGGAAGCAGAAGCTGGTAGTAAATGGGATCAAATTTGTTGAAAGGAGGGTGACCAATGGTGTGCCTCAAGGATCGGTACTAGGGCCGGTCCTTTTTAATGTCTTTATCATGACATTGCTGAAGGTCTGTAGAGGAAGGTTTGCCTATTTGTGAATGATACTGAGATCTGCAACACAGTAGACACTTCAGATGGGTTGAAAGATTGAGAAGGGATCTGGAAAATCTGGAAAAATTATCAACAGAGTTACAATTAAAATTGAATGCAAAGAAGTGCACCTGGAGTGAAAAAATCCTGTGGAGAGCTACAGGATGGGCAGGGAATTACTGATAGTCACCAGGGAAGAAAGGTATTTAGGAATCATCATTTCAGATGACCTAAAAGTGGCCAAACAGTGTAACAAGGCAGTGGGGGGGGGGGTCATGTAATGCAGCTGAGCTAAGAGGAGCTTGGCTTAGGGGGCTCTGACTTTTGCTTCAAAAATCTGTTTGAATCCGCCCTCCCTTTGTTTTGTTGCTATATTAATAGAGGTGGTACAATCAGTCAAATACCTTGTCCTCACACTAGATCAGGGGCTCACACTGAAGCCCCATGTGGACGCTGTAACAAAAAACATCCGCCAAAAACTGGCCCTTCTCTATCACCTAAGCCACAACATGATACCAGAGACTGGCAATCTCACAAAGCATCCTTATCCCAACCTTAACTTATGCCACCCCCATCGTACTCGGCATCGCTAAAACAGCCCACAGTAGACTAATGACCCTATACCATAAAATAGCTGGCTTTGCTTCCAAATCATACCCTAGGACCCACCATTGTGATGCCCTCACAGTCCTCAACTGGCCATCCCTGAACAATAGGCTCCAGTACCCCCTACTAAGCTGGACCTACAAGCTCCTTGATACCCAACCTCCGGCAGGTCTGATCGGACTACTTGCCCCAAAGCGGAACAGATGCCCACTCTGCTCCTCGAACAAAAAACTCCTGGAAACTCCCCTGACCTGCACTGTCACAGGGAGTAAATTCTTTACTCACCTTGCCCCAGAATCATGGAACAATCTCCCCAGCCATCTTCAGGAGGCACCGACCTTAGCCATCTTTCAAAAGGGACTGTGTGCTCACCTTATCAAACCAAGTCCCTGTCACTGCCCCAATGGCTAAGACAACCACACCTCATGTCAATCTGTACCGACTCGACACTGCTCCCCTACAAGGGCTAAGACTAATGACTGCACAAGCGGGTACTCTACCCCATACGGAACTTCCCGTATGCACTCAAAGCACTTATCACCCTCACCCTTATTTGCCATCACTGCTGTACTCTATATTGTAATGTATTTGCTGCCCTCTTCTACAGAAACTGTATGCTGTCCTCATAACCCCATATTATATGTACTATTCTGCTATGCTGTACTCATCAGTGTAATATACCTCCGGCATTAGATGTAATGTACAATACTGCGGTATTAGATTTACTACTGCATTAGATGCACTGCACTACTATTGTACTAACTAATATCATGTACCTCTTGCCCTCTTACACACACACTGTAAAATTGTATACTGTCCTAGAAACCCTGTATGATATGTCTGACACTGTGATACCTGACTGTATGCTCAAACCATATGTAACAAACTCTGGGTCGCCCCTGAAAAAGGGACCCTAGGGCCCAGTGGGCTTACCCAGTTAAAAAAATTCAGTAAATAAATAAATAAATTATAACCTATCAACCCACTACTCCGGAGGTTAGGAAGCCTGAAAATGATATTAGTTTGGCACTCAATATACCAAAAAAGATAAAAAACAGATAACTTACCTGGCAGCTCCTGGAGCACTTCCACCAAGATGGTGGACGCTTCATCAGATTCATAAGCTATTTCCATCACTCAGGAGCCTTCTGAGATTACATTCTTTATGGGCAATATTACTGCTCAGCCGTCCTGAATGAGTGTAGCCCTGGAAGATGTTAAGGGAGCAGCTGATAGCCTTGGTTCTCAGATCGCTGAAGCAGAGAATTGAGTTAGCAAACTTGAAGACTGGGCCTACCCACCAAAATGCAGCATTGTTTCACTAGAAAGAGAGATACTGTACAACAGCTCTGGGACCAAATTAGGGTTCCTGGGCATACCTGAATTGTCAGAAGGCTCAATCACAGTGGAATTTCTTCAACAGCTGCTTCCTAAATTGCAGGATTATTACTGGGACTCCACAGTGAGATTGATCATGCCCACCAGGTCCCATCTGGCCCCATTCCTTCCATGTGGCTGTTTGACTTCACCCAATTATCCTTTAGTTGCTGCACTTTCAGGACCGGGGGGCTTATCTTGTCTAAAGCCTGGCAGAAGAAGGAGTTACTGTGGCAGGGTTCTAAGCTTTTTCTCCAACCAGACTTTCTGATGTGGGTTGTGGATGGGTAAAAACAGGTTGACAGGGTCCACAACCTTTCTAGGGAGCATGGCATTAAGTGCACCCCAAGCCCTCCATCAACTTTCCAGATCTTTATGAAAGGCTGTGAAGTCCTTTATCAGACCATCAGATGCTGAACAGTTCCTGCTTCAACAGTGTTCCAAAGTGGGGTAAACGGCAAGCTTCAGTGCAGTGCTGCCTCTTTGCTGCCTAAACCAAAATGTACCACTGGGTCAACTACTCTGTCCCACCAGCACGCTCTCCTTTCTTCAGCCAGCACTCCCTCAGTGGAATCTGTGGTTGCTTTAGTCTCTGCTCCAGCATGTCCTGATACTACAGACCCAGACTCTACTGAGGCGTCTGTTTCTGCCACTTAAGGGACTAAATAGACTTTTATGTCTGTGTGAGCTATCTCTTAGCTGAATCCTTGGCATGCATCTAAAGCCTTGGACTGCCAGTGTGGACTCCTAATCTTGGTGCTTGAGGTTGACGCCGGTTAGTGGGTGTGCTCCGCTGTCCCTTTTGATATCCCAGCTGTCTCTTTTAATCATTACATGTCTTTGTTGTTGAATGTTGTTACTATTTTACATATGGTTTCCTATGTTATTTCCTCAGAGTACAGTGATCTGTGGGGAGGAGGGAGTTCTATCAGGGGTGCTAGGCAGTTGTCATTCACTGTTGGAGTGTCCTTGCTCTCATCTTTACTGTTCTCTTCTATGGGGGTGTTTTTTGGACAGTGCACTCCACTGTGATGATTTCTGCTTGGCACCCACAACCTCTCTCTTTAGTTGTCTAGTCTAGTGCTGGACATAGATAGTACTAGGTTTTATTTTATTCTATTGTTATTGGTTTTTTCTTTGGCCAGTAGAGGGATCATGTTCCCTTCTATATACCACTTTGTGCTATGACCATGTAAATCATAGATTACTCATTTTATGGTCTAACTAAACCTGCTGTCAACATAATTATTGCGCTTTGGCACCGAAGGAAGGGGGTATGCTACTCTGGTTTATTTAATCAAGAACAACTTTTGTCTATACTTTTGGGACCCGGTGTTCAATTAGATTCTTCTATGGGGCCATTTGCTTTGTTACCCCCCTCTTTGTGGTACTCCTATGATGTTTAGGGGTGCTTTCTTTCTGTTCCATTATACTGGGATGGGGCCACTTATGTTCTCTTTGGGCCTGATATTGGTACTCTTGGGGCCTAGGCAGGCACTGGGTGGTTGGGTTGCCTGCCTCTCTTGTGTATTTTTAAGGCACTTACCCAGTGGCCAGTATGCCTTCTATGCTATGGTTTTTGGGATGATTTGTAGTTCACCCTATGTAATGCTGTTCTTTGAGCTACTTGTTGGATGGTTCCTTTTTGTTGGTTGTCTGTTTTCTTATATTGTGAGACAGAATGCTACTGCTTGGGGTTTTAACCCTGGACTGGTTGGAATCAGGGGTGTTCTTTGGTTTTCTTTTTCGGTATGGCTTAGAAAGTGGTTTCATGGAAGGTTCAAGGGCTCTATAGATCCATAAGGTGTAAGAGGGTTATTATGCATCTTAAACACTTGGGGAGTCATATAGTATCGATCAATCAATCAATCAACCAACCAACCAATCAATCTTTATTTAACCAGGTGGAACACCATTGAGCAACCTAATTTGCAAGGTGGCCCTGGGTGAATACACATAAGCAATACAACAGATTAACAAGAACATGTTGTCAGTACAACAGTATAACAGGGACAACCTGAGTGAGATCAAAGCACTGGGTGATAAAAAAACTCAGAAGACACCAAATTATTGAAAACAAATACATTAGGCTCTCATATAAAAACAGCAGTTACTTACTATGTACAATGTTGGCAAGTATTGAGAACAACTTGCTGGGAAATGGGACTGAAATTTATGAGGGTGCATAGAATAAAGGAAAGGGAGGGATGAAAGGTAGGAGGAGAGGTGAGTGCCAATGGTATTACTTTAGTGGCTTCAGTCCTATTGGCATCAGGAAAAACACTTACAAGGTTCAGTGAAGAATCTTGCATTAATCTTTTTGAACTCTGCAAGATTAATTGGGCTAGGCAGTTTTAAGGTTTTTTAAATTTTATTCCATAACTGGGGTAGCATGTAGCTGATGGAAACTCTACCAAAATGGAATTTGACCTTCGGTATAGATAATGAGATGTGATAATAACTTTTCGGGGCATAATTACCTAAGGTACAGAAGGGCAGGCAATCAGAAATATAAAGTGGAAGCCTCAGACCGGGTGCAGAACCTGGGCATTATGTTTGATGACTGCTTGACCCTGAAATCACAGGTGTCAGCAGTTTTTAAAACATCTTTTTACCATCTGAGAAATATTACCCGGGTGAAACACTTGGTTCCTCCCAATGATCTTCCAACATTGGTTCATGCCTTCATTTCCTCCTGTCTTGACTACTGCAATGCCCTTTACTGAGGGCTGCCGGGGGCTGATATCCGCCACTTGCAGCTGGTGCAGAACGCGGCAGCCAGGCTATTTACTGGTGCATCAAGAGCCAGTCATATGACGCCTGTGCTCCGTGGTCTGCACTGGCTGCTTATACAGTGGCAGATCACCTTTAAGGTTGCTTTGCCAACTTATAAGGCCCTACATGAACAGGGACTGAGTTACTTGAAAGATCTCCTTTGTCCCTACCATCCCCTCCATCCTCTCTGATCCTCCGATGAGGGATTGCTAGAGGTTCACAGGGTACGTCTCCAAACATTTGGAGCAAGGGCATTTAGTTTTGCTGCGCCATCCATGTGGAACTCTCTGCCTCATCAGGTTCGAGACTACCTAACCATTCAGAGTTTTAAAATAGCTTTGAAATCCTATCTCTTTAGCCAGGCATTTATTGACTGAGGTTTAGTTTGCTTTCCTATGCTGCTATTATATTGCTGTCTGTTGAACTATATGTTTGTTTAGAATAATTTATCTTATTTAATGTATTTATTGTACAGACACCTTGGTTTTAGAAAGGTGCCTTTTTATAAATATAATTGATATGATTTGATTTGAAATGCAGACTCTGACACCTGGGTAGTGGGCGCACAGGACAAATACAGCTGGGTATCATCTGCATATCAGTGAAAACTCATCCCGTAGCACCTGATAATATCTCTTAATGGCAGCATTTACACCATGAACAATAAGGGCTAAAAGAACAACCCCTGCAGAACACCACAACACAGACACTTTAGGTTAGATGAAACAATTCCCATTGTCACCCTTTGCACTCTGTCTGTCAGATATGACCTGAACCAGTTGATGACAGTACCAGACAGGCCAAACCAGAACAGTAGGTGGTCAAGTCACACCTCATGGTCCCTGGTGTCACAGAGATGTCCAGAAGGACTAAGATGATACAGTCTCTCCTGTTCCTTGCCATCAGGAGATCATTTAACACCCTCACCAGGGCTGTCTCCATACTATGCCCTGCACAGAACCCAGACGGAAAGGCTAATAGGTGGAGGAAGCAGCAAGATTTCTTTAAGCTGCATGACCACCACCTTTTCTATAAGCTTCCCAAAAAATAAGAGGTTTGAGACGGGTCTGTAGTTGCTGAGGCAGTCCAGATCCAAAGAGGGCTTTTTCAAAAGGGGTCTAACCAAGGGCTCTATCAGGGCCAGTGGGAAGATCCCACTCCTCAATGAACTCCAGATGACCTCAGCAACCACAGGTCCAATTAGGTCCAAACACCCAACCAAAAGGTGGGTTGGACCTGGGTCCAGATCACGTTGTGTATGCTGCAGCTTTGAGATTATCTCCACCACTTCCCTAAACCCAACCAGCTAAAACTCATCCCAGGCAGGAAGAGTGTTCCAGCAAGATTCAAGCTGGACACCTGCATCCCTTTCAAAAGATGCTCTAAGAGACCTCAGCCCTGACAGAGAACACCTTGTTGGTGAAAAACAGAGCCAGCTTCTCACACCTAGTGCTAGAACCTGCCCCCAACAGCATGTAGACAGGCTGGATGTAAAAACCTGTCCACCGTGCAGAAGAGATGAGCTGGTCTGTTTCTCACTGCAGTAGTGTCCCTGCAGCATAATGTGACTTCAGGGCCACTTTGTCCTTCATCAGGCCAGATCCCCCTCAGTATCTCTCTAACCTCTGCCCCCTAATCTTTACACCTCAGAGATCCTCATCATACCAAGGAGGTCTCCTATGAGTAGACAGGGGCCAGACGTGAAAGGGTGTGATTGAGTAAAATTCCATACCAACAGCCCCATTATAGGCTACCAAAGCCTCCTCCAACCTAATCGCACAAGCCACCCCAACACCTAATAGGTCCAGCGTCTCCAACAATTCCACAGAGGTAACTCCTCTTAATGGCCTGTGCACAACCATCTCCACAGGGGCAGGACAATCTGGGGGGCCCTAATCACGAACCCCATAGTGCAATGATCCAACCAAACAACTGGATCTACACTGAGGTCGATAATATCTAAACCAAAGGAAAAAAAAAAAACAGGTCGTTTGTGGCCACCCAAGTGTGTTGCCATTGTTACCGTTTGTGTCAGGCCCGGGGCCTCCATAGTCCCAAGGAGATTGTTTTCAAATTTTGAGGGCCCACCACTGACCCAAGCATTGAAGTCCCCCCGAATCAACCACCTGGGGGACTCCAACACCAGTTCGGTGATGAGCTCCATAACATCTTGTAGAAAGTCCTCATCTATTCCTGGGGATGATAAAGCAGGAGAACCCTGAAGCCCACACCAACACCACCTCAGGTGGCCACACATTCAAAGGACCATGCAGAACCTGCCGGTAGAACTGTGAGGTTCAGGTAGATTTAAAACAAATGACCACCCCACCCCCACCCCTGCGATCCTTACTTGGGCTATATATCATGAAGTACCCAGCTGGCAATGCCACCTCCAAAATGGGAGTGACAGTTTCATCCAGCCAGGTCTCCATGATGCAAGCCAGGTTAATCATTGATATCAAGTCTGCCATTGTGACTGTCTTGTTCCTCATCAACCTGGTATTGCACAACACAACCCAAGTAGGATGAGGTTGGGCAACTAGACCAGCTATCTGCCCATACTCTATGGTGGAGCCCTTGGGCATGGAAACTAAGCATGGCAACCCCTTCTTGAGTTCCCATTTCACCCCAAGGTATCTCCTTGACCGTACCACCAGAATCTCAGATGCCCCGGCAGCCACTCAGGGGATACCCCCCCCTGAGGCCCCCGAGCTATTCCCAAGGCCCTTCAGTACATCTACGATAGGCCTCAACTGGCAATGCTGGAAGCTCAAAGGGTTGGAGGTCCTGTAGGTCACCAGCCAAGTTGTTGTGCCTTATGAGCCCTTGTGCCAAGCAAATATCTTTAACAAAACAGGAACGACAAGGCATACTGACAACAAACAGATTAAACTTACTGATGAGTCCTGGTAGGATGAAACACGTGTCTATGTCTTCTGTTGGCACCCTTTGCAAACTGTGTGAGAGGCCTTTTGTCACCATGCATTTTTGCTTAAAGTTGAACCAGCATAATATTCTGTGGTGATTTGAATATGCATTCCATGATGCTTTGCATTATGGGGGCATGTGTGATATTGTATTTCTTTGAAACTTGGCTTTCCGGCCAATGCCCTTTGGGGTAACCATTGCCTCATTGCTTACGCACAGAGGTTCTTTGTCTTTTAACTTGTTTTTTGTTTTAATTGGGTTCACCACAACATAACCCAGATAGACCATCTTAGGTTAGCTGGTTCATTCCACTGGGGTGTCAAACAGACGAGACATATTGATGAGTCCTGGTAGGATGAAACACGTGTTTATGTCTTCTGTTGGCACCTTTTGCAAACTGTGTGAGAGGCCTTTTGGCACCATGCATTTTTGCTTAAAGTTGAATCAGCATAATTTTCTGTATTGATTTGCATATGCAGTCCATGATGCTTTGCATTATGGGGATATTTGTGATATTGTATTTCTTTAACATAAAACCTACTCCACTAAAACCTAATCCTCAAATACCCAACAACCACCCAAAAACACCACAAATTATCTCACAAACCTAAATACAAAACCCTCAACCACCCACCCACAACACACTCTCAGTTTCACAACCTCACACCTTTCACACAGACATACACAACACAGAAACACACAAATAAACAATTATAAATAAAATCCTCAAACGGGGACAAAACACTGATTTACAATTCTCACCCACACACCTTTAACACTCACATACACAACCCCAAACACTCACTCACACAAACACGCAAATAAACTACAGTAAGTGAATATTACATAGAAACATAGAATTTGACGGCAGATAAGGACTGCTTGGCTCATCCAGTCTGCCCATTTCCCTACCTAATGGTTAAGCTGCAGATCCTAGTTAACCAGCAGCCTACTTCTTCCTACCCCCACCTCCTAGAATTGCCTTATGACTGTCCCATGCATGCTTGAATTCCACCACTGTTTTTGACTCCACAACCTCCTTTGGAAGGCCGTTTCATGCATCCACAACCCTCTCTGTGAAAAAATATTTCCTTAAATTACCTCTGAGCTGCCCCCCCATCTTCAAATTGTGCCCTCTTGTTCTTGCATGCCTCTTTTTTTGAAATATGCTACCCTCTTGGACTCTGTTGATTCCCTTGAGGTACTTGAATGTTTCTATCATGTCCCCCCTCTTCCTCCTTTCCTCGAGGCTACACATATTAAGCTCCTTAAGTCTCTCTTCATATGTCTTCCAGTGCAGACCCTGCACCATTTTAGTTGCCCTCCTCTGGATAGCTTCCATCCTGTATATGTCTTTGCAGAGACTGGGTCTCCAGAACTGCACACAGTACTCCAGATGGGGTCTGACCAGCTGTCTGTACAGAGGGATAATAACTTCCTGTTTTCTACTTGTGATGCCTCTCCTTATGCATCCCAGTATGCCCCCAGCCCTCCTTGCTGCCCTCTCACATTGCTTGCCCACCTTTAGGTCATGTGATATGACTACCCCCAGGTCCCTTTCCATTTTTGCTGTTGTTAGTATCTTACCCCCCATTGTGTACTCTTCCCCTGGGTTTTTGTTTCCCAGGTGCATTACCTTGCACTTCTTAGCACTGAATCTAAGCTGCCATACATTTGACCATTCCTCTAACCTTGCCAAGTCCCTTCTCATCCTTTCCACCCCACCTTGTGCATCAACTCTGTTGCAGGTCTTTGTGTCATCTGCAAAGAGACATACTTTTCCTTCCAGTCCCTCTGCAATGTCGCTTATAAAAACATTGAAAGAGGACCGGTCCTAATACTGAACCCTGTGGTACCCCACTAGTAACTCCCCTTTCTTCAGAGTGGACTCCAGTTACCATTACTCTCTGTGTCCTATTCTCCAGCCAATTCTTTACCCAGGCTATCATCTTGGGACCCACTCCCAGGCTGGCTAACTTGTATATTAATCTTTTGTGTGGGACTGTGTCAAATGCCTTGCTAAAGTCTAGGTAGGCCATGTCCACAGCCCCTCCCTGATCTACTACTTTGGTCACCCAGCCAAAAAAATCTGTCAGATTCATCTGGCATGACCTTCCCACTGTGAATCCATGCTGCCTTGGGTCCTGTGCCCCTCTGGCCTCTAGATACTTAACAGTTCTTTCCTTCAGAGAGTGATCCATCATTTTCCCTATCACTGAGGTTAAACTAACAGGTCTGTAGTTTCCTGCTTCTGCCTCCCACTTTTGTGAAGGGAATCACATCTGCCCTCCTCCAGTCCTCAGGTACCACCCCATCCTTCCATGATTTGTTAAAGAGGGTAGTCAGTGGTGTCACTAGTTCTACCCTTAGTTCTTTTAGAATTCTGGGATGAATCCCATCAGGCCCCATTGCTTTGTCCACCTTCAGTTTTAAGAGTTCTTTCAGAATCCTTTCTTCTGTAAATGGGCTGGTATCAACTTCTGTATCCAGAGTGTTTCTACTGTTTGTTTTAGGTACCTCCCCTTCTTCATTTGTAAATACTGAACAAAAATATTTGTTTAGTATCTCTGCCTTTCACAGTCACTCTCTGCCCACCCTCCATCCCCTTTATTAAGCCTCACTATCCCTCCCTTGGTCTTCCTTCACTCCCTGATGTACCTATAAAAGGTTTTATCCCCCTTTTTAACTGAGTTGGCTATCTTTTCTTCGGTTTGGGCCTTTGCTGTTCTGACTGCCTTCCCAGCTTCCTTTTGCTTTAACTGATACAGTTCTCTGTCCTGCTCCTTCTGTGATTCCTTATACTTCCTAATCCTAATCCTCCAAAAAGGGACAGAGCACAGTTTAGCAGGGCAAGGAATTATTGAGTTGCACAGTCCAAGTCCAAGACCAATCCAATGTATGTAACTTATTAATGGAATCCAAGTTTAAGTCACTAAACCAGTGTTAAATCCAGCATAAATATAGAATAAATACTGGGGAGCTCACTCTTCTGCAGCCCAATCAGCTTCAGATATTAGGAGGCTGTCACCCTCCTGCACCTCACTGTCTTATATAATATAAACTCATTTTTAATACATTGATGTCACTTGAAAGACCACCAGTCATTTAGCTCCAAATACAAGTCTTAAACCCAAGAGAAAAGGCCACAACTCATATCAGTTCTTATACAAGTAAAGAGGAGCAGTTCACCACATTAAAAAGTCCAAGGAGTCACCCTCCACAGATCTTCCTTTCACAGCTTACCCAATTTTGACCCAGCCCAGGCTGCATGGCAAACCAGGGACTTCCCCACAGTGGCAGCCACCTTCCAGCAGCTGCCCCACCAGTTCTATCCTTATGAAGTTGGTCACCCTCTGATGACCACCTCTCAGGATGCCATCCAGCTGCACCAGCAACCAAGATATGGGCTCACTGATTAGTCTTCCATGCTCCCCAAATCCAGCAACTTCTGTAACTCTTCTGGGAAGTGAGACCCACTAGCTACAGATCTCAGATCGACTTCTTCCTGAATCCTTCACTCTTCAAGTTCTGCCAATGAAGTGCTCCTCCAGACTCCCAGGCCATGAATTCCAACACTCCGCACAACTCCACTAACTCTTCCAGGCACGGATATGACCCACTCCTGCTCTTTTCCTATGCCAGCAGCATCCAACTTAACACCAGAGCTGCTGATCTCCATAGAAGTCCCACCTTTGAGAAATCACCAAATACTGGTAAATATTGCAATTCATTTATTTCAGTCACAGAGCCGTATCAAGACACAGCTCCACTCCATTCTTGATCCAGGCACTACCAATTACACAAAGTTAGACCAGTTCTTCAGGGGTCCTCAGTCCCTTGCAGAAATTTCACAAAATATAAACTAATGAACTAACGAGAATAAATAAAATAACAATTGTGCAATGCGACAAAATAATAACGTAATGCAACAAACACTCAGAAAACACTAAAAAATGCAAAAAATGTACTAAAAACACTAAAGTAAATGGCTCACAGTCTCACAGCTGGTCCAGCAGGGTCACCATGATACAGTAGAATCCCTTATACTTAAGGGTTAAGGTTAAGGAAGGGATTCTACAGATAGCTGACCTCTTCCATCCTGAGACCAGCATTTTTAAGGACTTTGAGACCTTTAAGTCCCAAGCTTCACTACCACAGTTGCACCTGTGGAGATATTTTCAGATTTGACATATGATTTCTACATTCACAGGTTCACAACACTGCTTGCCCTTGAAGGGCAATTGTGATGATCTGCCTGGGATGGTGAGCAGAGGTTCCACTGCCTTTCAGCAACCTAAAATTGGTCGAGTTTATAAAGGACTCCTGCAGGAATACTTCTCCTCCATGCTTTCTTTGAAATCTATGTGGTGGAGTTAGGTTACACCCTCGGTTGTGACTGATGGACCACTTTTCTATCTCCTTATTTCTTAGCAACAGTTACCACTTTTCTCTTTCCTTTACTTCTCCCCCCACCTAGGTTGGCCAACTAAGCGTAGCTCTTTACTATCCCTACTAAACTTCCAACTATTTCCTTCTTTTCATTCTTTTTTCATTTCCATCCATCCAGTCCCTGGAATGATGCCAAACACCTGAAGAGGCGTTGTGTAAAATGCAAAAGTGCATTTTGTGTACAAAAAAACATGAGGGATATTTTAAATAGGAATACATACAGTTAATAAAGCTTTTTTAAATAAAAAAGGATTTAGAAGTCATATAAAACAATAATAATTTCATGATTAGTACCTTTGCGGAATAAGGGGTGCTAGCTGCACATTCAAACAGACTTGATAGACCTCTAGGCCTTAATCTGCTGGCAAATTTCATATGTTCATTATAAGAAATCTTTAAGGCATTTTCATAAATTCACACTATAAATCTGTTACTGTATAAGGTTCTATGCACGAGAATGTGTTATACTTTATAAAAGTGCTTAGTCACTGTGGATATGAGACATAGAGAGTCAGTATCTGTGAAGATATTCACTGTATCTTTACCTGAACCAGGAAATCCCTTGAAACAACCCGGCCTTGGTTTTGAAGCAGCATGCTCAGACATGAAACAGCATGCCCAAACATGTAACTAGAAAAGGGCTCAATCAGGTGACCCCACTAAAAGATAAAAAACCTCTTCACTAAGTTTGCTTCAGTTCAGTCCAGTGGGGCTCAGCCCTGAGAGACGAGAAGAGGTTCTACTGTTTTGCGCAGAGAAGCTGTTGAATGCAGATGAGAAGGGTCTTAGGAGCTCTAAGATCCAAAACTGTATTATGGGAGAAACTACTGATGTTAAGTATTGATTTTGTTTGCAATTTTTTTGTTTTCATTTATTATTTTCTGAACTTATGAAAAATAAATGTCACACCACACTGTGTTTTAAACCTGTACATGTGCCTCATCTGAAGTTTATTCCCACATGCTGTGACAAACTTGGTGTCAGAAGTGGGGTGGTACAGGTTGTCCAGAGAAACAAGGGGGACACCAGTACCCAGATACCAGCCCTGATATCCAGAGATAGGGGGCAAAGAGCAGGATGGTGTACCTCCAGGATCTCGTAGATATCAAGGATCTGTTGAAGGAGGAAATGCTTCCTGGTGTGCATACCAGAGCCCAGATTAGGAGGACTGGAGGGGAATTACTAACCAGATTGCAGTTTGATGGAACACAGAGGTGGACCAGTACTGGTGAGAGGCAAAGCACTGCTGTCAGGTGCTGATGGAGGGTTCCTGATGGGAGGACTTCATGGCTGAAGCAGAGGAGCAGGATCCTTGTGTTCAATAGGAGGAGGACCCTCGATTGAACCTTTTCTGTCAGTCATGTTTCAAATCCCATTGTTGCCTATTTTTCAAGGCTGCTGCTACTTACATAGATACATAGTCAGTGTCGGCAGATAAGGGCCTATGGCCCACCCAGTCTGCCCATTTGAGCTTGTAAGTTCAGTTCATGTTTTCCTAGAAGTCTGTTGCTCATTACCCCTGACCTCCAGAATTCCTTTATGTCTATCCCATGCATTCTTAAATCCCCTGATTGTTTCAGCCCCCACCACTTCCTTTGGCAGGGTGTTCCACTTGTCCACCACCCGTTCTGTGAAGAAATTCTTCCTCATGTTTCCTCTGAATCATCCTCCCTCCAACTTCATCCCATTCCCTCTAGTCCTGGAACATCTTTTTCGCTTAAAAATAGTGTATTCCTGCACCCTGTTCCTCCCTGTGAGATACTTGTATGTTTCTATCATATCCCCTCTCTCCCTCCTCTCCTCCAGGGAGTACATGTTCAGTTCCTTCAACCTGTCTTCATAGGACTTGTGATGCAATACATGCACCATCTTTGTTGCCCTCCTCTGAACCTTCTCTACCCTGTCTATGTCCTTACGTAGGTATGGTCTCCAGAACTGTACACTGTACTCCAGGTGGGACCTCACTAGTGTCTTGTATAGTGGAATTATGACCTCTCTTTCCTGCTGGTGATGACCCTGCCTATACATCCCAGCATCCTATTTGCTTTACCTGCTGCCTTGTCACACTGTTTCCCTACCTTGAGGTCATCAGAGATGATAACCCCAAGATCCCTTTCCTGCTTGGTGCATGCTATATCCTCACCCCCAACTGATATATTGTGCCAGGGTTTTTGTGCCCCATATGCATTATCTTGCACTTCTTTGCATTGAATTTCAACTGCCAAACCCCTGACCATTCTTCAAGTTTCTGCAGGTCCTTCTCATTCTGTCTACACCCTCTGGTGTGTTGACTCTGTTACAGAACTTTGTGTCATCAGCGAACAGTGAAATTCTGCCTTCTAGGTCCTGTGCAATGTCACTGATGAAGATGTTGAATAGGACCGGTCCCAGCACTGATCCCTGTGGTACCCGCTGGTCACTCTTCCCTCTGTGAGTGACAGCCATTTACCCCACCCTCTGTGTCCTGCCACCCAGCCAGTTACCTACCCACCACACTACTGTCCTGCCCACACCCTTATTCCCCAGTTTGTGTAGTAGTCTTCTATGTGGCACAGTGTCAAAGGCCTTGCTGAAGTCCAGATAGGCCATGTCCACTGCCCTCCCCTGATCCACCTCCCTAGTCACCCAGTCAAAAAATTCAACGAGGTAAGTCTGACATGACCTCCCCCTGGTGAAACCATGCTGCCTTGGGTCCTGTAGTCCATTGACAACCAGATGTTCCACCAATCTCTCCTTCAGTAGTGCTTCCATGATCTTCCCCACTACCGAGATGAGGCTGACTGGTCTGTAGTTCCCCGCTTCCTCTTTGTTCCCGCTTTTGTATAAGGGGACTACATCTGCTGTCCTCCAGTCTTTGGATACCTCCCCTGTTACCAGTGATCGGCTAAACAGGATAGCCAGAGGCTCAGCCACCACCTCTCTTAGTTCTTTAAGGACCCTGGGGTGCACCCCATCTGGTCCCATTGCTTTATCAACTCTTATTACTTCCAGTTCCTTCAGGACCCTTTCTCGTGTAAAGGGACTTATGTCCATTTCTGCACCATTCTCACCCCTTGTACTCCCTTCAGACCCATTACCCTCCTCTTCCTCAGTAAAGACTGAGCAGAAATACCTGTTCTATATGTCAGCTTTACTGTTGTCATCCTCCACGAGGCCCCCATCCTCCCCCTTCAGTCTCACTATCCCTCCCTTTGTCTTTCTTTTTTCACTTATGTACCTGTAAAAGGTTTGGTCCCCTCTACCCACTGATTTTGCAATGTGTTCTTCTGTCTGAGCTTTGGCTTCCCTTACTGACCTCCCTGTCTCCCTTTGCTTCTCCTGGTACTTCTCCCTATCCCCTTCTGCCTAAATCTTTTTGTATTGCCTGAATGCAATATTTTTGGCTTTCACTTTCTTTGCTACCTCTTTGGAAAACCATAATGGTCTCCTCTTCCTTTTCCTTTTGCTAACCTACTTAATGCATAATTCTGTTGTTCTTGTAATCCCCATTTTAAATACTGCCCACTGTTCCTCAACCCCTGATTCCTGACCCATTCCCCTTAATGCCTCTTTCAAGTATCTCCCCATTTTCCCAAAGTCTGCCCCCCTTAAATCCAGGATAGGTGTTTTTGTGTGGTTTGGTTCTGCTCTTTCTGTGATTTCAAACCACAATGACTGGTGGTCACTGTTCCCCAGGTGCTCCCCCACTGTTACCCCCATCACACTGTCCCTGTTTGTGAGCACAAGGTCCAGTATTGCCTTCTGCCGAGTTGGTTCCATGACCAGTTGCTTGAGGAAGGCACCCTGAAGGGAGTCCAGGATAAATCTGCTCCTAGTTGATGCTGCTGCTGGGATGCTCCAGTCCACGTCTGGAATATTGAAGTCTCCAACCAGTACTACCTCACCCTAGTCTGCCATCCTTTGGATGGCTAGCATCAGCTCCCTATCTGTTTCTTCCTCCTGGGCTGGTGGTCTACAGACCACACCTGTGCGGATGGCTGTTCCCATTTTCCTTTCCAGCTTAATCCACAGTATCTCTCCCCCATTTTGTTCCTCCTGGATCTCTGTGGCCCTTATGTCATTTTTCACATACAGTGCCACTCCTCCTCCCTTCCTGCCTGCTCTATCTCTTCTGAATATGTTGTAGCCAGGTATGGCCATCTCCCAGTCATGGTTATCATTACACCAGGTTTCAGTGATGGTCACAATGTCCAGATCTGACTGCATCATGACAGCCTCCAGATTTTCCATCTTGTTGCTAAGGCTCCTGGCATTTGACACATGGCTTTCCATGATTTGACCTCCTAGACTGTTTCACTGTTCTACTCCAGCCCCTTCCTTGGTTGTCCTTTATCACTGGTTCTCCTTGCTGTCTGCCCTTCTGCTGAATTTTGCCCCTTTTCTGCCTATCCACCTCTTGGGCACTAATCTCCATCTTTTTCACCCTGCTTTGCAGAGATAGCCACTCCTCTGATTCACTGGTTCCACTGCTAGCTGTGGGGGTGAGCAAGTAGGTGCCCTCCTTGCTGGCCTGCCACCCCCCTTTGCTAGTTTAAATGCTTGTCAATGTAGCATTTAAACTTATCATTGAGTGCTTGGATTCCCCTCCAGGATGGATGCAGGCCATCAGGCTTGAACAAACCTCCATCCCTCCAGGTGGGTTCCCAGTCACCAATGATTCCAAACCCTTCCTCACAGCACCAGTTCTTCAACCATGAGTTAAAGTTCTTGGTGCATGAACTCCTATGCTCTCCCTTGCCTCTCACAGGTAGTACTTCTGAGAAAGTGACAGAAGTAGCTACTTGCTTGAGACCTCTCCCCAATTTCCTAAACTCTTCCTGAACTTCCTTTGGCTCCCCATTTGCCAGGTCATTAGTACCTAGGTGAATAATGACATCCAGCTCACTCTCCCATCTTGCCTTCCCAGTGATCCCCAGGATCTTCCTTCCATCCCTCCATGCCGTGGCACCTGGTAGGCACCTCACCTCCCTGTCCTCCCCCTCCTGTGTTCCTTGCTGGATCCCTCTTATGATGGAGTCTCCCACCAGGATTCACTTCCTCCTCCTCTGAGGTCCACTGCTTTCCTCACTGAGATCAACTCCTTGGCTAACCTCCACATCCTTTCCTTCCACTTCTCTGGGTACCTCTATTTGGTTGTCTTCATTTGCCAGTGTGGCATATGAGTTCTTGAGTGGGATAGGATCTGGGATATGCCTCTGCCTGACCACTCTAACCCTCCCTGAGCCCACTGTCATCCAAGTGCTCCTCGTTCTCGGCATCCTTTGAGGCAGTTGCATTGGACTGGGTGGTCTTTGGATAGGGGTGATGGTACTCTTGACCCAGTTTACTTCCACTCTGAGTCTGGCTACCTCATGCCGCAGTCCAGAGAGATGCATGCAGATAGGGCAGTACCTCAGTGTCCAGTGTACTTGGAGGATGATGAGGTGAAGGTCCCAGGTAAGACTGTTTCAGGACATATGCATACTGGTGTGAAGACTACATGCAACAGGGAAGACACCATGGTGGCTGAAGAGACTTTCCCATGTTTTGAACCCCCTGTGATATGGGATGAAGTGTATGAAACTTTTAATGTTTAAAATCAATACAACTTTTAATCAGCTTTGCTGAATAGTTAGTTGAGGGTACCAGAACGGTGTAAGGGTTGAAAGGAAACCCCTGGAATGTTATAAATAACAGTGGAAAGGAAACCCCATGTATGTTACAAATCACGGTTGAAAGAAAACCCTAAAGGTTTTGGAGTTAGGAACTGGCTGGTTGATGTTCAGCATGAGAAAATTCCTTGTCTACCAGAAAATATATGAAAGGAAAATGGATAAATGGAATGTATAAAAATGATTGCAAGAAATGTAGAACATAAAAGAAATGCCTGTAATGTATGATATAAAATGAGGAACCTAGTGTCGTGGAGGATCTAGGTATGGGGTGGAACCTATGATTGGGCCCCTGAGTGGAAACAATGCCAATTGATCGAGTATGGAGGAAGTTCGAAGTTAGAATAAAATTGCTGTGTATTACTTCCTCTTTTTTTAATGTACTGATGAAGGTACGATAGTGGGTGCACAGGACTGAAACAATGCCTAGTGATGGGTATGGGGGAAGCTCGAAGTCAGAATAAAACTGCTGTTTATTACTTCCTCTTTTTTTAATGTACTGATGAAAGTGCAATAGTGGGTGCACAGGGCTAAAACAATGCCAAGTGATGGGTTCTGAAACAATGCCAAGTGATGGATTCTGAAACAATGTTAAGAGATAGGTGCTGAAATGATGCCTATTGATGGGTGCCTGATATTACATATGAAGTGTCTGAATTGTAGTAACCAAAGAAAAATAGTTAGGGGATAGAAATTCACTACAGACTGAAGTTCTCTGAGAGCATAGGTGGACACTGTGCTGAACTGTATGACAGCCCCAGGGTAATGTTGTGAAAGTATTGTGTATTGTTGTAACCTGGTATGCTGGACAGTACTAAAAATAGCTGAATTAGGGGACCCTGGGGTGAAGCTTTCATAGTGGGTGAGAGAAAATTTCAATCAACCCCCATTTTACTGCTTTGGTAGAATATTTATGAATGAGATGGGGTTCTTGAAAAAACAGTATAGTTTTGAGAACTGCTTTTTTCTTAAGAGGGAGGTGTGTGGCGGAGTTAGGCTACACCATCGGCTGTGACTGATGGACCACTTTTCTATCTTCTTATTTCCTAGCAACAGTTAACGCTTTTCTGTTTGCTTTTAATCTTTTTCCCCACTACCCTAGGTTGGCCACCTAGTGTAGCTCTTTACTATCCATACTAAACTTCCTACTAGTTTCCTCTTTTCATTCTTTTCCCATTTCCATCCATCCACTCCCTGGAATGATGCCAAACACACGGAGAGGTGTTGCATAAAATGCATAAGTGCATTTTGTGTACAGAAAATCATGAAGGCTATTTTAAATAGGAATACATACAGTTAATAAAGCCATTTTAAATAAAAATGATTCAGAAGTCATATAAAACAGTAATAATTTCATTACTAGTACCATTATAAGAAATCATTAAGGTATTTTCATAAATTCACACTATGAACCTGTTACTGTATAAGATTCTATGTATGATAATGTAGTATACTTTATAAAAGTGCTTAGTCACTGTGGATCAGAGATATAGAGAGTCAATATATGTGGAGATATACACTGTACCTTTAACTGAACCAGGAAATCCACTGAAACAACCCCCCTTGGTTTTGAAACAACGTGTTCAGACATGAAAAAGCATGTCCAGGCATGTAAACGGAAAAGGTCTCAGCAGGTGACCCCACCAAAAGATGTAAAAACCTCTTCAATGAGTCCACTTCAGTCCAGTGGGGCTCAGCCCTTAGAGAGGAGGAGAGGTTCTACTGTTTGTGCAGACACGCTACTGAATGCAGATGAGAAGGGTCTTAGGAGCTCTAAGATCCAGAACTGTATTATGGCAGAAACTACTGATATTAATTAGTGAATTTCTTTGCAATTTTTTTGTTTTCATTCATTAGTTTTCCAACTTTTTAAAAATAAAAATCATACCACAGAGTGTTTTAAACCTGCAAATTTGCCTCATCTGAAGTTTATTCCCACATGCTGTGACAATCCACATGGAAAAACAGCTTGGTTACCCCCTACCTACAGATGATTTGGATTGCTACTGGGCTGCTTTCTCTGGTTCTTGCCAGGATGTTGGAGGGGAGGCTTGTGCAATGGAAGATGTTGTATCTGTGGTATAGGATGCCAGACCAATTGAGGAAAATGAATTTGGTTAGTCAATCTGAATGTTGTAGGTGTCATGAGCAAAATGGTACTTTGCTGCACAACCTTTTGTCCTCTCCTTAGTTACTGGGATGGTGGTCCCTACTACAGGGAAGAATTTCTGGGGTGCATCAGTGTACACTTCCTATGGATTCCTCTCTCCAAATCCTGGGCAATACCAATCATTTACCTGTCCAATGCTCATCCTGTCATCTTTGGTTCATGGCGGCCATTTCAGAAGCTAAGCACATAATTTACAGGAAGTGGCGGTCTGGCTTAATCCCCACATTAGAGGAATGGTAAGACAGTATGCGTAGATTAGCACATTTGGAGTACTTCTCTTATCTGGCAGTGGGTAAGGCCGCCTTATATGATCAGGTGTGGGGATCTTATTTGAGTTGATCATCCCATTGGAGTTCCAACCATCTACGGTAATCCTGTGCTTAGATGAGCCCTTGTAACTTTATACTGTCTGAATGGTGATAGTCTGGTTATGCAAGGTATGTTCTTCTCTTCCGTCCCTGGCAGGGTTTTGTGGCTGAGGCACTCCTGTTGGCTATTATAGCACTTGCTTTCTGTCTCACCCTTCTTTTTCTACTTTTTTCTTCTTTTGTTTCTATTTTTATCTACTTTCGTGATTCACCTGTTTGTTCTTCCCTTTTCCAGCAGGTCGCCTGTCTATCCCATGACATGTTGCTAGGGATGTGTTTCTTTATTTTTGGGAGGTTTTTATTTCTTGGGTGACTAATTTTGAATGCTCTTTATCGATTTATTTCCTTGGTAGCTATATAGAAGGAACATGATTGTTCTTTAGGCTGCCAGAGATGCTTTATATCCAGTAATCTATGTTGTCATGTACAATTTGTCTCTTATTGGTTTTTCTAAATATACTTCAATATGGATCATTGTTCAGTTATTTGACATGTTGGTGTTATGACTGTTCTTGTTTTACAGGTTGTAAATGTTCAATAAACTGTTAATTGAAAAAAGGCTATGGAGAGAACCAGCGGGATGTTGGGGTGCAGTGGGAAGGGGTATCCCTTGCAGAAGAAGGAAGGTGGTGGTGCCATTGTACAAAACACTGGTGAAGCCTCATCTAGAATAGAGTGTTCAGTTCTGGAGGCCACATCTTCACAAGGACATAGACAGGATGGAGGCAGTCCAGAAAAGGGTGACAAAGATTGTCCTGGGCTTCCATCAGAAAACATAAGAAGACAGATTAAAAGACCTCAATATGTATACACATGAACAGAGGAGGGAATGACGTGATTTGATAGGGACCTTTAAATATCTTAAGGGCTTGAACAAAGTACAGTTAGGTGGCATCTTTCATTACAAGAGTTGTACAAGGATGAGGGGACACAATATGATATTGGAAGGGGGCAAGGTAAGGTGAAATGTAAAGAAGTTTTTCTTCACAGAGAGGGTGATAGATGCTTGGAATAGCCTACCCCAGGAGGTGGTGGGTGCTAATATGGTGGCGGGAGTTCAAGCATGCATGGGATAGATGTAAGGGAACCCTAGATCTGGGAAGAGAGGCAATAGCCAATGACCAAGTAGGATCAGTGGCTGCTGAAGCAGGCAGGGTATACAGGCAGACTAGGTGGGCCTAGTGGTCGTTAGCTGCCATCAACTATTATGTTACGATGTAAATGGCTTTGGAGGTGGGGTCTGAGGCACAGCATCAAGCAGCTGTAGTAAGAAAGAAAAATATGTTCCACTCTAGGTATTGAACCCAGGCCACATACACTCTACTGCTTGGCCACCTGTTGCTCTATGCTGTAGTAAGCTTCCTAAAGAGGAAATGTATGCTATGGCAACAGACATCCAGAACTGAGTGCAGATACAGACACACACACACACACACACACACACACACACACACTTACAGAGAATTTTTGAAACAGTCTGTATATTTGAAGTAATGCTTTCCAAATTGCATTAAAACCTCAAACTCTGAGGTGGACCTTCTCAGGTTATCAGCAATATAGAACTTCAGACCTTGCAGAAAATATACCACTAACTTCAGCCATGAGATTAAAAATGTATCTCATTCTACATAAATTGTAATGTGAAAGACAAAAAGTTTCCCAGTGGTGACGGAACCCAAGCACCCTACCCTCTACTGCTTGATAGCTTGCCGCTCCGTCAATGTACTCAGCATCCTAGCAGAAGATGTATGATGTGACAAAGGATATCCAGTACTGAAAGCACCCCAACACACACACACACACACAGTTTTTGTATTTGTTTTAATGAATAGTCTGTATAGTTGAAGTAATTGTTTTCAATGTTGAATTTGAACATCAAGGTATGAGTGGGAACTCTATTAAGTTATTAGCAATATACAGTACAGTACAGCCAGACAGGATGCAATGTAGTAAATTGCAGTAAATGACATGTCATAAAATATTACAGCAGAAAAGGGCTTAATTTCCATTGAATTACATTGCTCCCTGCAGCATACTGCAGCATTTTGTGATATACTGCAGTATTATTGCATTACATCCTGGCTGGTGCCACTGTAGAATGTCAAATCTTGCTGATGGTCTATAACTAACATCAACAATAGCATAAAATAACTTTTCTAATTCTACATATATTGTAGTGAAAGGGGGGAAGTTACACACTGGGGATAGAACCCATCCCATTACAATCTACTGCTTGGCAGCCTGTAACAGTACTACAGCATTAAGCTTCCTAGATGGAAGATTCATGTTGTGGCAAAGAACAAAAAGAGTAGGCATGGGGGAAAAAGGATAAAGCCAACATTAAATGGAGGGCAATGAGTACCAATGCCTGTAGTCTGGGAAACAAGCTTCCTGAGCTAGCAGCCTTGATGGAAGATGAACAATTGGATATTGTGGCAGTCACAGAACCATGGTACACGGGGAACCATGACTGGGATGTCAACATACCGGGGTACACAGTCTACAGAAGGGACAGGGAGGGGAAAAGAGGAGGTGGAGTAGTTCTATACATAAGGGAAGGGATCAAAGCTACAGAACTAAAAAGTAAAGGGGGAGGACAAGAGGCACTCTGGGTCACCTTGGAGACAGGGAATGGCATCACAATCTGCACAGGGGTTGTATACAGACCCCCATCTCAAGGGGAAGAAATGGACAAGAAAATGATAGAGGACATTCTCAAAATGGCTGAAAAAGGGGAGATACTGTTGATGGGGACCTGAACATGCCAGATGTTAACTGGATGACATGTACGCTACATCCAAAAGGGTCATTCTCGATGCCCTGCAGGGCAGGCGTTAGACAGCTAGTGTTGGAACCCACTCAGGAGGAAGCATCTGAGACCTGGTACTCTCAAATGGAGAGGGATCACAAATTTAGAAGTCAGTAGACATCTGGAACAAGTGACCACTGCACAGTGTGCTTCACAATAAGCTCAACCATGGAGACAAGCCATACAAAAACAAGCATACTGGACTTTAGAAGGGCTGACTTTGGCAACATGGGTGAATACCCGAGGAATACACTAGCAAATGGCCAAAAAGGAGAGGTGGAAGAACAATGGAGAAAAATCAGAACTGCCATCATATAGGCAACAAGCCTTTTTGTGAAACAGATAAAGAAAACAAAGCGGAGTAAGAAACCACTATGGTTCTCAAAAGAGGTGGCAAGGAAGGTTAAGGAGAAAAAGGCTGCATTCAAAAAGTATAAGGAGTCACAGAAGGAGCATGACAGGGAACTGTTTCAATTAAAGCAGAAAGAAGTGGGGAAGGCAGTCAGAATAGCAAAAGCCCAAACTGTGGAAAAAATAGCCAAGTCAGTTAAGAAGGGGGATAAACCCTTTTATAGGCACATTAGGGAGCATAAAAGGTTAAGGGAGGAATAGTGAAGATTAATAAGGGAGAAGGGAGGTGGGCAGAGAGAGACAGTGAAAAGGCAGAGATACTGAATGAATACTTTTGCTCAGTATTCACAAAAGAAGATGAGAAGGAGTTACCTAAACTAGACAATAGAAGCACTCTGGGTAGGGGGTTGACAACAGTCCATTTACAGAAGAAAGAGTCCTGAAAGAACTCCTAAAACTCAAGGTGGACAAAGCAATGGGGCCAGATGGGATTCACCCCAGAATCCTAAAAGAACTAAGGGAGGACCTAGTGACACCACTGACCACACTTTTTAACAAATCATTGGAGGATGGGGTGGTACCTGAGGACTGAAGGAGGGCAGATATGATTCCCCTTCACAAAAGTGGGAGCAAGGCAAAAGCAGGAAACTACAGACCTGTAAGTTTGACCTCAGTGGTAAGGAAAATGATGGGAATCACTTGTGAAAGAAAGAATTGTTGAGTACCTAGAGGCCAGCGGGGCACAGGACCCAAAGCAGCATGGATTTACAGCAGGACAGTCATGTCAGATGAATCTAATATATTTCTTTGACTGGGTGACCAAAGTAATAGACCAGGGAGGGGCTCTCGATATGGCCTACCTAGACTTTAGCAAGGCATTTGACACAGTCCCACACAAAAGATTAATAATCAAGTTAGCCAGCTTGGGAGTGGGTCCCAGGGTGGTAGCCTGGGTTGAAAACTGGCTGCACAACAGGACACAGAAGGCAATAGTGAGTGGAACACATTCCAAAGAAAGGGGGGTCACTAGTGGAGTACCTCAGGGCTCAGTATTGGGTCCAGTCCTCTTTAACATCTTTATAGGTGACACTGCAGATGGGCTGGAGGGAAAGGTATACCTCTTTGCAGATGATACAAAGATCTGTAACAGAGTTGATACACAAGGGGAGGTAGAAAGTATGAGAAGGGACTTGGCAAGGTTGGAGGAATGGTCAGACATATGGCAACTTAGATTCAATGCAAAGAAGTGCAAAGTAATGCACCTGGGAAACAAAAACCTAGAAGAAGAGTACACAATAGCAGGGGAGGTGCTAACAACAACAGAAATAGAATGGGACATGGGGTAGTCATATCAGATGATCTAAAGGTGGGTAAGCAATGTGAGAAGTCAGTAAGGAGAGCAGGGGGATACTGGGATGCATAGGGAGGGGCATCACAAGTAGAAAAAGGGAAGTGGTTATCCCTCTGTACAGACAGTTGGTGAGACCCCATCTGGAGTACTGCATGCATTTTGGAGACCTCATCTACTCAAGGTCATAGACAGGATGGAAGCAGTCCAGAGGAGGGCAACTAAAATCATGCAGGGTCTGCATCAGAAATCATATGAAGAGACACTAAGAGAGCTTAATATGTATACCCTTGATGAAAGGAGGGATGGGGGGACATGATAGAAATGTTCAAGTACCTCAAGGGAATCAACAAAGTCCAGGAGGGTAGCATCTTTCAGAAAAAGAGATGTGTAAGAACAAGGGGACACAATTTAAAGATAGAGGGGGGATGGCTCAGGGGTAATATGAGGAAATTATTTTTCATGGAGAGAGTGATGGATGCGTGAACTGCCTTCCTGGGGAGATTGTTGGGGCTTAAACAGTGGGGGAATTCAAACATGCATGGGACAGACACAAGGCAATTGTAGTGTGGGGTGGCAGGAAGTAGGCTGTTGGTTAACTAGAATCTGCAGCTTATCCAGTAGGTAGGGAAATAGGCAGACTGGGTGGGCCCAGTGGTCCTTATCTGCCATCAAAGTCTATGTTTCTATGTAACATCCAGCAATGAATTATAACCCCCCTCCCCACAGCATTAGATTTTCCTAATTAACAGTGTGTCTGAAATAATGTTTCCCTAGTTGCATGTAAACCTCAAAGTATGAGCTGTAACTTTTCAAGTAATCATAAATATAGAGCTTCAAAGTGTTCTGAAATTCTAACACAAATATCAGCAATGACATCCAACAATTCCTTTATACAGTAGTATATAAATTGCAGTGGGAAAGTAAAAATTTCCACTGTGGTGATCAAACCCAGGAGCTCTACCCTCTACTGCCTTATGAAACTTCTAAAGCAGGAAATGCATTGTGTGGCAAAAGAAAACTAGTACTGATTGTAGACCCCCACACACACACACACACACAGTTGCAGGGAATTTTCATAGTGAACAGTCTACTATTTGAAATAAAGTTTCCCAAGTTGCATTTTTAATAATGTTTGAATTTATTAGCAGATCAGGGCTGGGGGTGGGGGCAGTGGATCACCAGGAATGGTTGTAATAACATTTGAATTTATGGAGGATCACAGCTGGGGGGTCCACTAGACCACCAGGGGCATTTTACTATAATAAGGGGATCAGGGTTTGGGGGTCTGCTAGACAACCAGGGACATCCTATGCTGGCACACAGTCACTCCATGGCCTGCAGCAAACCATCCAGATGTACCATTTGTTTGGCACATGGCCACTGTTGCCGCAAGCTGCAGGATTTTACCACTGAGTCCCTGCCTGATAGAAAATCTGTTGCAGGGTCCCAGACACACCAGGCTTTGATGCAAGCTGCCTTTTACCACAGCTTGAATCAATCTAAGGACCATTTGAGAACTGAGCCCATTGTATCTGGATTTAAGCAAGGCATTTTAGTCATTAACAAATACAACTCTGGACAGTGAAATAGAGGGCATTGAAAAGAAGGATAAACTAAATAGGTAGAAGCACCCAAAGGGTAGTGTTAATTTTAGTTTCTCAAGGTTTGCCCCCTTTTTGCTCCTTGGTGAGGTTGCAGATGGAGTACTGCTCCTAGTTTTGGTCCCTGATTACTAGATCAGGGATTTGGGATCTGGGAAGGAGTGCAGAGAAGGATGACCAAGAAGGTCTCTGGTATTGAGCATCTGTGCTATGAGGACAGGTTGATTGATTTAGAACTGCACACACTTGAGTACAAAAGACTTGGGGTGATCTCCACTTGATATTCAAGTCATTTTCTAATGACGATCTTTGAGACTGCATTGGTTTTGAACTGAGGGAGCAAAATTACAACATAAGGGCTCATAGTCTACAGCTCAAAGGTGAGACTAGTATAACAAAAGGGAGAGCAGGATGGCATAGCTAAAGGGTTGTTAGTATCTGGAATGAGCTACCACTGGATGTTATCAGCAGTTGCTCAATGACTGTTTTCAAGACAAGATTAGACAATCATTTTAAAAAGGTAGGAATTTCAGACCATCACTTTGTGTAAAGGGCACACTTCCTTATGGGTCATTGACTGTTCTGGCTTGTGTGATACATATTTATTTTTATTTATTTAGTTTTGGATAATTGGATAGGTGCTCTAGCCATAACAATGACTATTTTCAGGCACTACCCAGGAGGGTACAGAAACAAACATAAGATACAATGACATCCATTTTTAGAGATTGTGAATGAAAATTTGTTCAAACAGGCAATGAAAAATATGACTGTTAGGATATAAATATGGTGTCACAGAAATATGCTGGAACAAGAGAAAAAGTAGCTCTACAAAATTAAAATATAAAAATGGCAAACATAGATCAATCATTGGAAAGAGGAAAAAGACAATAACAGTAATACAGCAGTTAGTGAAAAATTTGGAGGAAGGATAGGAGTAGAGTAGATAAAAGTAGGAGGGTGGAAATAGAGTAAGGAAATACAGACAAAGAAAAATGGTATGAGACTGTGATATAGAGGAGTTGAGCCATATAGGAATGAAAGAAAAATAGCACTACAAAATTAAAATAAAACATTGCAAAGTAGATCAATCATAGGAATCAGGAGAGAATAACAATGTCAGTAATACTGTAGTCATCAATGGAAAAATTTGGAGGAGGAATAGGAGCAGAGTAAATAAAATAGGAGGGTGGAACTAGAGTTAGGAGATACAGTCAAGGAAAAATGGTATGAGACAATGATATAGAGGGGGTGAGCCAAGCAGGCTGTAGGTAAGTGCAGAATTGTTGGGGAGGACAAATCTAATATAGGCAGGGGAAACTGAGTAAATTGGGGACAAAAGGTCTAAGGTGGTTTGAAACAGGAGCATTTGCAGAACAGAAATAGATGATTTTGAAAATCCTTCTGGTACCTAGTTGCAACTGAGGTCATTGTGACAGAAGCTTCTGGATATCTTTAGCCATGATGGAATGTGAGGATGTGGAATCACTGTAGCTGCAGTATTGGAGGGGCATTTTGGGCCATGATACTAGTGCAGGTATGGTGCTTATCTGCCTGCAATAAAAGTCACATGACTATGATCCATAGCCAAGCCAAGATAAACTGTAGTTTTCCAAGAGTGAGTGGTATGGTAATGTCAATAGAAAGATACTGTAAGTCAGGGGGAGTTAAACTATATGATAGGAGCATTAGCTAGCACACAGGTAGCCAGATGTAGGAGTAAGATGCATTGGTATTTTACAGGAAGGGCATCAGACCTTAGTCGCAAAATATTAGTAGACACTCAGATAAAGTAAGGAAATATACAGGAACAGTTGTCTCTTGAAATGACAAAAGAAAATAGCACTCTGCAATTCTAACTGGTCTGAGAGCACAATGAACTTGGAAATCCAGGACTAAGAGGCACTCAGAGATACGTGGTGGAGAGGAAAATGAGTGGAGCACCAAGAAGGAGAAATTATTTATTTTCCAAATTAATAAGTCATGCAGGAGCAGCAATAGAAACATAGAAACATAGAAACATAGACTTTGACGGCAGATAAGGACCGCTTGGCCCATCTAGTCTGCCCATTTCCCTATCCCTAGTTGTCTCTTTTTTGTAGAAAGTATGTCTGTAAAATACAGGAAGGAATTCAGTATGAGAAGCAGCTCAATTGGGTCCATCTGGTCAACCTCAGAGAAAAAAACAGAGGTGGGGACAAGAATGTTATTGAAAAAGGAACTACAGTGGTGCTCTGAGTTAGGTTCCTTTTTGTCTAGTCATGCCAATCAGCATTTTGGGGAAAGAACTAGCAAGAACGGAGAGAGTCATCACTGCTAGCTGCTTAAGTATTATGTGTTTCCAATTATAAAACTGAGCAATCACTCAGTGCATCATGAAAATGGTGTCAAAACATGGCTAGACCAGAAGAAACCTAACAATAAGCACTATTGTACAGGACTGTAAACAGCTCAACATAGCTAAATGGATTCAGTGGTGATGAATGAGTTATGAAGGTTGAATTCCACAACTGGAATTCAGGCAAATGGCAAGGAAAGGCAAATGTTATTTAAAAGAGACACCCATCGCAGAGGTTCTGGGTGCTGAACATATAAAATTCCATAAAATTCAATCAATAAATTACAAACACACAAATAACACAATATAAATGTAAATATACAGTACTCAACAATTAAAATAAGCTGCATAAGTTCTGCCCCCAATAATGACTATTAAATCAAAAAAAGCCTTAAGTCAGTTAAAACATATAGGTCTGGAGTCAGGATATGATTAAACAACAGAATCTGGGAAGGTCTGTCTATATAAGAAGGCCTTGAGGCAGGCTTTGAATACCTTGACTGAAGAGGCCTATCTGACAGATGGAGAAAGTGAATTTCACAGGATGTGGATGGTGACACTAAATGCTCTGTCACTTGCTGTTTTCAGCCTCGTCCTGGAAATCAAAAGGAGGCCCCTAGAGGAGGAGTGGAGGGACCGGACCGAGACAGCAGGTGTGAGAAGGTCCTTCAGGCAGCCAGGGCTCAGGCTATGTAGGGCCTTAAAAGTGAGCAAGCCCACCTTAAAGAGGATCCTCCACCTAACCAGCAGCCAGTGCAGTTCATGCAGCACTGGAGCACTATGACAATACTTGGGCTAGCCTAGCCACTGCGTTCTGCACCAGCTGCAGTTGGCAGAGGTTCCCCCCTCCCCGAGACCCCAAGATAGAGCGCATTACAGGCATCAATGCTGGAAGTCACGAAGGTGTGAACCAAGGTGGGGAGGTCCAGGGGTGGAACTAGGGGCTTTATCCTGGTGATATTCCTCAGATGATAAAAGCTAGTGTGAACAACGGACAACACCTGAGACTCAAGTGTCAGTCCGCTGTGGAGAATAATGCCCAGATTAAGCACCCTAGAAGAGGCCTTCAATGGTACAGAACCAAGAAAAAGCCCTGTCTTTGCACCAGAGGCCAAGCTATCATGCCCTCTGTTCGACTCCACCAGCAGCACCTCCATCTTATTGGGGTTTACTCACAACCAGCTGGAGGCCATCCAGTCCCTGATCTCAGCAAGGCAGCTGCTAAGCACTTCCACTGTGCAAGATGTTCCTGGGGCAAGGGAAAGAAACAGATGGGTATCATCAGCATAGCAATGAAAACCCAGACTGTATTTCCTAATGAGCTCTTTCAGGGGCAGCATGTATATGGCGAACAACATCTGCAACAAGACCAAACCCTGGGGAACTCCACATGACAGGAGGCTATGGGAGGAGGAAACATTTCCCATCATTACCCTTTGCCTCCTGTCAGATAGAAAAGACTCAAACCAGCTGATGACACTGCCAGCAAGTCTGCAGAATTCCCTTAGGTGGTCAAGTAACACACAATGGTCCACCAAGTCAAATGCTGAAGAGAGATCGAGGAGGATGGGAATTGTCCCTTCCCCTCAATCTCTTGCCCTGAGAAGATCATCATGCACCCAAACTAATGTAGTTTCTGTGCTGTGCCTCACGCAAAACCTAGAATGTAGCAGCTCATATAGATCATGGGTCATGAGGTGTTTCTCAAGCTGAAGCGCCACCACCTTCTCCACAATCTTACCCAAAAATAGAAGATTGGAGACAGGACAGTAATTTGCCTTGAAGTCAGGGTCCAAAGATGGTTTCTTCAGAAGGAGTCTCACCAGTGCCTCCTTCAAGACATCAGAAAAAAAAAACCTCTGACAAGGAACACCAGATAATCAAGGCAAACACTGGGCCAACGAAGTTGACACATCCCATTAAGAAACAAGTCAGCACTGGGTCCAGTTCACAAAAGGTTTGCTGCAGCTTGAAGACAACCTCAATGACCTCAGCCACATTCACCAGTCTAAACTCACCCCAACCAGGCAGAGTGTTCTTTGGATGCCTATGGCGACCACTGTCAGCCAAACTAGGGTTCATTGGTGGAACCCCCCGCATGATGGCAGACACCCTGTCCGAGAAGAACTGAGCAAACTCTTTGCATAATGCATTTGAAAAAGCTACTTTCGGCTGTAGACAGGAAGGATGAAGAAGACTGTCCCCAGTCCGAAAGAGCACAGTTGGTCAGTTCCTCCGAGCAGCAATCTCATTGAACAGAAATTCTGCCTTCTTATGGTTGATTGCCTCCTGGTACACACCATACTGCACCCGCAGGGCCAGTTTATCCACCTCCAGACCAGACTTCTGCCAGCAGCGCTCTAATCTCTAACTCATAATCTTCATCGCCTTGAGGTCCCCATCATACCTAGGGAACCTCAAGTGAAAGGATTTGGGTCATGCATGGACTGGTGTGAGAGAGCCAAGCACACCAGACAACACCCTATTATAGGCATTAACTGCCACGCATACACCCCCAACTCATGCACTGTTCACCCTAGATAGATCAGCCACGGCCAGAAAACTATCAGGGGTCAAACCCCTCAAATGGCAGTAATTGACCATCTCAGCAGGGGGAGGGCTATCAGGGGGGCCCCAAACAAGAACTCCACCATGCAGTGTTCAGACCAAATGACCCAATCAATCCTGAGACTGTTTATCTCAAGCCCCAGTGAGAACATCAGGTCCAACATGTGGGGGCCCTGATGTGTTGCAGAGGAAACTACCTGCATCAGGCCCAGAGATGACATAATCTGGAGGATGTTGTAACCCAAGCAGGAGGAATTATCATCAGCCCAAACATTGAAGTCCCCCAGCACTAAACATCTGGGGCCATCCAATGTTTTACTGACAATGAAATCAGCTACCTCCTGCAGGAAATCTCCCGCCACCCCAGAAGGGCGGTAAATTAGGAGAATCCAGCAACCTGAGCCCGGGCCCCCACGGATGGCCACACATTCAAATGAACCTGATGCTCTCACTGGGTGCAGGGTGAAGCCTAATTCAGTTCTAAAACAGATGGCAACTCCCCCGCCCCTGCGTTCCACTCTGGGGCAGTGCACTATGGTATACCCAGGTGGGATGGCGGCCTCTAAAACCTGACCAGCATCATCACCAATCAAGGTCAAGTGATATTACTATTATGGTTCCACAAGTGTTTAACACATTTTGCCGATTAATAATTTGCAAAACTTCCACTGTAAATTTTAAACTACAAAAGCACATTTCTCAAGATGTGTTTGATTCAAGGACTCTTGACATTGGGCAGCATGTCAGACTTGGGTTGTACCTGCTATAGCAGCAGAACTACAAACATCCACATTTTTGGAAAATGTTGACTCAGTTTCAGAATTAATAAAATTGTGAAATTATAAACCAATGTAAATTGAAATAAACTTATCTAACTCCCTCCCCATTTATCAATTTCTAGGACCCTACGAAGAATCTCATGCATTAAAAATTTCTGGTAGCTAGCTCCAAAGGTAGCTTATTTGTTAGTAGAAAAATATTTTCAGAAAACTCTCTAACAGTTCAAAACCACTGATTCAAATGCTTTGAAACTTGACTACAACTTAGGACTTCTTATACACAGAAATAATGCCAATTTCTACAACCATTAGTACAAGAAAGTCTCAACTAACACCAAATCTAAAATTTTGAAACTTTGGAAAAATTCAACAAAATTCCAAGAAATTCCTGTAAGTTCATGAATATTCTGTAAAAGCAACATTTGCTAATTTCACTCATCCCAAGCAGTCGGTGACCAGTCCTACAATCAGTACCCCCTACACCTGATCTTTACAGAAACCCCTGACAGGTGCCCAACTCCACTATGGTAACCCCCCTCCCACTTACCTGATCTTTCCAGAAACCAACAGTGGGTGCACAACCCCACTGCAGGTAACTCCCCTCCTGCCCAAACTTTTCAGAAACTGGTGATGGGTGCCCAACCTTGTCATCATTATCCCCATCCAGGCCATATGATCTTACTGAAACCAGTGGTAGGTGCATAACTCCTTTGCTGCTACTCCCTTCTCAGCAGCCACTTAATCTCTAACAGAAACTGCTGGTAGGTGCCCAGCACCTCTGCCAGTGCCCCCTGTTGTGCCTACCCAATCTTTATAAAAACTGGCAGTGGTTGTAAGCTCTACCGACAGTAACCCCTCACACCCACCTGATCTTCATAGAGATTTGTGGCAAGTGCCCAACCACTCTGTAGACACCCTTTTCCCACCCACCTGCCTGATTTGTATAGAAACTGAGAGTAGGTGCCCAACCCCACTGCCAGTAATCCTTCTTGCACCCACAATCTGAATAAAAACAGTAGCCAGTGTCAGACCTACCAATGGTATCTTCTTGTCCCAAACATTAAAAACCCTTACCTCCTCCTATTGGGCAAGTTTAACACCTAATCTCTTCAACCTTGCCCACACTCTAGTACCCATGTCATCCTCCTACTCTCCAGCAGTGTCCACACAGATGCCCCATGTAATGTTTTCTCAATGTCCAACATTACAATTACACACTCCTCTTCCTGCAGGTAGCTAAGACAAATTATAAAAACAGCCCAGAATCCAGGACTTATATTATTTTTTTCTTCAAGAAGGGAAAAATGATTGCCACTAGAAACCAGAATAAGGGTCAGTTTGGAGAAAATCCAATTGTGGGTTTGTGGGGGTGGTTGTGGTAAGAGTCCAACCCTGAAACTTGGTAAAGAAAATAAAAATAAAAATAGATTTGTGTTTTAGAAATGTCATTCCCAAAATGAAATCCTATGACGTGTGTGCTGTGCATGCTCAGTTACTTATTTTTGTTTTCTGACTTAAGAGTTTTTCTGCAGTAAAAGACTGTATTCAATTTTTTGTAAACATTACAGGTGAGCAGAGATCATGACAGGATAACTGACATCAGTACTTTGAGAAACCAACAAACCTATCAACTAATTGGTCTAGTCAAAATTGTCACATAATAGTAACAAAATGTATCCACTGAATAAATATCCAGTTAGAGATATACAGTACTACATGAGCGAAGTACCTGGAGAGATATATACCCAGATCCGTAGAGATGAGTCTAGGTAAGGGACCCAGATTTCCCTGTAAAATCAGGTTTAACCTTAAGCATGATGGCTTAGCTTTCATGAACTTCAAAAGTACCCACTATTTGTTTTCATCTACTGTACAAAAGAAGGGATCTCTGTCAACTCTGCTCCTTGAGGAGCAATTATTTAACTACAATACATACTACCACAACCTATTTACTGAGTGCAGGCAAAGAAAAGGAAATGGTCTCATGTTACTGTATCAATCAAACCACTGCAGATACAGATTTGAGATTAAAACTCCTTTATTGCTTGAAGCAAATGTGGCAGCACTGGAAGTTAAAAACTGTTTTATATACTGTAACTTATGGATACATTTTATGAAATTTTCTTGTCCTATATGGAATGGATCCTATCAAAAATGAGCTAACGCTCAAATGGGCTATCCTTTTCCTTGAGTTGTCCTTTTTTAAGGAATAAACCTTTACAAATAAACAAAAATAGTGCCCCCCCAAAAAAAACACAAAATGCAAAACACCCAACACTTTGCACATCAGAAACCTGCTGCATGCTTTGTCAAGGATGAAGAGCCCCCAAGCGGCCACAAATTATACAGCACAACTTAAAGTGATAGCATAAAATATATGAACAAGCAGCCCTGAGAGACTTTCACCAGTGCTAAATGTGGCAATTGAATACAAAGAGAAATATGTACAAAATTTGTAGAAAGATTAAAAGTGTAAACTTAGCAATGTTCTATACACTGATATGAGAAGAAAGCCAAATGATTCTGTTAGATACTGTATATTATCTATGAGGCTTTTCCAGATTAGCAGAAGTTCATGAACAGGAGTCAATGGTTGGGTCCCCCAATTGCCAGTATATGCTTCCAATGATACTAAAGTCCAACTGGGGATAAGTAGTAAAAATAACATGGAGGGGACAAAGACAAAAATAAATATAAATGGAACTTAGAATAACAACATCTCAATAGCACCTAAAACATAGAGGAGTCTAAAACAATAACAAAAAGAAACCAATTAAAATGAATCATTAAGGTCTGGCCAGAGAGGGCACAAATGTAATAAATCCAAAATGCCTCTGTCTTTGCCTAGATCTGATCCAGATTTCCTCCTCTGGGTCCTACACTTACCTTTTTCTATGCCAATGTCACAGGTACATGTTGCTGTTTATAGTGTGTGCTTCTAATGCATAATCCAAATTTGCATTAGAAATTACCCTCATCTGTTCCCCAACTCTCTCTTTTTTTGTTATCGTATTTCTTTTTATCCCTCCTACAGCCTGATCTGCAATCATCCAGCCATCGCTTCTCTTCCCAGAGTGGCGCGTAGGCTCACCCACACACTGGCTGGCAAATGCTGCAGTACCTTCGAAGAGGACCCCCAATCCCCGCAACAGGCTAGTAACCAGTGTGACCTTGCACCACAGGCTCTCACCTATAGAGGAAGTTGCAGCCATCAACCTGACAGGTCAATTGCTGCCAGTTTCTCCTCCTGGATTGTGCCCCTCGAAGCACAGACATGCAATAATGTCTAAGGCACAACCTGCCAACGTCTGCCGTGCTTTGTCCCATAAGTGCCCCGCTCCTTGCAGTGCCCTTGATCTCCATTGGGAGCCACTGCAGAGCGATGGAAGTCCACATCCCACCCCAGGGAAAGGAGAGCAGTCCTCCAGATGCTCAATCCTTTCCCTCCCCTGCTGACCCCTGATGGCCCGGGCATGTTCCCAAACCCAGGTCGCCAGCGTAGCGCGAGGTGTGGCATCCAATGCCTCAGCCCTCAGCACCACTGGGCCGGCCCCCTACTCTATCTTTCAGCTTACATTTTTCTTTTCCATACAAAAAAAGCAGCCACAGCTGTAAAAAGCCAGATAACTGCAGGAATGGTGTCCCATTTAATGATAATGAATTTTGATATAAACTGTTTCACCACTATTTGGATTATAAATGTGTTTTTCTGGATCACCTGACAATACCATGACAATACTAATTACAGAATAAACATCTAGGAGTTAGAATTGGTAGGCACATATTTTTAGTGGGGACACTTTGCATGCTCTGTGTGAACCCTTCTTCTGTACACCATTCTAGAGGGTTGCTTGGTAAATTGATTCAATTTGCTTACTGTTTGCAAAATACACCAATTTTTGTGAATGATGTTTTGTAAATGTTTTGCACCCACCAGAAAAAGAAGCAACAACATTTAGGAATGTATGCACTGCATTGTTGAAATTATTTCATATGTTGGTGCATGAAATTTGTGCTATTTGTCTGTTGAGCTACTGTAACTTTCTTAAATGCAAATCTAATGACATCTTGCCTATAACACCTTTCTTGAAACCTACTACTGTGTTATGTGACCTTCATTTCAAAGCCTTTTTTCCCAGCTACAGTTACATCATACAGTGAGCCACTGACTGTTAAGGAGATTACTTAACAGTAGTGCCAGGACAAGTGGACATGACATAAGATTGGAGGGTGGCCACATAAGGGGAAATATTAGGAAGTTCTTCATGGAAAGGGTGGTGGATGCATGGAATAGCCTGCCCCAGGAGCTGGTGGCAGTCCACACTGTGGTAGGTTTTAAACATTCATTGGACAGAAACAAAGGAATAATAGAGGTAGAAAGAAAAAAGCTAAGCCAATGATCAAAAAGATTCACTGGTCACTTTGTGAGCTATCAAAAACAGGCAGACTGGATGGGCCTGGCAGTCCTTATCTGCCGACAATCTATGAATCAGTGAGAACAGGGAGGAGGATAAGGACCTGGGATTGACGATCATCAATAAATAAATACAGGCTGCTCAGTATAACACTGCAGATAGGAGGCCCTGCAAAATGCTGGGGTGCACAGGGAGAGGGATTCCTAGCAAAAGAAAGGAGGTGATATTGCTTCTGTAGGTATCACTGGTAAGACTGCATATGGAATACTGCTTCCAGTTCTGGGGCCTATATCCATGGATAGACAGGGATAGATTAGAGACAATGCAGCAAAGAGCTACAAAGATGATCCATGGTCAGCAGGACAAGTCCTATGATGCGAGACTGAAAAGCCTCAACATGTATTCACTAGAGGAGGGAAGGGAAAGTCAGTTTATGTAAGAGACTTTCAAGTTCATAAAAGGGTTCAGTAAGCTGTACAGAACAAGCCTGTTCAAATTAAGACACAGTGTATCCATTGGAGGGATGTGTTCAAGAAAAATCATTAGAAAGTATCACTTTGCGGAAATAATGGTGGATGGTGCTGGGACACACTTTCTGACAAGGTTGTGGAGGCAAAGACAATGGTGTGATTCAAGAGAAAGTCATACACATATAAAGTATTTATCACATGTTAGATAAAGAGTAAAGTAAAACTTGCATACTGATTGGCTGAAACAGCCTCTCACCTGGGCTGTTATTTCATATCAACGCCCGCTGTAAAACAAGTTCCCGTTTGGGGTATCCTATTACTAACATAGAAACATAGAATTTGATGGCAGATAAGGACCGCTTGGCCCACCCAGTCTGCCCATTTCCCTTCCTGATGGATAAACTGCAGATTCTAGTTAATCAACAGCTTACTTCTTCCTGCCCCCTACTAGAATTGCCTTATGCCTGTCCCATGTATTCTTGAATTCTCCCACTTTTCCTGACTCCACAACCTCCTCAGAAAGGCTGTTCCATGCATCCACAACTCTCTCTGTGAAAAAATACTTTCTGACTTTACCTCTGAGCCATCCCTCCTCTATCTTCAAATTGTGCCCCCTTGTTCTTGCACATCTCTTCTTCTGAAAGATATTACCCTCTTGTACCTTGTTAATTCCATTGAGATTCTTGAAAGTTTATATCATGTCCCCCCTCTCCCTCCTTTCCTCAAGTGTATACATATTAAGCTGCTTTAGTCTCTCCTCGTATGTCTTCTGGTGCAGACCTTGCATCATTTTGGTTGCCCTCCTCTGAACAGCCTCCACTCTGTCTATGTCTTGGCGGAGATGGGGTCTCCAGAATTGCAGGCAGTACTCCAGATGGGGTCTCACTAACTGTCTGTAGAGAGGGATAACAACTTCCTGTTTTCTACTGTTGATGCCTCTCCCTATGCATACCAGTATCCACCCAGCCCTCCTTACTGCCTTCTCACATTGCTTGCCCACCTATAGGTCATCTGATATGATTACTCCTAGGTCGCTTTCGATTTTTGTTGTTGTTATTAACTCATCCCTCATTGTGTACTCTTCCCCTGGGTTTTTGTTTCCCAGATGCATTACCTTGGACTTCTTTGCATTGAATCTGAGCTGCCACGTATTTGACCATTCCTCCAACCTTGCCAAGTCCCTTTTCATTCTTTCCACCCCACTTGTGTATCAACCCTGTTGCAGATCTTTGTGTCATCTGGAAAAAGGCATACCTTTCCTTCCAGGTGCTCTCCAGTGTCACTTATAAAGATATTAAAGAAGACCGGTCCCAGTAGCACCCTGCTAGTTACCCTCCTTTCTTCACTGTGGACTCCGCTTACTATTACCCTTTGCGTCCTGTTGTCCAGCCAGTTTTTTATCCAGGCTACCACCTTGAGACCCACTTCAAGGCTGGCTAACTTGTATATTAATCTTTTGTGTGAGACTGTGTCGAATGCCTTGCTAAAATCTAGGTAGACCATATCCACAGCCCCCCCGTGGTATACTAGTTTGGTCACCCAGTCAAAGAAATCTATTAGGTTCATCTGACATGACCTTCCTGCTGTGAAACCATGCTGCCTTGGGATCTGTGCCCCACTGGCCTCTAGGTACTCAACAATTCTTTCCTTCAGAAGTGATTCCATCATTTTCCCTACCACTGAAGTCAAACTAACTGGTCTGTAGATTCCTGCCTCTGCCCTGCTCCCACTTTTGTGAAGTGGAATCACATTTGCCCTCCTCCAGTCCTCAGGTACCACTCCATCCTCCCATGATTTGTGAAAGAGAATAGTCAGTGGTGTTACTAGTTCTACCCTTAGTTCTTTTAGTATTCTTGAGTGAATCCCGTCAGGCCCCGTTGCTTTGTCCACCCTCAGTTTCAAGAGTTCTTTCAAAACCCTTTCTTCTGTGAATGGACTGGTATTGACCCCCCCCCCGCCCCATTCAGAGTTTCTCCTTTGTTTGGTTTAGGCATCTCCCCTCCTCATCTGTTGTGAATACTGAGCAGAAATATTCATTCAGTATCTCTGCTTTTTCACTGTCACCCTCTGCCCACATTCTGTCCCCTTTATTAACTCTCTGTATCCCTCCCTTGGTCTTTCTTCACTCCCTAATGTACCTATAAAATATTTTATCCCCCTTCTTAGCAGAGTTGGCTATCTTTTCCTCAGTTTGTGCCTTTGCTATTCTGACTGTCTTCCCTGCCTCCTTCTGCTTTAACTGATAAAGTTCTCTGTCCTGCTCCTTCTGAGTTTCCTTATATTTCCTGAATGCTTTCCTTTTCTTCTTTACCGTCCCTGCCACCTCTTTTGATAACCATAGTGGTTTTTTCCTTCATTTTGTTTTATTGATTTGCTTCACACAAAGGCCTGTTACCTCTGCGATGGCTGTTTTGATTATTCCCCATTGTTGCTCCACCCCTCCTACTTGCCCATGTGCTAGTGCTTTTCTAAGGCACTCTCTCATTTTCCCAAAGTCAGCCTTCCTAAAGTCCAGTACTCTTGTTTTTGTATGGCTTGACTCTATCGCTGTGTTTATTGTGAACCACACTGTATGGTGGTCACTTATTCCTAGATGGCTACCCACTTCTAAATATGAGATCCTTTCTCCTTACCCATATGAGAGTACCCGGTCTAAGATTGCTCCCTCCCAAGTGGGTTCCAACACTAGCTGTCTGAGGCATGCCCCCTGTAGGGCATCAAGAATGACCCTGCTCTTGGTTGTGCTGGCAGCGAAGGTACTCCAGTTAACATCTGGCATATTCAGGTCCCCCATCAACAATATCTCCCCTTTTTCTGCCATTTTAAGGATGCCTTCTATCATTTCCTTGTCCATTTCCTCCCCCTGAGATGGGGTTCTATACACAGCCCCCATGTGGATTGTGGTGCCATTTCTGTCTCCAGGGTGACCCATAGTGACTCATCAACTTCCTGTTTACTTTAGGTTTGTTGCTTTAATCCCTTCCCTTATATAGAGAGCTACTCCTCTTCCTCTTTTCCCCACCCTATCCTTTCTGTAGACTGTGTATCCTAGTATGTTGACTCCCCACTCATGGTTCTCTGTGTACCATGTTTCAGTGACTGCCACAATATCCAGGCATCCCTCTTCCATCAAGGCCACTAGTTCAGGGAGCTTGTTGCACAGACTGCGGGCATTGGTACTCATCACCTTCCATTTATTTTTTATGGCCTTTCCCCTTTTAGCCCCATCCCTGTCCTTAACACCTTTTTCTGCATTTATCCCTGTCCTGCTCCCTACTGACTTCTCTGCCTTGGTGTTTACCTCTCTAACTACAGCACTTTGTGGGGGGGGGCTGGGATTTCCCTGCTCCTTTTCAGTGCCTTCCCCCTTGGCTAGTTTAAATGCTTGCCAATGAAGCATTTAAACCTGTCACCTAGGATCCTGGATCCCGCCCAGGACAGATGCAGACCATTGCACCAGTATAAGCCGGCATCCCTCCAGGTGGCTAAAGACTATCCTTGGGCACCCTGAATTTTGACACTCACCAGTGCCATTTGTTTCTTGCTCGCTAAGCGAGTGGCTCACCAACATAGCCCAGATCACGTCCATTCTGCCCATGCTTGCCTTCAACACAAACCAATCCAAAAACAAAATACTAGTTCTATTTTTTTTAACAAAAAACACATTCCTGCCTCACATATTCCCTCACAGCTCTGCTCCACATCTCACCCTGCAACAGCATTTCGGGCAGTCTGCCAACTCCACTCACCCTCATTTACTTCCTTTCACCTCCCAGTCCATTCCCAGGTCACATTCATTGTGCCCTCACTTGCCCACAGAAAAAACAACAGCAGAAACATGAAACTGAGTGTCTTTTTTTTTTTCTTAAATAAAAAAATCACTTTCCTGCCTCACATATTCCCTTGCATCTGTGCTCCTCTTCTGATTCACCAATGGCATTTTGGTCAGTCTGCCTACCATGCTCACAGTCATGTTCCTTTCTACCTCTAAAATACTGACACTCCACTGCAAAAAATAGATATCAAAAACAGCAGCACCCTCTAGTGGCAAGGGACTATTTTACAGAGCCCACATTTCTGTTAATTTTTTATAATATTTGGCACTCTTTTTTTAATGAAAATATTATGAAAAAAAATAATCTAAGCCCATTTTCTAAGTGTAATAATACCCTCCAGGGTGGGTATTATGGGATATAATGGACCTCCCAGGGGCTATAAGGCCTTCTGCCTGTGGTGTTGGGCCTCATTACGCCCCTCGATGGTCTGTTTTGTCACAATAACGCCCACCTTTTCAAGTATTATTACTTACATAGATGGAGCGTGGAAGAGATGACTGGTTGAGAAGATGGAGACTAGAGTACCTCCATGTAGGGAATCATGGGACAGACTACATGGATTGTTGAGGTCTTTTTCTCTCTTTTTTCTCTGTTTCTATACTTTGTTTCTATTTCAAATAAAATCTGTATATTGTGTACTGTGTGTTACTTCATGTATGGTGTTACCTCATCTATGTACTTTCCATCAGATACAGGTGATTGCATGAAGTGCCATGAAGATTACTGGTCAAATTCTAAGAGAGATGCCTGCATCCCAAAATATTTTGAGTTCCTTTCTGTTGAAGAATCTTTGGGGGCATCACTGGCTGTCATCACCACTGTCTTCTCCCTGATGCCAGCTGTAGTTATGATCATCTTCATTAAACACCATGATACTCCAATCGTCAGAGCCAACAATCGTGAAGTCAGCTATTTTCTCCTCCTTATCCTCATGTTGTGCTTTCTCTGTGCCCTACTTTTTATTGGACGTCCAGGGAATGAAAACTGCATTTTCCGTCAAACTGCTTTTGGTATATTATTTTCCCTCTGTGTGTCCTCAGTATTGGCTAAAACCATCACAGTGATCATTGCCTTTAATGCCACGAAACCAGGCAGCAAGTTACTGAAGTGGCTTGGGGCTAGGACACCCTTTTATATAATATTATTTTGTTCAGTATGGCAATTTTTCATATGTACTGTTTGGATATCTAGTTCCCCACCTTTCCCAGAATTCAATAGGAAATATACTGAAATGGTAATTGTTGAATGTAATGAAGGCTCAATAATCATGTTCTACTGCATGCTAGGATACCTAGGCTTTTTAGCCAGTGTCAGCTTCGTAGTAGCCTTCCTGGCCAGAAACCTGCCTGATAGCTTCAATGAGACCAGATTCATCACATTTAGCATGATTGTATTTGTAACTGTTTGGCTGTCATTTGTACCAGCTTACCTGAGCACAAAAGGAAAGTACATGGTTACTGCTGAGATTTTTGCCATCCTCTCCTCAAGTGCTGGATTGTTCATTTGTATCTTTTCACCCAAATGTTACATTATTCTACTGAGGCCTGATATGAACTCTAGAGGATACTTAATAGGAAGGAAAACTCCAGCAATCAAATGCTAAAGTCATGCTAAACATTGTTTAACATGTGAAAACATGCAACCATTAATCTATAAATAAGCTGGAGTGAGTTCCCAAGCATTTGAATCTCACCATTCATACAGTAGATCTGCACAGTATAAATGAGAATGAAACCTTGAAAAGAACATATAGGTTTTGATGGCTGGAAGACCTAAAATGATTATGAATCACTTATCATCATTCTTGGTGGGTCATCACCATGTATAATCACTTTAGGCTAGTTAAAATTATATCTTAATCATTGGGAGAGTTGCATGAACTATGTCTGATGACATTATATTCAACTCTATTGCAATCAAATCAAAGAGATATGGTTACATCTTCATTGAAAGAACTAATCTGAAAGCTCTACAATGAAAAATACATTTTGTATACTGAAAGCGCAATGACTTGCTCAGAATATGACATTTATCATTGCTTGGAGGGAGCAGGACTTTCAAAACTCATTTATGGCTCTTCCAGTCATCCATAGCTAGTGTCCTTCCACCTTACTCATGAAGAAAAATGGCATATTCTGAATCAGGCCATTGTGTATTCCATATATCTATATATATACTGTATATCAATAAATAGCTCTGGTAAGGGAGTAAATGAACGTGGTAGTAAATAAACCCTGTTATCTAGGCAAATCACACTTTTTCAATAAATTGATAAACAAACAGTACTGTGCAGTGATTGTAGCTAGAGATGCAGCAAAGTTTAATTCACCAGCAAATTTCCAGGGAAGTTGCCAAATCCACCTCCACAGATCATTTTGCGAAGTTCACCAGTTTAATTAAAAATTTGCCATTTGTAACTTTGCATTGCTTTTGTCTTTTTTAAATGACAATTGCAGTTAAAACAAAAATAAAAGCAAGGCCAAATTATACAAATGATGACTTCCTGTGTCTAGTGTCCCCCCAGCAATAGCTGATAGTCGGCCTGATGTAGTATAATTAAATTCCCTGGGATCTAGTGGCCCCTCCCCCAATAGCCGATCACCAGCCCATCGCATAATTAAGTTCCCTGTTATTTAATGGCCTCCCTATAGCCGATCACTGGCCCATTGCATAATTTAAATCCCTGGTGTCTAGTGTCCTCCCCCCGCCGATCATGGCCTGATGTTCAATTATATTTATATTCCCTGGTGTCTAGTGGTCCCCCACTCATCACTGGCCCACTGTTCAATTAATTTCCCTGGTGTTTAGTGGTCCCTTCACCCCCCACCATGGCAGATAGTGCCCCTCCACCCTGCTCCCCCACAACCTGACCCTGAGTGGGCAACTGGCACAACACTCCTCTCTTCACCATCTCAGCTGTGTGACTGAGCTGTGGAGAGAGGAGGGCTGTGCTGGTCATTTGCTTGGGGTTGGGTTGGGGGGAATGGGGTGGAAGAGCACTACCTATCTACTCTAGCATCTTCATCTTACTTTATTTATAAATTTTAACAAAAAAACTGCAACCCTTACAACCCTAAGGTACTGTGTGGTGTAGTAGCACTTCCAAAAATTAGGAAGTTTAGAGACACTAGCAAAATAGTGTCACTGTTACGAACATAGGAACATATGAAAGATGCCAGCAGATAAAGGTCTTGTTGGTCTATCATGTCTGTTCAATTGTTCAGCTTGTGATATATACCATGGCTCCCCCCCCCCTCGTCTTTTCCAAATCGCCCCCCCACCCATGCTTATTTTAGCCCTGACTATTCCGTCCTCTTTTTAAGGCATCCACTGTCTTTTGTGAGACCAGCTCTTCTGGTAGACTGTTCCTTTCCACCACCACCCTCTCCTTGAAATAGTTTCCCCTTAGTTCCATCTTGAATCTATCCCCCACTGTGTAGCTGTTGAGCTCCCCCAACCTGTCCTCGCAGGGCTTCACTCCTATCCCATTTATCATTTTGCTCACCCTTTTCTGGACCCTCTTGATGAGCTTCATGTCCTTCTTTAAGTAGGGGTGCCAGAACAGCATGCAGTACTCCAGGTGTAGACTCAGCAGTGATCTATACAATAGTCGGATATCTTCCTCTCTTCTGTAGGTGATCCCGCTAGCTATACACACCAACATCTGGTTGTCCTTGGCTGCCACTCTTCTGCACTGTTTAACTTCACTGTTACTAAAACACTTAGATTCTTTTCTTCTTCAGAGATCTTTCACTTTTTCCCCTGATGTGGAAGCTGTAGCTAGGTTCCCTGAACCCTGGACCCAAAGAGCACGAACTTGCACTTCTTGGCATTGAAACCCAGTTGCCAATTCCTTGACCATTCCACTGGTGTATCCAAATCACTTTGCAGATCCTTACCCTCCTCAAGCACTAGCAAACTTAGGAGTCAGTTTAAAAATGTAAAAAAGGTGTAATGTTTGAATAAAGTGAATCTGATTGCTATTGATGCATGCCATCAATGAATGACCATTGAACATGCAAATGTATATGTAATGAAGTATTTACTTATGGTACTATTATGACAAATCTAGCAATTAAAAATAGTAATTTGTCATTTGAAAAACATGTTATAAGGTGGACAAACTTGACAGTCACTAGATCCGCACTCTGACGAAGACCCGGTTAGGGTTGAAGTGCTGGGGCTAGGACTTTAGTTGGCTACTCTGGAGCTGCTGCCACAATAAAAAGTTTTTAGCTGCACTATTGGACTACTGGAGTCTCTTTGGAGTGCAATATTTTCTTCTTGTTTTACTATTGGGCTGGCAGCCCCTTGCTAGCATCCTCCTGTCTCTCTCCAGTGTGTGACTGGTTCTTGCACACCATGGAATGGCCTGCCTCCTTTATACTGACTAGTTGTGCAGGAGAAAGTGGCATGTGCTGGGTATGCAAATCTGTTCAGGGCAGGTCACTGAAGCGATCACTGGGGGGGGTGAGCTGAAGGTCTTGGAACACTCCTCAAAGTGGAACTGCTGCAGTCAGATAGGCTGTAGTTTAGTTGAAAATGCCATTCCATGGAACAGCTGTCCTCTATGCTGACTGGCACCACAGGGGAGAGTGGCATGCACTGGGGACCAGAGTCTGTTCAGGCCAGGTTGCTGAGGCAATTGCTGGGAGTAGGGGGAGCTAAACAATGCCCGCCTCATGACGCTGTGTTGAAGGTCCCAGAATGCTCTTCAAAGTGAAGCTGTTGCAGTCAGGTAGGCTGTAGTCTAGTTGAAAATGCCACTCTGGAATAGCCTACCTTCTCTGTGCTTATTGGTGGCACAAGGGAGAGTGGCATGTGCTGGAGACCCAAATCTGTTCAGGGCAGGTCACTGAAGCAATCGCTGGGTGGAAGGGGGAGCTAAACAATGCTCACTTCATGACCTCCTGCTGAAGGTCCTGAAATTCCCCTCAGAATGGAGCTGCTGCAGTCAGATAGACTGTAGATTAGTTGAACATTTCACTTCATGGAATAGCTCACCTCCATTATGCTGACTGGCCTTGCAGTGGAAAGTGTTGTGGGCTGGGGACCCGAGTCTATATATTATTGTGTGTGGGGAAGAAGGAGGCTACAAAGCCAGTTTGGACCATACCAACAACTCAGAGGTAGTACTAGGGGCCACATGTTTATTACACTTGGAGTAGTTCAACAGGATACTAACAGTAACATTCTATGATAAAATGTGGTGAAATATGGATCACAGTATGAACTGTGCTTCTAGCTTCCAGCCAGAAAAGTCTGGAAACAGTGTAGAAGCACTGGTCATGGAAACTTGCAATATGGCGTTGCTTGTCCTGCTAGATCAGCACCTACCATATCAAGTGACGGGAATGGTCCAGTGCTGTGGATTCCTATGTAGTACCAACCCCATCCTCATTACAAGTACAATGCAAATGTGGGGTCTTCTGGCAGAGAAAAAAGGAAACAGTAAGAAACTCATTCACAAACTGTAAAATGATGGCCACCGGTGTTCCAATGCTAACCATTTCAAATTCACCAAGTCGGTGGGGGTGGGAGTAGCAGGATAGGGAGAAACATTAGACAGCATTTCTTCAGACAGAATGTATAGCTGGCCAGCCAGGATGCAACCCAGTGCATTGCAATATTACTACAGAGCGCTGCAGTGTGCTGCAGGGAACAGTGGAAATCAATGGCAATTCAGTCCTTTTCTCATAGAATATTTTGCAACATGTTATTTACTGCGAGGTGCACATTGCGTTCTGTCTGGCTTTGGTGTAGTTAGCAAGTGTAATAACATAGCTTTTGAAATTGGGGAAGCTAGCACTGTAGGGCTTTCAAAGCAGAATTAAAGATATTTCAGAGGGAGACTGACATTGAGGGTTCCGCAGTGTGAATAAGTAAAACATTCCAACTGTTCAGCTTGGTTGGGTGTCCATACACCAGTTAGGTATAGTCAGTGCTGTGTGTCAGGAGGGGTTAACAAATTTGACCCTCATTCCATTCCATAACCAAAGTACTACAGTACACTACTACAGTGGAGTCAGCCAGGGTGTAGTGCTCTGTGATAAGCATGTTGCACTTTCTTGCGTAACAAACTAAAGCAATTGCCATAGGATTGCACTGAGTTTCTGCAGTATTATGCATGTCACTGACAGAAACCAATATAACAGAACTGCAGCTAGAGATGCAGAAAATTAAAATTCTGCCTGTGAAGTGAACGTGAAGTAGCCACTTCGCATTGGCACTCGATAATGAGGAGTGACCATTGTGAAAGGTTCATTTCACCTTGTAAATATTACTTTGCATTGTCATTCCACCTTAATGCGAAGTAAGGTGGAATGGCATGTCTAGCAGCCCCCCCTCACACATCACATGGCTTACAGTACTATAAGTTACATGCTATAGCAAGGCAGGAAGGAAGTGACTTATGCTAGGAGATACTTTCACTTTCTCCTGTGCAGAGGGAGAGAGAGGAGGTAGACAGAGCAGTTAGAGAGAGAGAGAGAGAGAGGGGAATCTGGGAAGCAGATTCAAAAGCTTTTTTAAAAGCTACATTCATTCTAGTTTTATTGTACACCATTTTATTACTTAATTTGTTCTGTGAATTTATTTTTTTAATAGTTTTATTAGTTGTTGTTTGTGTGTGTGTGCCTGTGTTGTCTGTGTCTTTTGTGTGACTTTGTGTGTTGGTCGGACTGAAGGATGGCAGGGCAGTCAAGATGGAGCAGGGAGTGTCTGGGGTAGGGGCAGTTCTGTGGCATGGCTAGGGAGGAGTTTCCATGCATTGAGGGTGTGGCCAGTTCTCGACTGACCAGAGCCAAATCTTGCACACACACACACACCCCCGGAAGTAGGAGGAGAAAGGTGCAGCCACTGCAGCACCAAGTGAACCACTGCTACCACCATCTCTTCAGGCAGTGGCACCACCAGCACCAGCTCCTGAGCAGGATGTGCCTGCACCCCATGCCCCAAGTGTGGAGCCTCAGCAGCACGAAGCTCCCAGTGCATCTGCCCCCCCCCCATGAGTGTCTGGTCTTCCACACATCTCTGTGGTTTGTGAGTTTTTTGATTGTGTGAAGGGTACAGAAGTTTGGTGAAGTGACATGTTTGCAGGGATGGAGTTGCGCTATGGCTCCCAGGGGAGTCTTGTGGGGACCAGGGGGCCAGTGCACCCACATGATCAATTATCACTTGGTGCAGTGGCAGGCTGCTACAGAATGGCCCAGGCCTGCACCTGCTGGCCCTTCTGTGGCAGAGGGGACAACTGTGCATGTCCATGAGAGGAGGAGGGCCATGGCAGCACCTGCTGCTGTTGCTCCACCAGCATCAGCCCCACCACCACCTCCAGCCTCAGCACATCCGGACCCCAGAGAACTGCCTGTAAGTCAGGCCAACACTGCAATTCTCTGGAGTGCTGTGGATGCCTCAAATGAGAGGGTGAGTACTGTTGAGCAGCAGTTGGAGTGGAGAGAGGGCCATCAATTGCAGATGATGGCCATGCTCCATTTGCTTCTGGATCACCACGGGATTCTGCACTAGTTTTTTTTTTTCCTTCTACCATGTGATGTGCCCCCACCACCACCCTCCCTGTGTCATGAAAATGTATTCCCACCCCACCCCCTGTATCTTATAATTATGCATTTTTTAATCTTCTGTTCTGTATTTTAATCTTCGGTTCTGTATACATTACAGTTTGTATCCAGCCCCCGCCCTTCCTTCTGTTAAGTGTGTGTGTGTTGTTTTGGTTTTCCTTGTTTTAAGTTAAAATGGGTTGTCCCTGCCATCATTATTTAAATTTAAAGGAGTAACCCACCCAAAATTTGAAACAGCATTTGTTATGCCGAGCATTTTGATTTGCATGTAAAGTCCCTCCCCTAGTGTGTCCTTCCCTCTGTCTGCTATTATGAGTTTCTACTAAGTTAGTCTTTGAGTTTTATGGTAGTTTTACCACCCCTGTGGATCTTCATGTTAAATCAATTTATTGCCTTTATCGCTTTGACAATGTACCCTTTGTCATGTGACAGTGATGTAGCATAGCCCATTGATTTAGCAAATGCACAGTTCACAACAGCAGAGCTGTGTAACTGACTAGCAGTTTTCATACAGAAACCTCACTCACCCAGCTGTGAGGTATATGCTAAAGTGTAACAGTTGCCACTTGGTCTCATTGCATAACAACAGTTAAACAGCTCCACTGTTGTGCATATGGTAAATCTATGGGCTATGCAACATCACTGTCACATGGCACAGGGTGCATTGTCAGAGAGATAAAGGCAATAAACATATTTGACAAGAAGAAGATTTACAGGGGTCATCATAAAACTACCATAAAGGTAGCATGCTAATTTAGTAAGAACTCCTAATAGCAGACAGAGTGAAGGATGCACTAAGACTTTACATACAAATCAAAAGTGCTCTGCATGACATATGTTTTTTTTCAAATTCTGTGTTGACTACTCCTTTAACAAAACCAGAAAGCCATAACTCTGCATAAATAGATGACACTAAAATATTGTCACTGCTACTGCAACTGTATTTATATCAAAACAAGGCACACAATAATGAGCCTTGCATTTTCAAGGTAAGGCCTTCAGTGGTGTGCCTCCTAATGAAGGCTTAAGCAGCAAAGTGCAGTGGTCATGTGTGTGTGCCTTGTTTTGCCATCAATAAAGTTGCAGTAGCATTGAACATTTTTCTGTTGCATGTATTCATATAGAGTAGTGGCTTTGTGTGTTTGCTTTGCACTTTTGGAGCCAGGTATTGTGTACCAGGATCCATTCACTTAGTGCAGTGTGCTTCTTATTGCCCTATAATGTATGGGGAGCCCTTATAATGAATAGCCTGGTATATTTAATTTTCTTGTAATTTCCTCGTTCTGACATAAGAGCTGTAAACCTTGCTTGCCTATGTCAGATCGTTCAGATTACAAGATGGAATCAGAGGCACCTGACAGCATTCTAATCCTAGAATGTGATATGCGAGTGTTTTGAACTGATAATCAGTAGCGGTAGTTTAAACATGGTCACAGAGTACACAAACATAAATGGCACAGTATCCTCACCAAGCACACAACAGAGCAGGCTGGATTCTTAAAAAAATGTATTCTTGCTTTTTTGTCTTACCTCCCCCACCCTTATCCACAGACAGCCTCCAGCTATCATGAATCCCCATCTCAGCTGATGAATGTCTCCCACAACCCCTCTGTCCCACGGAGTTGGTGCATGCTTTTCCTGAGTTACCACATGATGACTGTTGTCCAACCAGATTTGACACCGTGATTTCTACTTCAGTTTCAAAAGTGAAAGGGTTTATTTTTAAAAAACAAGGACCTACTAAAAACCCCATACGCTATAAAAGACAATGGCTGGGGTTATGCTGTTTACCATTTTGAAATTACCTCTTGTAGTAGCCAAGCTGACAGTAAACCTCTCGAGCTACGCTCTTGAGGTTTACAAGCATGGCAACCACTAGAGGTGATTACAACCTGGTAAACAACATAACCCCAGCCATTATCTTCTATGCTATATTCCAGGTTAAGAATTTTACCCTGAAATATTTTTGGTGCCTCAGTAATGTTTACTTTCAGTCATGGAGTGTTTGTTAAAAAGCAGGACTGAGTAGTGCAATTATACTGTGCTAAACTGCATGTGTGCAGTGTACTTTCCTGTGTATGCAGACACTGTCCAGCTTCTTTCAAACATATATATGCTGACTTGTTGCAGTGTTTATGGCATAAAGAATAAAAATGAGAATATATAACGTATATTTTATTTGTACCATAAGCAGCAGCGGACAAAGTCATATAATACGGTTTCTGAGATCTCAGGCAAGTATGCACCTCAGTCACAGTACACACATAACTTTTAGGAGATCACAGCACAAAAAACTCCTGCTTTTCAACAAACCGTACCCAACAGACATGAAATATTGCTGAGGCACCCCATATATTTTATGGTGTACAGACATTATAAAGTCAGAAAATTTACAATAGATCCAGTTCACTGCAACCAGACTCTGCTATCTCATTTCATCTTTGCATATTTTGTTCTGGACTAAGTGATGTATTTCTAGTTTAGACTGACAGTGGCAGTTTTGCAGCAAGTTGATGAATATCATAACCTGACATGGCGCTGGTGGTAGCCCTGTATGGTGGCTGTGGACTGGAGGACCTGTTATAGATTCTGACTTTATAATGTCTGTACACCATAAAATATTGTGGGTCCCTCAGCAATATTTCATGTCTGTTGGGTACAGTTTGTTGAAAAGCAGGCTTTGTTAGTGCTATGATCTCCTAAAAGCCGTGTGTGTACTGTGACCGAGGTGCACACTGGCCCGAGAACTCTGAAAACATACCATATGACTTTGTCCACTGCTGATGATGGTACAAATAAAATATGCATTATATATTCTTATCTTTATTTTTTATGCTATAAACACTGCAACAAGTCAGCATATATATGTTTGCAAGAAGCTGGACAGTGTCTGCACACACAGGAAGGTACACTGACTGCACACATGCAGTTTAGCAACGTATAATTGCACTGCTCAGTCCTGCTTTTTGACAAACATTTCATAATACAATGACAGAAAGTAAAGATTACTGAGGCTCCAAAAATATTTATTTTTGGAAATAAACATTATGACATTATATGTGCTCACACACAGTGGCCAGAATTAATGTGCATCCCCAAAATGCTACTGTCTTGCATCCAGAAAATTCCCCAGTGCTGACGAAGTGGAATGAGAGTGTAACAAGAAATGCAAAGTCTCCACACTCCAATAAGAACTAAGTGCCCTGCTGCTGTTGTTGAGATTACATGAAATGCTGCAGTGTATCTGACTGTGATGGGATGATGCACAGTGTCTTGCCAAACAGTGTGCAAGAAGGATAACCTGACCATTGAGTTTACCGTCCAAGATGATGAGACTGAGAATGCTGTTGGTTGCCCAAAGTGGGCTGCACTGAACCCAACAGGAAGGATGCCCTTTGTGTGTACACTAATACTACCCTTGGTAAGTTGCTTAATGTACAGCACCTGCCTTGCACCATCAGTGTTTATCACAGAACCTGACTTTAACTGTGTGATATATATATATATATATATATATATATATATAGAGAGAGAGAGAGAGATGGATATAGATATATAGATATAGATTTAGATATTTATATATATTTAGGGGAAGCGTGGGTGGGAGGGATAGCTGTAGAATGGTCAGCTATCGCCCTTTGAGGGGGTTGACCCACAAAGGTTTTCTGGTGGTGGCTGACCTATCTGGTGTGGACAGCGCATGCATTGGGGGTGTGTGCATGGCAGTGCATGCCTATAATAAGGTGCTGGCTGGTGCACTCGACTCCCTCGCACCAGTCTGTGTATGACCCTGGTCTTCTCATTTGAGGTCCCCTTGGTATGATGGTGAGCTCAAGGTGATGAAGACCTTGGGTCAGAGATTAGAGCACTGCTGGCAGAAATCTGGCCTGGAGGAAGACAATCTGGCCCTACGTGTGCACTATGGTGCATACCAGCGGGCAATCAACCATAAGAAGGCAGAATTCCTGTCCAGGAAGATTGCTGCTGGGAGGAACCGACCAACTGTGCTCTTTCAGACTGTGGACAGGCTTCTTCATCCTTCCTGTCTACAGCCGAAGGTAGCTTTTTCTAATGCATTGTGTGAGGAGTTTGCTCGGTTCTTCTTGGACAGGGTGTCTGCCATCAGGCATGGGGTTCTGCCAGTGGGCCAGAGTTTGGCCGACAGTGGTCACCATGGGTGACTGGAGAGCACTCCACTTGGTTGGGGTGAGTTTAGACTGATGGAGGTGGCTGAGGTCATTGAGATTGCTTCCAAGCTTTGGCACACCTTTTGTGAACTGGACCCAGTGCCAACTCATTTCTTAATGAGATGTGTTGACTCCGTTGGGCCAGTGTTTGCCTTGATTGTCAAGTGTTCCTTGTTGGAGGGTTCTTTTCCTGATGTCTTGAAGGAGGCATTGGTGAGACCACTTCTGAAAAAAACATTGTTGAAACCTGAGATCAAGGCAAATTACCATCCCATGTCCAGTCTTCCATTTTTGGGTAAGATTGTGGAGAAAATGGTGGCGCTTCAGCTTGAGGAGCATCTCATGAACCATGAGTTATACAATCCATTCCAGTCTGGGTTTCATGCAAGGCATAGCACAGAAACTGCACTAGTTTGGGTGTGTAATGACCTACTCAGGGCTAGAGATCGAGGGTAGGGGACAATTCTTGTTCTCCTTGATCTCTCTTCAGTGTTTGACATTGTGGACCATCGAGTGTTACTTGACCACCTAAGGGAATTTTGAAGACTCACCGGCACTGTCATCTGCTGGTTTGACTCTCTTCTATCAAACAGGAGGCAGAGGGTAGAGATGGGGAATTTATCCTCCTCCCCTGGCCACCTGTCATGCGGAGCTCCCCAGGGTTCGGTCTTGTCACCGATGTTGTTTGCAGTGTATATGCTGCCCCTGGGAGAGCTCATTAGGAAGTACAGTCTGGGTTTTCATTGTTCTGCTAATCATACCCAGCTGTATCTTTCCTTTGCCCCAGGAACATCTTGCACATTGGAAGTGCTGAACAGCTGTCTTGCTGAGATAAATGACTGGATGGCCTCCAGCTGGTTGCAACTGAACCACGGTAAGACAGAGGTACTGGTGCTAGTGTTGAACAGAGGGCATGATTAGTTGGCCTCTGGTGCAGAGACAGGGCTTTTTCTTGGCTCTCTACCATTGAAGGCCTCCTCTAGAGTGTGGGATCTGGGTGTCATTCTTGATGGTGGACTGACATTTGAGTCTCAGATGGACTCCGTTGTCCATACTAGTTTTTATCACCTAAGGAATGTCACCAGGACAAAGCCCCTAGTTCTGCTGCAGGACCTCCCCACCTCAGTACATGCCATCATGATCTCCAGGCTTGACTACTGTAATGCATTCCATTGCGGGGTCTCTGGGGGTACCCTACACTAACTGCAGCTGGTGCAGAACACTGCAGCAAGGCTGTTGACAGGACAGCCTAAGTATTGTCACATCTCTCCAGTGATGTGTCAACTGCACTGGCTGCCAGTTAGGTGGAGGGTCCTCTTTAAGGTGGGCTTGCTCACCTTTAAGGCCCTACACATCCTGGGACCTGTTTACCTGACTGACTTCCTTACACCTGCTGACTCAGTCTGCTCCCTCCACTCCTCCTCTATAGGCCTCTTTGCAATTCCCAGGATGAGGTTAGAAACAGCTGGCAACAGAGCATTTAGTGTCTCTGCCCCTGTCCTATGGAATTCTCTCTCTCTAGCTGTTAGGGAGGCCCCTTCTGTGGAGGTATTTAAAGCCCACTTCAAGGCCTTCTTGTATAATCAGGCCTTCCAAGACTGTATCTTATAGTCCTTGCCTATTTGTTAGAATCATATGTTTTGGTTAGCCTTGACTTTTTAAGTAGTAGTTGTTGCTGTTTAGGGTATTTTTTAAATTTGGCTTAATTGATGAAATAATGCATGTTTATGTTTAATTATATGTTGTTATGTATTTATTATGATGTTTAGTATGCATTTTTAAAATGTTTGGCACCCAGAGCCTTCGGGATGATCATCTCTTAAATAAAATCTGCCTTGTCTTGCCAGAATAAGGAGTGCTAGCCGCATATTCAAGCAGACTTGTTAGACCTCTATGCCTTCATCTGCTGGCAATTTCATATATATATATATATATATATATATATATATATATATATATATATATATATATATATACCACACACACACACAATGGGGGTGAGAGCTATTCCAGTGGGATAAATGGAGATATTCTCACTGCAGTGAGATAAATGCTGATGACATCAGTGGCGTTCCATACTCTGCTGATGTCACCACTCACTCACTCGCTCACTAAAGCTAGCATTCTAAATGAAAGTGCTTCAGATATCAGTTTCTGTTTCTCAATGAATCCTGCAATTTACTCAGTTAGCATTGCAAAACACACTTACCTGTTTCCCATAGTTTCTAACACTCCTAGCCCATTACTGTGCTAATCTCAGCTTTAAAACAACCTGAATTCTAATGGAAACTCCTTTACAATGCAGTTTCTCTTTCTCAGTGCAAGCTGCAACTAACTCACTTAGCACTGCAAAACACAATCACCTGTTTCCCATAGTTTTCTAACAATCCCAGACCATTCAGAAACACTCCCACACCCTCAGATCATACACAAACAGTGCTGCCAGCATATCCCAGAGGTTAGAGTAATGAGCTCTGAACAAGCTTGGTGCACCTCAGACAAGACCTGGGTTTGATTCTTACAACCTCCACTTGCATATTGTGTGACTATGAACAAGTCACTTAACTGTTCAGTGCTCCTAGGTCACTCCCAAATACTCACTTAGTTACCAAAGAATATAAAAAGCACATATAAACAGGAAAAATACACAGCAATACATAACAACAGTTCTTAAGCTCCTACCTCATTGTATAAATAGTGCAGATTGTGTGCTATGGGAAATATTTTCCCTCCTGCAGAATGAAGGCACTTGTGAGAATACAGAGCTCATTCTGCAGGAGGGAGAATATTTCCCATATCACACTCCTGCCCAATGTGTATCGCATAGATACAAAATTTGTTATCTATAGATAAATACATGTAATCATTATTTTGTTGTGTGTCACAGGTCACATAGTCATACTTGGTGTGTGCATTTCTGTGCTCGATGAGGAATTGTGGCATTGGAATACTGTCAAGCCAGTGAAGGTAAGTATTTTTTTGGGGGGGTATTTCAATTTCAAGCAGGTTTCATTAATGGCTGATTTATTGTTTGGTAAATTCTTCACAGGTTTTAGCTGCACCCTCCTCCATTGCAGTATTGATGGTCATGGTCATGAATTCTTACTACAGTACTTGTTGCATCATGTCTGCCAGCCAAGGGGGTATGATGTTGAACTTGTTATTTGGAGAAAGCAACACTGACAACACACAGCATCAGCAACTTTAGTCCTAAAAGAGATGAAGAATGGGTTATTAGTACTTGATTGCAGTAATACATTATGTTTAAAGTGTGGCTATTCCATCCTGGTGTATATGCTGGTTAACAGATAAGAAGCTGTGTCACTAAGCTAAAGCCACATGAAGATCAAATCTTCATCACAATCATGAATTCAGTACCTGTTACCCGTACACTGTGTCTCTGTCCCTAATTATGTCTTAACTCAAGTTACATTGAAAACACATCTTGTGAATTCACAATCTGGATCAAACTATGTTCACAGTGGCATGGCTCCTGCAGCAATACAGTGTGTGGTGTGCATGGCAAATATATTATGTGATGCACATGTCATGACACCTACTTTATATGACACGTCAGTTAGATTTGCACTGTTTTGAAAAACCAAAAAATATATTATGAAATAAAACTGATGTACTTACTGGTCTGGAAATGGACATCCAGTCGAGTAGGTGGCTGTAGACTGTTACACGAGGTCCCTGCACCCTAACTGGTACCCTGAGAGGTACACTGTAGACAGCTAGTGTTTAAGTATATGTTATAATAACATATAGGACTAAGGGCATCTACAGTACAAGAGTAGATGTCAGGATATGTACGCATATTGTTGTAATACACTTTGCTTGCTAATACATATATTCTTGTGTGTATTTTCTGTGTATTTCTTACTTGTAAGATGCCAAGGCACCTGTGTCCTTGGAGTAATTATGATATGTAAGTCAGCATTGCCACCTTTTGGTGATTTGTACCATTGCATTGAGTTATAAAAGACTCTGTATGAGAACTCTTTTGTTTCACAAACTGATGACTACTACAAAATTGTATAATATTATCTTGGACCGTGGAGCCACCTCTAATTTAGCCAATAGAGCTCATATCTGTAACTAGAAATGGGTTTCTATCTTACAGTAACCATTGTAATTATCATAGGTATATAATGTGATACACTAGTCTTGTACCTCGGAGATCCCAAGAGACACAAAGAAACCTTGTGGTATAGGGAACGCTTAGCACTGGCTCCCAGTTCATATTGGTAAAAACTGCTAGGGCAACTGTAATTTTATCCTTTTTGGCAGTAATAAACAAGTTTATTACTCTTATGCAATGTGTCTGTGATTACTTGTATTCCCAATATTGCCAAGAACCTAAAAGTGAGGTTTAGACCTCCTGACAATTGGCGACCGTGGCAGGATGATGTTTGGTGTTTGTAAGTTTTCACTTGTTGCTACAACTTTTCCCTTTCCCATGGAAACAGTAGGTGTACATTTCTGTATCACTTCTCCCATTTTAAAACCAGTTTGTAGTGACTTGCAAAGTCTGGCTGTCTTCTTTTCGGGTGTGGTCGATGCCAACATGACTCACTCCATTACAGCTTTAAATTTCAAGCCTACAACTTATACAGTAGCCTGGCTGTGTGTAAAGTGCTCCTGCTGTGGATCAATACATAGCATGGTGCCTTTTTCACAGTTTAATTTTTCGTTCCCTCCCACACAACGGCCACCATATCAAATATCTGCACAAAACTGAGACTCAATGTCTCAGACTTCCTTGCCTCCCATAAAAAATGGTCTGACTTGTGGGATGCAAGTCAATCCAAAAACCCTATACTGGAGATTTCAACCCAGTACACAAAGACAAAACAATCGACCAATAAGCGTCAGGCTAAAGGGTTAATGGTCGCGGCTCTCTATGCTGCTCTAAAAGCCTCCAAAGCAAGGTTTCAAACCCTTAATCTGCAAATTTAATCTCTTAAGCAACAAATGGGTTCTCAAAAAACAAAATGTGTTAGGCTGCAGCAGAATTTGGAGTCTAAACTCCAAACTCTGCAAAATAAAAAAAATCACTTTTGCATCATTCAGCTCAAGCTGAAAAACAAAAACTTTGTATGTAAAAGCAAAAGTGTAAACGTTTAAGACAGGATAAGGGACAGGCATTGCATATACTGTAAATAATTTGCTAAGTGCTACAAATGCCCAGTTGACTGAGGAAATGGGAGAGCTACAGAACAAAAATTAACCAGGTATGTAATGACCTAAAAGTGGCTACTAGGGACAATCGCAAACTGAGCACCGCGTATAAAGTGTTGCAGAAGTAAATGCAAGATAAGGTTATTATAAATGTTGCAACAGTAAGCCATGCTAAATGTAAAACTAAGTTGCAAAAACTGCGCCATCAGCAAAAGGTTCTGGCTAAACATGTTAAGGCGATGGGAAGCATAGCCCCTGCCTTACACACGTCATTTAAAAAAAGGTATCAGATTATGATATCTCTCAGTACAATGCCCAGTCACCCCCCTACTATGGCCCAAAACCCCCACCCAGCCATCTACAACATGGCAGGTCCCCTCTACACCCACACCATGTCATATGTCATCGACGTCATGACACCCATCATGGCAGATGCCAACATGGCGGACCCCATGATGGGGGGGGCAGGCCCAGGCCTGGTCCCGATGGTACCACTGATGGCCATTATCAATGTGGAAGATAGGCAAGAGATAGGAAATATGATTGAAACTGCAATAGACAATGTACCTCTTCCCAAGAGAAGTAAATGGGCCATTAAAACCCAGATTAGACAGCTTCTACAAGAGGCTGGCACTCAGGATGGTATTGTTCATACTGCAGCTGAAGCTGCAGCTCGAGCCACCCTAGATGGCATCCAAGACAATCTACCTCTGCCTGATTGACCCAGTAATCCCCTACAAATGGCCGACTCTGTTCAGCAAATAGCTGACAGTATCGGTCGGATAAACCCGTCTGACAACCTCAGCTGTCACTTAGAAAAGGTGCATTCTAAATGCGAGATGCTTAGCGTCGCTGCAGAATATCAGGGTCAGATACTACGCCAGACCATCAGTCCTACTTTTTGGGCCAAACTCCCTGATGCCATCCACCAGGATGGGAATGCCACCTTTGATGAGGTTGCAGCTGAACTAATTTCTGCTCACAGCCCGGGTGTAGTAGGAGTGATGTTTGTATACCCTGTAAAACAAAATGCAAAGGAAAGTCCAGCGACTTACCACCAGGGACTCTGGATGGCCTATCAAGCAGGAGTATAAGACACTGTTCCTTAGGAACATGATTCCTGCAGTACGAGAAAAGGCAGAGCCAACCATCTACCCCAATATGGACAGGTTTGCCGACATCCTTCGGAAAACTGAGAGAGTTTACCAACTCTACATCTGTGATCTGGGCTGCGGTTCCAAAAAGGTAGTCACTGTGGAGCCTGCTTCAGAGGCCATGACGCACTACACAGTGGAAGGGCAGTCCCAACATCAACAGGCCCCTCCAGCTGATAACCAACACCCCCAACAGGCCCAACACCAACAACAACCACAACAGCAACAGCAATGGCGGTGGGAACCAGAACTGGCATAAGAAGAAAAAGCATAAGGGCAAAGGTAAACCCCAACAACATAGAACTGGCCCTTCATATAGGGAGACAGCCAAAGAGGATTGGAAATTCTGAGAGCTCCTGGGACAAGTGCGCACTGTAGTGGATGCTGTTCCCGCAGAGGACCTTGGGGCTGTACAACCGGTGACCCAGACCCCAACAGGCCATGGTGACACTGGAAGTGCAGGCCCTCAGGCCCATACAGGCCTGAACCCAGAAGCTCCTCCCTTTATAGCATCAGTACAGCATGGTGAAGTGATACACAGGAGTCAGGCTCAGCATCTCCATGCTTCCGGTAGTACAGATTCACAATTACAGGCCCTAGTCCTGATTGTAAACAAGCTGGTCTTGGATACAAATGGAAGGCCCTGCACTGAGGCCGAGGTCGGGGGCCACCTACTTGTAGTCTTGCTAGATACAGGTGCAGCTGTATCTGTGCTACATGATGAACATCCAGACACATCCCCTTGGTTCATCGGATGGAGGACCAACATGTCAGGAGTTAATGGTACTAGGCTGCCTGCATACCGTTCTCTACCTCTACCTGTAGAGCTATGCCATCTAAAGGGCTCACACACCTTCCAACTAATGGTAATGCATGATCAATCTAGCATCATAGGAATCGCTTTCCTTGCACCACATGGCTGTGTGGTGGATTTAGCTAACATGCTACTGATACAGATTCACGGTCAATACCACACCATTTTGATCCCTGATTCACACGTCGTGGAGACAATCTCTGCCAACAACAAAGAGTATGACATCATAGATTTGTTCAAAGGTCATGAACTTTTCCCAAAGCTTCTTCCAATTTTGCAATGGCATTTAAAAGCATTTGCAATTAACAAACATGACTGTGGCACAATGCACACTGTCATCAAAGTGCCAGGCCCAGCATATGAGAGGCAAAGGCAGTACCCTTTTCCAACTGAGGCCTTGCCTTCTTTCAGAGAAACAATCAAGTCACTTCTCAAACAGGGAATGATCAAAACGTATGTTTCTACTGATAACTCCCCAGTGTGGCCCATGAAAAAATCCACAGGTGCCTGGAGACTTACTATTGACTGCAGGAAACTAAATCAGGTCACCCCCAGTTGTTCCCCAACTGTGGCATCAGCACCTGATGTGCTACAACTCTTGACCCCTGACCTGAAATGGTTCAGTGCCCTGGACATCGTCAATGGTTTTTGGTCATTACCATTGGCCCTTAAGAGTCAATAAAAGTGTGCCTTCACCTTTGAAGAAAGACTGTACACGTGGACTCGCTTGCCGCAAGGATTCCATAATAGTCCGTCCCTGTTCCATCTGCACATGATGGACACCCTCGAGAGTTCCTCTACTCCCCAATGTCTCTTGCAACATGTGGATGACCTGTTGTTGGCAACTGCCACACAGGAACAACATCTGGATCTCTTGGACAAACTACTAACTCTCATCCAGATAGCAGGCCTAAAGTGCAATCCAGTAAAGTACAACTGTGTCAGAAAGAAGTACTCTTTCTGGGTCTAAAAATAACTAACAATGGTCAAAGCCCTGCCTAGAAAAAGATACAGAGATTGCAAGACTTGCCATTGTCTACCAGTGTGGCAACTTTCAAAAGGTTTCTAGGTATGGTAAATTATTTGAAAAATATCATTTGTGATTTTTCTCAAAAAGCTGCTCCTCTGTATGAGGTACTAAAAAAGGACATCCCATGGACTTGACTTGGGGCTCCATACACACCCAGGCTGTGACGACACTGAAGCAGGTCTTGGCCTCTGCCCCAGCTCTGGTCAACTCCAATCCAGCACTCCCATTCCATCTGGAATGAGTCACCTCTGACATTGCCATGTCAGCAGTGTTGGCCCAGAAGGTTCATGGCACCCTGAGACCCATCGCATATGCATCGCAGCTCTTGACCCCAGTGGAAAAGAAGTACAGCCTTTGTAAAAGGAACCTTCTGGCCACTTAATGGGCTGTTAAGCACTTCCTGTATATCATTGGGTACTACCCACTGATCATTAACACCAGCCACACCCCAACTACCTTTCTGCTCTCAGACAGAGTAAAAATTGAGTCAATCTCCAACACCAGACTGACACACTGGTCACTTCTTCTCCAGGATAGAGACATACAGGTACACCCAACAAAAATTCCATCTATGGGCAGACTGGATGGGCCTTGTGGTCCTTATCTGCCATCAACTTCTATCTATGCTGGCTCATGGACTCCTTTTCCAAAGAAAACCCCATGACTGTGCACTGTAGTCACCTGATCTTCCAGATCCAGGTCCTTTCCTCCCTGCCATGCCACAAATACTTGATAACAGCTCTTTGTGTGGTGTCTTTACTAATGGTTCAGCATCCTGCTATGAGGGAGAACTAATTACAGGGATGGGCATTCTAGTGATTTACCCTTATGAGAACACTGTTAAAATATCTAAGCACTGCAGTGTAGCATCATCACAGTACGCAGAGATGGCAGTGGTGAACTGTGCCCTCAAGTTCATACAGCATGGGACCGAGGATACTATTATTTTTACAGATTCTAATTGGGTTTGTTGTTCTCTTACAGAATTTCTCCCTTTCTGGCAGAAGAACTCCTTCCTCTCTTCTGATGGCAGCCCAGTGAAGTACAAAGAACCGGTAATATACATACATTAAATGACACAAAACTTTGCACACAAACTCTATGTACACAAAGTCAAAGCTCATTCTGTCCATGACCCCTATCATGCCTTCAATGACACAGCAGACACCCTTGCCAAGGAAGGGGCCCGAGGGAGGGACATCTGGATGATGGACCATCCAGAAGCCAATGCGACCGTACAAATTGCGGCACTCAGGAAGAAATGTGAACTGTTTTTCCCCCTGGACCTCTCAGCAGCTCAACATGCTGATACTAAACTCAAAAAAGTATTTATATTCCTTGACAAGAGTACCAAAAAGAAACTTCCCACACACAACCCCTATTGGAGGCATGAAGGTAAGTTACACTTGTCACCAGATGACAAGCTCATCTGGTACCAACCAGATGATTCTGCCACCAAGTTGTGGGTGGTCCCCAGATACCTCAGGTCTGAATTCTTGCACCAGGTGCATGACACACCCACTGATGGACATCAGGGAGTAAAAAATACCCTCCAAAGACTTAAAACCACTGCCTGGTGGCCTGGTGGCACCAAAAATGTTAAACAGTACATAGACAATTGTCTCATTTGTGCACAAAACAACCCCATCCCTACCAAACAAAAAGCCAAACTCTTACCACAACAACACTCTGGCCCATGGCATGCCATACAGATTAATTTTATCAGTCCCCTGATCAACACCAGCAAAAATAACAAGTATGCTCTTGTGGTAACTGATTTCTTCTTTAAGTGGTTTGAAGCTTTCCCCACTAAGACATGCACTGCTAAGACCACCTCCAAAATCCTGGTGGAAGAGATTCTCTCCAGGTGGGGCCTACTTCTTAAGGTAGACTCTGACAAAGGAATCAGTTTTACATGTAAGTTGATAAAAAATCCCTTGAACTCCTTGGAGTTCAACAGAAGTTCCACATGCCTTACCACCCCCAATCCTCAGGTCAAGTAGAAAAAGCCAACAGATGGATTAAGCAAATGCTTTCCAAATTTATTGAGGATAATCCCAAAACCTGGGGTTCCCTACTGCCGTTACTCCTTATGGCAATTAGGGGTACACCCTCAGCCACTACCCAGCTCATTCCCTTTAAGGTGATGACTGGAAAACAAATGAGATTACCTGAACATCTGTTGTTTAACCTGCATAGCCCCACTGCAACCATGTGGCGGTAGATCAATATGTGGAAAAACTCAGAAAAGACCTCATACGCACACACTTGCATGCCCCAACTGCATGGGCAAGGCCCTGCAACAATTCAAAATACAGTTTAACAAACATGCACAAGGAGTGAATTGGCAGGTTGGAGATCAGGTAATGGTACTCTGATTTGCACATCCCACCCATTCCTTCTCCAATAAGTGGAAAGGCCCATACCCCATTGTCAACAAGCTCAGTCTGGCAGTCTATCAAGTTAGACTCCTCCACAACAACAAACTGACTGACAAATGGTTACATACAAACCAGCTAAAACTGTATAAAGGAGCTTAATTACTTCTCCTCACCCCATTGGGTGGAATAGTACTAACGTACCAATGTTTAATTTTGCTTTTCAAATACACTGGCAAAATGGCTATCTTGTTCCATTATCTCCTCATCTCAGAAGTTATCCCCTGCATCCAAGGCACGGTACAAAACCTCCTACCACACCACGATCATCCAGCATCTCCTTCAGAGGGAGTATCCATCAATATACCCGATAGTCTAATTACTGTCCTAGAAGGTTCTGATGCTTATCTCACTGCCTTGGTTGTTGCTCTTGATAAAGCAACCCTACAAATTGAGTGGCAAACCACATCACAAGGACAAATTCTCCCTGTGGCCAAACTCTCCAAAAAAACTTTCCAGAGTTGGCCCAATGCTAAATTATCCCCAAATGGTTCACTGTCCTTGTTACAAACTGCATTAAGAGATTCTGGTTTGTACAACATCACTGCCTTAATTAATCCTTTGTACTGTAATTCTTTGTCTAAGAATTCTGCTCAAAAATGTTGTGCTGTGTACCACACAGCTTCGGCTACCATGTGTCTCTCTGTGTTGCCACCCACTAATAAACAGCTTTTGGAGTGTTCAAAGCACACCCTGGTCCCCGTAGTGGTCTAACAGCCACTGCCCTCCCAGGTTCACTAATTAATAACTTACAGTTTATGCATATACCTGTTTTGTTTAATCTTACTTACTAAAATATAAAAACATTTGGTATGTGTCACAATACTAATACTGCAGCATTTTATAGTTCATTATTGCTTAATAGTTTAGCTGCATTTCAAATTCATACTCAATACCCTATTGTCGGGGTCCATTCTACTAAACATAGAAGCAACTTCAGGAGAAAACCTACTCCTAATAATCAAAGTCATAAACATAAGACACGTAAAGTTGACAGTTCTGATGTCACAGGTGCAACAGGTACTGTCACAGGCCTTTTTTGGGTACAGCTATGTCTAGTTAAAATAAAGCAGACATTGCTGCTATCAAACCTCATTCTGCAAAGTTTTCCACTGGTCTGGTTAACAATACACGACCCCATTATAGCGTGGTGTATATGGCCTTAGTCAAAAAAAACAATACACAGTATACAACATGCACAACATTACTAAGGCATTCACAGACTCAAAAAACAAGATTAACACACTCATTCAACAAAACAATAAAAAAGCAAATAAACAATACATTGGTAAAAAAAATACTCTGCTCTGCCTATGGCTCATACATCATCACTGCTATCAACAATCTCTTCTGTGATTTAAAATCTGAAAAAATCCCTGACATCATACATAACAAACGCATTTCCAAATGGTATTGTTCACAATGTAAAACCCCTAGCTGTATTGCTATGTGTATGCAACAAATGCTAACCATTCCTCTTTCCACAGTTAAAAACTTGGGGTTTGTGACCAAACACCCTAACACTGGTCTGTGTTTCACTACTAAAAAATGTTCCATAAAAAAGACTATGTTTATTACTTTTACTGTCTCTTTACCATGTTTTAATCCTACTACAGCCTTGTTCGACAAGCTTGCACTGGTTCACTCCATCGGGCATTTGGACAAAGACATCTACAAAAAATGTCTAAATCTACCACCTCTACTGGTTTTCCATCCTTTCCTGGATGCCTGGGTGGCTCAGCACACAAACTGCTGTGCAAAAAAGCAATACATCTACTTGTGCCAATGTGATGTATTTAATGTTATTCAACCTATTTGTGGTTATTCTCCAGATAGCATTAACTGGACTTTTACCATAAATAATAACATCACCACAAATGGTACAGATTTCTCAAATTCAACTTTGGCTCCGGATAAGCTCTATCAATCACATTGTAAAAAGGTTCATCGCCTGTCAACACGAATTTCAAAGATGGCCTACACCTGCCCTGTCCAGTTGCAAAAGTGGAGACTCACTACTGTTCACTCTCATTATAATTCTAATTAAAAGTATTATGTAATAACTAACTTTAAAAGCTATACTTATAAATCTTAACATGTGCTATTAATAACTCCATTTTTATTTTGTCCCCCACTAAAAGACTGTCATTAAACATACTGTTATAACCCCCGTCCCCCTCATAAATGCAGACATCATTAATGGTAACCCCAATTATCTGCTCACACTGTCTAAATATATACCATATTTTAATGTACACATAAACCCACTCACACTTACATTAAAATCACTTTTAGACAAAAAAAAAAAACATACACCTCATCCACATCAGCAATAATATAATCAAGGCCAGTAAAGCTATCCTCTCATTAATTAATAATGATAACATAAATGATGCATTGACTAACACCCGGCTAAAAATTACTTTTAAATGTTTTGTTATTATACAGGCATTTTTTTATCTTTATTTTAATTATTACGCTATGCTGCCTACAGCGCACACTGTGCCAACACCGTGAGCAGCTCGAGTTCCTTTACAAAGCTTGCGCGTTGGGTTTGTAAACGACCACTGCTCTCTGGCTTTTCCCTAAATTTGCTTGTGTTGCCCTTAAAGGCAACGGGGGGGGGGGAATGTTACACAAGGTCCCTGCACCCTAATTGGTATCCTCAGAGGTACACCGTAGACAGCTAGTCCTTAAGTATATGTTATACTAACATATAGGGCTAAGGGCATCTACCGTACAAGAGCAGATGTCAGGATATGTACGCATATTGTGGTAATACACTTTGCTTGCTAATACATATATTCTTGTATGTATTTTCTGTGTATTTCTTACTTGTAAAATGCCAAGGCACCTGTGTCCTTGGAGTAATTATGATATGTAAGTCGGCATTGCCACCTTTTGGTGATTTGTACCATTGCATTGAGTTATATAAGACTCTGTATAAGAACTCTTTTGTTTCACAAACTAATTACTACTACAAAATTGTATGATGTAGTCTTGGACCATGGAGCCACCTCTAGTTTAGCCACTAGGGCTCATCTCTGTAACTAGAAATGTTTCTATGTTACAGTAACCATAGTAATTATCATAGGTATATAATATGATACACGAGTCTTGCACCTTGGAGATCCCAAGAGACACAAAAAAAACCTTGAGGTATAGGGAACGTTTAGCACTGGCTCCCAGTTTGTATTGGTAAAAACTGCTTAGGTCAACTGTGATTTTATACTTTTTGTAGTAATAAACACGTTTATTACTCTTATGTAATGTGTCTGTGATTACTTGCATTCCCAATATTGCCAAGAACCTAAAAGTGAGGTTTAGACCTCCTGACAAGACAGTACTACAGTACCGTAGTCCTCCAGTGAAGGAGAATGGTTGGTTAACCTGTAAAAAAAGAAAAGAAGTTGACTGTATGTGTCTGACCACTGCATCTCATAAAATCAACAGGAAACATAAAACATCTAAAGGAAGTTCCACAGTATGAAACATTAGTACACATACTCACTTTATAGCATCAATAGTAAATAATCATTGTGGCTGTGGTTGATGTATGTGGTCTCTCCTGTCTGACTCCATCTGTCATGGAATGTGCAGGACACAGAATGGAAAACATTGGTGTACTGGTGGTGGTGGTGGGTGGTCATGGGGCACATCATTTTGACATTCTCTCTTGCATTTCTCTGCATCTGGTGGCTTTGGCTAACAGCACTTTTCTGGTGGTGTCATGGGGGAATGTGATTTTGACATTCTCTCTCACATTTCTCTGCATCTGGTGGCTTTGGCTAACAGCTCTTTTTTGGCGGTGATCATGGGGGAACATGATTTTGGCATTCCCTCTCACATTTCTCTGCATCTGGTAGCTTTGGCTGACAGTGCTTTTCTGATGGTGGTCATGGGGCACATGATTTTTACATTCCTTCTCACATTTCTGTGCATCTGGTGGCTTTGGCTAACAGCGCTTTTCTGGTGGTGGTCATGGGGGAACAGCTGCAGCCTGCAACACATTCACTAACACTCTCAGACACACACAGGTGGGTGGTAGGTGGAATATAGTGTGCACTGTGTTACAAATATAATTTTAGTCATTCGGAATGAGACACTGCTTTAACTTTATGAGAAACAAAACATGTACCATAGGAAAAATGTGAGAGCCTTTAACCACTTCACTTAAAACCTACCAACATTACCTCATCATCATCCTCATATAGAAAGCTGCCCTTGCAGTCATCAATGTCTGAATTCTGCACACTAAGGAATTCGTTCTCCATCGTGTCATCATCTACCTCACTGGTATGCCATTTAATGCTGCCAGCACCACCAGGATGGTCAATTTCTACAATATTAGCAGCACAACCATGACCATGCCATGTCACAAATACTGAGGTTGACGTTCGAGCTCGTATGTGCCCCTCATTCATTTTTATGAATGTCAGCAAGCTGACATTTGCAGGAGAGAGGTTTGTGTGATGATCCCAAACTATTGCACCCACTGAACTGAATGCCCTCTCGACACTTACATTGAAGGGTGGGCATGTCAGGTACTTCAGTGCCACTGAGCTCAGCCCTGGCCATTCACTGACCTTTACACTCCAGTATAAAAGAGGATTATCAGTTATTAACAGATGCCCATTTTCAGCCAAATATGAGCCAACCATTTGCTGTGCTGCATGAAGTCCAGTGGTTGATACATCATCCTGTTCTCTGGAATCATTTGTCACAAAACTCCACTTGGGACAAAGCATCCCAAAATGGGTTAAAGACAACCACTTTTCATGACAGACCACCTGAAACTGTAGCCCCCTTAGAGGATGTGCTTGATACTTCTCCAGACAGACCTTCAGCCTGATTATGCTGCTGAGGTTTGCTTATCTTGGCTCGTGACTTCTGTGCCCCATGAACCAAGTGCTCCAGTTGCCCACTGACATTTTACCTTTTCAGGCCCTCCCTTCAGTAGTGAGGCAATTCCACGTTTGTATCATGGGTCCAGCATTGTTGCTATTGCAAAGTTGTCACTCTGCTGAATGCTCAAGATGTGCCAATTGTACTCAATTAGTGCCAACATGTGTTTCAGCAACACACTGCTAGCACAGTCTACGGAAACATCGAGGCTATATTGTAGATTTGTCAATGTCCGCCTCAACACCCGCAGCAGTGGAACTGATTGGCTAATGAAGGCAGATTAGCCACTCAGTGCCTGTGTGGCATGTTCAAAAGGCCTCAAAACTATTACTACAGAGTCCATGAGGTGCCACTGTTCAGTCGTGAGAGACATGGAGGCCCCGTAAATGTCACGGCTAGTGTGCATGACAAGATATTCAGAGATGGCTTTGTATTGTTCATACAACCTGTCTGCCATGTATAAGTGGAGTTTCACCAGGTGACAGCTTCCATCTTGAGGTGGTGCTGTAGTAGGCTCTTTTGGATCTGCAACTACTGAAGCTGGCCACGGCCCTTTGCAGAGTGTAAAAAGTAAGAACAGATACGGCATGCAACTGTCAGCATCTTCTTTATATCAGGGTGCTGCAGAAACTTCTGCACCACAAGATTTAGACAGTGGGCCACGCATGGAACACAAACAAAGCCACCATTCTTGATGCATTTAACCACATTTAAGCCATTATCAATTGCTATAAACCCAGCTCTCAGGGGCAAGGGGTTCAGCCTCTCATCAATTGCAGTCAGTAGCAGGTCCAGCATGTCTTCAACAATGTGTAAACAGGTCACACTGTGCATAGCAAGCATTGCATGCTGTTGAATTCCAGGAAGATTGCTACTACAACAGTCCACCTTACTACATTGATTATTCACACTACCACAAGCACAAACAACCCCTGGCACCTGCCCCTAATGTGCAGTTATACACATATATGAACTCCCTGCTGTTTTGCCACTTGTCCACATATCCATACTTTAATAGATGAATGGAGAGGAAGAATGTTGAAGGGCATGTCTTATACAGTTGGCCACAGTATGGTATAACTCAGGGCCAGTATGAGTGGAAAAGTATGTCCTGGATGGGACTTTCCATTTCAGACAGGTGCATGCCGCAAACCACCAGAATCCAGAATTCTCCATGAAGGAGAAGGGCAAAAGATCAAGTGCCAGCATTTCAGCTACAGCAGCATTAAGTTCACAAGACACTGAATGATTGAGTGGGTACTTCAGATTATGGGCCAAAACACTCTGCAATGTGGGCTGACTTACACGTTTTGCATGTGGGTGACAAATGGCTCTCCTCTGCAAGTAGAAGGAAGGGGTGTGAACATGTGATGAAGAGGGCTGCACAGATGACATATCCACAAATGAAGTTATTTTCCCAGATTTACACACAGGGGTTGATGTACCACTTGCATCAGATGCACTGCATTGACCACCACCACTGCTACAATGACCACCACTTGACAAGATTTAAAAACCATTATCCTCTACCTCATCATGCCTATAGTAATCCTCTGCTGTTAATTCATTGCTACTGCAGACATTCCTACTTGCTTTTGCAGTCATGGAGAGGGATAACATGCTCATTATGGCTGATGACGAGGGTGAACACCCCACTATGGCATTAACTGCCATCTGGTGCCAGGTCCACAGTGCCATGTGCCTGTTCTTAAGATGTGTATGCTGCCCCCCATGCCAAGATGACTCCCCTTTTTACCTCAGTTCACACATGCATGGTAAGGCTGGCAGATAGCAACTGAGTCATTATTTGCATCTTGAACAAAAAAATCCCAAACAAGGGATTGTGATCCCCTACTTTTAGTATGTCCCCGATGCTGCTTATTAAACACTGTTTTTTTAAGTCCTGAAATGGGGGTGGGGTGCTACATGATTTTTCAGGCTGGACACACTTGGACTACAACTGACTATCACAGCTACCTATGATTATTACTGGGTCATCATCATCATCATCATTAACATCAACTTGAACCACTAAATCAAAACTTGTTTTTGGGGGTTAATGGCAACAGACACAAACACAGCCACACTGACTTTCTTTTTCTCTGGTTCCCAACAGGGGTCACTGACATCATCATCATATTCATCAACATCATCTGCATCCACATGTTCTGCTTAGATGGTGTCATGTGGACTTCATGTTGAAACCACAGCAACAGCATCATCACCATCACCTGATATTTTTGCACCAGACTGTGAATCATTGGACGACAAAGGCATTACCTCCACTGCAGTGGAAGAAATGTGACATTGTGCGTTATCGTCGCCATGATCAGAATCATGTTCAACTACCATAGGGATGTTACTGGGGACGGGGAGTATGACATCATCTACACTGTCACTCACTGCTTTAGACTCAACTGTATTTTTTGACATGGTTGAATGGCCAGAAGTGGAACTTGAGGCAACAATATCCATGCCAGCAGAAACTGCACTAACACCACCAGCTGGGACATCATCATCTCCTCCAACTATGAGTAAAGCTACAGACTGCGCTTAAAAAACATTGATGGAGAAATCCCTTTCCTCACATCAGCTATGCACTTCTGCGTACTACCACACCCACAGACAATCTTACCCCTGGCAGCAGTGCCATGGCCAGAAACAGCTTTGCTTGAACATCTCTTTGTGGGTATTTTGGGGGATCACCAAGAAAATGTTAAACCTTTTTAAATTTTGGAATGTCCACTCTGACACGGTGGATGTGATGTGTGAAGCCAAAAAGAAAAACAGTGGCTTGCAGATTTAGATCGCAAACTAAGCAGATGCAAAGGCAGGCACAGACAGATTAGATTGCACTGTGCGATCAAGAAAAAGATGCAGATGCAAAGTCACAGCAACACCACCGTAACCACTGCTGCTCACAACAGTCACAATCCAAATTAAATATGGAAAATAATACCTTTTGATGGTTGGGGGGGGCAGTGCACTGCAGTAACAATACAAAAACAATATACCACAATCCCGACCACAGACCTGTTCAAAATCGTGCAGCTGCAGTGGATAGCAGGTTCACACTGCTGCAATTACTCTGCAGCACAATAAAAGGTGTTGGTGAACTGTGATTTGATGGCACACATCACACACACACACACACACACACACACACACACTAGAAGTAATGCATGGCAAATTGAAAACTTTGGTACTATAACCAGATCTTTCCAACAAACTACAATTATGCACTGCTACAATACAAAATTCAGCAAAAAAATGTCAAGAATTACTGAAAATATTACTGTGTGTACATTAACACAGTTATACAGCAAAAATATAACAAAAACAAAAGACTACCTTTTTCTCCCAGACAGGTAATCTAAATCTACCTGGCTACACCACAGAGATACACCCCCTCCCCAAAGCACACTTCAACTGTCTCTCAGTACACAGACTGAATGTTCAAAATTAACATTCAAAATCCACACACAAACAATAAACACTCAAAGATATGAGTACAGGAAGGTTTCCTGCAATTGATGTACAATGTTTTAAGCCAAACAAATGGCTGAAAAATTATTTTTTAACAGCTTTTATAGGGTTTCAATCGCAGAGCTCTGACTGCAAACTGTCTCCAACTAGTCTACCACTACACACTACACAGACCCAACTGAGGCTTTGCAGAACAATCTAGAGCCCATGTGACCTGCTATCCCATGAATCAATGCAAAATTTGCCTTGGAGCCAAAAATCAAGGCAAAGTGATGCAAAATACATTGTAATCAATGTACTTCGCTTAACAATGGACGCAGAACTGGATAGGGAAGGGTGTAGTAATGCGAAGTGCATTATAATCAATGACTCAGCGAGCCTCATTATGACGCAAAGTACTTCGCTTCGCATTGTGAAGTACTAAGCAGATTCCCCACTACAACGCAAATTGCTTCATGGAGCGAATTTCTGCCACTTCGCCCACCGCTAATTGCAGCCTGGCTGCATCTGTTGCATATTACTCAGTGAGCAGTCAAAAAGTGGATGTTAGGAGGTGATGAGGAAGAAGGTCATTTGGTGAATATGAAATACAGACCAAAATTGCATATACTGTATATTAAATATACCTATTTGGTGAAGATGACTTAACTTAAAATGAGCAGTTTATCACCGTTTGAGAGGGGCAAGTGTTTTCATGACTTACTAGTGAGTTATGGTCTTGCCTTCAAACTCATGGAGATAAATTATATATTTTAGAAAAGCCACTGCATATCCCTATATAGTAACACACCATTGTATTGTGATAATGGGGGCACATTAGGGTTCATTTTGTTCTCCCCTCCTGCTACATGTCTGAAACAACTATATATTCATTTTGAGTACTGACCCACATTTATGTTAAAAGCCAGAATGTTATCCCTGTTTGTGCTTTCTAGCTTTCAATGCTGTTCTATTTCTTGAATCTGACTAGACCTGCTTTGAAAGCCCCAACAGTGAAAGCCACCCTCTGTGTAAAGTAATTATTTTTTTAATTTCTCCATATTATCTCTCCCCACCACACACACACAGATAGAGAGAATGCTCTCTTTGGTTCTCAAAAGAGGTGTCGGGGAAGGTTAGTGAGAAAAAGACAGCATAAGGAAACACAGAAGGAGCAGGACGGAGAACTGTACCAGTTAAAGCAGAAGGAAGTGAGGAGGGCAGTCAGAATAGCAGAGGCCTAAACCGAGGAAAAGATAGCCAACTTGGTTAAGAAGGGAGATAAAACCTTTTATAGATACATTAGAAAGCAAGGAAAGACCAAGGGAGGGATAGTGAGGCTTAATAAAGTGGAAGGTGAGTGGGCAGAGAGTGTCAGTGAAAAAGCAAGGATACTGAACAAATATTTCTGCTCAGTATTCACAAAAGAAGAAGAGGGGGAGGTACCTAATCCAATTAATGGAGGCATTCTGGATATGGGGGGTCAATACCAGTCCTTTCACAGAAGAAAGAGTTCTGAAAGAACTCCTAAAACTGAAGGTGGACAAAGCAATGGGGCCTGATGGGATTCACCCCAGAATTCTAAAAGAACTGGGGAGAACTACTGACACCACTGATTACCCTTTTAACAAATCATGGGTGGATGGTGTGATTCCTAAGGACTGGAAAAGGGTGGATGTGATTCCCCTTCACAAAACTGGGAGCAAAGCAAAGGCAGGAAACTACAGACCTGTTAGCTTAACCTCATTGGTAGGGAAAATGATGGACTCACTTCTGAAAGAAAGAATTGTTGAGTACTGTCGTAGGGTTGTGGGATTTCACATAAACATCTAAATGATGTCAGGCTCATGCAGGCAATAAGGAGCATAAAAAAATTCAGGAGGCTTTTATAATTTCATTCACTCAGCAAAATTCAAACAGAAATCAAAGAACAGTAGTGTTAGCCATTTCCATGTTATGGTGAGATCACCATCTCACGAGGTCTTATACCTCTCCTAGTCAGCTCTACACTGACACCCTATCTAAATTCTGCCCTCAGTGGTAGGCTTTCATACAGTTATACTAGTGACATCACTTCCTGGGGATCCACCCACATTATGTCACTTAACTAAAAACATATCACTGCGAGGCTCATATTCCGGCCTATACAAAAGGAAAGTGATATTTCTAAGCCTTGGTTAAAGAAAGTCCTAACAACATCAACATAATATTCATTTTTGCCTGGCTACACAATTTTATAGAGATGGGGAACTTAATAACCCCTAGCTCCTCCTCTTTGGCAATGACCTCACTAACTGGGAGTTCCATAACTATAGGCCGTTGAAGAGCTGCCAGCCCTCTAGTATGGCTCCTGGGCTCTCAGTACTGCTCCACAGGCAATAAAAATATTTTTTTATTCCAAGCCCCATTATGGCTTTTAACCATGCTGTGCTTTTAAACTCAAACAGGGGCTCTTCACTAAGCTCTGTGTGAGAACCTGCCTAACTCAGCAAGTCCCTCTTCTTATCCTGAGGGCTGAAATTAAAGCCTTCAGTAAAACATTACATTTGGGCCCTTCTATTTTACTTTTGCAGCCCTCTGCTTTCTGCTTTATTCAGTACCAGACTGTTTAATTTTTTTATAGGTCAAGCTGTTTGCCACCCCGTACCACAATCCTGCATCAGTTTAGGATGCAACTGTGACTCCAGCAGCCACAACATTTAAGAGGAAAGAGAGCACACATGGAATGGGTCTTTCTCTTTGGCAGAGAGTGGCAGCTGAATTATCTTTAATTTTTCTACTGTGTCACCTGCTCACTCCTGCTTTAAAACATATCAGGGAGAGAGAGAGAGAGAGAGAGAGAGAGAGAGAGAGAGAGAGAGAGCAAATGTGCTCCTGTTTACTTATTACTCTTTCTCATTCTTTAGATCCTGCAGGATCTCTTCTTTTTAAAGGGGCACCAGAGAGAAAGAGAGACATGGAGCAGTGGGACAGACTACAGTTCTGGCACTTTGCCAGCCACCCAATCATGTCTAGGACAGCCTTTTCTACCAGTTTTCAGGGGTACCAGTAGTCTATTGTAAAAACTGCAACCTGTGCTTTACACATGAAACAGGGGCATACTTTATTTCTACTAAACCAAGGTGGCAGAGACACTAAATACATATTCTACTGGTTCTCCTTTTTGGTTACTGAGACATTGGACAGGAAACAGCAGGGGGGAGGGAACAGAAAATGAGGGGGGTTGCTGTTCCTGTCCTGTACTGTTACTTTTTTCCTAAACAGTTTAGTAAGTCTTGGAGGGAGGGTGTTGCAAAAACTTCAGGGCACTCTTTCATGACAGGGGTCACCCTATCACATACCTCCCCACCTAAGAGGGTAAACATCCAAAGCTTGTCTGATACAGGCTTACTAACTATTAGAGGGTATGGTGGAGTTCTGGTCTGCCATCAATGTGAAGCTCCACCCCAGGGTCCCTTAAATCTATGTAAGCTGTCTCTGTAAGTATAATCATTATCCTATACACTTTACAGACTTGCAGACATTACCCTGGGGCTAGAGATGCCTCTACTTTCATAGCATTCACTGTTATCTTCATTTTACCAGAAAGACTGGTCATTTTCATAAAACATAATCGGCATTCCTCCAAATTTATGGAAACATCAGGCACACATTACCAGTGTGTCCCCATAGATATTTCTCTTGAGATCCTTTCACTCTATAACCTCCATATAATAATTTCAGAAACTATAGAAAAGATGAAGAAAACAGATCAGAAGATAATCTGACAGATGATCAAGCCTAACAGATGAAAATATAAAAAGAAACATAGATAAGATAGATAGAGACAGAGAGAGAGAGAGAGAGACAGACAGATAGATAGATAGATAGATAGATAGATAGATAGATAGATAGATAGATAGATAGATAGATAGATAAAGACTTGTGATTAGGAACATTATCCCCCTTCCCTCACCCTGGAAGGGGATGGAACTAAGGCCCACCCTTATCCATCAGCTCCACCCCAGGATCCCTAAATCAAGCACAAGGTATTACCCTTCATACATTTACCATGTCCCATACAGCAAACATCTTTGACAACAGCCTGGGGTTTTCACAACATTTTGACAGTCACATAGTATTCATCTATGCACATTACCAAACTAACCAAAAGTAGTTCATCAAAAACAGAGAGACAAATATAATCATAGTTTAATGTTGTCTGTGCTATCTCTATTACCATTGTGCTATTTCCTTTCTTGAGAGGGATCTCCTCCTCCTCCTCTTACTCTAAGGATACCACCACCTGTTTGCAACTTTGTGGGACATGTTTCTCTCAACATTATCAGTGGTGTTCTTCCCACTGATCTCCAGGAAAGTGGCTACCTATTGGTACACTCCCACCCAGTAGTAATAGGGCATTAGCCATGCCAATATTTCCACATGACTAGAAGGACCAGGAGGACCATTACTAACAACCTCCATAACTTGTTTCTTGCAGACCTCGAGCACTACTACCCTGGAATCAACCAACTTTTTTCAGGGGTTAGGCCTCATGTGATTTTTTATTTATTATTTATTCAGAAACAACTGTTCAACAGAAGCTTTTTCACAAAGGTTCCATGTCAGAGAATAAAAACAAATAGTTGAAAATACATAATATACAGCACAAGGAGGGCCACCTCTGGGGCTGGGAGTGGTGGAGGAATGAGGTCCCAGTAGGGGGCTAGCTTCCAATCAGACACAATAGACCGTGGGTCCTATTCTACTGGCTTTTACTATGATACTATGATACATGACAATAAACAACCAAAAAGTTCACTGATGTGCAGCAATAACAATTACCTTAGGAATATAGTTAAGGTGACATTGATCCTTGGCAGTGGGGAGAGTAGATGGGTTCAAGGGAGAACCAGGGGCAGATGGGAGGAGAGGGTAGAGGTGAGTGGAAAGGTTAGTAGTCTGGCAGAAAACTTTGTCAAAAAAGAAAGTGGGGGGTGGGATGCGAAACAGTGGGGAAGCTGGGAGAAAGCAAGAGGATAGGTGGCAACAGAAAGGGGTAGGGGACCAATGGTGATGGGTGATTACAAGAAGTAATGGGGGGAGAGGAGGGGGATGAGATGTGGTCTGCGAGGAGGAGAGGAGTAGAGGTGAGGGGAAAGGTTAGTAGTCTGATAGAAAGACTTTGTCAGAACAGAAATGTGGGGGTTGGGAAGTGGAAACGGTAAGGAAGGTTGGAGAAAGCCTGAGGGTAGGTGACAACAAAAGGGGAGGGGCCAAAAGTGATGGGTAATTACAAGAAGTTAAGGGGGAAGGGAGGGAGAGGAGGGGGTCTGGAAGGTATGAGGTGTGGTCTACGAGGACAGGTAAGAAGGTGGGAGACTGTGGTGGGTGTGCAGGGGGAAGGTGAGGTTGAGGGGGTGCAGAGACATCTTTGAGGAGTGTTTATGGGGCAAGAGCCATCTTAGATGCCACTACGACAGTCACAAGCATTCCTGAAGAGGAGTTGTTTTGTAAGTTCAGACTTAAAGGCTAGCAAGCTTGTAGTTCCTTGTGAGACTTCCAGATACTCATTGAGCCACAGAGGGGTTCTATATGTGAAGGCCCGCTGCCCATGTGCAGTTCTGCGGAAAGGGACAGCAAGTACAACCAACTCCTTACTCCTGGTTCCGTACTTTGGGTCAGCTTGGTAGAGCAGGTCAGAGATGCAGAGGAGGGTGAAGCCGAGAAGTGTCTTCTTGCTGAGTAGGCAGGTTTGGAATTTTATTCTGTGTTAGAGTGACAGCCAATTCTCCTGAGAGTACAGAGAGCAGGTGTGGGTGAGTCAGTCAGCACCAATGGCAAGTCTTAACGTTTTGTTAATGTTGTTGCACCCATTGTAGAGCAGTATTTGTGGTTGATCCATAAGCCACCAGCCCATAGTCAGTGATGGATAAGATTAAGCTAGTGACAGAGAATTGGAGGGCATTTGGAGTGAGGTTTTTCTGATGTCTGCATAAAACTCCAAGCTTGGAGTTAACAGCTTTGACTACCATATCTACTGTATATGCTGAACATAAGATAGGGTATCATCAGTGGTGACACCCAGATGCTTAAATGAGTGAACCTGTTCGAGCAGTACATTGGCTTTGTTTTTGATGGATAAGGCAGGACATCTCTTCTTTAGCTGTGTGCTGGATAGGAGCAATGTTTTATTTTTTTTTATAATTGATGAGTAGTTTATGTGCACTGAGTCAATCCTCAGTCTTATGGAAGGAGGTTTGGAGTTCCTGCTCAAGATGTTCAAAGTGGGGGATACTACTGAGGAGAACAGCATCATCTGCATATAGGATGATTTTGCTGTTACAAGCCTTGGGAAGATCATTCAAAAATCAGCTAAATAGGAGTGGTCCCAGAATTGATCCTTGGGGGACACCTATGAACACCTCTTTGGATCCCAGTATGACTTTGTCAATTTTGACTTTTTGGGATCTTCGGGACAAGTAGTCCTCGAACCAGTCCACAGCATTTGGGGCCATTCCCATGTATTTTCATTGATCCAATAGGAGGGAGTGATTGACCGTGTCAAATGCCTTTGTTAAGTCGATAAAGACTGAACCAGTTAATTTGCCTTCATCACCTACTTGGTGCACAGAGTTGGTGTAATCAACCAAAGCAGTAGCCATGCTGTGGTTCTTTCAGAAGCCATGTTGCTTGGCACATTGCAGCTGGTACTTATGTAGGTAGTAATTTGGTCCACCACAATCCTTTCCAGTGCTTCAAATAGGAGGAGATGATTGATATGGGCCTATAGTTAACAATGTTGGACCTATTCCCACTCTTATAAATGGGTTACCAGAGCTTGTTTCCAGACTGTATGGAATTTGGCTAGAGTGAGTGATTTTTTAATTTCGTAATAGGGACCATGAGTTCAATAAGGGAAAGTGCTACCAGCTTCATATCGACCCCATCGCTTGCCATCCTAGTCTTGCCCAGAGCTTTCAGTACATGGGACCTTGAGACCTTGGTGGACACACATTTGAAGTAGAAATAAGGGTGGTTTTGCATTGTTGTCATGCTATTAAGAAATAAACATAGACTTTGACAGCAGATAAGGACCACTTGGCCCACCCAGTCTGCCCATTTCCCTTCCTATTGGATAAGCTGCAGATTCTAGTTAACCAACAGCCTACTTCCTGCAACCACCCACTATAATTGCCTTATGTCTGTCCCATGCATGTTTGAATTCCCCCACTGTTTTAGACCCCACAACCTCTCCATGAAGGCGGTTCCATGCGTCCACCACTCTCTCCGAGAAAAACAATTTCCTCACATTACCCCTGAGCCGTCCCCCCTCTAACTTTAAATTGTGTCCGCTTGTTCTTACACATCTCTTTTTCTGAAAGATGCTACTCTCCTGGATTTTGTTGATTCCCTTGAGGTACTTAAAAGTTTCTATCATGTTCCCCCTGTCCCTCCTTTCATCAAGGGTATACATATTAAGCTCTCTCAGTCTCTCTTCATATGGTTTCTGATGTAGACCTTGCACCATTTTAGTTGCCCTCCTCTGGACTGCTTCCATCCTGTCTATGTCTTTGAGTAGATGAGATCTCCAAAACTGCACACAGTACTCCAGATGGGGTCTCACCAACTGTCTGTACAGAGAGATAACCACTTCCCTTTTTCTACTTGTGATGCCCCTCTCTATGCATCCCAGTATCCCCCTGGCTCTCCTTACTGACTTCTCACATTGCTTACCCACCTTTAGGTCATCTGATATGACTACACCCAGATCCCTTTCCATCATTGTTGTCGTTAGTACCTCCCCTGCTATTGTGTACTCTTCTCCTGGATTTTTATTTCCCAGGTGCATTACTTTGCACTTCTTTGCATTGAATCTAAGTTGCCATATGTCTGACCATTCCTCCAACCTTGCCAAGTCCCTTCTCATCCTTTCTACCCCCCCTTGTGTATGAACTCTGTTACAGATATTTGTTCAACTGCAAAGAGGCATGCCTTTCTTTCCAGACCCTCTGCAATGTCAGCTATAAAGACGTTAAAGAGAATTGGACCCAGTACTGAGCCCTGAGGTACTCCACTAGTAAGCACCCCCTTTCTTCAGAATGTGTTCCATTCACTATTACATTCTGTGTCCTCTTGTGCAGCCAGTTTGCTACCCAGGCTACCACCCTGGGACCCACCAGGCTGGCAAACTTGATTATTAATCTTTAGTGCAGGACTGTGTCAAATGCCTTGCTAAGGTCTAGGTAGGCCATATACACAGCCCCTCTCCGGTCTATTGCTTTGGTCACCCAGTCAAAGAAATTGATTAGATTCATCTGACATGACCTTCCTGCTATGAATCCATGCTACTTTGGGTCCTGTGCCCTGCTGGCCTCTAGGTATTGAACAATTCTTTCTTTCAGAAGTGATTCCATTATTTTCCCCACCACTGAGGTCAAACTAACAGGTCTGTAGTTTTCTGCTTCTGCCTTGGTCCCACTTTTGTGAAGGGGAATCACATCTGCCCTCCTCCAGTCCTCAGGTACTAACCCATCTTCCCATGATTTGTTTAAAAGTGTGGTTAGTGGTATCACTAGGTCCTCCTTTAGCTCTTTTAGGATTCTAGGGTGAATCCCATCAGACCCCATTGCTTTGTTCAGCTTGAGTTTTAGGAGTTCTTTCAGGACTCTTTCTTCTATAAATGGACTGGTGTCAATCCCACTACCCAGAGTGCTTCTACTGTTTGGTTTTAGGTAACTCCTCCTCTTCTTCTTTTGTGAAAACTGAGCAAAAGTATTCATTCAGTATCTCTGCCTTTTCACTGTCTCCCTCTGCCCACCTTCCCTCTCCTTTATTAATCTTCACCATCCCTCCCTTATCCTTTGTATGCTCCCTAATGTACCTATAAAAGGTTTTATCCCCTTTCTTAACTGAGTTGGCTAACTTTTCCTTGGTTTGGGCCTTTGCTTTTCTGACTGTCTTCCCTACTTCTTTCTGCTTTAATTGATACAGTTCCCTGTCATGCTCCTTCTGTGATCCTTACACTTTTTGAATGCAGCCTTTTTCTCCTTAACCTTCCCCGACACCTCTTTTGAGAACCATAGTGTTTTTTTCATTCCGCTTTATTTTCTTTATCTGTTTCACACAAAGGCTTGTTGCCTTCATGATGGCAGTTTTGATTTTTCTCCATTGTTCTTCCACCCCCTCCTTTCTGGCCATTTGCTAATGCATTCCTCAGGTATTCACCCATTATGCCAAAGTCAGCCCTTCTAAAGTCTAGTATCCTTGTCTTTGTATGGCTTGTCTCCATGGTTGTGTTTATTGTGAAGCACAGTGTGCAGGGGTCGCTAGTTCCCAGATGTCTACTGACTTCTAAGTTGGACTCTATCTCTTGCTTCTGATAGTTAGGCGGTAGGATGGAACTAAGGTCTGAGAAATAACCATTGAAAGCCTCAGCTATAATGTGCATGTCCATAGTGAGCAGGCCATTTAGGTTGAGCAGTTGGGGGTGCTTTTTTTCTTCCTTCCCAAGGAGGTTATTTATATTCACCCAAAATGTTTTCCTGTCTCCCCAGCAGTTTTGCAGCTGGTCCTTGTGGTGGTTTGCCTTTGCTTGCCTAGTGAGATATGTACATCTGTTTCTGGCAGCCCTGTAGGCCTGATGGTCATTCATTTATAACACTCCCTCAGCTCATACCGCCACAACCCTCCAGCCCACTGTTCTGATCCTTTACCCTGTTTTCCTTCCTGTACATCAATATGGGGTATTACTTTACTAATTACTGCATCTGCTAACTGCAGTTTTCCCCAATTTATAGCAGGATCATCAGGCATAACAGCTGGTGTGACCACACTTCTTAAAGTACCTTCAGCTATTATTGCCTCTTCTGTCTTGAGGGCCGACTTCACACCAGTGGGTACAAAATCTACAATAGTTTTATCTGAGGACTTCTCCTGGGTTACCATTCCTTCATCAATAGTCCAATACAGCCAAGGAAACTCCAACAAGGCAGGTGTTTCCATCATCCCAGGAAACTCTGTCAAGGTAGGTGTTTTCATAATCCTAGGAAACTCTGGCAAGGTAAGTGTTTCCATCTCTGAACTCTCATCACGGTCCTGCTCCATTTTGCTCCCCTTGAGCAGCTCTCAACATCTGTGTTCTGCCTCCCTCCAGCGATGGTCAGCCTCCAACCATCTGTCACTCATCCAGCAGATCAGATGCATCAGGTCAGCCAATCGATCCTCCATCTCAGGAATCTCAAACAGGCACCACTGCCAGTGATCCTCCTCCTTCCAAATGGCACCACGCACCGTTGTCTGGTCATGAAAAATAGTACCCGGACTGGTACCACCTGACAAGGATCTCCCCAATACCTAAACTTCTAGCCAGAATCCCACTACTACCACCATATGTAATAGAATTGTGGGATTTTACATAAATATCTAAATGATGTCAGATTCAGGCAGGCAATAAGGAGCATAAAAAACACTCAGGAGGTCTTTATCATTTTATTCACTCAGCAAAATTCAAACAGAAATCAAAGCACAGTAATGTTAGCCATTTCCATGCAATGGTGATAGCACCCTTTCACGAGGCCTTACACCTCTCCTAGTCAGCTCTACACTGACACCCTATCTAAATTCTAACCTCAGTGGTAGGCTTTCATACAGTTATACTAGTGACATCACTTCCTTGAGATCCACCCACATTATGTCACTTAACTAAAAACATATCCCTGTGAGGCTCATATCCTGGCTATACAAGAGGAAAGGGATATTTCTAAGCCTTGGTTAAAGAAAGTCCTAACAACATCAACATGATATTAATTTTTGCCTGGCTACACAATTTTATAGAGATGGGGAGCTTAATTACTCCTAGTTCTGCCTCTTTGGCAGCGACTTCACTAACTGGGAGTTCCATAAATATAGGCTGTTGAAGGGCTGTCAGCCCTATAGTATGACTCCTAGGCTCACAGTACTGCTCCACAGGTAAAAAAAACATTTTTTATTCCAAGCCCCGTGTTGGCTTTTAACTATGCTGTGCTTTTTAAATTCAGATAGGGGCTCTTCACTAAGTTTCCTGTGAGACCTTGCCTAACTCAACAAGTCCCTCTTCTTATCCTGAGGGATTTAATTACAGCCTTCAACAAAACATTTCATTTGTGCCCTTCTATTTTACTTTTGCAGCCCTCTGCTTTCTGCTTTATTCTGTACCAGGCTGTTTACGTTTTGTGTAGGTCATGTTGGGGCTAACACAAGTTTATACAATAATGTGTAAAAACAGTGACATTCCTGTTCCCTTTTATTTTGAATGGTAATCATAGTGCAGCAGAGCAGCAGCAGTAGTCTTTAAAGTCATTCTGTAGCTGCTTCTGCTGTGGGCTTTTACGGGCCTTTTGGTAACCATTTTTTTATTTTAATTTCTTTATTGATGGTCGTATGTAATCTCAGAAGAAGAAGAAGAATATATGGCAAACAGATATCAGATATACTGTAGCCCCTCCACCACCACCCACCTCCCCCAAAAAAATAGGATTCTGTGTTATGGGTAGGTTCATAAAATGGGGCACCAATATGCCCAATACTTTGTATGTTGATTTAAAAAAAATTAACAACAGCTACTGAAGTCATGATAAGCAGATTTAAAAGGTAGTCACAAGTACAGATCTGTTTCATAGTTTGAGAAACCTAGGTGCACCCATTTTATTTTTATTCCATGTCCAGCTCCAAAATGTGACAGATTTTCCCTAGCAAAATGTGACATGCATTACCGCAGTATATTTCATTGTTTCTATGAAGACTTTATTTTAGTTGCACTTCAGTAAATTTATATTGAAAACTCCCTCGGGTGTTGCCTTTTGTTAATGAAAACATTTTCACCCTAGTTTTCCTAGTTTTTCAATGCATATAACATTTCTGGTTCACTCAAAGTTTTGCATGGCACATGCAACTGTGTTGTCAAAGTAAACTGCATTTTTTACATGTTGTGTGGTGTCCACTGTTGCATGTGCAACATTTGGTATCCCTGCTGTACATGCAACACTGAAGGTGCCTTTCTCTCACATCTGATGTGGAGTTATCCCACAACACAGTCCCCTTTTTCACTCTTGGGTCATAGTGTCTTGAAATGGTTAGTAAAATGAAGTAAAAATGAAAGAAACTTTTTTTTTTCAAGTTAAACACATGTTGTGTCCATTGTTACACATGCAACGTGTGGCATCCCCATTCCATATGCAATACTGAAGGTGATTTTCTCTCAAGTCTTATATGGAATTATCCCACAGCACAGTCACTTTTTCACTCTTGGGCCATAGTGTCTTGAAATGCTTAGCAAAATAAAGTAAAAAAGAAAAGTACAATTTTTTTACAAGTTAAACATCTGTTATGTCCACTGTTGCACATGCAACATTTGGTGTCCCCGTTGCACACACAACACTGAAGGTAATTTTTCTCAATTCTCTGATAGGGAGTTATCTCATAATCTGGTTCCTTTTTGACTCTTCAGTCACAGTGTCTTGAAAAGCTTATTAAAATTGCTCTATTGTGGATTTGAAAAATTTACCCTCATGTCACACTTTGGTAACCCCATTTCAAGGACTTACCCTTATATAACTGAATGGGTGAGTGGCAAGTACACCTCATGCTGCATCAAGTATCCTTGTACCTATTTGAAACTGAAGAAGGACCCTTACGTCTCAGATGCAGAGACCTTCTACTGTTCTGATCCTGTGTATGTGTGATCCCAGTTTCCATTTACTATGTCCTTGAGACCAAGTTAATTCAGAGTCACTGAGAGTCCCTATTTCACCTGGGACTTCAGTCTGTCATAGGATTGCTGTGGTTTACTAAGTAGCACAGCCAAACTCCATGCTCTATTGCCAGCTTGCAATTTTGGCCAGAAACTTCCACAGTTGATAGATGCTGTCCATTTCTCTTTGGCAGCATCAAAGCTGGCCTTTAATGAGTCTGCAACTTCCAACTGAGGGGCCTTCAGGTGCAACTCTGCCCTGAGCCGGAGCTCCTGTTGCTGGTAATGTCCCTGTTTATCTGAAATCAGCTTTAGCAGAGCCCATTTCTTCCTTTGCAGTTCTTTCTCCAGCTGCTATTTAACCAAACAGCAGACGGTGTCTGGGCCTGAAGTCACTTGTTCCAGGTTTGGGACCCCTTCCATCACTGCAACAACAGGTAAAATTTTCTGAGCCTCTGTTTCTTTGATCACATTCTTCTAATTCAATAACATCAGTGATTTCTCCAGGTCATTCAATAGGAGATGAAGCTTTCAAATTAATCTGAGTGAGAAGGGAAGCAGACAGACATCCAGGACACAATTACACCCTTCTCTCTTGGGTTCTCTATTCTCCAGCAGAAAATGCAATGCCCCTTGAAGGAGAATAAGGGAGTTTCTCTGGTCTCCAGGCAAACATTCCCCTTCCCATAAAACTAGTTTATGCAATTGTCCACAATGTGTGTACAGTAGGTGTTGCTATGCAAAATAGCTACCACAACTTGCTTACAGCCAAGTCACTACCAGTCTGTCATTGGTTGTAAAATGCTTTGGGATAGAGTAGGTATGGAAAGTGCTATATAAATTTTATTGCCTATATTTTTAAAGAAGTGTATCTGTTTTTTGGATGCAATTCCATTATAACAGTTAGACCACAAAAATAATGTTTAACTTGGGCCTGTCCACACTTGCATTATTGTAACATTTCCAGCAGTCTGTAATGTTACAAGAACAGCAAACATGGATCTCATCCACACTGTAGCATGGTAAAACCATGCAATGAACCATGTTTAAAAATCTTGATTGGAACAGGGTTTTGGCATAGTTTCAGACCGACACAGTTGCTGGTTGAGAACTCAAGCAAGCAAGCACGGAGCTGGAGCACTGTGTGGATGCTCTGACAACCATGCTCAAATATGGAAATCAAAACTTTTTTAAAATGTTTTGAAAATGTATGTTAGTGTGGACAGGGCCTTTGTTGCAAGTAACACAGCTGCATCCAGAAAAATTACACATGTCAGATATTGATGCTCGTGGTATTTTTGTGCTGTAAAGGGTGTAAAATGTTGAAAAAGGTATTTGAATGTTTGAAAATAAGGAACTAACATGTGAGTGCTTATCATTTGTAACATGATGCAGCTGCATCAAAATAAATGACACATGTACTGTGTCAGTCTTCTGAAAATCTAGACTTAATTCTACAGGTCCATTGGAGGACCAGCCAGGGGAAGGATACTTATGTATCCCATCAGATGCTTGTCTCCTCTGGGGAGAGAGGTCTATGCATCCCATTGCTCTACTGTCACCTGGGAGACAATGGGTGGTGGTGCAGGGGATCAGTGCACAGATGGAGTGGATGCAGCAAGTCCATTGAGTATATCCAGAATTGCCAGCTCCCTGATCATGTCAACATGCTTCTGGTGGGTGGTATTTTAAGTGGGAAAAACAGGTGCTAGCTGGAAGGATGAATCCACTGCTTGTTCCCAACAGCTACCTCAGTGTTCCACCGCCAACCCCCAGGTACACTTCCTGCCTTCACCTCCACGAGTGGGCATTTGCAGTTGAGCAGTACACCAATGAGCTGTGGTCAACCCCAACTGTGGGGGATAGCCAGGGGGGCAGCACAGCAGTGTTTCATGGGTGGGCTGCAGAGTCACTGGAGTCAAGTGTGTGAGGCCTTGATGAATGGGTAGAGAGTGATGGCAGTTGTTAAAAGGTGGCCCTATCCACAGGCCTGGGGCCAATCAATCAATGCATGCTATTTCTTCTTAATACAGTACTCCCTCATTAAAATGAATGTCTCTAGATTCATTCCTGTGGTTTGTTATAACAAGGGTTTGCTATAACGAGAACCCCTATAAAATCAATGGGAAAAATAAAATGTTATGTCAGTAACAATGACACCAGTACAAAGTATTATTTGTTTATTTAATGATTGATTGATTGATTGACTGAATGTTGTTAATCAGGTAAACCCACTGAGACAATGAGGCTTGCCACTAAAAGGCAGGCCAAGTTATCTGATGACCCCTGCCAGGAAGGAACAAGAGAGGAAGGGGAAAAGATAGGAGGGAAGGAGAAGGGAGGGGCTTAGTGGTGACCTCACAAGACCAGGTGGAGGGTCATATGACAAGGCAAGTCCAGAACCCCAGAGATTGGCTGGGGGGTGGAGCCAAAGGGGTCCTGAGCAAGGGTCCTGAAGGGCTATATATCAAGCCTGGGCAACCTCAGGATGACCTCTTTTGCTGGGAAATTCTCCTTGAACTTGGAGCTCAGCACATCATTTGGCAATATCCAGGCAAGGCACATGGGGTAGCTAGGCCTTTGCAGGACATGCGGCCCAGTGTGTTTTAGCTCTATTTAAAATGGTTGATGATTTTGATTAAAAGTTTGTGCATGGGAAAGAGATTACAGCTGGGTTCAACGGTAACAGCAGAGAGGCTGAATGAAACTTTTTTGTGATTTTGTGAGTTGGAACTAGGCTTGGTATAGTGCCTGTATTGTGTTAAGGTTAGGGTTCATAGTAAAGCAAATGCCCTGGTGGTAGGGGAGAAGCAGCACGTGGAGTAGCGTTTGTTTGCTGAGAGGTTGCAGCTAGGCTACATATTAACAATGGAATGGTTTTTTTTTTTGGTTTGTTTTTGCTACAGCTGCCTGGTGGGTGAGCAGGGATTTAAATTTCAAATGCTGGTTTAGGTAGCGGGAGTTTCCAGGAAGAAGCCATGAGGCCAGCATGCTAACTGTATGAATCATGATGGTCTCAAGCAGGAGATGATGCAGTTAGCTGGGGTACAAAGGCTGGTTGAAGTTTTTCTGGTGGCTGGCTAGAGGCGGTTTGCAGCTATGAGTGTGGGTGGCGAGCAGCGTGGAGTTACGCAAGGCCTACAGTTCCACCAAGTGAGTGGGACCCTGGCGGGCAGAGCAAGTCCCATGGGACAGACTTTGGTAGAGAGTGTTTGGGTGCGTGGAGTGCCCAGAGCAGAAGGGGCATTGTTTGTCCTGGTGCAAGCTGAATCAGGTGATGGGGGGGGGGCGAGAGGCACCTGCATGGTGGGTGGAAGTAGGCAGGGAGGAGGGGGAGTGTGGCATTGCTGGTGAGCTGCACTGGCTGGGGGGGGCACAGAAGGAATGGTCCTATGTCATGTGGTGGCCCAGGAGTGTCAGCTTTGTTTAGTGTGCAGGCCTTGAGGCCTAGATGGCGTGCGCTGGCATGAAGAGTCACGGTGGGATTATGCACATTGCAGCAGCTAAGAATGTTTGCTGAGCACATGGGGAGCAGAGATGTTACAGGGCTTGAATGCAATAGGGTACGACATAGGGCACATGAGGGGGCTTTCTCGTGGCATTTGCTTTTCTTGTGCCTCAGGAATAGTTCAACAGGAATTTGCAGGACAGATTATTAGTCCTTTGCTGTGGATACTGGTGAATTCTGTGCACAGAGAACTTTTTAATTGATGGGGCTATGCATTTTAGAATGCTCCCTTCAGCACTTGGGAGATCAGCCATATGGCAGGTTTATGGCTCAGCATGGACCGGAAGGGACACATGGCATAGGCAAGCATTCTTGTCGGCCTGGCAGCTGACCTGGGGCAGTATAGAGGTGCACCCATGAGGCATCTCTGGGAGGGGCAAAGAACAGGAGAGGCAGCATGCTACCGCATCACTGTGAGAGGTGAGGGAGGTCGGGGTATGCTTAGTGGTTGGGTGAGGCAGTAATGGCAAATTCCTTCTGGAGGGCGGGCTCACTTTTAGGCAGCAGGCCCTGGGACCACTTGAGGGGGGATGCTAGTTGGCTGGGCCTCTTACATCCAGTTGGATGGTGGCCCTCCCACAGTGAAATGCAAGACATGGCCAGTGGGCCTGGGGACTGCACAGCGGGGAGAAAGAGGCTGGTGGGCTGCCCTCTCACATCTATTCTGAAGGTGGGAGGGCAGAAGAAAGCCACTGGACTGGCTGTATGGGCTTGTGGAGACAGGTAGGCCTCTGGTGTGAAAAAGCATAGGCTCTGGACCCTTGGTTTTGTGCACTGGTGTTCTAATAAAGTGGGCTTTCTGGAAGGGCCTGTTGAATTTGCCCAGGGGCCCCAAGGCCTAGGTATATACAAGTTTAGTTATATAAGATTGCTGATAGCCACCTCTATATATATATAGTTGACTATGGCAAGGTGTAAAAGGCTTGCAGAAAATACAAATGGCCAATAGATGACTGAATGAGGCTCACATACAAGTTAATATGGCTAGCTAGCCAATGGCTGCCAGTGGCTAAGCAAATGAATGATACCACCATATCAGTTAATATGCCTGCATGTATAAAGGCTTTAAATAGTTAATGGTTAAACTGAAGAAAATAAAATAAATCTTAAAGCACAGTCAAGGTCTGACTTGGAATTGCCCTATTCAGCAGTTTTTTTAAAAAAAGGTTACGACTAAGATAAGAGTGCAGCAGCTAGTAACCACGGCTGGCGTTGAAGATTAAGTTCCCCAATTCGGCCACTGTCTGGTTTTTTATCTGTAAACCAAGTATTTTTAAAACAGCCACATCCCCTTGCATGTTTTCTGTATCCTGAAGTAAGTATTTTTGATAAATAAAAAAAAACCTAATTACTTGTTTTTCCATTTAAGAATGATCACATGTCTCGGCAAAGTATCTTGTGACCAAGGTATCTGATGGCCAATGTATTTTTGAACCCGAGTCTTATGACTTGTTGAGTGACATATTGTCTGTGTTTAAAACTGCTGAGGTAGTTTCTTGGAAATTCCAGCCTTGCATTTTTTTCTAAGCTTGCTACACGTACAGTAAGTATGGGACCTATGGTTATGTCCAGCGTCCCCTCGAGAAGACGCATTCTTGGACAAGATGCAGTCTGAGAATATCCATAGATTGCTTGGGGGATCCAGAGGTATATGGTTCATGTGTCTCTGAAATGCTGTAGCCCTGGTGGTAAAAAGCCATCAGCTGTTTAGATTTGATCATGTTAGAGGTAAAACTGTTAAGGCTTATTTGATATTAATAAATTGCAACTGATTTAAAACAACATTTGGCTGTCAGGTGGCTTTATTGGATTACCAGGGACCACTAGCCAAGAACCTTGTGTTTTACAATGCAGGTCTTAAAAGGAAAAGGGGCAGGAAAAGGGATGACATGCCCCGCTAACAAACAAAAAGCTGTATGAAGGACCCTCGGGTGCTCGTTGGGGGACCACATCCTGGCATCAATCAGAGAAAATATTTGGAAAGGAGAGTATGTGGACATTTTCAGGCTAGTGGATGAGGACACAGCCAAAAAATACGAGCAGAAGGAATCGGTGGGGAAGTCAGAAACGGCCGTGGCTTTGGCAGTCGTAGGACACAAGGCCAAGGAGGCCAAGTACAATGGGAAAACCACAGAGAATTGGCAAGGGGGGGTCATTATTTACAGTGCTCTGTTATTACAGAAGCAGCCAGACCTAGCCATTCCATTGCTGACGTACATGTCCATCATCAGGGATGCGTACAGAGCAAAGTTGGGGTATGGGTGGCTGAAATATGATTAAGCATTCCAGAAGATAATGGCAGCAAAGGGGGATCTGAGGTGGGATTGCACCCATTCAGAGTTGTGGGTGAGGATCCTTTTGGGGGAGAGGAGCTGGACCAGGGCAGTCATGCAAAGAGGAGCCCCTCGGCCGTGGTGGTGAAGACGTGTTGGGGTTTTAACAAGGCCATCTGCACCTGGAATAATTGCAAGTTCTGGCATACATGTTCAAAATGTGGGGGGGTCACACCCAGTATCCAATTGCCGGCAAGGGGGAGAAAGAGGGAGGCAAAGCGGGGGCCAATACCAGGAGCAGTTCTTTTGAGGGGCCCATGGGGAGGTCAGAGCAGGGGGCGAGGGGGACACCACAGCAAGCAGCATACCACCCCCTATGGCTGGAATTAGAAGGGAACAGGGCCTGGGACAGTGGGGCTGTGCTGGCACACACACCCATTTCCTTAGCAGTGGTGGAAGAATGGACTGCTGACTACCTGAACAAGATGGCATCAGCACTGCTTAGGGAAGGTTTCCAGACAGGATTTTCACTGGGCTTTCAAGGGGTAGGGGCAGGGATGAGGCCAAGAACCTCAGGTCAGTGAGAGAAAAAGGGGTAGTGTGGGCTAAGATTTAGAAGGAATTCGAGGCGGGGTGGGTGGAGGGGCCATTGGAGGCCCCCCCATGCACCCAATTTCGGGCATCTCCATTGAGCATCGTACTAAAGAAGTCAGAGGAGGAATTCCACCTGATTCACCATTTGCCATACCTGGAAGGCTTGTCAGTGAACGAGGGCATACCAGACCACCTACGGACAGTCTCATATGCCTCCCCAGAGCAAGCCACAATATTGATCAGGGCAGTCGATGGGGCATGGCTGGCCAAGATGGACATTGAGTCAGCATTCCAACTACTCCTAGTCAGTCTGGTGGATTGGGACCTACTGGGTTTTCAATTCCAGGGGAGGCTCTACTTCGACAAGGTCATGCCAATGGGATGCTTGGTGGCTTGCTCCACATTTGAGGCCTTCAGCACCTGGGTGCAATGGGTATTTGGGACCAGGTACAGGCACAGGAAGGTAGTGCATTATCCGGATGACTTCCTCCTCATTGGAGAGACAAGGGGGATGGCACTTAAGATGTTGCAGGACTTCAAGGGGATGTGCCTGCACATAGGGATCCCCCTGGCACAGGACAGGACAGAAGGCCCTGCCCATAGGCTGGAATTCCTGGGCATAGAGGTGGACATGGAGATGGGATGTTTCAGGCTCCCCATGGCCAAAGTGGTGCAGCTTAACGGGCTATTGGCAAGGTGACAGGGAGATGGAGGGTGCCACTGGTACAGGTACAGCAACTGCTGGGGCACCTTAATTTTGCCTATAAGGCAATTAGCTTGGGCAGGGCCTTTATGAGGAGGCTCAGCAGGGCCACAGGGAAGGCCAAGTAGCCACACCACTGGGAGGATGTGTCCAAAGGAGTAGAGGAAGACTTTAAGATGTGGGAGGAATTCTTGGACAGCTATAATGGAGTAAACTTTTGGCAAGACGAGTGGGAATGGAATACAGATTTGGAGTTGTTTACAGATGCTTCAGGCACTCTGGGGAAGGGGGCATATTTCCAGGGAGAGTGGATGTCAGAAGCATGGATGGAGCACTGAAAGGCAGGATGTCAGTTGAAGGACATCACCTTTCTGGAGATATTCCCAATATGGGAAGTGTTGGAAGTATGGGGCACCAGGATGCGGGGTAAGCGCATCTATTTTTGGTAGGACAATAAAGGAGGGGTGGAAGTCATTAATAGACAGGGTGGGAGGACTGAGATGGTGGGCAGGATACTTAGGCATATGGTATTGTTGGAGATACAGCTGAATTTGCCTTTCAAAGCACAGCACGTTGAAGGAGTTAAAAACAAGGTGTCTGACAGTCTTTCCCATTTACAGCTTGGAAGGTTTTGGGATCTGAGGCTGCAAGCAGCGATGAAAAGGACAAGGATCCTGGACCAGCTGTGGGAAGCTGGAAGGACACGGCCAGGGCACTGTAACATGGTTCCTGGTCAGCCAACACTTTGAGGGCCTACGAGGGGGTGGGTGAAATTCCAGGAATTTAAGGGGAAGCATGGATGGGACAGGGATGAACCAGCCCCAGAGGAGCAGGTAAGTTGGTTTGTAGTGAAGAAGTGGGAAGAAGGTCTGGCCCATGCCACAGTGGTGGTACACTTAGCTGGCATTAGTTGGGTATGCCAGAACAGGGTGTGTCAGGATGTCGCAGCCAGCAGGGCAATAAAAAAAATGGTAGTGGGATTGCAGAGGGAGCAGGGCACTAGGAGGGACTGAAGATGCCCCATTAAGTAGCAGCTGCTAAATGGGGTTTTGTGAGCAACATGACAAGTGTGCTCTTTGGCACATAAGGCACTCCTCTTAAGGGCTGTTTTTGCCATCAGGGCAGCAGAGGCCTTCTGGGTGGGGGAATTGGTGGTCCCACAGAAGGCAGTGGCAGGGCAGGAGCTACAGCATAAGAGCCTGTTATGGGGCAGGATAGAGTGGTCATCAGGTTGGCCACATCAAAAACTGACCAAGGTGGAGAGGGACCTCAGTGTCACTGATACAGCAACCAGTCTTCCAACTGTGCAGGGGTGGCACTATAGGCATATGAAAGCATCCGGGGGCTAGCAGGAAGGGTGTTGTTCTGCCATGGGGACAGGTCCTTGGTCACTGGATTCCAGGTGGGGGCAGTGCTCAGGAAGTCCCTGGCATTTGAATGTGAGGACCCAGTAGATTTTGTCCCTCACTTCTTTTGGATAGGGTCAGCGTCAAAGGTAGCGGAGAGAAGGGTAGCAGTGGAAGAGCTACAGAAGGTTGGGTGCTGGAAGTCCAGTTGTTACAAGAGGTATGTTAGGTGTTGATAACAGCAACTCTCCATGTTTCTCTTGTTCCTATGGCAGATTCCAAGAGGATGGTCTGGAAAGAGGGCATTCCTTCATCTATTGGACATAGAGGTTTGCGGGTGCCACTTCCAGAGGGACAGAGTATGTTACAACATGGAGCACACCAAGGTGCTGTGGAAAGGCATTAGGGGCATGAGGTAGGCCCATCTGCTGCAACTGTTGGACAAACTAAGGGTCTGGTGGGGCAGGCCAGATTGCGTTGTCATACACCTGGGGGGTAACGACTTAGGCGGTAATCCATGGGGACTACTGGGACAGAGCATACTGGGGGATTTCAAGATAATTAAGGGGTGATGGCCAAGGATGATCATCGGCTGGCCTGACATCACCTCACAGAGGGTTTGGAGAGGGGTCAAAAATGTCACATTGATTGAAAAGGTGAGGAAGTATTTCAATAGGAGGGTACCAAGGGCTGTAATTGAAATGGGGGCAGCATCTACAGCATAAAGACATTTTGTTTGACCAAGCCATGGTGTACAGGTCTGATGGGGTACATTTGTCAGAATTCGGCATGTGTCTGTTCTTGAGGCCTATTGGGGAGCTAGTGGGGGAGTTAGCTAAGAAAGGCTTGAGATACTAGCCCACTAGGGGGGAGCCTCACCTTCCATCAGAAGCTGGAGGTGGGTCAGTGGAAGAGGGAGAAAAAGGAATGGGGTAAGGGGGGCAGGAAAGGAGGATGGGGCAGGTGACATGGGCTGGTGACAAAGAACCCACACATGGTGCTCAGGAGGGGAGGGGGGCTAGGTCCAGGCACTGGATTCAGAAGTGTCTGGGCCTGGAGGGTGAAGGCCAGTGGGAAGGTGGGAACTGGCCTGGTTCTGGTGATGAAGGAGGGGACCAGATTCACAGTGTCCAGTCCCTGAAAATGCAAGATGACAAGCAACCAGAGAAAGGAAGAGGCCAGAACTAAGAATAATTTGTGGATGGAATTGTTTATGATATACAGATTGAAAGATGACAAGTGACAATGTAAATATCTTTGTGCCAAAATAAATATTGCCAACGAGCAACCAAAAGTAACAAAGATGTAGCATTCTTCTTTCCTGGGAGGGGTTCAGGGAACAATGAGGCTTGCCACTAACAGGCAGGCCAGGTTGTCTGATGACCCCTGCCAGGAAGGAACAAGAGAGGGAGGGGAGAGGAGAAAGGATAGGGGGAAGGGGAAGGGGAGGGGCCTAGTGGTGACCTCACAAGAACAGATGGAGGGTCATATGACAAGGCAAGACCAGAGCCCCAGGGGTCCTGAGCAGGGGCCTGAAGGACTATATCAAGCCAGGGCAACCTCAGGGTGACATCTTTTGCTGTGAAATTCCCTACCCACCTTTGTACAGAAGGTGATGGGGGGCAGTTTTGGCACAGAGATGAAAAAAAGATGGGCAGATGGGTGTTCCCGGTGTGCCCTGGGCATGGGTCTGGTGTTTGGGGCTGCAGGTAGGCATCCATTGTTCCAGGAAGCTGGGTCATAGCCCTCTGTGGGTCATGGTGCCCCAGTAGGTGGTGGGAGACAAGGGGGACATGGGAGAAAGGAATGGGGGAATGGGGCAGGAAAGGGAGGGGTGACATGGGCTGGGGCAAAGAACCCAGACATGGTGTTAAGGAGGGAGGGGGATAGGTCCAGGCACCGGGTTCAGAAGTGTCAGTGCCTGGAGAGTGAAGGCACAGGGTAGGTGGAACCGGCCTGGTTCTGGTAATGGAAAGGGGGCTGGATTCACTGTGTCCAGACTCTGGAAATGCAAGATGACAAGCACCAAAGAAGGCAGAGGCTTGAACCAAGAATAATTTGTGGATGGAATTGTTTATGATGTACAGATTGAAAGATGACAAGTGACAATGTAAATTCCACAAGGACATAGACAGGATGGAGGCAGTTCAGAGGAGGGCAACTAAAATGGTGCAGGGTCTGCAAGAGAAGCCATATGAGAAGAGACTAAAGGAGCTTAATATGTACACCCTTGAGGAAAGGAGGGAGAGGGGGGACATGATAGAAACATTTAAGTACCTCTGTGGAATTGACAAAGTCCAAGAGGGTAGCATCTTTCAGAAAAAGAGATGTGCAAGAACAAGGGGACACAATTTGAAGATAGAGGGGGACGGCTCAGGGGCAATGTGAGGAAGGATTTTTTCACAGAAGGGGTGGTGGATGCATGGGACAGCCTTCCTGAGGAGGTTGTGTGGTCTAAAACTATGGGAGAATTCAAGAATGCATGGGACAGACATAAGGCAATTTTTGTGGGGGGTGGGAAGAAATAGGCTGTTGGTTAAATAGGATCTGCAGCTTATCCTCTAGGTAGGGAAATAGGCAGACTAGGCGGGCCAAGCGGTCCTTAGCTGCCATCAAAGTCCATGTTTCTATGTTAAATATCTTTGTGCCAAAATAAATATTGCCAATGAGCAACCAAAAAGTAACAAAGTTGTGGCATTCTTCATTTCTGGGAGGGTTCAGGGGACAATGGAGTCCTTTTTCCAGGGGCAACCTGGGTTAGTTACAGTACAAAGCATAGAAACACACAATTCCAGTACAGTAATATCATGCAATATATTTATTAAAAATGAGCTGTACTTCGAAAACATTGTTTTGAAATCTTTAGAAACTTTGTTAAGTTAAACAACATGTTGTTTATTTTCTAATGAAAGAGTCCAGGGTTGTCAGAACCATTTGGTTCTGCATAATTTCTTTTTTAAAAGTTGTTACCAACTGCATCAGCTGACACAGTTGGAGTAAAGACACAAAGGGCTGCATTTCCAGGTACTAGAGTTCAGCTTCAAATACAGCAATTCCCTCTTGAGAGTTCATATCTGGTTAGATGTCTTGCTCATCATCAGAGTCTATTTTTTGTATGTCCCTAGTTTTCCCATGATTTCGGCGACTATCTATAGCCAAGTCTGATAGTAGTCCAACAATGGGCATCATTTGTCAAGTGCCAACCACATTTCAAGTTGTTGCTCAGCTTCAGCAGAAGTGCCTTCCACTAAATGAAGGTAGCATGCAATTCTGATGTTCTCTACATTCACAGCTTGTGACTGCTGAGGTTCAGCTGTCAATGAGGTATTTTCTTCAAATATGGGTCCTAGCACATTCCGCTAGCAATTTGTGATCTTTCAGCAATGATACTGTCCCATGCTGATACAGTTATATAAAGCATGTCCTTTTGTTAAATGACTTTAAAAATTCAACCAAATCAGTGCTGGTGTCTTTGGTTATGATTTCACAAAGCAGTTGCTTCCTATACATCCTTTTCAAATTTGCAATAATGCTTTTGTCCTTCAGTTGTATCTTAGATGTTGTGTTAGGAGGGAGGGACAGCACTTTCATCTAGCCATCTCCACTCTTTAGCTCTTCTACACTGTGGTGGGCAGCGCACTGGTCCACAAGCAGTACTGCTTTTCACTCCTTTACCTTCCTCCTTAAAAGGTGGCAGACATTGGGAACCTAAGTGTTTATGCAACCAATCCTGAAAGATATTCCAGGTCATCCAGGCATTGAAGCTGCTGTCATAAAGCAGTGGCATGGCATTGCAATTAATGTGGTTAAAGCACCTTGGATTGGCATACTTTCTAATACAGAGTGGCTACAGCTTGTGCTCCCATGAGGCATTGGTGCACATTACCATGTCCTTGTAAAACTTGTGCCCTTTGAAGCATCTTGATCTAATCATGCGGCTAGTGTGCAGTCTGGCAAACATTTGAAAAAAAGTCCCATTTCATCAGCGTTGTGTAGCTGACATGGCTCATAGTCATCTTCATCTAAAATACCTACGAGCTTAGGCATGAATTGTTAAGCAGCAGCTGCATCAACTGAATGCTGTTCCCCAGCAATTTTCAGCTGCCTAGTTCTTTTTCTCCACTGGATGTGCCAGAGCCACTTTGGAGATGATTCAAAGGTGCACTGTTCTCCCAGCAGCTATCTTGTGAAGAAGTCAGCTTTTCCTTTTAAAATTGCAGCTGATAATGGGACACCAGCTATGTGATGACTTTGAAACCAGGCGCAAATCACTTGGTCCATGTTTGCATGTTCAGTCAGCCATACTTTTTTCTGCTGCAGACCCTGTTTTTTGCAACACTATTTTATGAATGCCCTCAGTGACTGTTTCTGCTTATGGAATGTACAGATTATGAATTTGAAGACAGAGTATTCAGTGGCCAGCTTTGCAGCACCTACTCTGAATTTTAGATGCTCCAGGATCTTCAACTTCATATTCATATCTAAAGCCTTCATTTCCTTTCAATCACTCATAGTGAAAACAATCAAGCAGCATTATTGCCATGCCGATGAGTAAAAGGTGGAGGGGAACAATGGGCTTTATGCACAAACTGAAATGGGCTAACTGAAATTACATTTCTTTTCTCAAAGTACTCAAACTTTTGGAGTGAGTAAAAGGCGGAGAGGATCAAACTGAGACAAACTGATTTTCATGAGATACATGCAAACCACAAACCACATAGACTACAGTTCAAACCATAATGGAACAATTGAAATGTGTTGATTTTCTGAATGTCCAGGACACATCTTCATTGTATGTGGGATTCGTTATAATGACATTTGTTATAATGAGAGAGTACTGTATATCCTTAAATCCAACTGGGCTCACATCAAATATAATCATAATAATAGCATTTGGGTCACAATGTGTTAATGTTGTAGCACTAGCAAGTCATGATTTCAACTCATTGAGTACCCTTGGTTTGTGCCACCCCAGGTCTAGTCTGCTTTCTTACGTGTCTGGTCATATCCGAGATAAATTTTGTGGATTAATTTACTAGTCCCTAAACCACAGGTACCAATAACTTGGCCTCTGATTATGCCCTACATGAGGCTACTATTGACACATGTCTTTGCTAAATGTTTAAGTGTGACAACAGAATCATTTAATGATTTGCATAATTCTTGGGTTGCTTGTTAGAGTATAAGTCTTTAAAATGCAACATTTTTCTTAGGTTTAAAATACTTAGATGTAAAAAAAGTTCAAAACCAGACACATGAACAACAGAAAGAATTACTCCAATGTCCTTTATTTCGTATACATCAAGCAAGGATCCCCAGACCATACCCATTGTTTCACCTGAATGTGGGCTTCCTCATGGGAAAGTATCTGCATTTTAATGATAATATAGCTACCATAATGTTACAGACTGCACATTCAAAGTACATACTCTTCAGTAATCTAATTTGTCCACAAATCATACATGTGACTCATTATTTCACAAAGTTATATCCTGGTTCTAAATCCACATTCAGTAAACATGATATTCAGTCACATCAGAAGTTTTACATGGGTTCCAAAACCATCCTAATTATTATATTAAGTCCATGTAATACACTCCTTCTATGTACTAATCTAATGTACATGTGCATTCAGAGTATATACTTTTCAGTAAACTAATTGGTTCACAAGTTGTATTAGCAACCACAAAACAGGAAAGGGACCTAGAGGTAATCATTTCTGATGACCTGAAGGTAGCCAAGCAGTGTGATAAAGCAGTGGGGAAGGCAAGCAGGATGCTTGGGTGCAAAGGAGTGGCATCATCAGTAGAAGAGGGAGGTAATATTACCCCTGTATAGATCACTGGTAAGACCCCAACTCAAGTACTATGTCCAGTTCTGGAGGCTCCACCTCTGGAAGGACATAGATAGGGTGGAGGTGGTCCAAAGGAGGGCTGTCAAAATGGTGCATGGCCTGCATAAAAAAAACCCTACTAGGAAAGACTCAATGAACTACATATGTACTCTCTAGACTCAAAGAGAGAAAGGGGGGATATGATAGAAATGTTCAAATACCTCACAGGTATTAATAAGGTACAGGAAGCTAGCATTTTCCATAGCAAAAGATGCTCCAGAACAAGGATCATGATATGAAGTTGGGGGGGGAGTTCAGAGGGTAGTGGATGGCTGGAGCAGCCTCCCAGCAGAGGTGCTAGGTGCTAAAACATTAACAGGATTCAGGCATGCATCAGGTAGACACAAGGGGACTTTAGAAGTAAGGTAAGGGGGAGATGATGGATATTGAGTAGGTAGAGAATATAGGGAAGACTAGGTGGGCTAAGAGATCTTTATCTGCTGGCAGCATCTGTAGTTCTATGTTTCTATGTACGCACCATAGTGAACACACTTTCAGTGAAATTTACAGTCACCAAATTTGTGACATTAGCAGTAGTACATGCTCAAAATGTTTCCAAATACCAAAATGCAAATATAACATAAAGTAAATATACTCCCAGTATTAATCACTCCATGAAGGTTGTTTTTATGAAACTATTCAACATGCTCCATCAAACTTAAGATTTTGAACGTGATGCATTACAAAAGGCATGTATCTAGCCAGCCCATCGGCACAGCGATTAGATTTCCACTAGTGATGCCGGCAATCCAGTTTTCGAAATGGACCTGGGTCATTGGAGGACCAGCTGGGGGGGAGAAGGATCGAGCATCTCCAGACTGCTCTCCTTCTCTGGAAGGGAGAGGGAGCATGTGCATCCAGTGCAGCAACAGCACCCACTGGTGCCTACTCAAACTCAGGGGCAGGGTGGACACTGGTCAACATTGCAAGTCCCCACCCCAGGTGAGAAAAGCCTGTACATTGCCATCTCTGTGAAGCTCTGCCCCCAGATTAGCCTCCAGAGCCAGCTCCCTGACCAGATACTAGTGCTGTGGCAGTGGTAGAGGGACAGTGAAACACCCTGCCCTCTGGGGGGGTAAAGCAAGGGGTGACTGGGTGAGCACCGGTAATACTGGAGGTGGAGGTACAGGGGTCCATGACCAGAGCAGAGTTCCAATGGTAAGGTGCAACAAAAAGCATACTAAATAAAAAAAAAGAAATGGCATGTATCCAATAAGTTATATTTATGTAAAATGCCTTGAATTTTGTTGATTTTTAGCATGCCTGAGTAGACAGGCTTGATTCAGATAAGAATTTTAGGTGGTCTCATAGATGTATCTGCAGGGAAATTATAGCTGTGTTTGTGACATTATATAAACTGTGCTCTGCATGTGAAAGAGATTCATGAAGCCTATGTTTGAGAACATACTGTACAAAAAAGCATACCTTAGTATTTACGTACTTTCTTTTAATGAACTGTCATTCAGAGACATACAGATTTCATAGCCAGTAAAGTATAAACAATTAATAAGTATTGTATCTTTCTTCAGCTTGTAAATTAATGCTATTTCTTCTTAAAGTCAAAAGGACAGCAGGTACATTCACCCTTAAAGAAGCAGCATGTCTCTCTGGCAGCAGGTAAAACTAACTGTGATAAACACTACTACTAGAGCTATGCAGAATATAAAATTCCACCATGGAATGCTTAGAGAATTATCATGATGATTTCACTGAATGTCACAGAATTTGTGTGAAAATTCTGCAGAAGTTTGCCAAATTTTGAATTTCAGTTAGTTGCTCTAATTTTAAAAGTACACATCTGACTGACACCTGATATGGTATGTGGACAGTTAGTAAGGGCTTACCTAAGTGTACCAAATTCCAGAGTTGTAGATTAGAAGGGGGCACAGTTATGAGTGGCCAAACATTTAATTAAAATTGAATTTTCAGTTATGTTTGATCTAATTTTAACATTTCTTATCCAAATTTCCCCACCATTTCAGGATTTAAATAAACATAAAACATTTGCATGTGCACCACATTTTAAGTCTCAAGCTTCAAAGGTGGCTGACTTATAGGTAGCAAAACATTTTTGAAAATTTAGGTTTCTGTTATTTTGGTATATGATAGTATATATTTGAAATGTTATCAACTTTTACAGGTATAGAGGTTATCACTACATTAATATATGTACATACTGTAGTTTCAGGTTTCTAGCTTTCTAGCCTGCAAAAACCCCAAACTTGTTTCCATTAATAGAGCCATAACTAAATTAGATGAGAAAATAGATGATCTCAAGGGCAGGAATAAGAGGAACAATCTTGTGTTTCTTGGCATCTCGGAGAGGGAAGAGGGGCCAAACCCTATTGAATTCTTCCAGCACTTTTGCTCCAAATTGGTGTGCCCATCCCAGAATGGTCAGTGCTATAATATAGAACAGGCACACCCATCTTTGAGGGCAAAGTTAAGGGAGATTCTTCTAGACTGCTCATCTTTAAATTATAAAATTTCTTAGATCTGGATCACATTTCAAAAACTGCCAGGAAACTTGATTCCATCTCCTGGGCTGGCTCTAAACTTTGACTTGTGCAAGAGTTGACTGCTAAAGTTAGACAAGCTATAGCTGCCTACAACCCGATCTTATTGAAATTGTGGGCAGCGCAAATCCACCACCGTCTCCTGAATCCTGCAAGGTTGGAGGTGCACACTAATGAAGGAATAAAGTAGCTTGATTCTGTGCACTTAGCAGCTCAAACCTTCCGATCTTATTCCCCAACCTATTATCAAAAAAAGGATGAACTAACAAAGGTACTGTTTACGTAATTCTGGTTTTATGAAGCTCTCTGGTAAAGCACTTGCTACTGCCTGATTTCTGTACCCAAATAAATGCTCCCATATAAGACTGCAACTTTAATTGAACTCTATTTGATTGACCTGTAGCAAGCTTTTATGTCTGACCTTCTGTGGCGTTTGACTTTAGTTCTTCTGATTGGAGCAACTACTCCTGTATATATTTTAAGCACTGGACATTTTTTTTGGTGTGTGTGTGTGTGTTGGGGTGTGTCCAATGGTGCATCTTGCTCTGGACTGGAGACTTATCTCCTCATATACTTGATTCCTGTTCTTAGCATCATGCACAAGGAAGATCCAAACATTTTTTGTTACTCTGCTCCAATTAGAATTCTGAGAACTAAGCACTGCAACTACACTTTGTCAGCATTGTGTGCCTCAGATCATTCATTTAATTAATAGCCACAGTTTTCACTGTTCTAGTTAGAGGTTTGCCCTTTTGTACAGAAAATACTGTTTAAAGATTACAACGCCAGTTGCAGGGCTTGCTTGTGTACCCTGAGGGCTCATACTTATTTTATTGTTTTGATACTTTAGTCTACTCGTATACTTGCAAGCATCTATAATGTACAACTAATCATAACTGCTTTCTTAGGGTGATTGCCATGCAATGAACCTCTCCACTGAGTCTGATTGTCCTTTTGTTACATCATCGTGGACATACAGTTTAATAATAATAAATAATCATAATTTTATTTATGAGGCACCTTTCCAATTCCAAGGCTCCTAACACTTTAAAAATAATTAATATAGCATCCAATGACAAAACAATACATCTAAAATCATAAACAATCAGATAAATACTTCAATTAACTAAAAATGCTTTATTCCACAGAAAGGTTTTTAAGCCATTCTTAAATTCCTCCACAGATGTGCAGTCCTGTAACTGACAGGTTAGAGAATTCCAAAGGGTGTGAGCTATAAAAGATAAACTGTAGAACCTGATGATTTCAAATTCACCCTTGGAATCTCTAGCAACCCCTCGTTGGCTGAGTGGAGTGATCGACCTGCGCAGTAAAGCACCAACAGCTCTTTCAGATAGTCTTGGCCATGTCTGTGTAGGGCTTTGAAAGTCAGTAAACTGACTTTGAAGGTGATCCGCCACCATATTGGCAGCCAGTGCAGTTTGCGCAGCACCAGAGTAATATGGCAGGATCGCCTAGCACCTGTCAAAAGCTGGGCTGCTGCATTCTGCACAAGATGTAGGCGATGGAGTTCTACCCCTAAAAGCCCTAGGTACAGGGAGTTGCACTAATCCAAGCACGAGGACACAAAGGCATGGACCAAAGTTGGAAGGTCTTCAGATAGAACCAGATGATTAACCCTGGCGATATTTCTAAGATAGTAAAAGGAAGTCTTGATGACAGCTGACACCTGTGAATGCAGGGTCAGTCCATCATCAAAAACTACCCCCAGGTTACGCACCCATTCAGAGGTCAGGAGAGAGACGCCACCAAAAATAATTCTGGAACATGTACCCACACCTGACCTCCTTATCTAATGACCCGGGTCCACAACCACTACCTCAGTCTTTTCAGACTTCAACCTCAGCCAGCTACAATCCATCCACTTCTGGATTTCTTTCAGACAGTTGTTAAAGACTGAGAGAGCTTCATCCTGGTTGAGTGCAAAAGAAAGGCAGAGCTGGGTATCACCTGCATAACAGAGAAACCTCAGCCCATGCCTTCTTACAATGTCTCCAAGGGGCAGCATATACACTGCGAACAACATGGGTGACAATACAGAGCCTCGAGGCACCCCACAAGACAAAGCAGTTCGTCCTGAGGAAAAAAAAAACAGACACCACTCTTTGTGTTCTCCCAGTGAGAAATGATGTAAACCATCTGAGGACTGTCCCCAACATTCCACAGATATGCCTCAGGCATTCTATCAACACCATGTGGTCCACTGTGTCAAAAGCTGAAGAGAGATCCAGAAGAACCAAGATGGAATGGCTCTTCCGATCTCTCGCCATCAGGAGATCATTGAGTACCCAAACCAGTGCCATCTCAGTACTAGGTCTCTTATGAAAACCAGACTGGAGGGGTTCATAGATGCTGCGGATAGTCAAATGGTCTTCCAGTTGAGCTGCCACTACTTTCTCAATCACCTTTCCAACAAAGGGAAGGTTAGAGATAAGTCTGTACTTTGCAAAACAGTCTGGGTCCAAGGTAGCTTTCTTCAAGACTGGTGTCACCACCGCCTCTTTTAGGAAGCTAGGAAACTCTCCTGATTCCAAGGAGCACCAGACTATCTGCAAAAGGACTGGACCGATGATGTCACTACAACTCAAAATAAGGGAGGTCAGTCCAGGGTTCAAACTACAGCACCTAGGGTGCACATTCTGGATAATCCTCATGACATCCATGAACTCCAGTTGACTGAATGTACTCCAGGAAAACTGAGTTGCAGTTACCCTGGCCTGATCAACAACAACCTCCCTAGAGTGTGCTGGCTGCAGTGCAGCCTTGATATCGGCCACCTTATTTACAAAGAATTGAACAAGCTCATTGCACTCTAATTGCAAAAAGGCTTTCCAAACTTGAAGGTAGACTGGGTTGCACAGTCTGTCCAAAGTTCAAAATAGCTGAGCTGGTCAATTCTGAGCAGCTGCAATCTCCCCGGACAGGAATTCTACCTTCCTGCGGGTGAGTGCAGATTGATAGACTGAATAATGGTCCATCAATCTAAGGCGGTCGGTATCAAGGGTGGACTTTTGCCAGCAGTGCTCTAGCCTTTGCCCTTGTCTGCACATCTCCCTCAAAGTCCCATCAAACCAAGAGGCCTTGGGGTGAAGGGAGAGAGGCAAACACAGACTAGAGCAATAGAATCCAGAGCCACCGTAACAGCTGTATTATAAGCTGATACAAGGGTCTCTGAATCATCGCTTGCCAATGCAGGGGATGAGAGGTCAAGTACCAGCACAAGGCCTTGAGAATTTATATCCCGTAAAGAGCAGTACCTAGCCATCTCAACAGGGGTAGGCCTTCGGGGGGGTGCTAAAATTAAAACCCATGGTACTGTGATTGGACCACCCAATGGGTTCCATCCCCACATCAGATGTTTTGATCCCTAGAAGGAAGATTAAATCCAAGAGTGTAAACATTTATGCGTAGCAGTGGAAATCACCTGTGTGAGGCCCAGAGATGTCATTAACTGGAGGAAGTACTGACCAAATTGTGAGAGTTCATCATCGACCCAAGCATTGAAGTCACCCAGAACCATCAATCTGGGCAACTCAAATGCTATATCGATGATTAAGTCCACTGCTTCCTGAAGGAATCACTTCTCATCACTGGCTGGATGGTAGATGAGAGTGATTCAATAGCCTACACCTGCTACTAGTGTACACTGGAAGGATTCAACCTCCAGCTTCCAGCTGAAATCATAGCCTCCACAATGGGGCTAGAATTTTCATCCAACCAGGTCTCAGTGATGTATGCCAGGTCCACCGTATCAATAATTGCAGTCTTATTCCTAATGGACCTGGCATTGCACAACACCAACTGAGTTGGACGAACCTCACTGGCCACCCGGGCCATCTGCCTACCACACTCCATAGTGCCCTTGGGTATGGTCACCAGACATGGTGAACCACGATATGGATTCCATTTCACCCCAGGGTGTCTTCTGGAACCTACCAGCCCAATTCAGTGAGCCCCCTTGAACATGCTCCACTGTTCATGACCCCTGCTCTCCTTCCTCTCTTACGCACAATACCCAGCGCTCTACAGTGCTGGTAGGTCTCAAACTTGAGATGATGGGTAAAAAAAGGGAGAAGGGCAGAAGAGTAGAGGATGAGTAGTGCACAGCTGTGGAGGGTGGCATCCAACACATTCTGTGGCCACAGCTTATAAATACACTAAGCAAACCCAATCAAACAAATAATATCCTAAAATTCACAATAACAAAATAAATAAAAATAAAATGAAACAAAATAACCCACCCTATATATAACAAAATATATTTAAAACACAACCATATACCCTATTGGTTAATTAAATCACTCTTAAGCTTAAATCTGGAGCCACTACAACCCACTCATACAGATATAAAACATACAGAAATGAAATAATAAAACTTACCCCCTCAAGCCCTCTCATGATCCGGAAGAGGTGCAAAGTAGGCACTCTCACTACCAACTAACAAGCACAAATGAACAGAACAACATATAAATAGTAAGATTTTACCCCCTCCCCCAGTCCTCTCATGATCAGGCAGATAGAGTAATTTCAATACTCTCACTACCAAAACAAAATTAAAAATAACATTCTACAAATTAAAATCGTAGAACTTTAAAATAAAAGAAAGGAAAAAATATATGGACGCAAGGGTCCTCTCACCACCCAGGGGTCCAAATCAAAAGTCTTGAGTCCAAAGAGGGGTGCAGTTGGATCCAGCAAACTTTCAGGAATCACACAGTGCAAAAGGGGAAATATATCCATAAAATATGAGAAAAGATCTAAATCCAGGTCAAAGTTTGTAATTAAGATTATCAGGGTGTTGTATTTCACTAATTGCTCAGCAGCCTATCTAACATTAATAGGTCCTTAGCAGATCTGCTTCAGCTTTATTTCTCATTTGTGTGTTATGACTCTTCATCTCTAGTTGTAACCCCACCCCCCCCATCAAGTATATCTTCAGGTTTTAATCTTTTTGTGGGATTGAAAGGGCTAAAATTATTCTATTTTTGTTCTACTGCTCTCTTTTTTTTTTTGCAAGAGTTATACAACAGGTTGCAATAGTTCTTACTTGTTCCTATATGATGGAGTAGCAGATAGACTGTGTTTGTCCATTTTAAGCAGTTGAGGATGTTTAACAGTGTTTTCCACTGTTTGCTGAGTTACTGTGTTGCCTATATTTATTATGGCAAGTAATCTCTTATTTTGGACTGCAGCACAGCTCCTAGAAGTAAGGTTTTATAGCAGTTCTCTGCCTTTGTTCTTTTTTCTAAGTAGTTTATTATGGATGGTAATCACATCATATATTGAGACTTTAGCACTGACACTATGTTCCTAAGATTAGTTACGGTCTCACATGTATAACATTGTACCTTCACTGGCCTCCTATAAGGTCCTATATTCTGATCCAATGTTTTCTGAAGACTTGATTATTTTTTAATTAGTCATTCCCTAATCCACTTATTACACCATTGCTGAATATTGCCCCGGATCCTATCAGACCATTTGCCTGTCCTATTGTCACTAGATTCCCTCTACATAAAGCTACAAGTTCATACAGTACCAGGTCCCTAAATAACTTATTGTTACAGTATTTGGATACTGTCACCTGCTTCCATTCTTTCTTACTATGTTCTATCCAAGAAAACCATACTCCTGTCCTGTCACCGGATGTGTACTGGGGGCTGTCAAGAGGGTCTGGAGTAAGGAACTTATAAGGACTGCTTCAATCTCTAAAAAGAAGCTACAAAATCAATGTGAATCTTGGCTTGTTAAAATAAGAAGTTTAGTAAAGTCCCTGTCTCCTTCTCCAGATAGCATCAATGGTGAACTGGCTCAAATTCAATCTGAATATTCAGACTATATGCTCAACAAAGTGGATAAAGCCTGTGCAGCAATTAAGGCCACCTATATAGGCCAAGGTAACAAGGCTGAAAAGTGCATGACACTTCTTCTAAGACAGAGAGCAGTCTCCCACTGAATTTCTTCCTTGTTGGACCCCCAGAAAGGGACAGTTACTTGTGATCCCAAAGTAATGACCAAGCTCTTTCGGGATTACTATTCCAGTTTGTACTCGGCTCCTACAGTTAACCCACAGTCTGTTGTGGCTATAGAGGAATTTTTAGACCTGGCAAACCTCCACTTTTCACCAGACCAGGCAACCCTACTAACAGACCCCATATTGGAAGAGGAAATCAAAGAAGCTATTAACTCCCTTCCACTTGATAAAGTCCCAGGACCAGATGGGTTTACCCTGCTTTTGTATAAAACCTATAGAGAAGAGCTTTCTCCATTTTTGTTCTCTTTATTTAACTTTTTAGGAACAACCACATCCAATGACTTTTCTCTATTAGAGGCTAGGACCATCCTTCTACCCAAACCCGGGAGAGACCCCACTAAAGTGGAAAACTACAGACTTATATCCTTACTTAATGTTGATACTAAAATCTAGGCAAAAGTCTTGACCGTGCAGCTTGCAAAGGTTTGAATTTCCTCCTTGATCCAGAAAAGGCTGGATTTGTAGCTGGACACACTTCTGGTGACCATTTTAGGACATTATTTCACATCCTCTCTTCATCTGTTGAGACAGACATCGATTTGTTGTTGGTCTCCCTGGATGCAGAGAAAGCACTTGACTGTGTGGAATGGTCTTATTTATTTAAGGCTTTATCAGAATTTGAACTTTCTGAGGAATTTATCCAGAGAGTAAGAATGCTGTATTCAAATCCATCTGCACATATTTTGTGTAATAGTGAAATCTCAGACTCTTTCACCTTAGCTTGAGGATCTCAGCAAGGTGTCCCCCTCTCCCCATATTTCTTTAATCTCTGTATTGAACAATTAACCCGTAGAATCAACCTCCATAGAGATATACAGGGATTCAAGACTGGGACTCATGAATTAAAGATATCAACATTTGCACTTGACATAATCCTGCATATGTTTAAATGGCAGACATCTTTACCAGTAGTCATGAAAATTATCTCTGTGTTGTACCTTTTCCGGATATAAATTGAACTTAAAGAGTAGTTCACCCTCTATCATCCCACCCCCTCAAGGCAGAAATTGAAGGTCTAGGATTAAAGTTGAAACCTAATGCTTTGTCTTATTATGGTATTCAAATATTTAGACATCTTCACCAACTAAAATTCCTCAATTTAGATGCTTTTCTGAAAAAAATGGAGGAAGACTTTAAATGCTGGGAACAGTTACCATTAACTCTATGTGGAAGGGCATCTGTAATCAAAGTGAACATTATGCCACGATTAATATACCCTCTAAGTGCTGTAAGTATTTATATCCCTAATGGATGGTTCACCAAACTACATGCTCTATGCACAGCTTTCTTCTGGTTACACAGAACTCCTAGGAGAGCTTATCCCCAAACTCAGCAGGCTGCATCAGTTGGGAGGCCTTCAATTACCAGGCTCTTTGTTATACTGTCTTTCTATGCATGGAGCCAAATATTTTCAGTGGTATAACTCAGAGTCCTCCTCCTCCTCCCCTCCCATCTGGCTTCACATAGAACAGTCCCTAGCTGCTATTTCTCCCTTACATTGCCTTCTTTCTTTTATACCCCCTACTCTCATTTGCCAAATGGGCTGAAACAATCACCTATTGTGTGGTCGTTAAAAGCACACACCCAGCTCTGTACTTTATTCAATTATTCTCACTTTAAAGATCAAGGTCAACCTTTATTTTGCAATTACAATCTCATCATTTCAGGTGTTCTATCACACAGTCCTTCTGGAAAGGGATATGGATTAACTGCCTTACAAACTTAATTCAGAATAAAAATATCATCACCTTTCCTGATTTTCAAAAGAATTTTTTTTTTTGCTCATCTGCCTTTTATTTTAAGTATCTGCAAATAAGGCACTGTGTTCAAACATATTTAGGATCTCTGCCCGGTCAGGCAAAGCAAGTGTGTAAGTTCAGCAGTGGGCCTTATTGTCTATCTAAACCAAGGCAACGTCTAAACCATATCAGAACCTTGGCAAACAGGTCTGGAGCTTGTATACACCTGAATCATTTTATTGGAAGCAGTCCTTGCAATTAAACTATTCAGCTGCCTGCTGGTGTGCAATCTGATGTGATATGTATCGCTTGGTAAAGCAGGATAGGCTCTGTCTCTTACAACTTAATGTTTTACATAATCATTGTTATTATCCCTTTAAACTGTACAAAATGGGCAAACTAGCTTCCCCCAAATGCGAATTTTGTGATTATAAAGAAATCACCCTGCTTCCCAAGCTTTGCTCTTATCCTAGGGCATTGTCCCTTTGAGCTATAGTGCAGATAACTCTGCTTCCTTTCTTCAGGAATTCCTCATACTTTACATAACACATATGTCTTTCAGGAGACTACTCATCTACCCCCCAGTCTGTGAGAAAGTTTACATGGCTGTGATTTTGCTTGTTACTAAACTTATATTATTACATCATTGGCGTGGAGAATGGACACCTAGTTATCCAGGATAGTTACAGGAATTCTTTAGTGCATTCAATGCAGAGTGAGTGATACCTCTTTTAAACCATACCTGGAGCAAGTTCCAGACCTATTGGTTGGATTTACAATCTTTTTTGTCAAATCTTAATTCAGGTTAATTTTCTTCCACTCATAGTCATGCATGGGGCTGAAGGACAGGTGCTTCTATTCCATTTTAGGCATAGTTTTTTTTTCCTTTTTCCATGCCAACTGATGTTTTGAGGCACATTTTTATTAACACTAGTATTTTACATGATCATTCCTATGTTACTACTTAGGCATACAAAGACTGAGGGTGGGGGCTGGGCAGGGGGAAGGGGAGTTTTGTTGACTCAGTTTTGTTTTTTTCCCTTTTGTTTGGGGGATCATTATAGTTCAATTCAATTCAAGTTTATTGTTTTGCTTACAATAAGTAATTACAAACAAATAAACAGATGCATTAATACCTATGCAAAATCACATATTAATAAGGTGCATAGCCATATTTTGAAATGGGATTAATCTGATCATATATCACATTTTTAACAAGGTGCATTTAATTGTTTTCCTGTGACATTGCTTTGTGTTATGCTGTTTTTGACTACCTGGGCCCAATTCCAGGTTGCATTATGCCTGGCGCAAGGCGATTTACACCAAACCCTATGGTGCAAATCGCACCTTGTGCCATGCAATCTGCAAGTTGGAATTCCAAGATGAGGCTTGCACCATGCCGCATGCAGGTTGCGCCAAAGGTGGGCAATGCCACCCACTATGCCTGCAACCCACTGTGGCATGGTGCAAGGGTGGGTTATGGCAGCACCTGTGCCCTATTCCGAAAAGGCAGCTTCCGTAACCCACCATATGCAATTCCAAGACCTCATGAGGCACAGCAGGATTACACCAGCACATAGCTGATCTAAGGGGCATCTGTCCTGGTACAACAATGGATGCCCCCCTGCAGCACTGTGAAAAGCACTTCAACTTGTCCCATGTGCCCCCCCAGTCATGCCTTCTCCACCTCCGAAGTTTTGGGACCTCCCGGTCCATTTCTTTCTGTCCCTCCCATGCACCTGTGCCACCCAAATAAACCCTCCCAAGGCCCCCAGGTGATTGCAGCAGTGATGTGGGTAGGGGGATCTGGGGTCAGTTAACTGATAGCTGTGTCTTGTGGCACCCAGGTCCATTGTACCATTCCCATGGTGTAGCCTTCCAGCTGCTGCAAGTTGCAGAACATAGGTGCAGGGGACCCTGCCTGTCTTAGAATAGGGCACAGGTCCCTGGCATAGCAGCGCATTGTGCAACTCGCATACAACTGCGAGTTGCACCATGCAACTTGGGATCAGGCTCCCTGTGTTATTGGTCATTTATGCTGTAACTGTCCTGCACTTATGTAATGCTTACCAAATGCTTCCTGGCAACTTTTAATACTTGGCTATATTGAGTTGACCTTCCTCTGTATGTATTTGCATTGCTCTCTTGAAATTATACCTGTCCCAGGTTGTGCCTGAAAATAGTCAATTTTTGGCTAGTGCACTTACCTAGTTAACAAAAAGTAAATAAATAAATACTGTTAAAAGAAAATACTTTCTGCTAGTATAATTGTCTATCTGTTTCTAACTAACATAAAGCAGAGTGCATAAGATGTGAAAACATCAGACCCAAACATCAAATGGGATTGCATTACTATCAGCATTCATTATGTGATTATTATAGTTGTTATTATTGTTGTTGTTTTTTTATTAGTCTTTGGTAACCGGGTAAGGCCAGCTAGGCACAAATGCCTATTTTAAGGGGCAATCTGGGAGCACTAGGCTGTTAAGTGACTTGCTGAGAGTCACACAGTTTGCAGGTGGAGGTTGTGAGAATCAAACCCAGGTCTGGTCTGCTGGATGTACCAAGCTCATTCACACCTCACTCCTCTAACCTCTAGGCTATACTGCCAGCCAGCATATATGTAGGAACATGTTTGTACTTTATTGTTGTTGTTAGTGTGTTGATTGTATATGATAAAATAAAGTTAATTGTGAAACAAACTACTATACGACATTGTCATTTCTGACAAAGTTAATATTTACAGCTTTAAATGGGATTGAAGTAAAAGTAGTCAGACTTTCATAATAGTTTAACAGTACCTTTTGTGGTGGGGGGGTGGCTTAGCTCTGAGGTAGATGGCAACATAATCTGTGTGCTCCTGTGAGTTGGGGATTCATCCGACAATCCACACAGAAGAAATCAGTTAAAAAGGGTTAAAAAGAGGAAATACTAGTGCTAGGATCCTTGGTAGTGCTCTGATTGACAAAAATCCCTTTTCAGCAGCTCTGCAGTGTATCCGTGATAGGGAATCATCTGGCCAATCTTGCAGAAATGAACATGGAGCTAAATTTAGCATGGCGGGGCAAGAGGAGCTGTCCACAAATGCAGCAACAGTTCTGGATACCTTCAAACTTACTGAAATGTTTCACACATTAGTTCAGCAGATGTCGGAGGTGATGGTGGCCTCCAATGCAACTAATCTGGCCATACATCAGTTGGAAACAAGAATCTTCCATATGGAAAGGCAAACAACTGTGAACAAGGCTGCAATCACTGAGCTACATTCCATCCTGAGAGAGCAGCAGCATATTATCCAGGACATGACGGTCAAGGTAGATGATTTTGAGAATCGGAGTCGGAGGAATAACCTCCATATATTTAGGCTGCCAGAAGGGTCAGAAACAGGGGGTGTGACAGATTGGTTATATGATGTATTATCAAAAATATTACAACAGGAGTTACCCTCTGGGTTCACAGTGGAAAGGGCTCATCGTACTCTTGGGTCCAGCTCCTAAAAGAGAGGAAAGGCACCGACCTATCATAGCACATATATTAAACTATGCAGACAAAGATTGGGTATTGATAAGGGCTAGACAGATGGGATGACTGAACTTTAATGGACACAGGGTTCTGATCTTTCAAGATTACTCTAAGGATTTGGCTATGCACAGGAAAGAATATGCTCCCCTGCGGGCGAAGTTACATGAGCTGGGAGTCTCTTTCTCCCTTAGATACCCAGCCATGATGTGTCTAGTGATTAATGGCTCTCCCTTATCATTTTCTACACCAGAGGTGCTTGGGGATTATATGAAGAGAACATGGCCTGAACGTGGAGTATATTCCCCTAAGAAATCTCTGAATCACACTCAGGCTCAGGATGTTCACCTGGGTCAGCAGGGTAAATCGGCACAACCTACTGAGGGAGGCATGGACAATACTGGTAATAACTTAAGATTTACAGCAGTGCTCCCCCCCAGAAGTCGCAAAAGACGACAGAAGGAGCGGCACCCATGGAGAGAACATCCTATGGAGTGTGTGTCTATGGACCCCTCAATTTCCTCACCAACAGACAAAGAGAAGACTATTATTACCAGCCCATACTTTTACAAGACTAAATATGAGCAGGTGGAAAAGCTATTTGAGGAACAACAATCTGCACTGGAAATTAGGCATCTGGAATATTGTAAGGATTCCCCCAAGCACCATGAGGGGTAGAGAAAAGGCAGCCACCGTGTGACCTTGAAGGTCCAGCTGATCTCCCATGGCAACAACCCCCTCCCCAATAAGGATCTAGCCTTCCTGAAGAAGGCTGCACATGAATGTAAAACTGGGACCCTTTGTTTTCTGTCTTGGACTTTAAGCCTGGACTGGAATATCACCACAGTTTTAGATAAGTTGTGAATTTTTATGTCTCTGCAATAGGTCTATAGGTGGGCAGAGTAAAAGGTGGGGGACGGGAAGGAGCTGGGACTCCAGGATAGGTCAATTTTGACTCAGAAGACATGTGCTGATACAGGGTATATAAGGCTATAAGGCAGATCTGGAAAAAGGGAGGGTAGAAAATGTTTAAGTGCATGTATGAACTCAGCATTACATGCCTGGGAGAGGGTGGGGATTAATGCTCACACCGAAGGTCTAAGACATAGGGTAGTCATTGAGTTTTGGTTTGTTCGGGGGTATTGGCTCTCCAAGGGAAGGGAGAAGATGATTCCTATAAGATTTATCTTGGAATAGGGGAATAAACTGACACATGGTTTCATTCCTATAAGGTTCGGCTAATTTATTTTCCGGGTTACTTACTGATGGGTGGTATTTGATTGAATGGTGTCATGAGCCCAACTCACAGACAGGCTGGTTATGCTGGAATTTATTTTTACATTAGACATCTAAGGTTAATTAGAATTAATATGTTTTTTCCAAAAGACAAAAGGGAAGTCTTAATTTTCTCATGCTTTAACTCGTGTTTGCCACCCCCTGATGGGAAGCAGCTGAGGCTTATGGGGAGCAAGAATCCCTGTCTCATAAGGCTGCTTACTCATAGGCACCTCCAGGTACAAATGTACATAAGTTATGTTTAGTATGTAAATAGGTTTTGGTTTAGTAGTAGAGGTGGTTGTAGTTCAAAATTTAGCATTGCATCATGAATGGATGAGAAAGAAGTGGAAATTCACTAGACTTAGTAATAGACAATACAATGGCAGTAAGATTATAAGGCGTAGGCTGTGAGCTTCGCTGCAGTTTACTATCAGACTTTCCCCCTTAGGTTTCTATCCAGATAAAAAAGCACAAGTGTCATGGTGTAAAGACAAATGGCTGAAATATTAGCATATACCTGGAATATTAGGGGAAAGATACATATAGCCTTTCTGCAAGAAACAAAGCTGATAGGTAATGACCATGCTCTGCTAGTTAAGGACTGGGTAGGAATGGAGGTTCATGCCTGTGCTAATACAAAAACACGAGGTGTGGTTATTCTGTTTCATAAACAGCTGTGATGGGTAGTAGTTAAAAGTAAAAAGAGACCCACAAGGTCAATGGGTTATGGCACTAGTACAAACCCCTGAGGGGCCACTCTTACTGGTTAATGTACAGTATATGCCCCTAATGAGGACGACCCCGGGTTTTTTCAGGAGCTGTCAGACAAGATTGGCGCTATGGCACCAAATGGGGTCCCAATAATGGCAAGGGGGATTTCAATCTGGCACTGATCCCAGTCGTGGATAGGAATGATTTGGGAAGGAAGTCCCACCCTAGAGGGATGAGGGCAAAGAGGTGTCTCGTGGATGAACACCAACTGACTGATATCTGGAGACTGGGACACCCTAAGGATCTTGATTATACGTTCCAGTCTGGGGTTCACGGTACTTTTAGCAGATTAGACTACTGGCTAATTTCCTCAGTTTATTGCAGTCAGTGACAAAAAACAATATCTTACCTATAATCCTTGGACCACACCCCAGTACAGCTCCTCCTGATGGTGGGTTCTCAAGAGAAACCTACCTCTATGTGGGAGGTTCGATGTATTATTACTGAAAAATCCTGAATTTCTCCCTGGGTCAGAAGGAGACTGAGACCTTTTCAAAGAAAATAAATTGATAGACACTACTGCCTGTAATGCCTAGGAAGCTTATAAGGCCACAATTAGTGGGGTAATTATGGGATTTGTTTCCTGTAGGAGGATACAAAGGGCTCTGAAATTACATACCCTGGAGGGCCAGCTATCCCTGGCAGAGGCCCAATTGAAAAAAAAACAAAGACTCAAGGGTAAGGTCTCGTCTGGCGCAGGACATGCTTAAACTGCATTTAGAGACCAATGAACTACTGTCCAGGCAGGTGGAATTGGCAATGCTCCATCTCAGACATTTGTACTGGGAGCAAGGAGATAAAAATGGAAAAGTCCTAGCCTGTCAGATTAAGAAACAGTGGGCATGACATATAGCTGGACTGAGAGATCCTCAGACCCAGAAACTACATGTCTCCCCCCTGAGGTAAATAAAATAATGAGGCGGTTTTATAAGCAACTATATAATACTTCCTGTAGGATTCCCTCAGTGGAAATATCAGATTTTTGGAGTAAGGTGCAGCTCCCATCTCAACCAAGGGATAGAGGGCAGCTTTGTAAGCCCCCCTTACAGTGTTAGAAATTAAACAAGCACTGATGTCTCTACAAAAAGGTAAAGCCCCAGGAGGAGATGGCTTCCCAGTAAAATATTACCAGGCTCTTAGCCCGCTGCTTTCACCAATACTGAGTCAGGTATACCAAGAGGCCATTGTATCTGGACAGTTTCCTCCTACAATGAGACAGGCAGTTATATAACTATCATTCCAAAAAAAGACAAGGATCCTACCACTGCCAGGAACTATAGGCCTATATCATTGATCCCTGTTGATAGTAAAATGTTTGCCAAAGGGATAGCCACTCGACTCAAAGCCCTCCTTCCTGAGCTTATACATCCATCTCTGGACGGTTTTGTCCAAGGGAGATATAGTACAGATCATATCCATGCAGTACTTAATTTGATGCAAACAGCAAGAACCCTTAGTACACCAGCAGCTGGTATAGCAGTGGACTTTGAGAAAACATTTGACTCTATAGAGTGGGATTGCTTCTTACTAGTGCTTCAACAGTATGGGTTTGGCCTGGGGTTTTGTGATGGGATTTAGGCAATATATCAGTCCCCATCAGCCAGAAATTTTATGAATTCTACCATGTTGGACCCCTTTATGCTGGGACGAGGAACCAAGCAAGGCTGTCCATTGTTACCTATGCTATTTGTTCTGGCATTAGAACCTTTGGCAGCTGGTATACAGCAGCACCTAGGAATTAAGGGTATTTCCATCAAGGACCACTGCTATACCACTTTGCTGTATGTGGATGATCTGTTTATAACATTGGCAGACTTGGATAAGTCACTACCTCCCCTCACAGAGCTACTTCATTCTTTTTATACAGTGTCAGGTCTGAAAGTCAACACAAATAAGACAGACATTTTACCCTTTATTGACCTTTGTGACTCTACCAGAGTATCTAATACAGGTCTGGCCTGGGTAAAGGAAGAATTAACATATTTAGGGATTAAACTAAATATAAGTACAGATATGATGTGGGAGTATAATTTGGGGCCCTTACTAGTAGAATGTTAGGAGGAGCTAGGTAGATGGGCAAAGCTTAGACTCACGATGGCGGGTAAGATCTCGGCCATTAAAATGACATTAGCCTCGAAGGAAACATATATTCTGTCACATATCCCGCTGCATTTCCCTGTATGTTGGTATACCAGATGGGACAAAATGATTGGGAAGTTTCTCTGGGAAGGGAAAACACACAGGTACAGCAGGACCAAATTGAGAGGCCACTGGAGAAGGGGGGCTTCCATGGCTGAAGGGCTATAAAATAGCTTTTCAAACTGCTCAAACTATACAATGGTTTCACCCACTATCTCTTCAATCCCCACGGTGGCATCAGATGGAAAAAGATCAGCTGGACTTGTCATCTCTGGTTTCTCTCCTATGGGGGGCACCCTATGCTTTCCACCCTCTAATAGACCCCACAATTAAATATTGGAAGCAGTTATATGTTCTCCTTTGGGTATCCCCAACACTGGTCCAATATACTCCTCTATGGCATAATCCACACATAACTATAACGCAGAAGTCAATACACTGGAAAAATTGGTCCCAAAAGGGGATTCTTTATGTCTCTGATATTCTTACACCCAAAGGCAGGTGTGTGGACTCATTCCAACATCTTCAGGAAAGGTGGGACCTTTCACAGCAGGAAATTTGGCACTATTTGCAGATACAGGCTGCGGTCAGCCCATATTTGACAAGGTGTCATAAGGAGGCCAGAAAGTGTTTGCCCTTGGACAAGTGGCATATACTCCAGTATTATTGAAGGCCTTCCACATCAAACGGACAAAGCCAAAGGCTACTGGGAAAGAGCACTGTCAACATCTATTTCTAGTGTGCAATGGGCTAAATGTTGGTCTTTAGCTCACATGCAATATACTGATGTTAGAAGTAGAATGATAAAAAAAATTATATTGGTGGTATTGGACTCCAGTGATCTTGCATAAGCTTGGGGTACTGGGGAATGATGAATGTTGGCAATGCCATCAGCTGGTGGATACCTTTTTCATATATTATTGGATTGCCCATGCTTAAGCAGTTTTAGCACCAGATTGGACAGCTGGGAGACCAGATTATTAGAAGGCCGGGGGACAAGACACCTGAAGCTATTCTCCTGGACCTGCAATCTTGACTAGTTCGTGGACTAGTAAAGAGCATAAATGGTACATGACTTTGATTAAGCAAGCTAAGCACTTAATACTTAGTAACTGGAGGACAACTAAGGTGTCTACTATAACAGAGATCCTGGAGCCCCTGGTCCCAATATATGAAATGGAGAGGAGATCCTATCTATTAGGAACTAAGAATGGCAACTTCCACTTCACATGGGCCCCATTTATGGCATTTCTGGTGGCCAGAGAGGGGACAGGGTGAAGACAGAGCTCGGAGTGGATGGATTAACTAACAAAATGCATAGGAAATTTTTTTTCGCCACTGGAAGTTTAAAGATCTAATAAGTTTGTTAGAGAGGAGGATTGACCTGGTTAAGGACATAGATGCAATGGTAAATGCCCTGGTTTATGTTACAATAAAGGTAGTTCTAGTTTAAGTTTAAGGTTATATAATTTGGTAGTGTAGATAGTTTCAGAAAATGATTTTATTCCATGATAATATGGTAATAATATTCATAAGGTTTGAGGTTGGTTCTTTATTTTTGCAGTCCACAGTTTGATTGGGGACTTGGGAACCACATGAAGATGAGAAATCCCAGTCACTGGACTCCTTGGTGAGAGCTGATTAGACTTTGTCTTCTTCATGATGGTTCAACTCCTCTCTGTAAGCCCAGGTATGTAACACTCATGTCTACTATATAAGGCATAATACACCTAATTCCAAGGTTATTACAGTATATGAGGCATGATAACAGTTTGGTAGGTTACAGACAGGGTTTCTTTGAAGTTTACACCCTCTGTATATGTACAATTCACTGAGTATCTGTACAATAAAACTGAATAAAAATTTATTGAAAAAAACATTACCTTTTGCAAGAATATAAACTGCACTTTTATAAACCTCTGAAACTATAAAACTAGAGAGTACAGTTCCATTAACGTTGGCAGGTTCTCAGCCCTTACAAGGAGACAGTGTGAATCAATTTTATTAAATTCTTGCTGCCAGAAGCAGTAAAATAACATCTGTACTTAAAGTCAAATTACACGAGTCTTAGTGAAAATTGTGAAATTTTATGAAAACTACATAAAATTGGAATTTGATCATTTCACTCTAACTTATCTGGGTAATTCAAATTAAAGATAGGGGTGTGAGAGACAGGTAGCGTGAGGGTCACCAGGTTCAAGAGTTAGATGCAAAGTTTCACCAAGAAATGGGTATCACACCAGTGGTAGATCCGCCCCCCTCCCCAATGGAGCAAGGAAGCACATAGAGTTAATAATTCCAACCTGAGTGCAGGATATATAAGAATCATACCCAGTAGATTGATGATCCATGGACCCTGACATTTGTGCAAGACTGGGACACAGAGATACTCACAAAGATGTAGACGGGGAAGACTATGTCTGGGGCACAAGGAAGGAAGCATTCTGGCTATTCCAACAGGATAGGTTGATAGGAAAAAAAGTAGGTGATTCTAACTTTAGGAGATTTTGTCACTGTAAAGAACAAAGAGGATATCAGTGGGATTAATAGTTCTACTGAGTTAATCTGGCTACACTAAGTGGAGGGGGGAGACAAATAATCACCCATTAAGGAGCAGCAGGGCTGCAAGAAGTTCAGCCAGGCTCACCAAATGAAGTTCTAATAGTAGCATTGTGAATGTTAAATTCCACAAAAGGAATTCTGCATGCTTCATCTATATGCTACCATAAATATTTATATAGGTTCATAGGTATGTACAAGTCAGAAGACTGAGGGCCATAATGACTCATCCTGATAATCAACCCAGGTAGAAAAATTTATTATATTCCATATGTTAATCTAAAGACATCTTGAATGAGTCGAGGGTTTTACTCAACACAACTCACTTAGGCAATATATTCCAAATCTTAACAATCCTTCGATTTAGCCAATTCCCTCTTCTATTAGTCTATCAATTCTCACCCTCAAGATATAGGGGGGTGGAATCTACTCTCCCTATGCATGTCTGCTTTTTCTAGTCTTAAACACTCCCAAATGTCAACATTGTGAAAAGCCATAAATATCAGGCAAAGAAAAATGTTACTAATATTTTTTTCACTGCAAACTTGAAACTGCAAAACCAATTTAGACACCAGGATACACTGACATTGCATATGCAGGTCAAATGTTAAGTCTATGCCTGCAAGAGCAGATAAGTTACAAATATCCACATTTTTGGGAGTTTACACTAAATTTTGCAAATAATTACATAGTAACATTTTGAACCCCTGTAACTTAAATATCTCTACTCCAATTCTTTCCATATTTAGATGGTTCTATAACCATTACAAAAAGGTTATTCTTGCTAATTAACATGTCTGACTCAAAAGTTGCCTGAGTTATATGGAGATAAAATGTTTCATTAAGTTTTCCACAAAATAAATGACAGATTTGAGCACATATAAATTTTAAGATGATGCATCCTAATGCCATGAAATTTGGCACAGTTGTCAAACACCTATCATCTCATAATTATGCCAAATTTAAGATCTCTACTCGATAGATGGCTGAGACACTTGCAGATAAAAATGTTCATGAAATTTCCCACAAAAAATAAAATGACAGATTTGAGCATCTATAATTTTGAGACAATCCATCTTTATTTCATGATATTTTGCAGATAATTAGAACTCCTCCCAGAAAGTAAGCATACCAAACCTCAGAGATCTAGCCTACTAGATGCTTGAGTTATGACTAAATTAATACATTTTAGAAATTCTGTGAAATTCTGACAAAAGTACGCAAAATACCATGGAATTTCATTGGAATTCTATGAATTTTGAATGTTCTCATTTTGCACATCTCTAACTGCTACCTATACTGCTTTTGAAGCACTAGGCTAGAGGTGTGTCTGGCAACCACCAACCATACCCTATTACTACAAGACATCAGGTGTGATTTCATTGCATCTGGGAGTTCACCTTGAGCAGAGCTGTCTACCATTGCTAAGTAAAGGCATGGGGTTGCCCTCCAGAGTGGCTGTAGAGTTGACATCCAGTCACTCCATGCTGGGGCACACTATTCACCCCCATAACCCAGTGAAGTTAAAACTCTAGTAAAATGCAAAATGCTTTTAATGCTTACATGCAGATGGTATGTGAGCAGTGCAAGTAAAGAATACAAGGAGTGCTATGTCTTCTTAAATCACAGCCTGTCCTGATTAACCAAGCCACTGATATATGCATAGCAGTCTGCCCCTACAACAGTAATAGTTTCTAAAATTTCAATAATGTTTAAACTGACACATTGAGCTGCAAAAATAAACATAAAATATAACATGGGAATAAGGAAGTGATACCAGAGAGTAAAACAACAATAGGGCTGCCAGGGATTGTTCAAAATATCATAAACGTTTAACAAAGATAATTATTGGAAAGCTGTCCAACGTAAACAGTAAAGATGCAGAAAATATTTGTTAATATCGGGGGGGTTATTGAAAGGGGATGGGAAGGGGGGCTTAGTGGAGAACAAAACTAAGAAAACAGAAAGATGGGAAGAGAAGGGGGTATGGGGAAGTCGTAAAAACAGGTAGGGGTTAAAAAGAGAAGAGGATAAATTAAAAAGACAATGTCAGAAAGTAAAAGTACCAAGAAAATAAAAGTGGGGAGAGGGAATGGGGAGGCAAAACTTAAAATAGTATGAGCAAAGTGTTTGTACCTGCACTACACATTTATTTGCACCAGAGTTGCACATTCAGAGGGCATCTCTATACACACTATTAGCACCAGTGCACTAGCACAGGAGTACTGTATGAAGCATCCAAACTGGAGGGTGATAGAGTATAAGAAGATAGGTTGAGAGACTCAAATATGTAATCACTGGAACAGAGGAGGTAGAACGGAGACATGATCGAAACCTTCAAATACACAGATACATAGATATATAGACACTGTTGGCAGATAACGGCCGATGGCCCAACCAGTCTGCCCATTTGAGCTTGTAAGTTCACTTTGTGTTTTCTTAGAAGTCTGTTGCCCTTTACCCCTGACCTCCAGAATTCCCATATGTCTATCCCATGCATTTCTAAATCCCATGATTGTTTCAGCCCCCACTACTTCCTCTGGCAGGGAGTTCCACTTGTCCACCACCCATTTTGTGAAGAAATTCTTCCTCATAATTCCTCTGAATCATCCTCCCTCCAACTTTATCCCATGCCATCTAGTCCTGGAACATCTTTTTCATGGAAAAATAGTATATTCCTGCACCCCGTTCCTCCCTGTAAGATACTTGTATGTCTCTATCATAGCCCCTCTTTCCCTTTTCTCCTCCAGGGAGTACATATTCAAGTCCTTCAACCTGTCCTCAAAGGAGTTTTGATGCAATCCATGTATCATCTTTGTTGCCCTCCTCTGAACCTTCTGTACCCTGTCTATGTTCTTATGTAGGTAAGGTCTTCAGAACTGTACACTGTACTGCAGGTGGGACATTACTAGTGTCTTGTATAGTGAAATTAAGACCACCCTTTTCTTGCTGGTGATGCCCCTGCCTATGCATCCTAGCATCCTATTTGCTTTACCTGCTGCCTTACATAGAAAATAGACTTTGACGGCAGATAAGGACCGCTTGGCCCACCTAGTCTGCCCATTTCCCTACCTACAGGATAGGCCGCAGATCCTAGTTAACCAACAGCCTATTTCATTCTACCCCCCACAAGAATTGCCTTATGTCTGTCCCATGCATTCTTGAATTCTCCCACAGTTTTAGACCCCACAACCTCCTCAGGAAGGCTGTTCCATGCATCCACTACCCTCTCTGTGAAATAATACTTCCTCACATTACCCCTGAACCGCCCCATCTTTAAATTGTGTCCCCTTGTTCTTGCACATCTCTTTTTCTGAAAGATGCTACCCTCTTGGACTTTGTTGATTCCACTGAGGTACTTAAAAGTTTCTATCATGTCCCCCCTCCCTTCTTTCCTCAGGGGTATACATATTAAGCTCCTTAGTCTCTCCTCATATGGCTCTCTTGCAGACCCTGCACCATTTTAGTTGCCCTCCTCTGGACTGCCTCTATCCTGTCTATGTCCTTTCGGAGATGAGGTCTCCAGAACTGGACACAGTACTCCAGATGGGGTCTCACCAACTGTCTGTACAGAGGGATAACAACTTCCTTTTTTCTGCTGCTGATGCCTCTCCATATACATCCCAGTTTAACCCCAGTCTCCCTACTGCCTTCTCACATTGCTTGCTAACCTTAAGGCCATCTGATATGATTACCCCCAGGTCTCTTTCCTTTTTTGTTGTTGTTACTACCTCCCCCCCCCAGTGTATTCTTCCCCTCGGTTCTTGTTTCCCAGGTGCATTATTTTGCACTTCTTTGCATTGAATCCTAGCTGCCATACTCCTGACCATTCCTCCAGCCTTGCCAAGTCCCTTCTCATCCTTTCCATGCCTCCTTGTATATCAACCCTGTTACAGATCTTTGTGTCATCTGCAAAGAGGTATACTTTTCCTTTCAGTCCCTCTGCAATGTCACTGATGAAGACATTAAAAAGGACTGGACCCACTACGGAACCCTGCGGTACCCCACTAGTAGCCCTTCTTTCTTCAGAGTGGACTCCATTTACAACTACCTTCTGTGTCCTGTTGTCCAGCCAATGTTTTACAGAGGCTACCACCCTGGGACCCACTCCCAGGCTGGTTAATTTGACTATTAATCTTTTGTGTGGGACTGTGTCAAATGCTTTGCTAAAGTCTAGGTAGGCCATGTCCACAGCCCCTCCCTGGTCTACTACTTTGGTCACCCAGTCAAAGAAATCTATTAGATTAATCTGACATGACCTTCTCACTGTGAACCCATGCTGCCTTGGGTCCCAGCCCCACTGGCCTCTAGGTACTCAACTATTCTTTCCTTCAGAAGTGACTCCATCACTTCCCTACCACAGAGGTCAGACTGACAGGTCTGTAGTTTCTGCCTCTGTCTTGGTCCCACTTTTGTGAAGGGAATCACATCCCGCCATCCTCCAGTCCTCGGTACCACACCATCCTTCCATGATTTATTATAAAGAGTAGCCAGTGGTTTCACTAGTTCCCACCTTAATTCTTTTGAAATTCTGGGTGAATTCCATCAGGCCCCATTGCTTTGTCCACCTTCATTTTTAGGAGTTCTTGCAGAACCCTTTCTTCTGTGAAAGGACTGAGATGACCTCTATCAAGAGTGCTTCTGTTAATTGGATTAGGTACTTCTCTCTCTTTGTGAATACTGAGCAGAAATATTCATTCAGTAACCCTGCTTTTTCACTGTCCCTCTGCCCACCCACCATTCATTCTATTCAGCCTCACTATCCCTCCCTTTGTCTTTCTACACTCGCTGATGTACCTATAAAAGGTTTTATCCCCCTTCTTACCCGATTTGGCTATCTTTTCCTCAGTTTGGGCCTTGCTATTCTGACTTCCTCCCTGCTTCCTTCTGCCTTAACTGGTACAGCTCTCTGTCCTGCTCCTTCTGTGTTTCCTTATACTTCTGGAATGCTATCTTTTCTTCCTGACTTTCACAGCCACCTCTTTTTGAGAACCATAGTGGCCTTTTCTTTCATTTTGATTTGTTTATTTGCTTCACACAAAGGCTTGTTGCATCTGTGATGGCAGTTTTGATGATTCCCCATTGTTGCTCCACCCCTCCTTCTAGCCTGTTTGCTAGTGCTTTTCTGAGGCACTCTCCCATCTTGCCAAAGTCAGCCCTCCTGAAGTCCATTACCCTCACTTTTGTATGGCTTGACTCTGCAGATGAGTTTAATGTGAACCACGCTGTTTGATGATCACTTGATCCCAGATGGCAACCCACTTCTAGATCTGAGATCCTCTCACTGCCCCCGTTTGAGAGTATGAGGTCTAAGATTGCTCCCTCATGAGTGGGTTCCAAAACTAGCTGTCTGAGGACTGCCACCTGTAGGGCATCAAGAATGGCCCTTCTCTTGGATGTGGCTGCAGCAAATGTGCTCCGGTTAACATCTGGCATATCCAGGTCTCCCATCAACACTATCCCCCTGTCTCTGCCATTCTAAGAATGCCTTCTAGCGTATCCTTGTCCATTCCCTCCACCTGACATGGGGGTCTGTACACAACCCCTGTGCGGATTGTGGTGCCCTTTCCAGTCTCCAAGGTGACCCACAGTGCCTCCTCTCCTCCCTGTTTACGCTTTTGTTCAGTTGCTTTTATCCCTTCCCTTCAGAGAGCTACCCTCCCCCTTCTCCCTGCCTGTTCTCCCATAGGTTATGTACCCTGGTATGTTAACATCCCAGTCATGGTTCTCTGTGTACCATGTTTCTTGACTGCTACAATATCCAGGCATCCCTCTTCCATCAAGGCCACCAGCTCAGGGAGCTTGTTGCCCAGACTATGGGCATTGGTACTCATTACCCTCCATTTCCTGATGGCCTTACTCCTTTTTGCCCCATCCCTGTCCTTCTTGCCTTTGTCACATTCTCCATTTACCCTGCCCTTCTCCCTATCAACACCTCTATGTTGGTGTTTACCACACTTACTACTGTGATTTATTGGGGTGCTAGGATTTCCCTGCTCCTTTCCAGTGCCTCCTCCCTTGGCTAGTTTAAATGCTTGCCAATGAAGCATTTAAACCTATCACCTAGGATCCTGGTTCCCCTCCTGGACAGATGCAGCCCATCATGCCAGTATAGGCTTGCATCACTCCAGGTGGACCCCAGTTCTCAATGAAGCCAAATCCCTGAGCTCCACACCAGTTTTTCAACCACTGATTGAATCCCATGGTGCGGAACACCCTAGTCTCTCCTACGCCATAGATGGGCAGCACCTCAGAGAAGGTTACCGTGCGTGCTACTTGTCTAAGGCCCCTCCCCAATTCCACAAACTCTTCTTGCACTTCTCTAATCCCTTTCTTAGAAAGGTCATTTGTCCCTAGGTGGACAATGACATCCAGCTCCCTCCCCTGTGCAGCTGCTCTGGCAATCCTGTGGATTCGCTCCCTGTCCCTCCAAGCGATGGCATCAGGCAGGCACCTTACCTCCCTTTCCCTTTCCTCCCCCAGTTCTACCTTCCTAACAATGGAGTCCTCCACCAGGAGTTGTTTTCTTCCCCTGCGTGGTCCCCTGCCACCCTCCTGTGGGTCTCCTTTGTGGAGGTTCCCATCATCCTCCTTGGTCTCCACTGCAGGTGCCTCCATAGAGGAACCACACTTTGCCAGAATGGCATAGGAATTGTGGAGAGGTACAGCTGGAGGGATGCGCCTCTGTTCCACCACCCTCACCCTCCCTAAGCCCACTGTGGTCCACCTGCTCCTCTTTCTTGGCTACCTCTGAGGCAACGGCAGTGGCACTGGTGGTCCCTGGATGGAAGAGGAGGTCCCACAAATCCTGGCCAACTCAGCCTGGAGATGAGCAACCTCCTTCCTCAGCCCAGAGAGGTGCCTGCAGATGGGACAATACCGCATCCTCCAGAACATCTCCCAGAAGACTGCTGCTCCACAGCCACTGCACTGCACCACTCCCATCATGTCTTATTTCTGGCTCCTTAACTGTTTGCAATCCTTACTCTTTCCTGTTTTTTTTCTCTCTTTCTCCCTACTTTCTGCCTGTGTGCCCTTTAAGCTCCTGATTGTCCTATTCTGAGACAAGAATATCCTATATTTCTCAGTAGACTCCTTACTTGCTGAGAGGCAGACCTCCAGCAGCTAGAGGGGGCCGGAGAGCTACTCTTGCCCTTCTAGGATGGTGGGTCTTGGTGGCTCTGTGATCACTCACTTCCTGCTCCCAAACAGGAAGTTCCTGTTGTTGCACTGTTTCCTTACATTGAGGTCAACAGAGATGATAACCCCAAGATCCCTTTCCTGCTTGGTGCATGCTATATCCTCACCTCTCAACTGACATGTTGTTCCAGGATTTTTGTGCCTCATATGCATTATCTTGCACTTCTTTGCATTGAATTTCAACTGCCAAACTCCCTGACCATTCTTCAGCTCTCTGCAGGTCTCTCCTCATTCTGTCTACACCCTCTGGCATGTCCACTGTGTTACAGAGCTTTGTGTCATTAGCAAACAGGGAAATTCTGCCTTCTAGGTCCTGCACAATGTCACTGATGAAGAAGTTGAATAGGACCAGTCCCAGCACTGACCCATATGGCACGCCACTAGTTACTCTTCCCTCTGTGGAGTGATAGCCATTTACTGCCACCCTTTGTTTCCTGCTGCCCAGCCAATTACCTACCCACCGCACTACTGTCCTGCCCACTCCATATTCCCCAGTTTGTTTAATAGCCTTCTATGTGAAGGAATTCAACCCAGAATTCTAAAAGAATTAAGGGAAGACCTAGTGAAACCACTGGCTACTCTTTTTAATAAATCATGGGAGGATGGTGTGGTACCCGAGGACTGGAGGAAGGCGGATGTGATTCCCCTTCACAAAAGTGGGACCAAGACAGAGGCAGGAAACTACAGACCTGTCAGTCTGACCTCTGTGGTAGGGAAAGTGATGGAGTCACTTCTGAAGGAAAGAATAGTTGAGTACCTAAAGGTCAGTGGAGCACAGGACCCAAGGCAGCATGGGTTCACAGCGGGAAGGTCATGCCAGACAAATCTAATAGATTTCTTTGACTGGGTGACCAAAGTAGTAGACCAGGGAGGGGCTGTGGACATGGCCTACCTAGACTTTAGCAAGGCATTTGACGCAGTCCCACACAAAAGATTAATAGTCAAATTAACCAGCCTGGGAGTGGGACCCAGGGTGGTAGCCTGGGTAAAACATTGGCTGGACAACAGGACACAGAAGGTAATTGTAAATGGAGTCCACTCTGAAGAAAGGGGGGTTACTAGTGGGGTACCGCAGGGTTCAGTATTGGGTCCAGTCCTTTTTAATGTCTTCATCAGTGACATTGCAGAGGGACTGGAAGGAAAAGTATGCCTTTTTGCAGATGACACAAAGATCTGCATCAGGGTTGATACACAAGGAGGCGTGGAAAGGATGAAAAGGGACTTGGCAAGGTTGGAGGAATGGTCAGAAGTATGGCAGCTAGGATTCAATGCAAAGAAGTGCAAAATAATGCACCTGGGAAACAAGAACCCAGGGGAAGAATACACAATGGGTGGGGAGGTAGTAACAACAACAAAAAAGGAAAGGGACCTGGGGGTAATCATATCAGATGACCTTAAGGTTAGCAAGCAATGTGAGAAGGCAGTAGGGAGGGCTGGGGGTATACTGGGATGTATAGGGAGAGGCATCATCAGCAGAAAACAGGAAGTTGTTATCCCTCTGTACAGACAGTTGGTGAGACCCATCTGGAGTACTGTGTCCAGTTCTGGAGACCCCATCTCAGCAAGGACATAGACAGGATAGAGGCAGTCCAGAGGAGGGCAACTAAAATGGTGCAGGGTCTGCAAGAGAAGCCGTATGAGGAGAGACTAAAGGAGCTTAATATGTATACCCTTGAGGAAAGAAGGAGAGAGGGGAGGGAGGACATGATAGAAACTTTTAAGTACCTCAGTGGAATCAACAAAGTCCAAGAGGGTAGCATCTTTCAGAAAAAGAGACTTGCAAGAACAAGGGGACACAATTTAAAGATAGAAGGAGGGCGGTTCAGGGGCAATGTGAGGAAGTATTATTTCACAGAGAGGGAAGTGGATGCATGGAACAGCCTTCCTGAGGAGATTGTGGGGTCTAAAACTGTGGGAGACTTCAAGAATGCATGGGACAGACATAAGGCAATTCTTGTGGGGGGTAGGAAGAAATAGGCTGTTGGTTAACTAGGATCTGTGGCCTATCCTGTAGATAGGGAAATGGGCAGACTAGATTGGCCTAGCGGTCCTTATCTGCTGTCAAAGTCTATGTTTCTATGTTTCTATGTGGCACAGTGTCAAAGGCCTTGCTGAAGTCCAGATAGGCTGCTTCCACTGCCCTCCCCTGATCCACCTCCCTTGCCATTCAGTTGAAAAATTTAATGAGGTTGGTCTGACATGACTTCCCCCTGATGAAACCATGCTGCCTTGGGTCCTGTAGTCTATTAGCAACCAGATGTTCCACCAATGTCTCCTTCAATAGTGCTTAGAAACATAGAATTTTATGGCAGATAAGGATCACTTGGCCCACCTAGTCTGCCCATTTCCCTACCTAATGGATAAGCTGCAGATCCTAGTTTACCAACAGCCTACTTCATTCTGCCCCCCACTAGACTTGCCTTATGCCTGTCCCATGCATTCTTGAATTCCCCCACTGTTTTTGACTCTATGACCTCCTCAGAAAGGCTGTTCCATGCATCTACAACCCTCTCTGTGAAGAAATACTTCCTCACATTACCTCTGAGCCATCCCCTCTCTATTTTCAAATTGTGCCCCTTGTTCTTGCACATCTCTTTTCCTGAAAGATGCTACCCTCTTGGAGTTTGTTGATTCCCTTGAGGTATTTGAAACTTTCTATCATGTCCCCCTTCTCCCTCCTTTCCTCAAGGCTATACATCTTAAGCTCCTTTAGTCTTTCTTCATATGTCTTCTGGTGCAGACCTTGCACCATTTTGATTGCCCTCCTCTGGACAGCCTCCACCCTGTCTATGTCTTTGTGGAGATGGGGTCTCCAGAACTGTACTCATTACTCCAGATGTGGTCTTACCAACTGTCTGTACAGAGAGCCAACAACTTCTTGTTTTCTACTGGTGATGCCTCTCCCTATGCATCCCAGTATCTCCCCAGCCCTCCTTACTGCCTTCTGCTCCCATGATCTTCACCACTTCCGAGGTGAGGCTGACTCTTTGTAGTTCCCTGCTTCTTCTTTGTTCCCACTTTTATATAAGGGAACTACATTTGCTGTCCTCCAGTCTTTGGGTACCTCACCTGTTTCCAGTGATTGGCTAAACAGGATTGCCAGAGGTTCAGCCACCACCTCTCTTCATTCTTTTAGGACCCTGGGGTACACCCGATCTGGCCCCATTGCTTTATCTACTCTTATTTCTTCCAGTTCCTTCAGGACCCTTTCTCATGTAAAGGGACTTGTGTCCATTTCTGCACCATTCCCTCCCCTTGTACTCCCTTTAGGCCCATTGTCCTCCTCTTCCTCAGTAATGACTGAGCAGAAATACTTGTTCAATATCTCAGCTTTACTGTTCTCATCCTCCACATGGCCCCCATCCTCCCCCTTCAGTCTCACTATCCCTCCCTTTGCCTTTCTTTTTTCACTTATGTACCTGTAAAAGGTTTTGTCCCCTATACCCACAGATTTTGTAATGCCCTCTTCTGTTTGAGCGTTGGCTTCCCTTACTGACTTCCCTGCCTCCCTTGGCTTCTCTTAGTACTTCTCCCTATTCCCTTCTGCCTGCATCTTTTGTATTGTCTGAATGTAATCTTTTTGGCTTTCACTTTCTCCACTCTCCTTGGGAAGCCATAATGTCCTCCTCTTCCTTTTCCCCTTGCTAACCTGCTTAATGCATAATTCTTTTGCCCTTATAATACCCATTTTAAATATTGCCCACTGTTCCTCAGCACCTGTATCCCACCTCATTCCCATTAATGCCTCTTTCAAGCACCCCCCATTTTCCCAAATTCTGCCCCCCTAAATTCCAGGATATGTGTTTTTGTGCAGTTTGGTTCTGTTCCTTCTGTGATTTCAAACCACAGTCACTTTTGGTCACTGTTCCCCAGGTGCTCCCCCACTGTTACCCCCATCACACTGTCCCGGTTTGTGAGCACAAGGTCCAGTATTGCCTTCTGAGGAGTTAGTTCCATGACCAGTTGCTTGAGGAAGACACCTTGAAGGGAGTCCAGGATAAATCTGCTCCTGGTTGATGCTGCAGTTGGGAGGCTCCAGTCCACGTCTGGAATTTTGAGGTCTCCAACCAGCACCACTTCACCCTTGTCTGCCATCATTTAGATGGCTAGCATCAGCTCCCTATCTGTTTCTTCCTCCTGGGCTGGTGATCTCTAGACCACCCCTGTGCAGATGGCTGGCACCATTTTCTTTTCCAGTTTAACCAACAGTCTCTTTCCCCAATTTTGTTCCTCCTCTATCACTATGGCCTATATGCCATCTTTCATATGTTACTCCTCCTCCTCCCTTCCTACCTGCCCTGTCTCTTCTGAATATGTTGTAGCAAGATATGGTCATCTCCCAGTCATTGTTATCATTACACCAGGTCTCTGTGATGGCCACGATGTCCATGTCCGACTGCACCATGACAGCCTCCAGATCCTCAGTCTTGTTGCTAAAGCTCCTGGCATTGGCACACATGGCTTTTCATGATTTTAACTCCCTGGACTGTTTAGTTGTTCTACTACATTCCCCTCCCTGGTTGTTCTTTGTCCCTGGTTCTCCCTGCTGTCTGCCCCTCTGTTGACTTTTGCCCCCTTTCTGCCTATCCACCTCTTTGGTCCTTATCTCCATCTTTCGCACATTGCTTTGTAGAGATGGCCACTCCTCCTGTTCACTGGTTCCACTGCTAGCTGTTGAGGGTGGGCAGTTAGGTACCATCCCTTCTGGCCTGCCACCCCCCTTTGCTCATTTAAATGCTTGTCCGTGTAGCATTTTAACTTATAATTGAGCGCTTTGATTCCCATCCAGCATGGATGCAGGCCATCAGGCTTGAACAAGTCTCCATCCCTCCAGGTGGGTCCCCAGTCACTAATGAATCCAAACCCTTCCTCACAGCACCAGTTCTTCAACCATGAGTTAAAATAAATTAAGGGTTTAAATAAGGTACAGGAGCAGGAACTCTTCCAGTTCAAGCAAAACAGTAGAACAAGAGGACACACCTTAAGGCTCAGTGGAGGGAAGTTCAGGACTAATGTTAGGAAGTTCTTCTTTGCCAAGAGGGTGGTTCTCATGTGGAACAACCTACCCCAGAGTCTGTGGGAGTAAAACCAGTCAGGGGTTTCAAGAGAGCATGGGATAGACACAGGGAAATCAGTCTCCAGAGCAGCAAATAGGGAAGAGGTTAGAAACCTCAAAATCCAGGCAGACTAGATGGACCTTGTGGTCCCCATCTGCCATCACCTTCTATGTTTCTGTATGACTGTATAATATGGATAGTGTGACATTTAGTATGGTAGCGCTGCACAAACAGAATTGTGCAGGTCACATTACACTATTCAAATACTGCTTATAAAAAGGTGGTTTCAAGCTTGGACAAACCCTAGAGGTGGAGGGAGACACCACAGGCCACAAACCAGGATGACTCACATGGTAACTCATATTATTTAACTGATTCAGCAGGTCATGGAGAATAAGGAGAGAGCCAGTTTCCACCCTGGGCCCAGGCACAGGCCATGGAGGAAAATGCTGCAAACAGATATTACTGTCCACAAGCTGCATTAGAAGTCCTCAGTGACAACCAGGTCATGGGCTGGTACAGGCTCAAAAGGCCTATGCTCATGAAGCTGTGTGAGCTACTGCATGACCAGCTCTGGACAGTCTACTGGCACAGTCATGCAATGTCCATAGAACTCCATTTGATGGCTGCACTGTGTTTTCTAGCTACCGGAACATTCTAGACACCAGTGGGGGACACTGCCAGCATCTCACTGTCAGTAACCTCACAGCTGCTGCAGTTGGGCCAGTTCTTAGATGCCCTGCTGGCCCATGCTGCTGAGTTCATTGTATACCCCAGCACACCAGCTGAGCAAACAGCAACCATGCAGCAGTTCTTATTTCTTCAAATATAATTTTTATTGTCACTTTCAAAAGACATTACAAAAAAATACAGTTTTTTATTTATTTTTTATTTATTGAGGGTTCGTAAAATACCTTTAAGTCAAGGACTCATTTACAAAGGTTCCATGTCACAAAAAAATAGGACAATTACAACAACAGTACATTGCTCAAAAAGATTAGCATATAGGCACTAATATTGAGGTAATCAATAATGGCGGTTGAGGGCTGAGGGGGGTACAGTAAACAGACAACACATGTACAATAAATGCTGCATTCAGATAATACCTAATACAAGTAAAAAATAAATAAATTGATAGGCTTAGCACCTGCACAGTTGTATATCCATATGCCATGGTAAATACAGTCTTTCATGGTACAAAATGTGGGTCCTTTACTGATATGGGCATCACCCCTCTTGCCACCTCAACTTAAAACTTGGTTAAATGTTACTAAACTGTACTGTGAGCTTCTCCATATTGCATATATGCACCATCTGATCCCTCCAAGAAGCCAAGGAGGGAATAGTTGGGGTTAACCATAATGTATTAATAACCTTATTAGTTATAATCATAGAAATATTTGTAGGTCTGAGCTCCTATATCCTTTGGGGGCATCCAGAAACAACACCAAATGTCTAGTGAAATGGCTAGTGAGCTGCAGTGTGCCCCCAGAAATTCAAATAATTCATATAATTCTTTCAGTAAGGCTAAATAAAAAGACCAAAGAACTGGGCAACACCACACAATATGCCATGTGTCTTTCACTTTGCCACATCCATGCCAGTAGTATGCAGCTTGGGTGGTCTGGTACCTAACATGCTTGTCAGGTGTTATGAAAAATGAACCATGCAGCAGTTGCTGTATACTGAGTCATGCACCTACCATCTGTACTTAGTGCCATTGCCTGCACTCATGTTCACATCCAGCCACCCACAAATGTAGAGGTAGATGCCTATGACAATATAAAGGGGTACCACTACATCAATTGCCAGATGGTTTGTGATGTCCTGGAATGGTACCCCAACAGTGTCACAATGCCTTCATATGGCACAACTCCATCCTGTGCTAGAGGTTTGAACATGTGGACATACCTAGTGGGCATCTCATTGGTGAGTATACCACAAAGGCCTCCTCTGCCTACATTGAAGACAATGACAGTAAACCATGCCCTTTACCTACACAGAGGAAAATGCACATCCCCTGCAACCCTGGGTCCTCACATGTGTTGTAAGCATTGCATCCATTGCAGAGGACTGGTGCAGTGCAGCACACAATGTCAGTGCCACAAACAACATCATCAAGGGTGTCTGTGGAATACTCAATAAATGGTTTAGGTGCCTCGATCATTCGGAAGGTGCCCTACAATGCACCCATCAGAAGACCTGTGCCATATTCCCTCCTTGTTTTATACTACACAACATGGCACTCAACTGTCAGATGTGCATGCCAGCTCCAGAAGAACAACCTGCAGTGGATCATGAGCCAGAGGACCAGGGGATACAGGAGCAGCTTGACAGGCATGACCCCAGGATGGCCATGAGAGTTCAGGAGTACAGAGTCCACCTCATAACAGACCTCTTTGGATGTGGAGAGCAAATACAGATCACTCTGGAGCCTCTAATGTGTTTAAGCAATGTATCATTACATAACAATACTAGTATATACATAGAGGGAATTCTGGCAGGGGTATCAAAAGGGACATAAACAAATATACTTGTGATCCAGGCTGGGGAGAATCTAAATGGGGAGGGGTAAAAGAAATACAGTTCACCCAGGTTGGGGGGTAGCAATTGGGGCATACACACATATACAGTCCATTCATGCAAGGGGGTTCTAAAGGGGTATAAGCATATATATATATATATACATATATATATATGCAATCGAAGTGAGAAGGATTCCAAAAGGGGGATAAACACAAATACAGGCAATCTGGGTTGGGGGAATGGATGGAATAAGCCACAGGGCAGGGGCAAGTGACATATGTCATGGGGGGTGGAGAGGGCATGTTGCTGAGGGTGGCATCAAACCAATCCATACATGCTGCCTCCTACCACCTCCTGATATGGACAGTATGTGTGTGCCATATACAGTATGGTTGGAGAAGGGGGTCATCATCCATAATATAGGGGATAAGTGTGGGGATGGTGTTAACCACCCCTGGCTATGGCCCTGTGGAGTACTGACTCTGAAAGGAGCAGGCTGTGTCCTGGTGTGTGTGGTGTAACACAGAAACAGAAATTGTAGGCAGATAAGGACCGCATGGTCCATCTGGTCTGCCCATAAGCCCTTGTACTGGATTACTGGTTCTGACCAACCTGATGCTGTACCTCTGTGGTTCCCCTATGCCTGTCCCAAGCATGCTTGAATCCATCCACAGTGCTTACTCCCACCACCTCCCGAGGCAGACCATTCCATGTGTCCACCACCCACTCTGTGAAGAACTTCCTCACGTTCCTTCTGAACCTCCAGCCCTCCAATTTCATGTCATGCCCTCTCATTTTTGTGGTTCTCCTGTATTGGGAAATGTCTTCCCCCCCTGCACCTTGTTATACCCTTGAGGTACTTGAACGTTTCTATCATGTCCCCTTTTTCCCTCCTCTCTTCCAGCAGGTACATATTGAGCTCCCTTAGTCTCTCCTAATAAGTTCTGTATTGCAAGTCCTGTACCATCTTAGTCACCCTTCTCTGGACCGTCTCTAGCCTGTTTATATTCTTATGAAGGTGCGGCCTCAAGAACTGCACAAAATACTCCATGTGAGGCCTGACCATGGTTTTATATAATGGCATCACTACTTTCCATTTCTGCTTGTGATACCCCTGCCTATGTACACCAGTACGCCACTGGCTCTCCCAGCTGCTTTAGCACTCTGCTTGGACATTTTCAGGTTGTCTGGAATGATAACCCTCAGGTCCCTTTCCTTCTTTGTGACTGTCAGCAACCTCCCCCCCCATCCTGCAGCTTTTCCCTGGGGTTTCTGTGTCCCAGGTGCATAATTTTGCACTTTTTTGAAATAAACTTCAGTTGCCAGCCCTCAGATCATTTTTCAAGCTTCCCCAGGCCCCTCCTCATTTTCTCCACCCCCTCTGGGGAATCCAGTCTGCTACAGATCTTGGTGTCATCTACAAACAGGCAGACATTTCCCTCCAGCCTTTCTGCAATGTTGCTGATGAAGACATTGAACATGACTGGCCCCAAGACCGATCCCTGAGGCACCCCACTGGTCACCCCCTCTCCCCAGACTGCACCCCATTTACCACCACCCTCTGCCTCCTGTCTGTTAGCTAGTTTCTAACCCAGTTTACCACCCTGTCCCCCATGCCCAGCCTACTCAGTTTGTTTATCAGCCTCCTATGTATGACGGTGTCAAAAGCTTGCTGAAGTCAAGGTAAGCGACATCCGCTGCCCCACCCTGATTTACTTCCTTTGTCACCCAGTTGAAGAGATTAACCAGATTTCTCTGACATGACCTCTCCGCTGTGAATCCATGTTGCCTATGGCCCTGGGATCCAATGGCTTCTAGATGCCCCACTATCCTTTCTTTAAGCAATGTCTCCATGATCTTCCCTACTTCTGAGGTGAGGCTGACTAGCTTATAGTTCCCTGCCTCCTCCCTGCTGTTGGATTTGTGTAGAGTAAGCACATGTGCCCTCCTCCAGTCCTCTGGTACCACCCCTGTGTTGAAAGACTCAGTGGACATGGCTGCCGGAGAATCTGCTATCTCCCTTAGCAGGTCACTTAATATCCTTGGGTGCATGCCATCTGGTCCAATCGCTTTGTCCACCTTCAATTTAGTAAGCTCCTATAGGAGCAGGTACTATAGGAGGCAGTATAGCACAGTGGTCTAAGGCTCTGAGCTGCAAATCTAGTGACATCCAGCAGCTCAGACCTGGGTTTGAATCCCACAGCTTCTACTTGCATACTGTGTGACCTTGAGCAAGTTACTTAACTTCCTTGTGCTCCCAGGTCGCACCTGGAAACAAGCTCCGGCTTAGTGTTCCTTTCCTGGTTAAACAATTTCTCCGTTCCTTTCCCTAAAGGACTCTTTCCTCTGTAAATGGACTTTTGTCCACCTCTTCACCCCCTTAGCAACTGCTGTGGCCCCTGCCCCTCCCCCTCTTCTGTGAATACTGAACAGAAAAGGTAGTTTACTCACCTGGTAAAGATGAATATAGGAGCACCTTCTTACAGCACTCTGAGTCTCAACACATGGGTAATAAGCGCTCTCCTCAAAGGCTGATGCACAAAGGAATCCCAAAATTCGAAATCAGATCCCTCTCCTATCCTTGCTGTTCCCAGAATCCTCAGTTTTTCTTTATGTATCTTCCCAGGCTGGTCACATTTTTATCTGGCTCTGTGTCAAGCTCTAAGGTAAGCTGAATATTTGCCATTGTTTAATGCTGTGTTAAAATCCCAAACAAAGTTACAGTGCCTATAAAGGCAGGCAATTATCTTTACTGTTTCCTTTTACTAAAGAGGACCAATAGGAGTGAATAATAAGCAAATATCCACTCAGAAAATAAGTCTAAATACTGTTAAATTCAGAAGAGTTTCCGTGGCGCAGGGCTAAGAAGTAGACTGGAAAGGATTTTAAGTTTTTAAAAAAGCAGCTGATCATTGTTCTATTGGTCGACCATCCCAGACTTTACAGGGCAATGCGTAACAGTTTTCATCCTCCCCCTTCAGTTCAACTTGTTGTGCTGAGGAGGGGTAGGAAGTGCTAAACCATCATCCTAGCACACTATAGGAGCCCCCTTGTCGGCTTATCTCACTCAGCCGACAAAGGGATGAGGCCAGTCAGCTAAGCATAGCATGGTTCTGAATGCCCGGGGGGGTCACGGTTTACCTCATCCAACCGCAACCGCCTCAGGGGCCTCCCTAAGTCAAAGGGCATGTTACAGGTGCCGGCAATGGCAAAAGACTGGGGGTTCTCCCCTTCTTACCGGAGAAGCCACGACGAGCTTCCAGTCTGTCCCTACAGCGGTGGCTTCCTCTGCTACTGTGAAGTGCCAGGATTCCTCTGACTGGGCTCCTCCATTTGTTTTGACTCCCCTTTCTCCCCGAAGGGGGACTTCTCCTTCCTCCACTCCTACAAACTCTCCACATTGTTTTTAGTGCCACGAGATTATCAAGTAAAATCTCGCAGCTTTCAGAGGGAGATTTTTAGTGAAGGACTCCCTTCCCAAAATGGCGGCGCCGTCCTCCCGAACCTAAAATGGCACTTGCAACGTAGCCACACTCCTTAAAGGCACAGACACCTCCTTAGTTGTACTGCTCGGAAAAAAAATTTAATTTAAAAGCAAACGACCCAGAGAATCACAAGTGGGCAATAATCAAGGGCCACACATGGTGTTTTTTCGAGCATATCTGCCCCTCCCCCTCTTCTGTGAACACTGAACAGAAATATGTATTCAATGTTTCTGCCTTTTCCAAGTTGCCCTCTTTGCATTCCCCTCCCTCTCCCTTGAGCCTTGCAATCCCCCCTTGTTTTTTCCTCTTTTCGCTGATGTACTTGAGGAATGTCTTGTCCCCTTTCTTAACTGACTGTGCTAAACTTTCCTCAGTTCATGCCTTTGCTCTCCATACTGCCTTTCCAGCTTCTCTTAGACACTCCAGGTACTCCTCCCTGTCCTCCTCCCTTTGGGTCTCCTTATGTTTCCTGAACCCTTTTCTTTTTGCCCTGACCTTTACTGTCACCTCTCTCGAGAACCACAGTGGCTTTCTCCTTCTTTTGCCTTTGGATACCAGTATGATGCATTGGTTTGTTACTTCCAGAAAGGCTCCCTTTAGACGCTTCCACTGTTCTTCCACTCCCCCTCCTGCCCCCATTCTCTCCAGGGCTCTTGGATACCCCTCCCCATTTCAACAAAGTCAGCATTTTTGAAATCCAAAACCTTTGTCCTAGTATGACTTGAGTGAGTCTCTCCTATGCTGAATCACACAATGTTGTGATCATTGGATCCCAGTTGCCCTTCTACCTGGATATCTGCAATTTGATCCCCGTTGGTCATTACTAGATCTAGAATTGCCCTGTCTTTGGTGTGGGATCAAGCACAAGCTGCCTGGGTCCAGCCTCCTGGAGTCAATCAAGGATGCCTGTGCTTCTGGCTGAAGCAGCTACACTGGTGTTCCAGTCCACGTCTGGCATATTGAAATCCCCCCATCAGTAGAATTTCACCTTTCATTGCCATCTCATTTATTTTCTCCACTAGCTCCCTATCCAATTCCTCTTCCTACCCTGGAGGCCTGCATATCACCCTTGTGTGTATTGCTGTGCCATTTCCAGGTTGAAGGGTGAGCCACAGTGCCTCGGCCTCCCCCTGCCTACCCTGTACCTTTGTTGCCATTATATCTGCTCTGACATGCATGGCTACTCCCCTTTCCTTTTTGCCCACCCTATCACTCCTGAATAGACCATATCCTGGTACATTTGTTTTCCACTCATGATTAGCTGTGTACCAGGTTTTAGTTATTGCTACTATGTCCAGGTCTACTTCAGTTATTAAGGCCTCCATGTCTGGGACTTTTATTTCCCAGGCTGCATACATTTGTCAACATGACCTTCCTAGTTTTACTGTCTGACCTCTCTCTCTTTCTTTCTGTTTTTAGTCCACTGCATTTTCCCCCCTTTCCTGATATTTTTCTCTTATGTTCCAGATTCCTTTCCTACTCCACTTCTTCCCAACTCCTATGATTATGATATCAGCTCCTCTTCCTGCTCAATTGTTCTGCTTTCTCTACTATGTGGGAGTGGGCTGCTTGAGTATTCCTGCTCCTGTTGCCTTCCCCCCGCTGGCCAGTTTAAATACTCTTGGATGTACCAGCTGTGCTGGGTGTTCATGTTCCAGTATGTATGGCATGGGTGTACAACATGTTTTCTGCTGTGGGGTTACACTGTTCCTACTGGACAGGCCAGGACTACGAGTAGCTCCCGCAGTGCCTGCCAGCATGGCTTCAGCCTCCAGCACAGTGGCACACAGGAAATCCATGCTGGTGATGATATGCTGGCATAGCTCATGGATGTCCGCCGTGTACTCTGCATGCTGTGCCTCTGCCCACTTCATGACACACTGCACATCATTATGTAGCAGGTGATGGATACATGTCAGTTCCTGTTGTGTGAAACTCTGTGCCTCCATGACAGACTGCAAAAGCTGCTGGTTGGCCACCATATCCTGCTGTCACCAGGAGCTATCCACTGGGACAGGACAGGCTGCACCCTCTGCCTTTGTATTGCCCTCGGCTGCATTGTAGTCTGTGCTGGGGGGAGTTGTGGGCAATGTGGCCTAGCTATGGCCCTACTGGTGGGATGGGCCTGAGGTGACAGGGTCATGGCTATGTTGGTGGAAGGATCATGATGTGCACAGTGGTGGCTCACCCTGTTGGAATAGATTGGGGCAGCAGGGTAATAGCCATGTCAGAGGTGGGGTCATGGGTTGCATTATAAGTGGCTGTGGGTGACTTCAGGGTTATGAGATGGCACAGTGGTGGTTGTACCAGGGCCTGTAGGGGTCTGCACCACTGTTGCTGCAGTGCTGTATGGGGCAGTGGATGGGCCCCATTATTAAGGGGACTGGCAGGAGAGGGCAACCCCCCTTGGTCTTGGGCAGACACCTCTTGTCCCCAGCCCTCAGGGAAGGTGTTGTCATCATTATCCTCTTCACCCTCTTAACTGGTGTCAGTCAGCAGTTGTACATGGCTGGCTAATAGGAGCAGCTGCCACAGAAATGGACATGGAGGATCCTCCTCTGTGTTCAGTATGATGGTGTGTGCTGTTGAGAGATGACAGATATATAGAAATGTACCATGCATATCTGTGTGCCAGCCAAGGTAGCATGCCTGATGGTGTAAGATGTCACAAAACCTGTGCTGTATGTGCAGTGCACTGCCTATAATCCTGCCCCCATTGGCTGTACACACTACACACCCTTACTGTGGTGAGCACTCACCCCTGTGTAACCACATCCCCATCATCAGTGAGCACATGTCCCAGCACCAATGCACATACATCCCATCATCAGGGAGAATGCATCTTACAAACAGTGAGCACACACCCCATCACCTGTGAGCATACACCCAATTGCCAGGGAGCACACAGGCAATGACACATGGAACACAGTAGTGGATTACCACACAGATGACTACACACCAGGAGACCTGTAAACTGCTCATGGCCTACACCCAATGTGTCATACAGCACTGGCATATGCATGCACCCATACATATATACACATGCTCAACAGAAATGAACACAGTTGGTCACTCACATGTCTTTGCTGGCTCCACTTGGCTCTCATAACCACTTCCCGGCACTTCAGTCACCTCTGTGGGCCATGAGGTTGAGGCTATTGCCTCTTCTGTAGGGTCTAGAGTATGTGCTGCCTCTGAAGCTTGTGGACTACTGCCTGTTTCATGCATTTTCCTGCTTGTAGTTGACAGGACCTCCATTGTCTGCCTTCTTCGTGTCCTTGAAGATCTTATGCACCACCTTTATGGTCCATTCCGGCCACCGACAGCATTGACCACATCAGTTATTCTACCCAGGCCTGCCATACATAGGAATCTGTGCCCTATTTTTGGAAAATGACCTTCTCCCTGGCCATGTAAGCCTGTGCCAGTGTTTCTCTAACCCTCCTCAGAGAAGCAGTGGACCCATAATCTGCCTGTGGCATCCATGGTGCCTGCTGGACATGGGAGCAAAACACAGGTGAGCAGGGAATACACACAGAGAAAAACTGATAAAAGGTATATTAGGGTGAAGCCCTCAACACCCTTGTCAAGGACATGTCTTGTAGGTGTCCTCGCAATGCATGTCCTAACGCAGTCTGAGGCCTGCCTGACATGGGACTGGCCTTGTGCAGATAGAGCGATACACAAGACACATACAGAGAGAGACTGAATTGGGCAGAAGCATACTATAGAAATGTGTTGCCCAAATGGACAGGATACACCCATACAGCCCTGACACTTGCAAGAGCTTGGTGTGAGGGCTAAGCTTATGCAGGACTGCAAAATGTCAGATAGATGGAGCAGGTCTTTGCTGCAATGGGACCAGAGGTGGTTTACCACAAATTTGGCCAATCTGGTTGACCTGTTGATGGCCAAGAAGGACCAGTTATTGGGCAAGAGAGCAGAGACTAAAAGGGTAAGGTGTAAGGTATAGGCATCTGTGGTGCAGCACCTCACAAAATGTATAGGGGTCATATGCACCAGTGACCTGTGTCACCACAGGTATTAGAACATGAAGAGAAGGGAGGCATGCAGCCTACAACAACTCCCGGCAATGGTTGTGTGGCACTGTGCCAAGGCCAGGTGAGTACAGATGACTTTGTATATGGTTGGGATACTCTCCCCTGTGCAGTACTGTTTCATGATGATATACCTCTGGGATACTGTCCCTGCAGGAATGTGCACTGTGCCTGTGCGTCTCTGTCATATCCCCTTTGTCTTAGGGGCACTGCTCCACTATATGGCCTGATGTACATATGCAGGTGTATGGGTCCACTGTCCAAAATGAAGCCCCTGTCACCCTGTACATTACAGGACTCACTGTGGTTCCCTGAGGCATGCACCTGCCATGGCAGCACATTAGTGTACTACTACAATAACATGGCAGCAATATCAGGGTGGAGGACAGGAACATGTTTAGTTTCATTGACTGTTATTCAGGGTTTGGGTGCCAGGCACAGTACACAGGACATGTTAATGGCTATTTTCAGGTACAGTCCTGGTGGATGTCACATGTGTTCTACATGTAGCTGTGCTGGAAGGTGTACACAACGGCACGTGGATGTGATCACTATCTGTGTCGTGTGCACTGTCCGGATTATGCCACATGGGTGCTGGTATACATATGCCAATTACTGTATGGGATTCTACTATTTTGCACAGGGTATGCCAGGGATGTACTGACCACTGAGAAGCATTACATCTACAGTACCTGCCCTCCTCTACAGTTGCAATAGTATGCCTCTTGTGCCCCTGTTGTCTGTGACCTGGTACTCGTTGCAGTCAAATGCATACTGAGAGTGTACTGGGCCTGTATCTGAAATGTATGGGTATGCTGTGCAGGGGCAGGGAGAATAGTAGGATTAGAGGTGTGCACAATTGGGAAATTTCGTTACACAAAATATTTCATGAAATTCACCTGTTTCACAAAAAATATTTGGCGGAAGCAAACTTTGGAATTTCACCTGCGTAATGCAAAGTATCACCTGTGGAAGGTGAAATTTCACCTGCAGAAGGTGAAATTTCACATTTAGCAGGTGAAATTCACCTTTCACCAGTGAAATGTCACCTCTTTAATGGTGAAATTTCATATTTAGCAGGCAAAATTCTTGAATTCGCACCCGGCAAAATATTTCATGTAATGGGTGAATTTCACGAAATGTTTCACATAGCAAAATTACCAAAATTTGGGGGAATTTTGCTGCCAAAATATAAATTCGCAACATACCTAAGCAGGATTTAGGCAAGACTGCAGGTTTTCTGCAGTTCTGTGGCTGCAAAAGTCCTCAAAAATAAAGCAGAATTTATCTTCACTTGTGGATTTTTGTTTCAGGCACAGAACTCACTACCACCTGCAGAAAACTGTGGAAATCAACTTGATGTCTTGTGCCTTCACAGAATTTGGCCAGATCTGCATTTTCATGGTGTGCTAACACCCACTTCAATTTAACTTAACTGAAGCCTCACTAGTAATACCCTCCCAGCCAGATACCCACTATAAAAGGGAAGTGGCTCAGTCCTATTGTTGTGTGTAAATATCCTATCCTGGGCAAGTCCACTCCAGACATATTTTTCATATGCCGACTCTTCACTGGCAGATTTAATTATGAATGATAGCATGTTTCAATCCATTTAACATGGCACTGTTTTATAATTTTGAGTCCCGCTGCTCTGCCACCCTGACTGAGACCTCCCCGGCTCATCCAGGGATTTTTAAAATTTCCACTGTTCTTCAGGGAACCTTTTACTTAACTATCTGAAGTCACTCTGTGGCTTTCTGATGCTAGATGCAGTTGTTGTTAATATGTGTGAGATAAAATAAAATCTTCCATATTGGGCCGGCGTGCTCTGGACTGATTTAGTGTGCAGGCTAATTAAGCAATAAGGCAAGACAGGGTGTGGAATATCATGGGATATCATCATGCCTTGGGTGGTTGGGCATGAGGCCTCAGGCTGAGTGCGTCCAACCACCCAAGAAGTGACGATATCCCATGATATACCACACCTTGGAGTGACTTATTGCTATTATGAACTGAGATTCAAGTTTTTTAAATAAAAAAAATAAAAGAAACATGTTTTAAAATGTTTTATGAATTAGTTTTTTGGGTGTTGTAGGAGTACATTTTGAAAAAATAGTTCTCAGACAGTAGACAGCAAGGAGGCTGGTGAAGCCAGAACATTTTTGAAGCCGTGATGATGTAGCCTGATATCATCATGGCTTCAAAGAACTCTCGGCCAGATTCCTCTATTTACAATCATTGGTTCATAATAATAAATAAATAATACAGACTAAAACAGCCAGTGCTGTTTTACAATACTCTCAGAAACCCATTCTGCCACCCTCATGCTGAGACCAACCTGTATATCCTTTTTGTGTCCCTCCAATAGTGGGACCAAGCCAGGGAGAGCCATAGAGGGGCTTACATTCATTCAGTTAAATAATTCTTGCTTGTAGCAGGTCTCTGTCCAGGAGGGCATTCCTATTTGTAAAATAATTCAGGCCAGGGAGGGCATTAAAAACATTTAAATTTACTGAAGTGTCCCCAGCAGGGAGGATGACAGCAAGGAGGGGAAGCAACTTTTTAATTTTATTGTGTGGAATGGGTTTAGGCCCCTCCAGAGTCAGGGAGGCTTCAGAAAAAAATTAAATGTTTTTGTGTCCTGCCAATAATGGGACTGAGCTATTGAGAGCTACAGAGGGGCTTACACAGATTTCATAATTGAGGTGAGCCCCACTGGGAGCAAGGATTTTAACAGAACTTGAAAAATTCCCCCATGGCTGATCACAGCTCATTGCTGGGATTTAAACTGTTACTGAAGCATCCATGTTTATTTATTTATTGATTGAGTTATTGATTTATAAATAAATAAATAAACTCTGCAGCACCCTAAGGTGCAGAAATTTTCATAAAAAGAAAAAAACACATCCCCTCCTAGCTGATATCATCCCTGCCGGTGACATTTCTTTCAAGTTTATCTAATGTAAATACCCCCTTGGCTGAATTATTTTAAAAATAGTAATGCCTACCTGTCCAGAGACCTGACACAAACAGGAATTATTTAGATCAGTCTCAGCCCCTTTCTGGTTCTCCAGGGCTTGATCCAGTTGCTGGTTAGAAAAAAAATCTTGGCTCCAGACATACTGTAATTTATGTGGTTTTTTTTTGCAGAATTACTTGAGTGAGAGCCCTTTTTGTTTCCCCCAGCATCTGGACTGAGCCCTCGAAAGCCAAGGGGAGGCTCAAGTTGAGTTAACAATTCCCACCTGTACCAAGTCTATGGTCAGGAGGGCAGTACAATGTATTATTTTAAGAAATATAGCCCATGAGGTCATCACTACTGGTATAACATTCAGTTTAATAAAGTATCCCCAGCAAGGAGGATGCCAGTAAGGAGGGGATGCAAGTTATTCATTTTCCCCTTATAGCAGGTTAAAGCCCCACAATATGAAAATCTTTTTTGTTTCCTGCCAATAGCAGGATCGAGCCACAGAGAGCCATGGAGGGGTTTACACTAAAGTAATAATTCCACTTGTTGTGGATCTCTAGCTAGGAGGGCATATTATTTTAAAATAATTCAGCCCAGGAGGGCATTAGCAAAAAATTGAAGAGTCCCCAGCAGTGAGAATGCCAACAAGGGGGCATGATTTATTAATTTCTCGGCTGAGGTGAGCCCTGCTGGTAGCTGGGATTTTTACAAAACTAGAGCAATGCCTCTGTGGCTGATCCCAGCTCATAGCTGGGATTGAAACTGTTACTGATGCCTCCAAATTTATTTTAAAATAAACAAATAAAGTCTTCCCTCCCCAAGATGAAGAAATTTATATAAAATTAAAAAAAAAATCACGTCCCCTCCTAGCTGGTAGCTGGTACCATCCCTGCCAGTGACAACCCTTTCAAGTTAATTAATATAAATGCCCCCTTGACTGCATTGTGTTAAAAATAGTAAAATCCTCCTGGCCAGAGACCCGCCACAACCACAAATGATTAAACTCAGTCTGATCTCCTCCCTGACTCTCCGGTGCTCAATCCAGTTGCTGTTTAGAAGAAAAAAATCGGAAGCATTCATATTTATTTAAATATGTGTAAAATTAAAATGTTTGTCCCTAAAATAATTTAGCCCATGAGGGCATTATTATTAAAATAACTAAATTTAATAAACATGTCCCCAGCCTGGATGGTGCCACTTAGGAGGGGACATGATTTTTTTTAATGTCATTCCCTCAATGTATGGCGGGTTGGAGCCTTGCAGGACAAGGGAGGTTTCAGTTCAGTTAAAATGAAAATGTTTTTATTTCCCACCAGCAGTAGCACCGAGCCCTGGACAGCCATGGAGGAGCTTGCAGAAGTTCATAATTCCCATTTTTATTGTCTCTGCCCACAAAGGATTATATTATTATTTTCAAAATAAATCAGCACAGGAGGGCGTTATTATTAAAATAATTACATTTAATAAACATGTCCCCAGCAGGGATAGTGCCAGTTACAAGGTGACTTTTTTATGTCATTTTACCCTTGTGTAGTGGGTCGCAGCCTTGCAGAACCAGGGAGGCTTCAGGTAACTTGAAAATAATTTTTGTGTCCCACCAACAGTGTGACCAAGCTCCAGAGAGCCCCAGAGGAACTTACAGGAGTTTGTAATTCTCATTTTTAGCATGTCTCCATCCACAAGCATTATATTATTGTTTTTTTTTTAATAATTTAGCCCAGCAGGGTATTATTATTAAAACCTTTAAATTTAATAAATGTGTCCACAGCAGGGATGGTGCCACTTAGGAGGAGATGTGTTTTTTTTATTATGTCATTCATCTCATGTGTGTTGAGTTGGAGCCCCAAAGAGCCACTGAGGGTTCACATTAATTTTAAATACCAGCTAAGCTGAGCACAGCCATGGAGGGCATTGCTCTTGTTAAAGTCCCCGCTCCCAGCAAGGCTCAGCTGAGCCCTGGTTCCCAGCATGGGCCAGATGTCAATCAGGACAGTATAGGACAATGCAGGGGCACACCAAATATGCACACTGTGCTTGCAACATTAATAGCAAGTTTCCAAAAATTTGTAACAGAGTTCATATTAGCTGAAAACTGCATGAGGACATGTGTCCCTGTTTCTTCCTATCCTGGCTGGCACCAGACCAGAGTAAACAGCAACCCCCTTTACTTTTTACTTAATTGAAGCCCCTCCATGGCTCTCTGGGGCAATGATTGACTGCAGTTCAAACAGACTGTACTTTAACTAAAGCTAGGCTACGACTGTTTCTGCAGAAGTAAGACTTGAAATTGACTGTAGAATATCTCATCCAGACAGCAATGTGCTTATCCTGTTGTAAGACTATGATAAGTAGACAAGCTTCAGGAACTGCTTTTCTCTGTAACATAACTATAAACAAGCATTTGTCAATGCTGAATGTTTGCTTGCTGGCATTGGCATTGGTAATGTAGAAGTTACAGAGCTGCATAATAGGAATGGCAGTGAAGTTTTGAACTGAAGCCAACCCCACCACCACCCTGCAGAGAGTGAAAGGCATTGGGGTGTGCCTTTGGGTCATCAGACATAACGGCCAAGCCATTTCACCACACCCTACCCGACTGACACTGACAAGTGTCATGGTGTGCCTTGGGGTCTTTGGCCCTTATGCACACCCGATTCCATCAGGAAATAAGGTGAGATGGGTGTGGTATAGGAGAATGGGGTGAACTTTGGGGCCGAAGAGTCCAAGGCATACCTCGATGCCTCTCACTGGTTGCAGGGTGAGGAATGGTATGAGCATTACAGGCAAGAATCCCAAGTCACACCCTTGATGCCTGTCATTCTCTACAGGGTGGGGCGTTATGGTTGGAAACCCTAACACCTCAGGTATTCATTAGTATTTTCACTCCAAATTTTCAACATGTTTTTTTTGTGACCCCTCCACCTCGTGAACAGTGGCAATATCAGTTTGTTAGCCGAAAGCTGCTTAAGCACAGTGACTACGGCATTTAGCACCACAGGTACAAAAACACATTCTGAACAGGATGTGAAAAATGACAGCTGTACTGTTCATTGGGAGGTGTAAAAAATGGAAATGTTGAAAATCTGCAGTAAAAATATTAAAAAAACTGGTGAAGTCACGAGCGTGCATAGACACTGTGCAATGCACACCCATAATGTAATTAGTTTGGGAATTTTTTACAGCAGATTGTCAACACAGGCATTTTGGGACCTCCGATCATGAATAGTGTCACTGTGATTTTCTTTATCTGTCCCGAACAATGATTTCCCACAGCGACCATGAATCTCTGCGCTGAAAGTGTGAAAACACATTTCGGCCATGTTGTGAAAAATGGCAGCTGTACTGTTCATAAGGAAGTGTGGAAAAATGCCACTGGTGAAAATCTGGACTGAAAATATTACAAAGTCATGAACTTATGAGGGTGCATGGAAACTGCGCAATGCTCACTCATAACACAGTCATTTTATGGACTTTTGTCACCAAATTTTCAACATAGCCATTCTAAGAGCTCTGCTCATGAACAGTGTAACTGTGATTTTCTTAGTCTGTCCCAAACATTGATTTCACACACCGACTGCGCCATTGCATGCAACATGGGTGGAAAAACGTTTTGGGCAAGATGTGAAAAATGACAGCTGTACTGCTCATAAGGAAGTGTAATAAAATGGCAATGTTAAAAATCTGGAGTGAAAATATTGAAAATTCACAAGCTTACAAGTGTGCTTAGGAACTGCGCAGTGCACGCTTGTAAAACAGTCATTTTTAGGATTTTTTTCACCATGTTTTCAACATAGCCATTTTAAGACCTATGCTCATGAACAGTGTCACTGTAATTTTCTTAATGTGTCCCATACATTGATTTCACACACCGACTGCGTCATTGTGTGCAACATGGATGGAAACTCGTTTTGGGCAAGATGTGAAAAATGACAGCTGTACTGCTCATAAGGAGGTGTGTTAAAATGGCAATGTTGAAAATCTGGAGTGAAAATATTAAAAATTCGCCAGCTTATGAGCGTGAGTAGGAACTGCTCAAAGCATGCTTGTAAAACAGTGATTTTTAGGAATTTTTCCACCAAATTTTCAACATAGGCTTTCTGAGAGCCCACCTTATGAACAGTGGCAGTGTTCTTTCGTTACTCGGTCCTGAAAGGTGATTTCACACAGTGACGGTGAAATCACCCTTCGGGCCCGAATAATGCCATGACAGTGAGAGCATTCATGAGAAGGGGTCCCAAAAACCCCATGTTGAAAATTTGGTCCAAAAATTCCAAAAATGCCTGAGATATGCAGCAAAGTTGAAAAATGCTATCTATCCCATTATACAGCTTACGGCATTTCCTCAGTTCACGGTCGCATTTGAAAAGTGTAGCGTGTTCGGTCCACCGAACATCATGCTGAAGTCGGGTAAGTATGGGGTGGGGGTGGGAGGCCAAAGGTGTGCAGTGGGTGGAGCGCAGGTGGGCTGGGGAATGAGGAACGCTATTGTTACAGGTTTTTTTTTTTATAGGAAGATGACACGGGGACAATTGCCACATCAGGGTGGGCTCCCAGCGTGGCAGCTAGAAGGCTGTTTGGGGGGGCTGGAGCTGACGGGGGATTGGGCACCCCCATCGGCCATACGGACTTGTGTCACACTGGGGTGGGCTCCCAGCATGGCAGCTGTAAGGCTGTTTGGGGTGGTCTGGAGCCCTATGGATGTGTTGCCACACTGGGATGGGCACCCAGCGTGGCATCTGGTACTCTGTTTGGGGGGGAGCGCAGCACAGCCGACGGGGGATTGGGCACCCCCATCGGCTATACAGGTGGGGGGGGGCACAGCATGTGTAATGCGATGTGTAAGGGGGGGAGTATATCGCATAAGCAGGCGATATCTTATCGCTGCTCACTGAAGTGTAGCTCCCACTTTCAACTGTATGCCACTGCATTTTCAACTGCTGTCATAGACGGCTCCAGCAGTGATTGGAGAACTGCGACCGCACCTGCAAACACACTGACTGAATTGGAAAACGCTGACACACCTCCGAAAAACTCAGATGATGGCACTATGTTTCTTGCACATATGTGCAAGCAAACATAATTAGGTCTACTTCCTGCTATAGCTATGTGGGGAACTGGCTGCAGCATTTTTAACTAACTAGCCGGGGCTTATTGTGAATTAAGATTATTGTAAAATGACTAGGATATTATGGCTATCTAGCCGTGCCTATCTTGAAATTAGACTACTTTACCCTTGCTAGCTTTAGGAAATACTCCTCACTATAACATAATGGTAAAGTGGGTCTACATTCTGCTAGAGTTACGTTCAGATCGTCCCTTCCTAAATAAGCCTGTTATTTTGACTATCTGTATCTTATCTCAGCTAATCTGTAATTGCCTATCCTGATTTAATACTGTTAAAGGCTTATGTCTGAATAGTGCCTAAAATACTACATTAGTGCCAGACAAATAAGTAAGAGCATAGCCTCCATAGGTGGTGGTGATAAAATAATTCTGGCAAGGAGATGAATTTTTTTTCATTTGTCCCCTTCCTGCCAGGCAGGGATACTGTCTCAGGTAAATTTGCGCAGTCTAATGTTACTACACAGAACTTAGGACCCAAACTGTCCAGTACATCCAACAACAGCCAGTTTTGACAAACCAATGAGCTGCCTTACTGGTCCCTGTAAGCGTAGGATTACAAGTAGAAATTGAGGCCATTTACAGTAAGTGTCTGCTGTCTGCTAGGGGGAATATTAATAGTCATGGAAATTGTCTCCGATCATATAAAAGTTTCTCTAGAGGGAGCAAATGGACACAAGGAAGTGACCCCTTTCACCTTCTCTAATTTAATAACCCATAAGGGTAAAACCTCAATCAATAACTGGTACTTAAAGAGCATCAACACAGCAAAATTAGGGTGCTACAGTATTTAACCACCCATCCTATCCAAGGATCAAAGGGCTACAGGAATCTGCAAAAAATAATCACAGAACAATGGCTTCACCCATTATAACTATCATGGTCAGGAGACATCAAAAAAACCCTGGGCCTCCTCTTGGGACTGATCCCTCTATCATCCCACAGTGGTTCAAAACTCAAGGACTAAAGGTTGCACACATGAACATTAGAAGCCTGAAGGCAAACTTAAATGAAATAGAAGCATGGATATCCCACTACTCCCCAGACATACTTGGACTAACAGAAACATAGCTAAAACCAAGCATCCCTGCTTGTTATGTGCTATTAAGGGTTACAAATTACTAAGAAAGGACCGTGGCTCCACCAAAAGGGGAGGCGGAGTTGCCATCCTTGCCAGGGAACACCTAAACTTACAGTACAACTCATGGATACAACCAGCACCCTCGAAGCCCTACACATAGTCCTGTTACTAGGAAACACCAAGAAAGTAAACCAGATCTGTGCCTACAACCCATCCAAGAGTGGCCTGCCAGGATTAACTAGCCTCATGGACTCTTTGGCCTCCCTAAAAGGACAAAATGAAGTTCTACTAATGGTTGACTTCAATCTGGACTAAGCAGGGAAACACTCAGGATCTTACAAAGCAGTGCTGGGAAAACTGCATCTAATGCAGCTAATTACGTGCCCAATAAAAGTATTGCAATAAAGCAATCACAAATTGGTGCTGGACTGGATAGTCACAAACAGAGTGGAACATACAAGGATGTATGGAACACTTCCTGACTGCAGCAGTGACTACGCCCAATTTTTTGTGTGTCTGGAGCACGCATATACCCAAGTCTCCTTTCAAGGAAATTCATTTCCACGATTTTTCTAAGCTAGGCACAAGAGACCTTCATGCTGACCTCAACAACATAGACTGGGCCCCAATCTACCAGACAAAGGATGTTGAAGTTGCAGTGGCTTTTCTCATAAACTCCCTGCAGGGGGTGCAGAACAAACATGTACCCCTAAAAAGAAAAAGAATATGTGGCACCGCTACAAGATGGGTACATAGTGGTCTATCAGCCACCATGAATGTCAAAGATAAGACCTGGATTGCTGCAAAGAAATTGAACAGAAGAGCAGACTGGGAGGAATACAGAAAGCAGTGTAATGCCTGTGAGAAAGCCATTCGCACAGCAATAAGGACCTACTCAAACCAGCTGCTACAGGCATTGGCCAAGGACGCTTGTGGTTTCTGGAACCACATAAAATCCTTCATGGGGCAAGGCAGCAACCAATCTATAGAGGATATGATACTGGCTGGAGCAAACTGTAACAATATTGGAACAATAGCAAATGCAGTAAACTCCCACTTTACTGATCTCTCTAACTACAAGAGGCTCACAAGCTAGTCAAATACTCTACCTACTGGTGACATGCCCCCTGCCTCTACACCACTTTACCTAAGAGAGGTTAGCACAGAGGAAATGGTAAGTCTCCTTAGAAAAATCCTGGCTCATGGATCAGCTGGACCACATGGTCTAATACCAAGGTTCCTTAAAATAGCAGCTCCAGCCATAGCGGCACCGATCACCAGGATCATCAACCTCTCTTGGAAAATTGCCCGGGTAGTACCAATGCACAAAAATTCCCTGCTAAAGTGGCAGCTAAACTGGTCATCACATGGGGAATTCTTAGACCCAGTCTCACCTATGGCATTGCAACCTTCCATGATGCAACAAAGGGGTACTACAAAGGTGGGACACTGGCTACAATAACATCTGCAGCTTTGCCTTATTGGTCCCGAGGCAGACCCACAGGTGTATACTGTACTCAAATCTAGGTTGGCTCGCCCCTACCTTTTATTGCGCTTACACCACAGGATGGACAATTGATTCCCTCATTAGATCTGGCACACCCGAGGTGCTGGCCTGCCTGTCACATCAGGCAAAACAAGCTTATCCACTCAGGTCGGCAGAAAAGACTTGCCTTAGTATATCTAAATGTGCTGTGAAAATGGGTGAACAAGCCTTTTCAGCATCAGCTCCAAAGCTTTGGAACACCCTGCCCTCATCTATTAAGCTCTCCAAATTGCATCAGGTTTTCTGAAATGAGCTACGTGCCTACCTCATGGGCATTGATAGATGCACATGCACCCAAATCACTGGAGCACCCCACCTAGTATAGCTCTCCCAAATCTAAAGCACTTTCCTTATATGTATGCCACATTCTTATGTGGGAAGGCTTACTCTCTCCGATTGTGGCCACCTGTTTCACGGGGGGGGGGCCTGCACTACCTGACCTATTGCCATATTGATCCCATATGCTGGTAACCCCTGCACTAGAACACACTTTGTATGAATTCTTCCTCAGTTATTGTTTCCCCTGTTTGTAACTGCCTCGCAAACTGTGATGCAGCAATACCTGAGATATCTGTTATAGTCTAGTTTCCTTGCACTAAATCATGTACTGTTATTTGTCTCCTGACTTGCTATTGCTTCTGTATGTAACTCTGCATATAACTGTGTCTCTGAATGTAACTCTCCTGGTTTGTGCCTGAAAACAGGCAAACATTCTTGTTTAGTGCACTTAGCAGGTAAACAAAAACTAAATAAATAAGTAATAGATCCTGTGGTTGGGTGAAAAGACAAACAAAATAGTCTACTGTGCTAGGCAGGTATGTTCCAGATATACATACTGTGCAGGTTCTTCCAGGGCAGAATTAATTCTGAGAGCCTTACTACTATGCAACCCTGCTTACAGAACCCAGATATCTAGCTAGCTAGCTAGCTATCTGTCTGTCTGTCTGTCTGTCTGTCTGTCTGTCTGTCTGTCTGTCTGTCTGTCTATCTATCTATCTATCTATCTACCTACCTGTCCATCCATTCACCCACCCATCCATCTACCTACCTACCTACATACTAACCCACTTATCCATTCATCTATATGTCTGTCTGTTTATCTATCTGTCTATCTATCTGTCTGTCTGTTTATCTATCTATCTATCTATCTATCTGTCTGTCTGTCTGTCTATTTATCTAGCTACTTAACTACCCTTCCACCATCAATCCACCCACCCACCCATCCATCCATCCATCTGTCAATTCATCATCCCATCCATTTATCTATCTATCTATCCATACATACATACATACATCTATCTATCTATCTATCTATCTATCTATCTATCTATCTATCTACCTGTCTACATGTCTGTCTGTCTATCTATCTGTCTGCCTGCCTGCCTGTCTGTCTGTCTGCCTGCCTGCCTGCCTGTCCGTCTGTCTGCCTGCCTGTCTGTCTGTCTGTCTCTGTCTGTCTGCCTGCCTACTCATCTATCTACCTGTCCATCCATCCTCCCATCCATCTATCTATCTATCTATCTATCTATCTATCTATCTATCTATCTATCTATCTATCTAGCTATCATCTATCTATCTATCTATCTATCTATCTATCTGTCTGTCTGTCTGTTTATCTGTCTATCTGTCCATCCATCCTCCCATCCATCTATCCATCTATCCATCTATCCATCTATCCAGCCATCCATCTAGCTCTCCACCCACCCAACTGTCTGTCTGTCTAGCTATCCATGTACTTACCTACCTATCCATCCATCCATCCATCCACCCACCCACCCACCTACCTACATAACTGCCCTCCCATCTATCCATCTGTCTGTCTGTCTGTCTATCTACTTACCTACCTATCCACACATACACCCACCCACCCACCCATCTATCTCTCTCTCTATCACCCATCTATCTATCTATCTGTCCATCCATCTTCCCACCCACCCATCCATCCATCTTTTTCTCCGTCCATCCGTCCATCTATCTATCGATCGATCGATCTATCTATCTGTCTATCTATCTATCTACCTACCTATCTATCTCTCTATCTATCTATCTATCTCTGTCTATCTGGCTTGCTGTCTATCTGTGTATCCTGATGTGCAACCCTGCTAAATTAATCAATATAACAACCAGTGTAAAATAAAATTAATGTATATAAATAAAAATATGTATGAAACTGAATAAAATGCTTATGTTTTGTGTGCATGTGCATGTCCATGTATGTGTGCCTGTGTTTGTGTTTGTAATTCCAGCTAAAAGCATTCCATTTAGTTGCTGGGGGTCCAGCCCATGGTTTTGCTGTGTGTATGCTTAATGTGATCAAAACTGTATGATTGTGGACTGTGAATGCTGATATGCAACCATGCTCAGGGATCTGATACAGATAGATAGCTAGCTAGATAGACAGACAGACATATAGAAATTAATTATTTATACTACATATATACACATCTGTCTGTCTATCTAACTAGCTCTCTATCGATATACAGTACCTACTGTCTTCCTGTCTGTTTAGCTATCTTGCTATCTGTCCACCTATCCTGGTGTGCACCCCTGTTAAATGAACTGAGTGAACAAACATTGTGATGTAAAAATAAATGTATGAAACATTTGAAAAGCCTTATTTTCTGGGTGTGTACTAAATTCAATAAAAAAAAAACAATCTCTTGCTGTATAAGGCTTGTCCAGTGTTCCAGGCAATGCAGTATTGATATTATGTGGCATTTACCATCATAACTCTCATGAAGAAATGTGAAGGTGGTGTGCAGTAAATATGACATCTTTAATTTCACAGTACCAATAAAACAAGAAATATACAGTTGTCAGAAGGATTTATTAGCAGCTTGAGTTCAAGAAGACAAAATATGTATAATTAGTATTCCACACAACATCCCAAAAATAATACAAAATTAAAACCTTCCCTTGCATATACAATTGTGATGAAACAATTCATAACTAGATAAATGCTGTTTAGCCCACCCAGTCTGCCCAATTTATGTCTTTTTCTTTTTTTTCTACCTTTATCTTTATGTTGGCGTGCTTGCACAGCCAACATCTTGTAGTAGTGTAGATTTGAAGGCGCGGTCACTGTTGGGTGAATGCAGGGCACACACCAGCCAGCAGCGGGGGCCGACACCTTGCCTAGCTAATGAGGTGAAGACATGAGAGAAAAGGTCCGCTGCAATGAGAGAGAAGCTCTCATGCAGCGTGACCACAACACACCTCCCCAAGTGCAGGTAGTGACTGCCACTGTTACCTGTCAACACCACCCTTTATTGTGTGCCGACGGGGGTGCCCAATCCCTATCCGCATCATGTAACCCCCCTTTTTGATTGCCGAAGGGGTGCCAATCCCCCTCGGCATCATGTGCCTCCCCACCAACAGTTTCTCTTTGCTGATGGAGGCCCAATCCCCATCGGCATGTATCCCTCCTCCTTTGAATTTTTGCCGATGGGGGGCCCTCCTCGTCAGCATAATGTGTTTGTCCCCCCAATTTTTGCTTGCCAAGGGGTGCCCAACTTCTCCCCTTGGCTCCTGCAGCTTCCCCTTTCCTTGTTTGCTGACAGGGGTGCCCAATCCCCCATCAGCTAAAGTACCCAACCACACACACACACTCAGGTGGCATGCTGGGAGCCGAACCCAGCATGCCAAAGCACCTATTAAAACCAAAAACAGTCCCCCAATGTCTTTTTACCTGTGAAGAAGGAAACAGTCCCTCTGTGATCTCCCTGCCCCCCACAACCAGCACCCACCCACTGTGCGCCCTGCCTCCCCCACCTCCCCCACCCCATACTTACCTCCAGAGTCCGGTTCGATGATCTTTGGTGGACCGGGAACACATCTGCACTCTTCAAAGCTGACCACGAACTGTGGAAATGCTAGTAAGCTGTATAATGAAATGAATAGTGTGTTTTCAACTTTAATGCATATCTCAGGCATTTTTGGGAATTTTTACACCAAATTTTCAACATGGGGTTTGGGACCCTTCCTCATGAATTCTATAACTGTCATATCGTTAATCAGTCCCAAAAGGTGATTTGGCAGTCACCTTTCAGGACTGATTAACCAGATGACAGTGCCACTGTTCATGAGGTGGGCTCTCAATAAGCCTATGTTGCAAATTTGATGGAAAAAATCCCCAAAATGGCTGTTTTATGAGCGTACGTTGTGCAGCTGCTATGCAGGCTCATAGCTTCATGAATTCACATTTTCATGTCAGATTTTCAACATTGTCATTTTTGTACACCTCCTTACAAACAGTACAGCTGTCATTTTTCACATCCTGGCCAAAATGTGTTTCCGCACTTCCAGCGCATAATAGCGCAGTCGCTGTGGGAAATCAGTGTTCAGGCCAGATTATGAAAATGACAGTGACACTGTTCAGGAGCAGATGTCCTAAAATGCCTATGTTGAACATTTGGTGACGATACTCATAAAATGACTGTAATCACAGCCAAGCAGTGCTAGCAGACTGCACGCACGCTTCTACCTGCTGTGCATTTGTAATATTTTCAATCTGGAATTTCAATCAATCAATCAAATCTTTATTTATCCAGGCGATCACCATTGAGCAAGCTCATTTACAAGGTAGACCTGCTGTTGGCAGGGAAATTGTACAGTTACATATAAATATACATAATACAAAAGGAACAACATGTTTACAATACTGATATTTACATTCCACGTCACATGTACAAGAAAGATATATATAACACAACCCGAACATAATATATATATATACAGTTCCCACAGGAGCAGGATGTGTTTAGATGTCATATACAAACCATAGACGAAAAAAGAAAGATTATTTATATTCCTGTCCAGCAGAAACACGTTACAGGTCTGGATGGAAATTCCTAAGCTATGGAGGTGCGCATAACAGTGTGTAAGGCTTAGGCTAATGTGGCAGAAGGGGGGGGTGAATAAGAGGGATGTAAAGGGTGCTAAGGGCAAGTGGGGCAGAGGGGGCAGCAGTATTGGCAAAGGCTGATTTGGATAAGCAGCTGGGACTAATGTTGATGAAGAGAGGAACAAAAGTCAAGCTGCTAGGAGCAATAGAAGCAATTACAGATTTCAGCGAATGTTTTGTCATAGAGGGTCTTAAAGAAGGCAGAACTGACAGGGGAGCTAAGTCTCAAAGATTTTCACCATTGGCATTTTCCCACACCTCTTGATGAACAGTACAGCTGTCATTTCACATATCTTGCCCAAAATGTGTTTTCGCACGTCCAGCGCAGAATAGTGCAGTCGCTGTGCGAAATCACTTTTTGGGACAGTTTAAGGAAATAACAGTGACACTGTACACGAGCAGAGGTGCTAAAATGCCTATGTTGAAAATTTGGTGCAGAGCATCCATAAAATGACTGTGTTACTAGCATCCATTGCGCATTTCTCACGCACCCTTGTAACTTCACAAATTTGCAATATTTACATGCTACATTTTCAACACTGGCATTTTTTACACCTCCTTATGAACTGTCCAGCTGTCGTTTTTCACATCCTGCCCAAAATGTTTTCCCACACTGCACTACCAAAGAAAATGCCAACACAACAACATTCGTCATTGATAAATGCTTGTTGGTTTATGCACTGTAGTACACCCACTTGATCTATGGCGCTGTTTCTCCCCACAACCACCTGTCTTGCCACTGCAATTCCCTTGTAATTATCCCAGCCATTTTTGAACCCCACCACTGTTTCCCTTCACTACCTTCACTCATAGGTTGCTCCAGGAATGCACCACTCTTTGTGAAAGATTTCCTCACATACTTCCAGAATCAACTTTCCTGCAGCTTCATAGCATGTTCCCTTGTTCCATAACATCTTTATCTCTGAAAAAAATACTCCCCTCCTGTACCTTAATTTAATTTAGGGAATTTAAAGGTCTCTATCATATCCAGCCTGTCCCTCATCTCATCCAGTGTGTACATATTAAGCTCCTTCAGCCTCCCCTTGTCAGTGGCGGAGGAACAGAAAGATGGGCTCCAGTGCAGGTTTTTATTGTAGGCCCCCTCACCCTTCCTCAGATTTTCCACTACCATGGGAAAAATGAGCAGACAGGCAAGACACAAGCAACAATACCCCATTATCAGCTCTCCTTCACTTAAGAACATGAATTTGTTAGTTAAAAGAAAACCAGTTGTAGGTTTAAAAAAGCTTCAAGACAATGTCCTGTGAGGTCACGGCAGATGCAATTCAAAAGAACTTTGAAAGTCCAAGCAATCTCTCGCAGCAAGCAAAAATCGTTCATGCAAATTAATAACTTACGTAAATTTCTTTTGTGCACTGCTTCTCATCTCTGACAATGACTGTATGCTGTTGCCTTCAAGTGTCAACAAACTGTCACAGAAGAAATAACTATCATCTGCCTTTACTTTCTGAAATCTACAATGCAGCTGTTACTGCAGTGGTGCCTGCTGAGGGGATGGGAATCAAACTACAGTACACCTGATTGTCCTTCCCAGGTGTGGCTGCCTGATGGACAAAGTTCCACAAAGCAGTTCTACTGTGCAACTTGTCCCTCATTCTCCACCACAAAGCTTTTCCCACAACAGACATTTAACATTATTAGATTGTCATATGCTCCAATTGTCTTCAAGCCCTCCTCCTCCTTCCCACTCCTAACCAATAACCAACCACAAGCCAAGGAACGTAATCATTAGAAATTGTTACCTCTCTCACCAGATATTAGCAGATACTGATTCATATTACACCTTACAGAAATCTCATGTTCTGAAAAGGGGATGTTCTGTACTTACTGCAGGAAATTTAAATCTCCTGGAAACAGACTGGGTAAAACATGAAGCTACAGGAGTGATGGGTTATATCTTTTTAGAAAATGGGCTTAAAAATCCAAGAAACCCAATTGGCTGGCAAGGGTACATTAACTTACAGGTAGAACCCTCTGAAAACAAGTACCACCATACAACGCCCCTTCACTTATTAAAGTATCCTACTGCACACCCTGCTTTCTAATTGGCCAAAAGTACCCTGGAAGAATTTGAAATTGCTACCATTTTTGTCTCTCGCTTAACGAGAGATCCTATCCCCCCAACACTGCCCAATTCATGCCTCAAGATTTAGTCTCACTTTGTTCAGTACATTAAAAAAATAACTTCAAACTGTAGCCCCACTTAACATTGTTAACTTTTTTTATTTACTTGCCGCTGTTGCCGCTGCTGCTTCAGCTTTCTCCAGTGGCTCACACACATTCCCCTCTGCCATCCATCATCCAATTCCAAACATACCATACCTACCAGCAAATGAGATTTTTAAAACCCCAAACACAAAAGAAAAACTGTGCCGCTGAGTTATAAAAAAAATTAATTAAATGCTGTTCTCACCTCACAGTCAGAGATCTTCACTTCCTCCTTTAATGTAAGATGGTCACACAAGGTTACGTGACTGACCGCTCACAAAATCATTCTGCTGTCAGCACTAACACGCCAGCTTCTCTGTGTCTTGAAAATTGTACTACCAAAAAAAAAAAATTGAAAACTTTTTTTAAAAGATTTATAAAGATGGGGAGAAAAAGTACTGGAGGTGATGGAGTGGAGGTGGAGCAAAACAAGACAATGGCTCTGTCAGGGGGGGCAACAGATGATAGAACACCACAAAGACGCAGGGACTACTTTACAATAACAAGACTTAAACCTCACTTTTACTATATTTTTAATTTTATTAAATGCCATTTAAAAATGTCACAGGAAGCCCATTTTCTAAGAGCAATAATACCCTCCAGGGTGGGCAGTATGGGCAATATTGGACCTTCCAGGGACTATAAGGCTATCCACTGCAGCGTTGGGTCTCATTATGCCCTTGGGCAGTCTGGTATTGCCCAATACCACCTACCCTGTTGGGTATTATTGCTTGCTTGGATATCATTAAAAGATTCAACTTAACACACATAATTGAAAAGCCAACGAGAGGTTTTAATATACTTGATTTGGTGCTAACCAACTGGTTTTGTCTGTCCTCCTCAAGACCTCCAATCCCATTCATCAGAGCCGGAGTGCAGACTAAGTGTGCCGCCACCTGCCACCACCAACAGCCAACCTGTCGAGCGTTGAACTTCTTTGCCAGTCACTGCCAGTCTGCTACTCTAGTCCTCTCTGCTTGACCGGATGCTCACACACATGATGGCATTTGTAATTTTTTTTTATTTTAGGACCAGTGGGTCTCCTGAGGATCTTGCTGATGCTGCTAAAGAACCTTATTCGATGACTCTCAACTCACTACTGCCAATACTGCCAACTGTTACTGCTCTTACGCAGCAGTGTACGCTGTCGCTCTGCACTCAGATTGGACTCCTAAACAGAAATCTGTGATGCACTTGGGAGTGAGGGCACAAAGTTTGTGTTTTCCCCACTACGCCACTCCCTACTGATGGGCACTACTTGTCTGCTGCAGGGTCCGCATTTCACCACTGAGAGCAGGTAGAGGACCTTGCAAATGAACACGTTGATTAAATAATTGCTGTATTTTGAGCCTGCTGACTGGGCCCCCTAAGCGTGCGGGCCCCTGTGCAACTGCACTGGCTGCACCAGTTATTCCTCCACTACTGCCCCTTTTAGGGCTTTTGATACAGTCCCTGCACAATTGTGGTAGCCCTTTTCTGCACTGCCCACACTCAGTCCACATCCTTACTGAGATGCGGCCTTCAGAAACTGGACACAGTAGTCAAGCTGGGGTCTTTCTAACAATCTATAAAGTGACAATTCCACTTCCCTTTTCTGCTTGAGATACCCCTTGCTATGCACCCCAGCATCCCACTAGTGTTTCCAACTGCCCAGTTATACTGCCTGGACACCTTTAGGTCATCTGATCTGATTACCCCCAAGACTCTTTCCATTTTGGTCATTGTCAGTACCACTCCACCCTGAGTGGGCATGGATTTGTTTTGTCTTTTTTAAACCGATAAGGGGTGGATGTTACAATATAAACACTTGACTCTACTAAGCAAATGTAATATATGGAGAAAAACAAAGAAAAGTATAAAAATAGGAAGAATAGTGCTACAATTTTGTGCTGTACTATTGCCACAGAAATAACCATCTACTGCCATGGGAGTTCTGTAGCAAACAGGAACCCTGCTGCAAAACCTTGCTACAAAGTGCTGCAGAAAAATCAAGGCCTTGGTTATAGCCTAGCAAGACATGGGCCTAAGTTCACTGCACTGCATTATACCTACACCAGTGAGATGTAGCATTCTTGCTACAACTGGGCCATGGTACAACTGGGTGTGGTGCACAGCTGTTCACAGTGGTACAATGCAGCCCTGCCTGGTCCTGACCTTCCGGAAAATCCATATGTGGCAGCTGTTGCATAGTACCAGGCTATGGGCATGTATACTATGCAGTATGTGTGGTACAATGCAATGTGTTCTACTACATGATACTGATCACATCTCCCTTGTCCTACTCCAGGGTGCAAGAACACTAGGGGTGTAGACAGGTTTGGTCCAAGAACTCTGTATGCCATGACAGTCCCCACTGAAGCCATTCCCTAGATAGGAGTCCATGTAAGTACCCTGCATTGTGTGTTCTGTAATCAGGGTTGTATGTCTACACCATGCTACATACTTCTGCTATTGGACACATATCTCCATGGGTGACCCTCCATGCTGCTGCTTGCATTCCTTTGAGGTTATCAGCTATCCACTTGCAGCTGGGGACACTCTGCCTGCAGTTGGTACACTGTTCCACTGTCAGCACTGTGGGGTGTCATGGTCCGTGCAGTCTACTGTTGTGCACATACTTGAAGCAGGCATGCTGCCCTGTGTGAGTATACTGTGCTGTGGCATGCCTTTCACTATGCAGTAGGGTGTCTCCTGTGTCACCAAGCTGGTGCACCTGTGAGTTTTTGGTAATGCTAATTGCCCTGGTTGTTACACCTGTCAGTATCAGTTAGGTGTGCTCTGCCACATGCTCAAGACTAGGTATGGATGTATCTCATCTAGAGTGGATATAGGCCAATGTAGTACCAGTACACCACTCTCATGCAGTGTGCACATACAGCTCCTGTGATGATCTGCCTGCAACGGTTCCCTCTCCAGTGTCATATGCACTGGATGTTATGCCATTGCAGAGCAACAGAGCTGGGCATAAGCACTATGAGGTCAATGGCAGGGTGGGCATTTGCGGCATTGAATAATCTGAACCTTATGTGACCACCACTGTGATGCATGGTTGGTTGTTTCTGATGACATCGTGATAACCAGTGTATGATTCTTCCACTGTTCACAAGCTAGGCTATGCATACAGTCAGACCCTACTGTGTCTTAACAGGGCCAAATGTCTTGCACTGGCTAGGGTGTGATCAGCAGCTGCTGGGCAGGGGGGTCCTCCAGGTGGTTGTACATGCCATACCACCATTATTTGCTGAAGCAGTTCAGCATGCATATAACACTTTTTTTCATACTCTGTTTATCTTTTCTGGTCAGTCCCCTTTTGACTTTGGAAAGGGCCCTACAACTCTGTCAGTTTGAGTGCTTGATGGCTTGTCTGCAGGGCGTTGCATGTACATGTGTGACTCCAAGCCTTATGCTCCATCACACTGTCAGTCTCTGGCTTGTCACTGTGGTACATGTGTCATGTTCCATTATCTGGCATGGATGCCACTGTTTAAGACCTGCTCCACTGTAGCATGGCACAATTACTGTATGTGCAGTCCTTTACTGTTCAGGTCAACAGTGCTGTTCCTGTTATGCCATGCACATACCATTGCAGCTGCTTGACTAATTCCAGCCTTGTGAGCTTGGTGTTTTATGTGTCTGCTAGTTGTACTTCTGTTTGCACACTATGTCACATCATGTCCCCTGCCCTGTGTACACAGCTGGCTGAGTTCAGTGTATTTCCTTCCCACAGATGCTCAGAGGGATGTAGGACCTTGAAGGGGTCAAAGGGATGCTGCCCTAAATGAAGGCTGAGATGACCTCCTATAAAGACAGATCTACCTGCTTTGAATGGTTGTGTGATGTCCCTAAGAATGCATGTGCAGTTAGAGATCTGCTGCAGCAACCACCACCTGCAGCCCCTTGATGGGGCATTGGACATTGCCAGTGCCCGGTGTATAGGGCTGTTGTCCTATTCTTTGTTCCCCACCCTCCATGAGCAGTTGCTGTTGTTCAATGGTTCCTGCCTCTCTCCTCCTTTTCATTTTTTTGTGTTAGTATTGTTCAAATTGTTCCTTTTTGCATTTGCTGCTGTGTTTTATATGGCTTGTTGCTATTATTTTACAGTAATTTTTATTTTTGATACCTATTCTGCCATGTTGTGTGTCTTTCTTTGGTGTTTCTCTCACAACCACTCTACCACCTGTGTTCAGCACTATCCGTGGTGCTGTATTCAGAGCTGTGACACTGCATTGAGCTATACCAGTATATTTTATTTGCATGGTGTGCAGACATCCCTGTATTCATATATCCAGTGCAATGCCTTTGAATACAGCCACTGACAGGACCACAAAGACCCATGTTAAGGGACCAGTGCAAGTACTAGCACAAGTGCAGAGCAATTACAGCACTAGCATGCTTTTCTGAATATCAGGCCCTTAGTATCAAAACCACTACCATGGCACTCAATAGGAACAGGTTCCCTGAGTTGGGAGATATTCAAAATCCAGTTTGCCAGTATGTAGAACTGTTGGCTGGCACACACCACACTGTACCTCTGATTTGTAAAAGGAGTGAAGCAATGGGAACACTAAACATTGCTTACCCCATTGTAATGCATAATAGTACTCTGTTCCCATCCATCTGTATTCTCCTTTTATAAACAGAGGAATGAAAGGTGAATGGTAACAGAGGGCTATTATGCATTATCATTATATAGAGGATATCATATGGTCTTTGGTTAATAATCATGTTGTAAACACCATGAGAGGTTGCCATAACATCATTGGAAACCTTGAGAGTGTAGTTCAAGAGGTTTTCAGTTGTCATGTCAACCTCAAGAAGTGTTTTCAGTGTGGTTGTTAACCAATGACCATACATTATGTTTTATAGTGTACGGGCTACCAAGATTGTGTAATCTCTGATTGAATTGCTGTACTTTACTGTATCATTTTATGGAACATTGATTGTTGTGAGCATTCTGTGTTGTTATACCATTGCTATGACATACTCAAGAAGGGTTAACAACAGAGTGATTTCATATCGATGGCATAACAATGTTGTAATCTACTTGATTTCAGTTAATACGAGCATTTGTCAATGCCGAATGTTCGCTTGCAGGTATTTGCAGTGGTATTTGGCACTTGGACATGGCTTAAAAAAATCAGTGACAAAGAAGTACAAGCATTTGTCAATGTCAAATGTTGCTTGCTTCTATGTGCTGTTTAGGTATTTGGAAGTCATTGGAGTGCAAATATTGAAAATTCGCGAACTTACGAGCGTGCGTAGGAACTGCGCAATGCATGCTTGTAAAACAGTCATTTTTAGGAATTTTTTCACCAAATTTTCAACATAGCCATTTTAAGACCTCTGCTCATGAACAGTGTCACTGTGATTTTCTTAATGTGTCCCATACATCGATTTCGCACACCGACTGCGCCATTGAGCGCTACATGGGCGGAAACACGTTTTGGGAAGGATGTGAAAAATGACAGCTATACTGCTCATAAGGAGGTGGTAAAATGGCAATTTTGAAAATCTGGAGGAAAATATTGAAAATTCGCGAACTTACGACCCTGCGTAGGAACCGCGCAACGCATGTCAGAACAGTTTTTTTTTTGATTTTGCCACACAGTTTGGACCCTTCTCATGAATGATTACTTCGCATTTATTCACCAAAGGGTGATTTCCACAGTGACCGCGCAGTGACAGTGAAATCACACTCGGGCCCAAATAACGCCATGACAGTGACATCATTCATAAGAAGGGTCCCAAAACCCCATGTTGAAAATTTGGTGCAAAATTCCAAAAATGCCTGAGATATGACAAAGTTGAAACCCTCTATCTAGCCCTTTATACAGCTTACTGGCATTTCTCAGTTCGCAGTCGGCTTTTGAAGAGTGCAGATGTGTTCCCGGTCCATCGAGATCATCATGCTGAGCTCTGGAGGTAAGTATGGGTGAGGGGGGTGGGAGGCGGGGTGCACAGTGGGTGGGTGCAGGTTGTGGGAGGGGGGCCTGAGAGAAGAGCCGTGGGACCGTTTTCAATTTCCAGGTTTAAAAAAAAAAAAAAAGACTACGTTGGACATTTGCCACACTGGGGTGGGCTCCAAGCATGGCAGAAGGATGGCTGGGGGGGCTGTGGAGCTGATGGGGGATTGGGCACCCCCATCGGCAGATGACACGGGACATTGGCCACGCTGGAGTGGGCTCCAGCATGGTAGCAAAGATTTGGGCAGATACGCGGTGCTGTGGGCGACAGTGGTGGTTTTGAAGAGAAGACCACCGCTGTCATACACAGCACCGCTGCCTGATTGTGCAGGATTGCCACGCCTGCTCAATGGAGCAGGGGATTGCGAGAGGGCACACTCCAAAGTGTCCCATTCTCCCAAGATGTCCCTTGCGCATGCGCGCAAGCGAACCTAAAAAAGGGCTTCTCATACTTTATAATGGGTTAAGCTGTGTTTAATATCCCCATTGCTTTACTGTCCTTACTAGGTTCTGTACGGTGTGTGTTGACCACTCCTCCTACAGTACATAGTGGGCAAACAGTCTGGGTTTAAAAATGTTAACTCAGCTTATAGTATCTATGGTTAGCTCAAAGTCTGCATCATCTCCTGTCCCTACTAAAGTTTAAAAAATGTCCTATACTTCTGAATTAAGCATAACAGCAGTATCTATTTCTGCTCATCTATGTTCATGCTACTAGCTGCATCATAGAAACGGAGGCCCTTTTTCCTCTTAGCCCACAACTGGGCAAGTCTGGTTTGATCCACACTGAGATGTCGAAGAGCCCAGTAGCTGGAAGGTCCAAGAATTTTGCCATACTTGTCAGCAAGATGTAGTTTTCCTATGACATGACCATAATTTAGCAAGAAGACACATGCATGCATGCACACACACACACACACACACACATCATACACACATGTGCATGTACACATACACACACACAGAATTTAACTGCTGTCCAAAAGCTCACTTTACTCACAACACGCCTTGCGGTTTCAGTCTACAGATTATACAGTATTTCAGGATCTGTCACTGCATAGGAAGTTTTCTGAAACTAGCAGTAGAAAATAAAAGTACTAACCATTTGTTGTCTTAATACTGTACAGGCTGTCAGCTGAATGTGACACAAGCCCACATATTGAAAAGAGATGTGTGGCACATCCCTAGATGTTCCTCTGCATGGCCGAACTTGCGAGGGATGTCGTGTGTGTGGCAATATTCAAAAGCGCCCAATGCACTATGCAAATCCAACAGAACTTCCTTGTGGAATATTGTGATGCAGGCATACAAATGAGAGGTCCCTCATGCATATTCTCCGCATTACAATATTCAAAGGTCCCCTGGCAAAGACAGCCAGATGCACTGGTCCAAAGTTAGGATCCCCAAATCCTACCCTAACTATGTGCGAGACAGGGTGGTGCCCCATGCAGAGTCCAGGGCAAGTCCCAGGATCCCCTCCCAAGTCCTGATACATGACAATTGTAACATGGAAAAATATCCTATGCCTAGAAGTCTAGTGGATCCCCCCTCCCTGAGCCCTGATCCATGTCAGGGTTAAAATAATAATCCGGGTCACAGGATCCCCTCCCAAGCCTCAATCCATGACAGTTGTAACATGGAAAAACATTTAATTTCATTTTTATTTTTTATACTTGTTAGGAAAATGAGCAAACTGCCCGTTTTCACTTGTGACAAGTTAATAAATAAACAATAAAGACACAGAGCAATTAATACAAAAACACACAAACTACAATATCAAAGCATAAACATTACAATATAAAGTGCAGTATTATGTTAGGAACCACAATTACAATCATTCAAACTATTCAACCATTTAACAAGCCTATTCCTAAATATTTAAACTGTCCTAGCATTAGTAACTTCAGTTGGAATACTATTAAAAATGTTTATTGACCTATATGTGGGGTGTTTTATGTCTTAGGTTTTAGGAGCTTTTAGATTTAAATTGTTGCTTTGCCTTTGATTGTGCCAAAAAATTAGGACTTTTTGTGTTGTTCTTTCCACAGTTTTTGTGGTATTTGGTGGAATATGACTGCTTGCCCCCCCCCCGTCCTGTGCTATTCAGCCTCCTCTCTCTATGCCCTCCACCCATTCTCTCCCCCCACCTACTTTGACCTATCAGTGATGTCAGGCACTGGGGATTGCTTGAAGAAGAGGGGGGCAGGGGTTGGTGTGGGGCGCGAACACTGGAGTCCGAATGAGCGGCCCTCTCTCATAGGGTAGTTAGGACCAGAAGACACCCTGGGGCAAAATAGTGTCTGGAATGTGGTAATCTATGTCTGGTCCCCATACCCAAGAGCACCTCCTTTTCAGGAGGGCAAGTAGCCAGGATGGCTCGCGAACATCGTCCAACCCGGGCGTTGTAATGTAATGCCAGATCCATTAAGAACAAAACTGCACTTCTTGCAGATTTTGTTGGAACAGTGGATCTGGTTTGCATCACCGAGAACTGGTTAGATGGAAATGCGGCCCCAATTTTGGAGGCAGCTATTCCTCCTGGGTACTCGGTGTTACATTGCCCAAGATTGGATCGCTGGGAGGGGGGGTAGCGGTCTATTTCAAGACCAAATTGGGCCTCACTGGGGTACTGGTTCAGGAGACTGTATCTTTTAAGTGTATGTGGTAACTGGAGTGGGGTGCAGGATAGCTCTCAATTACCGTCCACCAGGTGATGAGAAGCTGTTCCTGCAGAAAGTAACAGACTTCACCGCCGATATGGCATTGAAGTCGCCGAGACTGATGGTTCTGGGCAACTTCAATGCCTGAGTTGATGAAGAATTCTTGCTTTTTGGACAACACTTCCTACAGTTGATGACATCACTGGCCTTCACACAGGTTGTTTCCTCAGCTACCCACAATAGTGGCCAGTCTCTTGATTTGGTCTTCCTCCTGGGATCAAGGCCTCCGATTTGGAGGTGGAACCTGTTGGTTGGTCTGATCATTACACCGTGAGGTTCAATTTTTCTGCCCCCCCCCGGGAAGGTCAGCCCCTGTGGAGACGGTCAGTTACCTCCCTTTGTGGGATGTTTTCCCTGATGACCTGGCTGTGGTGATTGACCTCTCGGTGCTCGGTGAGACTAGTACGGATCCAGAGCTGTTAGTCATGGCCTATAATAAGGCTATTTCTTCAGCTCTTGACCTGATTGCTCCTGTCTGTGTTTGCCCCCTTCCGCTTCACCCTCTGGCCCCATGATTTGATGGGTCTCTGAGGGAGTTGCTGAAGTTAGAGCATCGCTGGTGGAAATCTGCTTTAGATGCTGACCACCTTATTTTGTTAGAGTATTATAAACTCTATCAATCAGCGATTTCCCGTAAGAAGGCAGAATTCCTATCCAGGGAAATCGCTGTTGTGCAGAATCGACCGGCTCAACTTTTCCGAGCTGTGGACAGGTTGTGCAACCCAGTATGTCTGTAGCTCCATTGAGTTTTTTCACAAATGGAGTGTGATGGGATCGCTCAACTCTTTATGAATAAGGTGGCCGACACCAGGCAGGAGTTACGTCAGTATGTCCGGTGTTTCCTGGAGTACCTTTGACATGCCGGAGTTCATTGATATTATGAGGATTGTCCTGGGAATGCACCCCACATGCTGTAGTTTAGATCCAGGCCCTACTTCCCTGATTTTGGGTTGTAGTTATATCATTGGCCTGATTCTAGCTCAGATTGTCTGGTGCTGCTTGGAATCAGGTGAGTTTCCAAGCTCCCAGAAGGAGGCGGTGGTGACACCTCTTCTGAAGAAAGCTTCTTTGGACCTGGAGACTCAAGCAAACTACAGACCTACCTCGAACCTTCTTTTTGTGGGAAAGGTTATCAAGAAAGTTGTGGCAACTCAACTGGAGAACCATTTAACCATCCATAATTTATACTAACCTCTCCAGTCGGGTTTTTGCAAGAGGCATAGTATTGAGACTGCTCTGGTTCGGGTGCTCGATAATCTCCTGATGGAAAGAGATCAGAGAATCCTCTCCATCTTGGTCCTTCTTGATTTATCTTCAGCTTTTGACACTGTGGACCATGGGGTTCTGCTCGAGTACCTGAGGTCCATATGTGGGCTGTCTGGTGCAGTGCTGAGATGGTTTTCATCTTTCCTCACCAGTAGAACTCAGAGTTGCCTTGGGAATATTTTCTTCCGAGTCTTTCTCTCTGCCCTGTGGGGTGCCCCAGTGCTCGGTGCTGTCTCCCATGCTATTTGGAGTGTACATGCTGCCCCTCAGAGACATTGTAAGATGGTATGGGCTGAGGTTTCACTGTTATGCTGATGATACCTAGCCCTACCTGTCTTTCCCCCCCGACCAGGTTAATTCTATCTCAGTATTTAATTGCTGCCTTATTGAAATCCAGGAGTGGATGAGTTCCAGCTGGTTAAAGTTGAACGCAGCAAAGACTGAGGTTTTGGTGGTGGACCTGGGTCACAGGACAGAGAGGTTGAGGACTGATCTGTCCTCTGGTTTAGTCCTGGGAGACGCTCAAATCCTTACCTCTGAATGGGTGTGTGACCTGGGAGTGATACTTGATGATGGGCTGACCCTCCATCATCAAGTGTTGGCAGTCATCAAGTTAGCCTTTTACAACCATAGGAACATTGCAAGGATCAAGCATCTCGTTCCATTCAGTGACCTGCCTGTTTTGGTCCATGCCTTTGTGACCTTGCTCCTTGACTACTGTAACTCCATTTACTTAGGGCTTCCTGAGGTTGATATCCGCTGCTTGCAGCTAGTGCAGAATGCTGCTGCACATTTATTGACTGGGGCATCTAGGAGATCTCATATTACCCCAGTGCTGCGATATCTGCACTGGCTGCCGGTTCAGTGGCATATCACCTTCAAAGCAGGTTTATTAACCTACAAAGTCCTATACAGACTTGGTCCTGCCTACTTGAAAGAGCTCCTGGTTCCATATACCGTGGTGTGACAGCTCTGTTCGGTTGACGAGGGGTTGCTGGAGATTCCAAAGGTTAGTTTAAATTCATCTGGGGCTTGCGCTTTTGGGTTAGTTGCCCCTACCCTCTGGAATTCTCTGCCTCAACAGCTATGGGAGTGCAAGACAGTGGGGAGCTTTAAGTAGTCTCTAAGGACTTTCTTATGGGGCAAAGCCTTCCCTGAATCTTTGTGATTTTAGTGATATTTATTGAATTTTGTTGAATTTTATGCTGTTGTGAAGCGCCTTGATAGTATGAAAGGCACTCTGTTAAGTAAAGTTTATTATTATTATATATTACTGACCTCTGACCTACTGTTTTTTTGTAAATAAACCCTTAGACTGAGACCTTGTTTCAAAATAACTTTGCTGTAGGGGAATAAGATCCAGAATCACCTGAATCATCATAACACGGATAGACTAGTCGTCTCCCCTCCCCGAACCCTGATCCATGTCAGTGTTAAAATAAAAACACATCATAACCCGGGTAGTCTAGTGGTCTTCCCTCCCCATACCAATCACTGTGGTAAAAAAAGAATATCAAGATCCCCTTTTCCATATTGTAGGGACCCCTCCCTCCCTGCTCCAATCACTGCGGTAAAAAAGAATAACAAGATTCCCTTTTCCATGGTGTGGCAACCACTCCCCGATCACTGTGGTAAACAAAGAATACAAGATCCCCTTTCCATAGTGTAGTGTCCCCCAGCCCACACCCGGTGAGCAGTCATTATGCCACCACACCCTCTATCCTGTCATGTATTGGTGATTGGTACAGTTTTCTCCTTTTCCTTGCCAGCCAGCCACTGACGGATTGGTATCCAACGGTGGACAGTAAATAGAACGCATTCATCGGTTGCAATGATTGCATACTATTTACTGTACATGTTCGGGTACCGATCAATCGGTGGTTGGCAGTGACAGGTTGAGGAGGGCTGTTCCAGTTGACGGCATGGAATGGGATGGGTGTGCGGGGTGGCAGGTTATTGTCTACCAGCTGCGGGGAAGGGGGTCCCTACACCATGGAAAGGGAATCTTGTTATTTTTTTTTTACCACAGTGATTGGGGCAGGGAGGGGGACTACTAAGACTACCAGGGTTGTGATGTGTTTTTCATTTAACACTGATATGGATAGGAGCTCAGAGAGAGGGGAAGGCTGGCCCGGCACATTCAGCTCAATGCAGCCTTGCTAATGAGCCCATAATTGGCATGCATGAGAGGCCTCTTTGCGCCATGCATGCCCAATGAGCTAATTTATATATTCTGTATGAATATTGCCCTTGGGGAACATGGCGCATCCAGGTATGCACCACGCATTTCCCCATTGGCGGTTTTCAGCCTTGCACCCTGGATGTGCTGCCCCATACATGGTGGCCACCTGCTATGCATTGGTCATCCACGGTATGATATTCAAATGGAATACATGATCTGTTCCAATCGCACATTCTGTTTGAATATCCTGTCAGAGCCATCTGGACCAATTTTTTGGTGTGGCACATCGATTTGCACACGCATTTGGCCAGCTCTGAATATGAGGCCCATAGGTAAGACAATAGCTTAAAAAGGGGTAATATTCCAAACAAGTTGAAATGTCAAGTGCTGTGTGAGGTAGTCCCTTTTCAGTGGAGCAAGTGTAGCTGAGACCAGAAACAACAATGGAAATATTATGTGCCTCAGACCTGCACAACTATTTAGGGTTGAAAAGTGAACCAATTTGTATTTGCAATGGGGATGGCAATAAAAAATATTTTATTAATAGACATTTCGATATGCAGTTCAATACTGTGCTCCTTTTGTAAGAAAAAGTTCAGTATTCAACAATAAACTTATTTCCCATATGCTTACTTCAGAGAAGCCATCATTATGGAAATCTTTCATTTTCAAAAACATGCAATTTTTGTCACTAAAATGGCAGCAAGTAACAATTTAAACAAGTTAGGGAATTACAGGACAATATTATTATTTACAACAGGGCTGAAACAGCACAGTGGCAGATGTAACCAATGATCAGATACCCATTGATGTAGCAAGCCTCCCTCCACAATTTAAAAACAAGAGTCTTATTTTCTATAAAAGGTTATAGAATGTAGTTATACGGTCCAACCTGTGAACAAAGCAATCTAATTTACAAAGCTTTAAGCCAAAATGAAGCTAAATCTGATTAGATTTCTTCTATTATTGCTGCTTTTTGTAATTTTTATTAAAGGTTCCTGGCATCACTGTACATTGCCAAGCTCTAAGGCCAGCTCATACTCATCAGAAGGAGACATCATCTTTGGGGGCCTCATACCAGTTCATTCCACAATCCTTTACCCTAAAACGGCATTTAATGAGAAGCCTCCCTTAAAGCAGTGTGAGCAGTAAGTATCTTTGTAAAAAGTGCCTATTAATTTGTTGGAAGATACAGCTGCTGTTCAGAAAGAAATATTGAGCAATGGCACACATGGGGTTTTTGATTTCATGGATTATTCCCTGTATTGTATAAGTGACAGATTCTACTGAAGATGCTCATATTCTGTAAAAGGACAACTTGTGTTTCCTTGCAAAATATCCCACAACAGTTACAGTTCGGGACACAGGGCACAACCAAGCATTTGGTGTTTTTAAGGGGTGCCAGTACAGAATAGAATGTTGAATTTTCACCTCTTTGATGGGCCACAAGGGAAGTCAAAGGTCATTAATTAAGGACTACATGTCTAAGACCTTTTCTACAACGTTCACATGACCTGCAGATATATCAGACTTTTACAAATCAATGCCCAATTCTTGTTGCACGGCACCCAGTGGGGTACTTAATGTTTGCTCCTATTACCTTATCAGAAATATAGGGTGCAATAAAATCATTGCAGTGGAATAAAGGCCTTGAGTTTGATGGATTACCTGTAGAGTTTTATAAAACATTTAGTCTTTCTTTAGGGCCATTGTTAGTATCCCTCTTAATGAATGTCTGCAGTCAGGAAAACTGCATTTCCAGCAACAAAGCACTGAATATCTTTTTGTTCAGAAAAGATGATAGGTCCCTTTTGTGTAACTGAAGACTCATAAGTCTTCTGAACACGGATAAAAAGATCTTGTCCAAAGTTCTGGCAAGCACAATAGTACTGGCAGCAGAAAATTTAATATATTTACTGGCTAGTGTTGTTTATTAGCTGTTAGGAGCATCTGGTTCATATTCTGGGGAATATGGGTGTGGGCAGGACAGTAGTGTGGTGGGTAGGTAACTGGCTGGGTGGCAGGACACAGAGGGTGGTGGTAAATGGCTGTCACTCCACAGAGGGAAGAGTGACCAGTGGGGTACCACAGGGATCAGTGCTGGGACCGGTCCTATTCAACATCTTCATCAGTGACATTGCGCAGGACCTAGAAGGTAGAATTTCACTGTTCGCTGATGACAAAAAGCTCTGTAACAGAGTAGACACACCAGAGGGTGTAGACAGAATGAGAAGCGACCTGCAGAAACTTGAAGAATGGTCAGGGTTTGCCAGTTGAAATTCAATGCAAAGAAGTGCAAGATAATGCATATGGGGCACAAAAACCCTGGCACAATATATCAGTTGGGGGGGTGAGGATATAGCATGCACCAAGCAGGAAAGGGATCTTGGGGTTGTCATCTCTGATGACCTCAAGGTAGGGAAACAGTGTGACAAGGCAGCAGGTAAAGCAAATAGGATGCTGGGATGTATAGGCAGGGGCATCACCAGCAGGAAAAGGGAGGTCATAATTCCGCTATACAAGACACTAGTGAGGCCCTACCTGGAATACAGTGTACAGTTCTAGAGACCATACCTACGTAAGGACATAGACAAGGTAGAGAAGGTTCAGAGGAGGGCAACAAAGATGGTGCATAGATTGCATCACAAGTCCTATGAAGACAGGTTGAAGGAACTGAACATGTACTCCCTGGAGGAGAGGAGGGAGAAATGAGATATGATAGAGACATACAAGTATCTTACAGGGAGGAACAGGGTGCAGGAAAACACTATTTTTAAGCAAAAAAGATGTTCCAGGACAAAAGGGCATGGGATGAAGTTGGAGGAGGGACGAGTCAGAGGAAACATGAGAAAGAATTTCTTCACAGAACGGGTGGTGGACAAGTGGAACACCCTGCCAGAGGAAGTGGTGGGCTGAAACAATCACGGGATTTAAGAATGCATGGGATAGACATAAAGGAATTCTGGAGGTCAGGGGTAAGGGGCAACAGACTTCTAGGAAAACAAACTGAACTTACAAGCTCAAATGGGCAGACTGGGTGGGCCATAGGCCCTTATCTGCCGACACTGTCTATGTATCTATATGTATCTATGGCAATCTCTGTTATTTAAATGTGTGAATAACGAACTGTGAATAACGGAGTTTGCTGACACACCTCTCTCAATAGTTCTGCCAGGAAGTGCTCTGAGGCATCCCTGAAGACAAATATCAAACACTAACCAGTAAATATAAAAGTCCAATTACCACAATGGTGTAAGGGAGAGAGGAGACACAGATCAGTAAGATAACAGCTTATGTGTGGTCTGCCTCTCATTCCTCAGTGCTGACATCTGGTCTTGTCCTGTGTGGCTGTCGGAAAGTGATGAGGCAGTTCTAGCTTCCTCTGGTGCCATGGTGTGGGCTCCTTTCACTCCTTTTGTTACTTTACTGCTTTTTTTTTTAAATTAAAACTTTCTGGTCCCTCTAGCAGTGGCATGCTGAAGAGCCGCATCTATGAAAGAGCGTCATTCCTAGAAGAGATTATTGATGATTCGGGCATTCTGAGGCCCCATTTAGCTGTCCAGTCTCATTGGCTGCAAGTACCTCCCTCTGCCAGCACCTCCCACCTCCCAAAGCAGTCGCTTTCACCTGGGATCGGGGGTGGTGAGTCAGCGGCAGCACAGAAAGAATACTGTCTGCCTGGAACTTTTAAAAGAAAGGTCTTTTTTACTGCTTAAAAATGAATAAATATAAAAAATAAAACATGGACAGTGTGTTTAAGTTAAGATTATATGCACAGCCTTTGTCTGCAATGCCCTCATAAACCTCTTGGGCTTCATCCTCAGGGCTTATGGGGCATCGTAAACCTTGGGTGTGCATAAAATCCTCATTAAACATGCTTCTACATGCATTAACTTAAATTTCTCCACAACAGATTTTTGCTTTACCACATAGATTGAGTCATGACAATTTTGTACTGATTAGAGAGGTTTTTGTAAGAAGTAAAATGGTGACAATATCTAGTCACACACTCTCCTTGGACCAGGAGAAGAAACTTGATAGATTGGCTCATAATTATCTGTTTAACACAGTGAGTGGTATGGTATCGCTGACACATTTGTTACCTGGATTAAACTTCTGTATATGCAGGCCTGCATTATACCTTTGATTAATGGTTGGCTGGGATCTGAAATTAAGAGTTTTAGAGTGGTGACACAAGGGTGTCCCTTGGACCCTATGTTGTATGTGTTTGGGATCAGCCCTATATTATGGATGATACAACACAATAACCTGACTAAAGGGCTACAACCAAAAGCAGGACTTCTCCCTATAAAAATATTAGCTTACTCAAATGATATTAAGTTTTTGTTAAGGATTCATCTGGGGCTGGTCTATTAAAATCTGTGTTTCAAAGTTGCTCTAAAGCCTTACTTTCTCATACTAATGTTTCAAAAAACTGTGGGACAGTTGTACAGAAATAACAAGGGAAACAAACAACAATAGCTGGTATTGCCACACATGGTTCAACAGCATATTTGTTGGGTATGAGCTTTGTTGTAGGGGATATAACTTTACAAAACTAGGAAGCACGTGTTCAATCAGCAATAAACTAGATCAAGCAATGGAAGCTCTAGAAAGTGTACAAAAAGTAAAAGACTCTTCTTATTAAACTCTTTTTAGTCCAATGCTTCTGTATATTTTCCTCTACCTATTTTACTAGAGGCAAAATTGCTGAGCATTTTATCCTTTTATTTGAGGGAAAAGCTGAACCCCATAAAAGAGAGTTGGGGTGTAAGCAATACAGCTGGTCAGGGTGGGTGGTATTGGCTACACCGACTGCCCAGGGGCGTAATGAGGCCCGACACTGCAGGCGGAGGGCCTTATAGCCCCTGGAAGGTCCGGTATTGCCCATACCGCTCACCCTGGAGGGTATTATTGTGCTTAGAAAATGGGCTTGAATGTAAATTTTAATTAATTAAAAAGATTAGAGGAAATGAGTTTCTAAACAGAAAGATTAGAAAAAGAAAACTTTCATAAGGTAAAATAGTCCCTGCCTTTTTGTGCTGTTCTATCTCCCTCCCCCCCACACACACAGCCATTCCCTTCTACTTACCCCCCCACACACACACACTCACACACTACTAGCTTGAGAGATGGTTTTTCTTGGCATGTTTTGTTAAACTTGGCATTTTTTGATGCTTTTAACAAAAGAGCACTACCATTCATTTCCTGCAAGTTTTTTTTTTTTGAAGATGCTGCCGTTCAGCATGCAACTTGTGTGACCCGTTTGTGAAAAACAGGAAGAAGTGGAGCTCAACATAGGATGGCAGCTGCTGCAAGTCAGTTCTTATTTATTTTATGAAGTTCTGGCTGTGAAATTATTATTTTTCTCAGTCAGGGAATCACCGTGGAGTTTTGATGAGCCAGGCGCTTTCAGTGTAGCGCTTAGTACCCGATGCTAACTAGCAACACGTTCAAACCGGGGACAAAAAGGCGTGTTTCTCACACTCAAAGTAATGCTTAGTACTCAAATTTGCTAGCGCTAATACATTACAAGGGGTAGAAAAATATGTTTGTACTTATTTTTTTCCTTTTACTGACATCAGTTCATCCCAGCCCCACCCCCCACCATGTGCTGTAGAATGCTGATGCTGGAGATCGATTTTGCCGATAATGAAAGGCAGTGTTTGTAGTGAGGCAACGAAGGAGAGAAGAGCCTTGGCAACTTTGCATTCTTTTAGAAAAAAAAAGATGTAGAAGCCGCTGGTTTTCCACTTTTCGGCAACATGGTGGTTTGGTGGGAGAGTATGAGAAGGAAGCAAGTGGCTCAGCAGTGCGGCAAAGAGGACTGCAGTCACATCACAAACTGTGGAGCTGAGCAGAGCAGAGGCATAAGAGAGGTACTTTTGCCAGGGAAAATGTTGAATGAATTCTTGTTGGGAGTTAAAACTGAGTGAGTGGCAGCGTGGGGGCCACTCGCTAACAATCACAGCTGACCACCATCAGGAGAAGGGGGCATGAGAGCTGCCATTGAAAGTGAGTGTTGTTGAATGAAATGATCAGTTGTCTCTCCCCCCAGCCACAAAATAAAAAAAAGGAGTGTGTTTCTTTTCTTTGGAAATGCGGATTTCCCACCATGAAGCCGATCAGACTGATGGCTTCGTTTTCTTTGTGCCCCTGCTTGCATTTGGAGAATGGAGTGCGAGATCACAGTCGGGAGAGTGGTGTCATTGTAAATACACATGGCTGTGAGAAATAGCTAGTTTCTCACTCTTCCCAACTGCAAAATAACTGGAGTGTGTCTTTTTTCTATTAACAGGCAGCTGCCACTGAACTAAGGAGTGTTGGTGGAGGACCAGTAGCTCTTGCTAAGCGAGAGAAAAACATGGCGGTTATTTCACATTTTCCCAGGTGATTTCAGCCAATTACAAAGCAGGCTGGGCACCACTGGGCAATGGTATAAGGTGAAGTGGCACTTGGACTGGCACTTATTTTTAGCTGGGCATCTACTGAAAAATAGATGGCCAGGTTTGAGGTGCTTTTAGCCAATCAGGAGACAGAAAATATTCTTGTCATTTTCTAATACTTATTTGCCCATTGCATACACTGGCATATGGAGGATTCATCCTGCAGTTTTTTTTTTTGTTACTGTACATGTTTTTGTTTCAGTTTTCAGAAAGCATGGAAAAAGGAAGCTAGGTTGTGGCTACCACTGCTAACAGACTGGTTAGAGCCTTTCTTTCTTTTTTGGCAGCAGTCTAACATTTGCACCTCAGCTGCAGCATTAGAAGGCAAGTATCTTGCATATATGCATTTACTAAAATAAGTCAGTGGCACCTGAGTCCTACAACTATGGAATCATGTACCATCATCAGGTTGGCAGTACAGCTTAGAGGTTAGAGAAATGAGTTGTGAATGAGGTTGATACATCCAGAAGACTGGGGTTTGATTCCCACAACCTCCACTTCATACTGTGTGACTCTGAGCAAGTCATTTAACCTCCTCAGTGCTCCCAGATTACCCCTGAAAACTGACAGTTGTGCCTGGTGGGCCTTACCCAGCTACCAGACAAAATCAAAAAATAAATATTCCAGGAAGACCATGTATGAGGCTGTCATGAGTTTGACTATGACTTTTCATGTACAGTAGATCTAGATCTCCCCTCTTGTCTGGCAAAATGCAAAAATGGGACCTTAGCACAACAGGTTAGTACATGGCTTTTCCTAAATCTGTGGGATGTCTTGTGATAAAGTAATAATGGGAGGTTAGGGTATGGGGTTCATGGGAGCAGAAGGGACAAGAGGAAAGAAATGTTCCCAGAACTGAGTCATGATCTGCTTTGGTAAACATTTGTTTTGGGAGTGCCTCTCTGGGGATGGACTATGGACATTCCTGGCCCAAACATAGAACTGGGACTTAATTAAGAACAGTTTAGTACATGGGTATGTGCCACATAGATGGAAGTACCTGAACAAGGACACTTTGTGTCGTTTTTTCTAATTTTGAGATGCTGTATTTGGTAGGCAATGAGTAGTTATGCAATACAGCAGAAACATGTTACATAAGAGGATATTCAAATCTCAGTTACCATGGCTATGAAAAGAGTGCATCAGAAGGATACCACTTTGAATTCTGCAGCGCACACCGAAAGTATTTGGAATGAGTTTCTTGCAGCCCTCTTTCGGCAATAAGTTGAAGGGTTAGGATTAGTATTTTCCAGACAGGTAGTGACCATTTCTTAGTGTGTATATTTTTTCATTCTTTCTGTTTCTTTTGATACCTTATATATTTCTGTCATCATTAATTGTTAGTTTTTGAGTTTTCTTTTCATGGTGTTATACTGTATGATGTAATGGCTCATGAATTCATGATGTAGTGGAATCCTGTCAGGTACCTGATATTTTTTTTTTCATTTTCTTGGTATTGCTGTATTCTATTTGCTGTCACGAGTTTATTGCATTTTGTTGCTTTTGTTTGATAAATAAAAACATTCCCCCGCTCTTAAGATAAGAACCATAGAAGCTTTAATTTTTACCTGGACTACAACAAGAAACGGTCAGACAACATTTTGGTTTTATGTCTCATCTGATGACTAGCACAGCACTTCAACTGTACGGCATCCCTCCTAGTATTGCATTTCAGTGTTGGCATTTGCCAAGCTTCTGCTCAGGAATCAGAAACCATGACTTTCTGATTCTGCAGCCCAGTGAGCACATAAGTTACTGAGGCACTGACACAATGCCTTACCTAAAATTTCAAGATCCACTCAGCATTTGAAACCCAAGATGCCAAGTAACATTTGAACATCACAATGACTTTATGCTCTGAATTATCTCCACATCAAGCCCAATTCTATCTTTTAAAGACAAGTATTTATAAATACATTGTAATTTCAGCTGGATTTATTTTAAACATGGTAAACAACCAGTAGTTGGGTAACAAAACGTGGGAATTTGTGTCTTACAATATGATTAAGCATTAAGGCACAAGTAACAGGGTGTGTGTTATTTAAGCAATAAGTCACAAGAGGGTGTGGATTATGGGGGGATTTACCAAGGCTGATGTTTTTTGCCCATGAAGTGCAGCCGAGTGGGTAAATCCTTGCCAGCCATGGTAAATCCCCCATAACCCACACCCTCAAGTGGACTTATTGCGATTATACTGTGGCTTCTTCAAAAAAAAAAAAAAAGAAACAGAGAAAATAGTCTTTTTTTTGGTTTTAAATTGTTTTTTGATTGCTTTATTGCTGCACAAGACAAAATAGTGCTGGGTTGCATTTCCGGGTTTTGCGATGGTGGCGGCAGATTATAGGACACTTTCGTGTTTTGTTTTGAGGGGATTGGATGGGCCTGGTGCTGGAGTGAAGAATGCGGAGTGTGAATGTGTCCCAGCGGTGCTAACTTCACAAGGGACTGGAATGTTGCTGCTTGCTGGTTCTGTGGTCAGGGCGTGAGGATGGACAGAGCCAGCACCGACTGAGAGAAGCAAGTTAGCTTGAGAGACTGACAGTGCTTGTGGGTTATGTCACTCAAGCGAATAAAAAATTTCATCTAGTTCACTCAGGTGGATTATTTTGAAACTCGCTTGCATTGTTTTTTACTATATGCTGTGCAGAATCGTGGTTGAAAGTTTCGTAGCAGGAGAAAAAATGGCTGCTTTTTTAAAATGAAAATGGTATCGGATGGATTTCAGTTTGGCTGGCATGGGGATACAGCTGCCTGGCACCTCTTTCGCTGGTTATTGTAGGCTTTACAACACATAGTAGGTGCCAGGCAGCCAGTCAGATGTCAGGATTTAGTGTTTCATTAACACCAGGGTATAATGTGTATTATAAAAAGGGTCTGGGAAATGAAGAAATTTGATTGGTTGCTCAGATTCTAGTAGCCCTGCTTTAATTTTTAATTAACATACTTACAGAGCTGCTTCATATCAGCATTAATTTTTAAAAATAAGTTCCTCAGCATTTTTTAAATTCTTTTTGTAGAACACTGATCCACCATTAATGCAACCACTAATACAGTGAACCATATCAATGCATGAACTCTAGTAATGCACGACATATGGCCCATGAAGACATACCCAGCAGACAGTTTGTTCCCCAAGTTAAGCATGATTTTTTTTTTTTTTTTTTTTTTTTACAAGTTTAAGTTACAGGTTGGAAAATCAGCATATCCATTCGGTACCATGTTGAAAAATCAGCATATCCATTCGGTACCATGTTGACAATTGCTGGTGATTTCTGTCTCTGGGAAGACACATTGACAATATCACCAGTACCTGTTTTCATTTAATTACAGGCCAGAAAATCATCATTTCCATTTGGTATTGCATGGTTTCTTGCTGGCGATTTCTGTCTCTACGAGCACACACCGATAATTTTAATATTAAGCAGTTTTTTAAGTCTCTTGGCATGCAAACACATCTGTATCTTCACTAGTGGTTTCATACAAACATTTGTATTCTGGGAACACACACTGACAATTTTCACTGTAAGTTAAGCATATGTTTTTTGCTTGTTTGTTTGTTTTTTACAGTCTCACAGGGTGTAAACGACAGTTTTATATAAACATTCATATTCTACCTAAAAGCTTCACTTCTAATTTGGGTAGTGACAACAATAAGAAGTGAATATTAAGAATCACCGGCACCTGTTTTATTGAATTACTGCATTGTCTCTTGCTGGTGATTTCTGCCTCTGGGAGCACATGCGGATACCCTTCCGAAACAGTCCTACAGTCTACAGACTTTGGAAATAAAGGAAATTAAAAAATGTTACACTTTAATGGGAACTATGTGGTTTTATTTTATTTTTATTTAGTTTTTGTTAACCGGGTAGGTGCATTAGCCAGCAAGTGACTATTTTCAGGCACGACCCGGGAGGTACAATTACAATACAAGTAGAACGGTGCAGTTTATACAGTACAAGTAGAGGTACATTGAAACAGCTCAGCTGGAAAACAAAGGATACCTCAGGACTCACGGTAGGAGTTCAGTATATCTGAGGTTTCACTACAGTAGGATTCACTATACTGGTGGAACACTGGGTACTTGCTTTCTTTTGCCTGGCTTCCTGGATTCCCAGTGTCCACCGCTGCAATAAAAACTAGACAGCAGGTAGGAAGAAGAGAATCTGAGTAAGCAAACGCTACTGTTTTTAAATTTTTTTAAATATTTCCCACTATGCTCATGTGTGTACCAAACAGTAGCAATCAGGCTTTGAACACTATTTATTTTTGGCATGCTCAGTATGTACAGCATTAAGAAAATAAGAAATACTGTAGCTGGCAGATGGAGACCACATGATCCATCTAGTCTGAACAAACTTTCTATCCCTTCCCTGTTTTATTACCCCTTGTGTGCCCCCATTGCATTTTCCATGCTAGTTTGAATTCCCATACTGTCTTTGATGCTACTACCTCTGAGGGCAGGATATTCCATGGTTCTATCACCCTCTCTGTAAAAAAGTATTTCCTTATATTGGTTCTAAATCTGCCTCCCAAAAGGTGCTGATTGTGCCCCTTGAATATGTTGTTTTGTTTTCCTGGAATAGGTTGCCTGTCTGGGCTATGTTAATTCCCTTTATGTTTTTAAATGTTTCTGTCATGTCCCCCCTATTTCTTCTTTGCCTTAGAGAGTAAAAGTTGAATTCACTGAGTCTCTTTTCATACTGTTTTTGCTGCAGACCCTACACCATCTTAGTGGCCCTTCTCTGAACCCATTCTAAGCAATGTCCTTTTTTAGATGGGGTCTTCAGAACTGCATGCAGTATTCCAGGTGCAGCCTGACCAAGGACTTGTACAGTAGGATGATTACCTCTTGCATCTTGCTCATAATCCCTCTATCTATGCAGCCAAGGATGCTGCTGGCCATCTGTTCTGCTTTTTCACATTATTTCCCCACTTTTAGATCATTGGTAACAATTACTCCAAGGTCCCAGTCCATCTCTGATTCTTCTAATTGTTGCCCATTCAATGTGTACATCTTTCCTGGGTTACATTTACCTATGTGTATCACCATACACTTCTTGGCATTAAATTGCAACTGCCATATTCTTGACCACTCTTCTAATTTCTTGAGATCAGCTGCCATCCCAGAGGCATGTTTTAAGGGTTTTCAGCACTCTTCTACATCTCCAATGGTACTGGTTTGTAGTAAGGATTTGATCTGGGACTTCATTTCAGGGGAAGTTTGCTGTCCTGAAGTCAATTACCTTGATTTTGTGCGGCATCTGGCTTCTCTTCTGCTACCTGTTAGCCATACTGATCTGTGGTCACCGGATCCTAAGTGGCTTCACATGAGAACACTTAAGATCCTGGAACTGTTGGAGAGTACCAGATCTAGGATCGATGTCTCCCTGGTTGGTGAGTTCACTAGCAGAGTTAATCCAACCTCTCACAGTGCAAGGATGGATTCCTTGATCCTCTCTGACGATGCTGTGTATGAGGACCAATCAATAGCAGGCAGATTGATGTCCTTAACCAGAAGTAGCTAGACCTTGTCATCCATTGTCAAGATGGCTTCCAGGAGTACCTTGTCAGTGTCAATATCTTGGGATGGGGTCTGTAGACAACCCCTACCAAGATAGGGACCTTTTCTCCAGCTCCTAGGGTAATCCATAGGGCCTCAGCCTTATAGTGTTTGTCGTAGAATTCTGTTACACTGAGACCCTCCCTTATGTATGTAGCTACCTCACCTCACCTCCTTTTTTCCCTTCCCAATCCTTCCTTAACAGTGTGTAACCAGGCTTTAGATAAATGCAGATCTTCATGGTAAAGCCCTATAAGCACACTTGCAACAGTACAGTACATGGGTCTCAGTGATAATGTGCAGACACACAAATGATAGTGTTGCATTGTCATGGCAACACCGCATGAGCATGACTGCTGCAGTTCCCACTCACTCACAGCACAAAGAGATGGCAGAAGACCCTAAGACACTTCTCTACCCAAAATTAGCAGAGGTACAATATTATTATTTTTACCAATGTTTTATAATAGCACACCGCATTCCCAGGGTTATGTCGAAATTGTTAATCACCCCTGGTGGGCAATATGGCACCCAGCTGCACCTCATGCCACTGACACCCCCAGGGGTGATTAACTAGAACTTTAACATAACCTCTGGCCATACCTTATTGCTTAAATAAAGTCACACCTCAGGAGGTTGAAGCAGCTTTCCTCACCACAGAAGTGACATTATTACACAACATCACACACTCACTATTGCATTGAATTTCATTAAAATTCCATTAAAATCCATTATTTTTCCATTAATATCATGTGAACCCATTAATTTGCCCCATTAAATCTTGTTTAATGTGAAATTTGTTCTCCCATTAAATTTCCATTAAGTGTTGCAGTTTCATGGGTGAAAACCATTAATGTAGTCATCCATGGCATTCATTAACCATTACTGACTCCCAATAAATGTTTAACAGGTGTTAAAAGTCCATTAAATTATGTTTAATGTACAGTTAATGGTGGTTTTAATACCCATTAAAGCATAGCAACAAGCTTTTGATAGCCATTAAAACATGATCACATAGTTCCATTGCCATGAAAACTGTCATTGTTACCATTAATTTATTAATGACCATTAAATATGTGGCTTAGTTTGATTTTAACTGCCATGAAATTGTTATGCCTGTTTGCTAAAACAGTAATGGGCATGACAATGGCCATTAAATGTCTTCAGCTGAGAGTTTAATGGGCATTAAAATGTAAAAACCTAGTTTCATTGCCATGAAAACTATCCTTGTGGTTATTAAATACATTTATGGCCATTACATGTCTTCAGCTGAGAGTTTAATGGTCATGAAAATGACATGCTTTTCCACTAATAACCATTAAAACTAAGAAATAAGCTTTTCATTGCCATGAAAATTATGTTTATGCTATGCCAATACATTAATGGCAATTAAAACCATCCAAATGAGCTTTTCATATTGCCATGAAAATTATATGTTTATGTTGTGCCACTATGTTAATGGCAATTAAAACTGACCAAATGAACTTTTCATTACCATTAAACATCATGGTTACATTGTGCCAATACATTAATGCCAATTCTATGTGTCAAACATATATTTTCCACAGGACTGACTGGACTTTGACTTGTGCTTGCAGATAAGTATACTTTTATCTACTATTTGTCTTATCTGTACTTTGCCCTAAGAACTATGGCTCCTCTGTGATGCCGGTGTAACTTTTGTTTTACAGGTACTCCCCATCATCCAGAATTGAAGTCTACACACAGGTTCCCTCACCTGGACCAGTGCACATGATTTAGATACTTGATTGGGAGGTGGGAAATGTGAGCCATAATGGTGAATCTGCCTCTGTTACAGCTGGAGTGCACTGAAACTACATGTCATGTCAACGGTTAATCTGCTGTGTGAAAACTTGCTCCGTACTATTAGTTCCAGTGTCAACTGGCTCCCTGCCCAGTTTGTTCCCAAACTGTCCCTTCCCCCCTCCTGGAGTTTAATATATAAAATTTATGCTGGGGGTAAAGTGTCAGGGAATGATTTGTAAGGGATGATTAACATCAGAGCAAATAGTACAGAATGAGTTCTCACAGTGCAGATAGATTGGAATGAATTGACATGTTACCATGCAGTGAAGGAGTAAAGGAGTGGGTGCCATGAACCTAGCCTCATGAGGGACAGTAGAGAGGTATGTGGTCAGTCCCTCCAAATCTGGCCCCTCTGCAACTGGATCCCCCTCCCTCCGTGTTTCTGGACTCCCACAGCCAAAAACTGCAATTCCCAGTACCCAGCAAAACCCAGCATGAAATGCTTGCAAGAGTGAATGGCTCAATGCACCTAGGAGTTGTAATTTTGTCACGTAGGTGTTTACTGCTGGTCAAGGGAGGGATGTGCTTGTTCAAAATGACATGTCCCAGAAGTCCCCATGTGTAGCATCACCAGTCCCCGGTGCACGAATACACGTCAACATGGCAGACGCTGTTGAGTGAGATAGTATTGCATAGTGAGGAGAGCAGGGGGCATTCAGGGGTGATAGTTTATCACCAGGGCTGTAAAAAGGAGAAGTAGTGGCTTGTGAGAGGGAATCGTCACATACCATGGCCAAAAGATGAGCCTGAGGAGCCCACGGGCAAAGGCATACCAAGCGCGCAGCCTGTGATGAGGGAGAGGACCGGAGACATGATGAAGGAGTGGGGTGGGAGTACACAGGTGCCTGTTGCTGAAATCTGTGGCCCAGTGTGGCCTCTGAGGAAAGAGTCCCCAAGGTGAGCAAAGTGAGAGGGTGACGGGCTCAATAGGCAGCGGTGTGTGCCAAGGCACAGGGGCCTGTGCTCCTGAGCACATAAACTATAATTTTGCTGCTTGCTTGATCATAAACCAGCCATTGTGGGAGCTGAAAGAAAGTGCAATGCTGAGCTAAAGCCCCCTGTAAAAATATATACAGAATTGTAAATTAATGAAATGCATCTCAGCTAGGACACTTTTGCCATTTTGTAACTCTGACGTGAGTGGGGAGGGGACAACATGAGATGGTGGCTAGTATGTAGAACAATGAATATGGAGCCCCAGAACTAAGTCTCACAACTACTTTATTCACTATGTGTCCCTGAAGGCATTGTAAAAGAGAAATAAAGGGAGACATCCATCAGTAATCAGGCCATGCCTGGGTGTAAATCACGGCCTGATAAGCTTTCTTGCAAAGTGTATTAATTTTAACTTACTGTTGTTTAAATATTTATCTTGTATCTGGTTGATCCTGCCTCCCTCCTGCCATTTTGAAGTGCATGGTGCACCCCTAACCACTGCTGTGCCAGTGTGACATATGACACGGGGAGCATCCAGGGGCATGCCATTTAGACAGCCTGAATAAACAGTGCTATTAACAGCTCTGGTTTCCAAAGTACATATCCCAGTGGTATACTGAGGCCAGGTATAGACTGTCAGTCAGTTGCTCACAGTGTCATGCTTCACACTTGGACAGCCACAATGGTTGTGGGTGCACTACATGCTTCAGAATGCCAGAGACAGGGAGGCAGGATCAGTCAGATAAGTATGGGGTGCACCAGACCCTTAACACCCATCAGTTTCAAAATCAGTCCTTGGTGATCCAGTGGCTCCCCCCCTCATTAATGTTTGTAATGTAACAGAAATGATCTTGTTGTCTAGTAATGCCCCTGCCTGATCGCCTGGTACACCTCTTTGTAATAGCCTGGTGGTACATACAGGGCACAGTTAAAATAAATAAATAGGTGATGGAAGCAGATCCAGTGCCCCCAAGCCTGGTCCAAGTAGATGGGCAATGGTAACAGACGTGGGACACTATTTTGGTCATTCCATGGCTGGTCAGTGTGGGGTTACCACAGGGACATAGGTGAGGCAGGCCTCATGTGAGCGTCTCTGTAATATGGCCTGCCCAGACTTCACACTGCAACACAGAAAAGTTCAAGCTGCAGACTGAGGATGGAGCATGGCAGCTGCAATTCGAGGAAAGTGAGCATAACAAAAAGGCAGTCATTCACTCTGGTCCAGGCTAATCATGGACTTTGTCTGTCAGCCAGGTAAGTGTGCTAGGGCAGCCACCGGATTCGGAACTTCTGTGCCATATTTTATAAGTCAGTAGGGGTCGCCCAGTTGCTAACAGCCTCGTGATAGCCGAGATGTTGGGGGGAGGAAGAGTACTCAGCAGTCGTGTGCTAACCATGAGGATTTGAAATGTGGTCTAATAATTCCAGTTGAGCAAGGAGGAAGGGAATGGGTCTTTCTCTAACACAGCTACAAGCTTAAGTCTGGAAATTCAAACCTGAGTGAGGGAAAGAACTTGGGCTCTGAGGGACATGTATAGCATGTGGCCAAAAGGCAAAATTACTTTGATGCATTATCTGTATAAAAATAAAGACTGGGGTGCTTTAAGCATAGGGAAAAAAATCTTTATGATACATAATCATGTATGTTTAAATGCCCCCACAATTATGCTGCAGGAAAATGTCACTAGCCAGCTACACAACAGTTCCTACCGACAACGGTCAGGAAGAGGCAAAGCAATAATGCAGGATTCACATACAAACAAGTGGTTGAATAAGCAATTCTATGCCTTACAAATGGGGGGGGAGGCAAAAACTGCACTTAACATCTGAAATTTGGAACTTGCAGTGTTTAAACAAACATATTTTAATGTACAATGTTAGTAAAGATATAGGGCTGGATATTCAAAAGGGTTGCGCCATGTGCAATAGGGTTGCGCCTGCGCAAGTCCGAAATTGCGTCATTCTGCGATATTCAGCAGGAGGCAGTTGCACCCCCAAGTCATGCTGAGCAACAGCGCAATGCTAATGAAGGCCTGCTCAACTGGAGGGGGTGGAACCATGCATAAACTGCACAGCCCGATATTCAGCTGGGCTATGCAGAGTTGTGCAGGCGCAACCCTCAACCTGTGCCTGCACAACTTTGAGACAAAAAAAAAAGGAGTAAGTCGAGGGGCACCCATAGGTGAGCTGCCGCATTGCAGGGTGCAACACAGCAGCTGCCACCTGTGGGGGTCCCTCCACTTCTTCCCTGTGTCCCCCCTGCAGCCCGATCGAGGCATAATAGTAACCTCCCCCGTAGCCCAATCACGGGCATAATAGTAACCCCCCCCGTAGGCCGATCATGGGTTTAATAGTAACCCCCCTGTAGCCCGATCGTGGGCAGAACATAACTGAACAACCCTCCCCACTGGCCCAATCGTGGGCATAACAGAACTGAACCCCCCACTGGCCCGATCACGGGCATACCATAACAGAACCCCCACTAGCCCAACCACGGGCATAACAGAAATGACCCCCACTAGCCCAATCACGGGCAGAATGTAGTTCAACCACCCCCAAAGACCAATATCTGTGGTGGTCCAGTGGACCTCGAAGCCTGATCGCGGGCATTAGAGTCAACCCCCCCAAGGTCCAATTTCCCTGGTGATCTAGTGGCCCCGCACACCACCCACCCACAGAGCCCCACCACCCCACTCCCGCCCCGTCAGCCGGCAGGCAGCAGCACCCCACCCTCCTGCTGTCCCGCTGCCCGTGGAAGCTGAGGTGAGCAGGAGTGAGAGGGTGAAGAGAGCTCAGTAGGTAGGGAGACAGTGGTGCCAAGGCATGGGGGACTGTGCTCATGAGCACATAAAACATAATTTTTCTGCTTGTTTGATCAAGAACCAGCCAGTGTAAGAGTAGAAAGGAAGTACAATGCTGTGCTGAGCTAAGGCCCTCTGTAAAAATATGTACAGAATTATAAATTAATGAAATGCATCTCAGCTAGGCAGAACATTAAATGACAGATCCTTGTAGTTAAGTTCTTGTGTTTTCTAGTGTAGCTTCAACTAATCCCCAACTGTACTGCTCTGAGCTTCCATTTGGTCCCAAGCTCAAATTTAGGGACTTCTCTCTCCAGATTTGTGTTGCCTGGCACCCACAGTTCCACGTGGGCCAAAAAGGAACTCCCCTGTTTCCCGACAACATACAGGCCTTTTTCTCCTAAGCCTTATACCCTCCTTACTGAGACTTTGCTGCTAGTCACACCCACCTGTGAATCAACTCTGTGTTGCCCCCCAGCTTACACCTTGGTACTGGTTATACCATCAGCTTTTGGAATTCCTTCTCTGCAGTCATCTGGCCAGGGGTGGAGTGAAGGTGTGGATCTGATCCAGGAGTGCTGCAGCTAAAGTCCTGTGCAGGAGTAACCTGCAGCAGGGGCTTCATCTGCCTGGATTTGCATGCTGTTTCCATGCCCCCCAACTGGAAGCACACATTGGGATTGGCTGCTGGCAAGACTTGGGACAGCCACCCCGTGGGCACACTCCAGTGGCTCTCTCTGTCACTCGTGGATTCCATTCATCACCACCACCTGTGGGTACCCACGTGGTACTAGAGCAGTGGGATATGAGACTCCTCCAAAGAAAGGAAGTATGCTGTCTTCTTCTGGGGTGGTCCTCTGACTGTCCAAGCTCTCCGCTGTGCCTGTGGGCCATCTCTTATTTGCTTATGACTTTATTTCCTTGTCTTCTTGCTTTTTCCTAACTGTAACTTTTTATTTAAGCTCATTTTCTCTTTAATTCTGTGCTGTCATATATCCTTTTCATATCTCTCGGCCTTAGCCCTCGCTACTGTATTTTCCTTATATTAACATTTTTTGTCTTTATTTTAAAAGATCTGACAGAATGGATGATGACTCCTTGTTTATTATAACCTGTTTTTCTATTTTATTTTTTACAGGTTTGACAGGATGAGGGTTCCTAAATCTCATCAGATAAGTATATTTTTATGCCTGTCCTATCCCTTCCTCCCTTTTGAACCTCCCTAAAGAGCTGCAGATACTTTGTGAACCCTTTTCTATCTTTTATTTTACAGGAACGGTGTACATCACCCCTTTGGACTCCTACTTATGGCTCCCTAGGCAGGTATGTCCCTACATTTTACTTATTACTAAGCTATTGGGCTGAATGTATTATGTAGACCTAGGAGTGTATTCAAACTGCCATAGGCTAAAGAGGCTGGAGGGAGGACTGCAGTGGCTTTTCAGAGAGCTGGAGAGGATGCTTGCAGAGAGAATGAGAAGGGGCCAGGAGGGCATCTCCAATGGAGTAACAGGAGGAGCATCAGGAGAAGGACATTAGATGGAGGGAGGGACAGGGAGGGAGGAGGCAGGTTCACATATGATAGTGGGTCAAGTGTTGAAGTCAAGGTACAGGGAGAAGAGGCCAGTGCTGGACAATATCATCGTGGCAGGCAGTAGGCTTGCAGTGCTGACAACAATGGTAGAATATGGGGAGTTGGTGGAGCACCAGGAGAGGGAGATGGTGGGGGGAGGGGAACAGGGGTCAGGCAGTTGGAGGAGGGTACAGCTGAAAAGCAGGAGATGGAAGGGTACATAGCAAAAAGGTTAGTTTTAAACTAGAAAAGTAGAGTGACAAGTGGAAAGCTGGTAGGCAGGTTTTCCAAAGAGGGGAGCCAGATAAGCCTACCTTCCAAGCCACAAGAGAGGGCATCTGGGTAGAAAGCAATGGGGGTAAATCAGGGGCTAGGGAAGGGATAGGAGAAGGGTGCAGGGTAATGTCATTAAATGCGAGGAGCCTGGGAAACAAATCTGCTGAGTTGTAGGCTCTCTTGGCAGCATAGCAGGTAACAGTTGTAGACATAACAGAAACTTGGGCCACCCGATACCAGAACTGGGATATCATGATTCCTATATACAGGCAATTCAGGATAGACAGGGCAAACAGGAAAGGTGGAGGGGTGACTATCAATCTAAGGGAAAAAATACAGTGCATAGGGAAAAGGAGGAGGAAGGCAGGGCAGAGGCCCTGTGGATGCAGTTTCAGGGTCCAAAGTGCAGGGTACTGAGAATAGGGCACCACCTCAAGGGGAGGAGCTGAACAGGGAGTTGGATTAAAGTAGGAGGGTTTACAGGAAGGGAAACAGTGGTGGTAGGGGACTTCAACCTACACATCAACCATTGCATGTGCTATGGAACAGGTTATCCTGGGAGCATTCCAGGATATCTTCCTGGGGTGCAGTTGATGCATGAGCCAACTAGGTTGGGAAGGACTCTGGACCTAGTACTATCAAATGGTGAGGCCATAAGAAACCTGGAGGTTGAGGGCCCACTAGCTTGGAGTGATCACCACTCAGTGTGGTTCACGCTCACAATAGGGAAGCAAACTACTGGAGGTTCAGGTACCAGGGTGATTGATTTCAGGGGGGGGGCAGACTTTAACAAGATAGGGGAAATCGGCCTGGTGGCGCTGAGGGTTGAGGCGCTGGATGCCACACCTCACGCCACTCCAGCAACCCTGGTTCAGGAGTGAACTCGGGCCACCGGGGGTCAGCAGGGGAGGGTTGAGGATGACTGCCCTTGTGGTGCTCTCCTCCCCGGGTAGAAGGGTCGGATGTTCTGGTGTGCCAGTGACCCTAGGTGGAGACCGGGAACACTGCAGCATGCCAGACATGCACGCAGTCTAATGTGGATGATGCTGGCAAGGTTGCCATGCACCACAGGGGGAGGGACTGGGGAGGTAGTGCACAGAACAGGGAAAACAGCACCATGGACAGGCGAAGGCACCTGTCTCCCCCCATGCCCTACGCCGGGCCAGCCCTGACTGACCTTCCGGGTCCTCCACCGTGGGCCCTACCCTGCAGCCAGAGTCTGTCTCATAAGAGCGCCCAAGAGGAGGTGGGTGACCCACCCCGGGCGTGTTACACCGGGGGTGCTGGCTGCAGGAAGGGGGGGGGAGAGAGGAGGTACAGATCGGAGAGGCTTCAGGAGGGCAGGGCAAGGATCAGGTTGCCCAAGAAGGGTTTCATGGGGGCCGCGACCGGAGGGAAATTAAAAAAAAAAAAAAGATGGGGGAAATCCTTATATGGCATCTGGAGGGAAGCCAACCCACCATGGATGCCAATCAAAAATGGGGCATTATTAAGGCAAGGCTGGCAGAGGCTACTGAGGCATGTACTAGGATACAGAGCAAGAAGGGGCAGTGCAAAGAAGCCCAGCTGGCTGACCAGGGAGGTAATGGAGGGGGTGAGAGCCAAGATGAGAGCTTTCCAAAGGCTGAAGAGATCAGAGAGGGGGGGAGATGGGGAAGAGTATACAAAGAATTCCAAGGAGTGAGCTGGCCCATCGGCGCCGTGGTTGGATTTCCGCTTGTGACACTGGTGACCTGGGTTCAAGAGCAGACTCTGGTCACTGGATGAGTGGCTGCGGGAGAAGACTCGAGTGTCCCACATCAGCTTGCCTTCTCCGGAGGGGGGGAAGAGGGAGGGGGCCAAAGCCTGCAACTTGCTTGACCCCAAGCAGAGGCTCGAGGCATGGCAAGCCCTGAGCAAGAAGAACTGTGGGTCACCCTGGAAACAGAAAATGGGACAGCCATACAAACTGGGGATGTCTACAGGACTCCAGACCAGGGGGAGGACATAGACACATTACTGTTAGAAGATATGCAAAACATAACAGCTAAAGGGGAGGTTCTGATAATGGGAGACTTCAACATGCCATATACAGATTGGTCAATACTAGCAGGAACATCTGCCAGAACTAGACACATACTGGATTCCCTGGAGGGGAGGGCCTCAAACAACTGGTAAAACAACCTACAAGATACAGAGCTATCCTAGATCTAGTACTGACTAACAGGGAAAACATCACAGATCTCCAGGTAGGTCACTTGGGGGCCAGTGACCATCACATGGTATGGTTCAGTTTGTCCACTAGAACTAAATCATCCCAATCCAAGGCAAAAATATGGGACTTTAGAGGAGCTGACTTTGATAAGATGGCCAACAGAGATAAGCTAGCCCTGGCAAAAAGAAATACAGGTAAGAGGGTATCGGCAAAGTGGGCAAGCATTAAGGATGCAATACTTAAAGCAAAATCCCACTGTGTTAGAGAGAAAAGTAAGTGCAAAAGAAGAAGGAAACCACTTTGCTTCTCATAAATGGTAGCAGAAAAGGTCAGAGCCAAAAGGATGGCCTTCAGGAAATATAAGGGAACGCAGTGGGATGAAGACAGGGAGGCATACCAAACTTTCCTAAGGGAAGCAGGGAAGGCAGTAAGGCAGGCAAAGGCCCAAACCGAGGAAACACTAGCACAAACAATAAAAGAAGGTGACACGACTTTCTATAGATACATTAGTGAAAGGAGAAAGTCCAGAGTGGGTATTGCTAAGATCAAAGGCAATTAGGGGCATGTGAGGAGGAGGACCATGTAAAAGCATCTGTCCTAAATAGATCCTTCTGCCCAGCATTTGCTGAAGAGAAGATAGGGCAGGGCCCACAGCTCAGCACCATAGACAAAGAGGGGAGGGAGGTGTGCACTAGTCCATTCACAAAAGAAGAGGTCCTACAGGAGCTCAATAAGCTCAGGGTGGAAAAGGCAATGGGACCTGATGGCAGTCATTCTAGGGTACTAAAAGAGCTAACGGTGGAACTAGCAGAGCCATTATCAGAATTGTTTAGTGAGTCTCTGAGCACAGGAGAGGTCCCAGAAGACTGGTGAAGGGTTCATGTGATCCCGCTCCACATGAGAGGTAGCAGGGAGGAGGCATGGAACTACAGACCAGTTAATCTTACCTCAGTAGTGGCAAGATTATGGAAGCACTCCTTAAGGAAAGGACAGTGCAACACCTGGAATCCATAGGAGCACAGGATCCAAGACAGAATGGGTTTGCAACAGGACGGTCCTGTCAAACTTATCCCATAGATTTCTTTGACTGGGTAACCAGAGTGGTGGACCAAGGGGAAGTAGTTGATGTCACCTACCTTGACTTCAGCAAAGCTTTCAATACTGTTCCACGTAGAAGATTGATTAATAAGCTGGGTAGGCTCAGGGTGAGTCAGAATTTGGTCATCTGGGTGGCAAACTGGTTCATGGGCAGAAAACAGAGAGTGGTGATAAACGGTATACAGCCAGAAGAGATGTAAGTCACAAGTGGGGTACCTCAGGGATCAGTCCTGGGGCCAGTCCTCTTCAATATCTTCATCAGTGACATTGCAGATGGACTGGAGGGTAAGGTTTGTCTGTTTGCAGATGACACTGGGATCTGCAACAGAGTAGATGATCCAGATGGGGTGGGCAGAATGAGATGAGATCTGGATAAACTGGCAACTGGGGTTTAATGCAAAGAAGTGCAAGATAATGCACGTAGGGAAGAGAAACTGGAAGGGGAGTTGCTGGCAGTCACAAAGGAAGAAAGAGACTTGGGCACCATCATCACTGATGACCTGAAATCATCCAAGCAGACCACTAAAGCGTAGGTAAGGCTGGGGTGATGTTGGGGTGTATTAGAAGGGGTATCACAAGTCGTAAGTCATAGGAAGGCAGTATAGCGCAGTGGTTTAAGGCTCTGAGCTGCAAATCTGGTGAAATCAAGCAGACCAGACCTGGGTTTGAATCCCACAGCTTCCATTTACGTACTGTACGACCCTGAGCAAATCACTTAACTTCCCTGTGCTCCCAGGTCACACCTGTGAAAAAGCTTTCAGCTAAATGTGCTATTCCTGGTTAAACAACTAAAGAAAGGTAATGTGAGGAAGTTCTTTTTCACAGAAAGGGTGGTAGATGCAAGAAACGGCCTACCTCAGGAAGTCATGGATATGAATACAATGCAGGGCTTCAAACAGGCATGGGATAGGCATAAGGGTGCAATACAGATGGGTATGAATAGATAGGTTATTGACAGAGCAAAAGCAGATGGCAAATTAATAAGTTAGAAAAAGAAATGAGCAGACTGGATGGGCCTTGTGGTCCTTATCTGCCATCAACTTAAATGTTTCTATATTTCTATCTAGAGTACTTAGGTGAAATCCCCTGCCTCTCTTTATACCAAACTGTATTATTTCCCCTCCTTTCTATTACACTCTTTGCTCCCTCTTATTCTTGACCCCCTCCTCCTTTACCTCCTCCTCCTTTCTTCTCTTATACATCCCCTTCTCTTCACCTGCCTTTTCTATCTCAACTGTCCTCTCCCCCACTTTCTTTTCTCCTTGTCTACCCTGCCATCCACCCTAAGCTCTTCCACACCCCATCCCTAAACCTTGAATTTCTTCACTGTGCCAACTCCTCTTTTCCATTCTTTCCTCTCCCTTAGCATTCTCTCCTTCAAGGGTGTGGAAGCCCTATTTCATTCTCCTTCTCCTCTTCATTCTTCTTTTCCTTGCTGGTGATGTTTAATGTAACCCTGGCCCCCTGTCTTCCCCCCTCCCCCAACTCTCCTTAAATGCTATGTTGCTTAGTGATGGTTCCTGTAAAGGAGATTTTTTTTTTCTTTAGATTGAAGTCAGAAGGTATAGAAGTTGCAAGATGTAATTTGTTGCTCTATTCTAATACAGACCTATATCAAGACTAGAAAACTGTGTGGTTACCACACGGGTGCTGTACTCTGAAACTTCCAATATTATAACTTTCCTAAGAAATTGTACTTTAAACCATTTTTTTAACTAACTAACTATTGGAAAGTCGCAATTAGTCCTTGGGTCTCACGTCATTGTACCATGCTATGTAATAGTTGCTATATAAGAATGATACAGTAGATTGCCACATATGAAGAGGACAATATATTTGGAAGATAGCAAGACATCACATCTTTGTACCTCTTCTCCTTGGTTTCAGATAAAACACAGTTTTGTTGCATGCATGTATTTTGGCTTGCTAGATTAAGCCTACTGTAACCGATTTTACTATGTTTATGTGTCATATTCTGTTAGCATGGAATTATAAGTAATAATTATATTTTACTGTAATTTACTGGACTGAACTGACATTACAGTATCCTGTGAACATGGTGGCCATGATTGAGTGACTGCAAAAAGGGCAACTCAGTCACGGCGCCTGTGTTCTGGGCTACCTGGCAGGGTAGCAACAGGATACCAAGGTGGGCAAATACGGTAACAGGATGTGTACACATATACATATGAGGGGGGTGACCACACCATGCAATGGCTAGAAGGTGAGGGTGGGTATGTGGGATGTAGTAGGGTGGTCGACTGCCGAGCTGACTGTGTGGCATGGTGGGTAGGGCGTCAGGCTGGGGTTGGGAGGGTGCCAGATTGGTGTCTGAGGTGGGATCACTGTTTGTGTCAGGGCTGTTTTTTTATTTTTGTAAGTTTTACACACACCCCTGACATGGACTGCCCTGGAGTTGAGAATCCTTAATTAGAAGGGTGTCAGGGATGTAGGGTATGCAGCCTTCCTCATATCTTATAATCCCATTGCCAGTTTTGTAGTCGCCATGCATGTACATTGCCATTATTTTTTTTTGGCTATGTGCACTCACCCAAATGACGATTGCAGTTATGACATGGAACCAGCATTACTGGGCATTGAATTTAGACATATAATTTACACAGTAACAGGGAAACGGAGATGGAGAGGTTGAGTGTAAAAACCAGGGAGCCATAATGGGCAGAAGGGCAGAAAGGGACTGGATTGCAACCCTTCCCCAAGAAGAGTAAAATATTATCTTATATTATAATGCGTTGACTAAAATGAATATGAAAGAAGAGGGTGAAGGGGCATGTGGATAATGTTTGGGTCCATTCCCTCTTTGTTCTGGAGTCCCACACTTATCTGCCAACTTAGAAACCTAGAAATTTGGCAGATAAGGATCGCTAGGCCTATCCCTTATGCCCGTAGGCCCTATACATTGTATGTGACCACTGACCCTATGTGATCAATGGCTTTTCATCACTTCCTCCCCTCTCAAGCTTCCTTTTTGCCTGTCCTAGGAATGTGTAAAACCCTTCACTGTGCTTGACCTCACTACCTTTTGTGGCAGGGTATACGTCTCCCACTGCAAAACCCCTATAGTCACATGCGTCGCTGCCAACAACAGCATCAGGTTGCTGTAGGGGTTGCACCCAGGACCTGGCAACACCCTTGCCCATCTTGCACTCCCTCCCTGAACCAACTCTGACTCAGAGTTGGTATCTATAGAGATGTGTGCGTGGCGGGCAGACCCCCAGCATGGGTGATTCAGGGGTGAAGCCCCACAAAGAAGAACACAGACTCTGCTGTGTGCGGCTTCTTGCTGACCACAATTCGCAGTCAACAAGGAGCCTGGCACTGTGATGCCGGTTGATGAGTTTGTTGTCAACTCGACATCGTAGAGCCCTGTGGCAGACTATTACAAGTGTCGACTACTCTTTCAGTGTGGAAAAATGTCCTCACACTACCTCTTAAGCTACCCCCTTCCAATTTCATATTCTGCCCCCTTGTTCTAGTAATTTTTCTACATTGGAAAAGGTCCCCCACCTGCACCTTATTTGTGCCCTTGAGGTACTTGAAAGTTTCAGTCATATCCACCCACTCTCTCCTCTCCTCCAGTGAGTACATATTGAGGTCGCTTATTCTCTCCTCATATGTTTTGTGGTGCAAGCCCTGCACCATCTTTGTTGCCTTTCTTTGGATAGTCTCCACCTTATCTATGTCCTTCCACAGATGTGGCCTCCAGAACTGCACGCAGTACTCCAGGTGAGGCCTTACCAATGTTTTAAACAATGGCATCACCACCTCCCACCTCCTGTTAGTGATACCCCTGCCTGTGCACCCCAGCATGCCACTGGCCCTCCTTGCTGTCTTTGTGCACTGCTTTGATCCCTTAAGGTAATCAGACATGATAACCCCAGATCCCTTACTTCTTTGTTTGACAGTCAGCTCCCCCCCCCCCAAACCTGTGGCTCTCCCAAGGGTTACTTCTACACAAGTGCATTATTTTGTACTTCTTTGCATTGAACCTTAGTTGCCACATCTCTGACTTCTTTTCAAGCTTCCCCAGATCATCTTCATTTTCTCCACCTCTTATGAAGTATCCAACCTATTGCAGATCTTGGTGTCATCTGCAAACAGGCAGACTCTTCCTTCCAGCCCCTCTGCAACATCACTAATGAAGAAATTGAACAGGACTGGTCCTAGTGCTGATCCTTGTGGTACCTTTCTGGTCAGCCCCCTCTACACAGATTGTACCCCATTTATCACCACCTTCTGTCTCCTGTCTGTTAACCATTTCCTAGCCCAGTTCACCACCTTGTCACCCTTGCCCAGACTACCCATCTTGTTTGTCAGTCTTCTGTGTGGGATGGTGTTGAAGGCTTTGTTGAAATCTGAGTAGGTGCCATCTACTGCCCCACCCTAATTTACTTCCCTTATCACTCAATCAAAAAAAATCTATTAGATTTGTTTGACATGATCTTCCGGCTGTGAATCCATGTTGCCTCCGGTCCTGAGCCCTGCTGGATTCCAGATGTGCCACTATCCTTTCTTTCAGCAGCATCTCCATGATCTTTCCCACTACTGAAGTGAGGTTGACTGGCCTGTAGTTCCCTGCCTCCTCCGTACTGCCGCTTTTGTGCAGTGGGACTACATGTGCCCTCCTTCAGTCCTCTGGAGCCACACCCGTGTTTAGTGACTCTGTGAACAGGGCTGCCAGAGGCACTGCTAGTTACCTTTGCAGCTCCCTTAATATCCTTGAGTGGATACCATCTAGCCCCATGGCCTTATCCACCTTCAGCTTTGTGAGTTCTTCCAACTTGGTGGTTCATATATAATAGAAGTCTAATGCTAAAGTTGAATTTAGCCCATTAGAGACCAGTGAGTGCTCAGATAAAAATGCTGAGAAGTAACATTGTGGGAATGTTGTTCTTTGCTGAATCTGCTGCTTTGCTAAAGTCATTGCTTTTTAATACTGATGGTTTAATAATAAGAGTTCAACACAAAGGCCTTTGGTTAAACACCACAGAATGCAAAAGCATATTACAAGTCAAGACATAGTGATGATTGAGTATACGGTAGCTTCATATTATGTAGAGACCCTACTGTATGTAAATGAAATTACACTTGACAAGGTTGTTAAGACATTACATTAAGTACATGAAATTGTACAATGGAAGTGCACATAAACTGAGAATAATTTTCAATTATAGGTGGAAATATTTGCATAATATTTGATGTAGGCAGTAATATAAACAAAACATTTAGATATTTATTGTTATGCCCTTGCACATACTTGTGATGAAGTGGAGCACCTCAGATTTTTATGTTTGCTTGTGTGCATGCGCAAGAAGCATTATGTGACAGCTTAGGAGAGAAGTGGGTTGTGGAGGCATGGCACTGTTACAGTCAAGGGAGGCACTGCATTTGGGGGCTTGGCTGTGGTGGACCAATGGAGGCACAGTGTGCTGATGACACTGGTCTCCAAGAGTGCACTAGGTACAAACATTTTCGCCGCAGCAATCAGGGGCCACCTTGTCATTGCAGCATCAGTCATTCTGCTGCAACAAGGGAGCGACCCGTCATTGCTGGGCGGAATGTTAGCTAGCCTAATACTGTGTGTGAACATGGTGGGTGGCTTGCAGCCACATTCAAAAACAGTATTATGCAACCCCCATGCCAAGGGGGTGCCCAATCCTCCCTCGGACAGCATGTGCCCCCCACAAGCAGTTTTGGTGACAGCGGGCCCCAATCCCCGCTGACTTCAGTCCCTCTGAGGTTTTGATGTGCCAACGGGGGAGCCCACTCCCCATTGGCATAATGTGCCCCAGCCACAATTATTGTGCAGACGGGGGAGCCCACTCCCCGTCTGCATAATTCCCCCCCCCCACAAAACCTATGTTTGTGCCAAGGGGGTGCCCAATCTCCCTCAGCTATTGCAGCCCCCTATATGCCGACGGGAGTGCCCAATCCCCTTTTGGTTACATTGGCCCTCCCAACCAAAACTAGGGTGGCATGCTGGGAGCCCACCCCACCATGCCAAATGTCCACTGAAATGTCCCTGTAAAACAAAAAACCATCCCGCAATGTTTTTTTTTTTTTCTGTAAAGAAGGAAATGGTCCCTTGGCAGTCTCCCTGTCCCTCCCCCAACTCGCACCCACCCACTGCAATCCTGCCTCTCCATACCCCTCACCTCTGCATTTCACTCTCCGAGCTCGGGCAATGATCTTCGTGGACTAGGAACACATCTTCACTCTTCAAAGCCGACCACAAACTGAGGAAATGCCGGTAAGCTGTATAATGGAATAAATAGTTTTTTTCAACTTTAATGCATATCTCAGTCATTTTGTGTGCTTTTGGCACCAAATTTTCAACATGGGGTTTTTGGGACCGCTCCTCATGAATTATTTCACTGTCATGGCGTTAATCGGCCCCAAAAGGTGATTTCTCGGTCACTGCATGGAATCACCTTTCAGGACTGATTAACAAAACGACAGTGCCAGGGTTCCTGAGGTGTACTCTCAAAAAGTCTATGTTGCAAATTTGGTGGGAAAAATCCAAAAAATGACTGTTTTACAAGCGTGAGTTGCACAGTTGCTATGCACGTTTGTGACTTCGCGAATTTGCAATATTTTCACTCCAGATTTTCAAAATTGGTATTTTAATGCATCTCCTTATGAATAGTGCAGCTGTCATTTTTCACAACCTGGCCAAAATGTGTTTTCGTGGTTCCAGCGCAGAATAGCGCGGTCGCTGTGGGAAATCCATGTTCGGGACAAAGAACAAAAATCGCAATGACACTGTTCATTAGCAGAGGTCCTAAAATGCCTATGTTGAAAATTTGGTGAGAAAAGTCCATAAAATGACTGTTACTAGCGTGTATTGCGGAGTTTCCATGCACGCTCGTAACTTTGCACATTTGCAATATTTGCACTCCAGATTGTCAACACTGCCATTTGTCTGCAGCTCCTTATGAACAGTACAGCTGTCATTTTTCATATCCTGGCTGAAATGTATTTTTGCATTTCCAGCGCAGAACAGCGTGCTCGTAGTGGGAAATCCGGGTTTGGGACACATTAGGAAAATCACACTGATGCTGTTCATTAGCAGAGGTCCTATATTGCCTATGTTGAAAATTTGGTGACAAAAGTTCATAACTCATTACTTCGCACATTTGCAATATTTTCACTCCATATTGTCAACATTGCCATTTTTCCGCACCTCCTTATGAGCAGTACAGTTGCCATTTTTCACATCCTGGCCAAAATATGTTTTCGCACTTCCGGCACAGAATAGCGTGGTCCTGTAGGAAATCACTGTTTGGGACACATAACAAAAATCACAGTGACACTGTTCATTAGCAAAGGTCCGTAAATGCCTATGTTGAAAATCTGGTGATGAAAGGCCATAAAATGACTGTGTTATGAGTGTGCATTACGCAGTTTCCATGCATGCTCATAACTTTGCACATTTGTAATATTTTAAGTCCAGATTTTCAACATTGCCATTTCTCTGCTCCTCCTTATGAGCAGTACAGCAGTCATTCTTCACATCTTGGTTGAAATGTGTTTTTGCAGTTCCAGAGCAGAATACCATGGTTGCTGTGGGATATCAGTGTTCGGGACACATTAAGAAAATTACAGTGACACAGTTCATGAACACAGGTCGTAAAATGCCTATGTTGAAAATATGGTAACAAAACTTCATAAAGTGACAGTGTTACGCACATGCGTTGTGCAGTTCCCACGTATGCTCAGAAGTGCGAGCATTTTTAATATTCCCATTACAGATTTTCAACATTGCCATCTCTTCATACCTCCCTATGGATGGTACAGCTGGCATTCTTCACATCCTGCCTGATCCGTGTTTTCGTACATGTGGTGCAGAATGGCACTGTCACTGTTGGAAATCTGTTTTCGGGACATATTGACAAAATCACACTGCCACTCTTCATGAGAAGATGTCCCAAATGCTTCCCTGAGGTGGGGTCACAAAAAGGCCATGTTGAAATTTGGACTGTAAATACCAACAAACACCTGAGGCATTATGGTTTCTAACCATAACGTCCTACCCTGTACAAACAGACAGGCATCGGGGTGTGCCTTTGGATTGCTGACTGTACTGCTCATGCCATCCCACTCCCACCCCCCAGCCACTGACAGGCATCAAGGTGTACCTTGGACTCTTCAGCCCAAGACTTCGCCCCACTCTCCTATGCTGCACCAATTTCACCATATGTCCTTATGGAATGGGGTGACTGTAAAGCCAAACACCCTAAGGCACACCTCAACATGTGTCAATGTCTGCAGAATAGGGTGAGGTGACATAGCTTGACTGTCATGGACGACAACCCAAACACTTACCCCAAACCCTGTCGATCTCTACAGGATGGAGGTGGGGTTCACGTGAAGTTCAGTACTTCACTGCCACTCCTATTCTGCATCTGTCTAACACCTACGTTTCCAGTGCTAATACCAGCAAGCAAACATTTGGCATTGACAAATGCTTGTTTGTAATTGAATTGACTTAACTTACTATAAATATTTTGATTAAGACACGCATTGTTCTGTGTATATTACAAGACCATGTAATCAAGTTGGTCTCCAAAAGTCAGCCCATGAGCTTGAGTCTCATTCTGGTTCTTTGAAACTGGTTGTTATAACATGTCACATACTGGGAGGAAGCCCCACTACTAAGAGGCTGCTTGTAATAATTTTGTTAGAAATAAATGTTTGCTGGGATTATGGCTGAGAAGTAGGAAGGCAGGGTGCTAGAAGGTGGCTAGATACAATAGAGAAAGGATACTTACTTGAAAGGGGTTGGGTGATCAGACTGGGTACTCTACTTCACAGTGGGTATGGTGGATTGCTATTGTTAAACAGCTTCTTCTTTTTTTTTTTGAGTGCGTGTAACAAAAAAAAAAAAGAAGTCCCAAAAATAAACTTGATGGTGAAGTCAGGAACTGAGCTTCCTTCCAAGTAATTTTAAGCCCTCATTTTCAGACCAGCTTTGCCAGTGAAAACAAATTTTACAACACTCCCACATGGCATCAGGAGTACGGTACCATGTAATTGACCAGGCCCTGGGTGCAAAGCCCTACTGCTGAAATCACCACCCACCCTTATTACCCCATAACTTTAAGGTGTACCCCTCCTGTCTTCTCTGGCGGTCCAGGGACCCAGAAATCCCATCTGATGTTGAAGTCCCTAGCACCTAGAGAGTGGATTCCCTCCCCTTTGCATTTTTCCTATGTTGTCTTGTCTTCTGCAATATTGCGCACTGTCTAACCCATCCTCTTGCTAGAACTGACATAATGGCTTGCAAGGCAGTGATAGCAGTTCATATAGTCATGGATAACGCCACTGATTTATAGTGATTAAAACAATGAAATTCTGTTTTCAAGAGTTCAGATTCCAGAATTGCACCATTGACTGTTACTCTAATTTCTGGATTTTACTGGGATTCTGCTGTCATTCTTTTAGTACTGTATGTGCCTAAATAATCAGAATTAAAGAAGGCTTAATATACATAGCATTAAATAAAGCAAATTGAAAATAGTAGAAGAAGGAATTAAAAGAAAAACACAAGTTTTGTAGAGTTACTGATCTGATATAAAATGTCAGATTCCATGAAATCTTTGTTTTTACCGGTATTCAGGTAGCCCTAATTCCAGAATTTTACTGGATATTCCAGTAAAACCCCCAAAAACAGTGGCCTTGGTCATGGGTCATTGTGCCTTGCAACTAAGGGTGAGGGCACTGAGTAGCATCTGCTTAGCTTAGCACCTTAATGCATACCACTGCCATCATAAACTCTGCTTTCCCTACCCCAGTGTACAGTGAAGGGAAAGGCTTGAAAACCCCATGTGCAGGGGCATAATACACTAATGTGCCAGAATATGGTTAGCAACCACTTTGCAGCACAAAATTGTGACTGTTTATAGGGCAGCTGTTTTTTTTTATTAATAGTCCTGTATTCTGTCCATGTTACCAAGAATCCAAGACATTACATTACATTTTATTTATCATATTATATTTTATCACTGAAACCTGGTGTAATGATAACCACGACTGGGAGTTGGCCATACCTGGCTACAACATATTCAGAAGAGACAGGGCAGGCAGAAAGGGAGGAGGAGTGGCACTGTATGTGAAAAATGACATAAGGGCCACAGAGATCCAGGAGGAACAAAATGGGGGAGAGATACTGTGGGTTAAGCTGGAAAGGAAAATGGGGCCAGCCATCTGCACAGGTGTGGTCTATAGACCACCAGCCCAGGAGGAAGAAACAGATAAGGAGTTGATGCTAGCCATCCAGAGGATGGCAGACAAGGGTGAGGTAGTACTGGTTGGAGACTTATATTCCAGACGTGGAATGGAGCATCCCAGCAGCAGCATCAACTAGGAGCAGATTTATCCTGGACTCCTTCAGGGTGCCTTCCTGCAACTGGTCATGGAACCAACTCGGCAGAAGGCAATACTGGACCTTGTGCTCACAAACAGGGACAGTGTGATGGGGGTAAGAGTGGGGGAGCACCTGGGGAACAGTGACCACCAGTCACTGTGGTTTGAAATCACAGAAAGAGCAGAACCTAACTACACAAAAACACGTATCCTGGATTTTAGGGGGGCAAACTTTGGGAAAATGGGGAGATACTTGAAAGAGGCATTAAGGGGAATGGGGCAGGAATCAGGGGTTGAGGAACAGTGGGAAGTATTTAAAATGGGGATTACAAGAGCAACAGAATTATGTATTAAGCAGGTTAGCAAGAGAAAAGAAGAGGAGACCATTATGGTTTTCCAAAGAAGTAGCAAAGAAAGTGAAAGTCAAAAGATTGCATTCATGCAATACAAAAGACACAGGCAGAAGGGGATAAGGAGAAGTACCAAGAGAAGCAAAGGGAGGCAGGGAGGTCAGTAAGGGAAGCCAAAGCTCAGACAGAAGAACACATTGCAAAATCAGTGGGTAGAGGGGACAAAACCTTTTACAGGTACATAAGTGAAAAAAGAAAGGTAAGGGAGGGATAGTGAGACTGAAGGGGGAGGATGGGGGCTGTGTGGAGGATGACAACAGTAAAGCTGACATATTGAACAGGTATTTCTGCTCAGTCTTTATTAAGGAAGAGGAGGGTAATGGGTCTGAATGGAGTACAAGGGGTGAGAATGGTGCAGAAATGGACACAAGTCCCTTTACACGAGAAAGGGTCCTGAAGGAACTGGAAGTAATAAGAGTTGATAAAGCAATGGGGCCAGATGGAGTGCACCCCAGGGTCCTTAAAGAACTAAGACAGGTAGTGGCTGAACCTCTTGCTATCCTGTTTAGCCGATCACTAGAAACAGGGAAGGTACCCAAAGACTGGAGGATAGCAGATGTAGTCCCCTTATACAAAAGTGGGAACAAAGAGGAAGCGGGGAACTACAGACCAGTCAGCCTCACCTCGGTAGTGGGAAGATCATGCAAGCACTACTGAAGGAGAGATTGGTGGAACATCTGGTTGTCAATGGACTACAAGACCCAAGGCATCATGGTTTCACCAGGGGAAGGTCATGTCAGACCAACCTCATTGAATTTTTGACTGGGTGACTAGGGAGGTGGATCAGGGAGGAAGTGGACATGGCCTATCTGGACTTCAGCAAGGCCTTTGACACTGTGCCACATAGAAGACTATTGCACAAACTGGGGAATATGGGTGTGGGCAGGACAGTACGGTGGGTAGGTAACTGGCTGGGCAGCAGGACACAGAGGGTGGTGGTAAATGGCTGTCACTCCACAGAGGGAAGAGTGACCAGTGGGGCACCAGGACTGTGCTGGGACCGGACTATTCAATATCTTCATCAGTGACATTGCACAGGACCTAGAAGGCAGAATTTCACTGTTCGCTGATGACACAAAGCTCTGTAACAGAGTAGACACACCAGAGGGTGTAGACAGAATGAGAAGGGACCTGCAGAAACTTGAAGAATGGTCAGGGGTTTGGCAGTTGAAATTCAATGCAAGGAAGTACAAGATAATGCATATGCACTAAAGCCCTGGCACAATATATCAGTTGGGGTGTGAAGATATAGATGCACCAAGCAGGAAAGGGATCTTGGAGTTATCATCTCTGATGACCTCAAGGCAGGGAAACAGTGTGACAAGGCAGCAGGTAAAGCAAATAGGATGCTGGGATGCATAGGCAGGGGCATCACCAGCAGGAAAGGGAGGTCATAATTCCACTATACAAGACACTAGTGAGGCCACACCTGGAGTACACTGTGCAGTTCTGGAGACCTTACCATGTAAGGACATAGACAGGGTAGAGAAGGTTCAGAGGAGGGCAACAAAGATGGTGCATGGATTGCATCACAAGTCCTATGAGGACAGGTTGAAGGCACTGAACATGTACTCCCTGGAGGAGAGGAGGGAGAGAGGGATATGATAGAGACATACAAGTATCTTACAGGGAGGAACAGGGTGCAGGAATGCACTATTTTTAGCGAAAAGATGTTCCAGGACTAGAGGGCATGTGATGAAGTTGGAGGGAGGACGATTCAGAGGAAACGTGAGGAAGAATTTCTTCACAGAACGGGTGGTGGACAAGTGGAACACCCTGCCAGAGGAAGTGGTGGGGGCTGAAACAATCACGGGATTTAAGAATGCATGGGATAGACATAAAGGAATTCTGGAGGTCAGGGTAAGGGCAACAGACTTCCTGGAAAACATAAACTGAACTTACAAACTAAAATGGGCAGACTGGGTGGGCCATAGGCCCTTATCTGCCGACACTGTCTATGTATCTATGTATGTATCTATGTATTTGTTTCATTATATGGACTACTAAACTGTATTTATAACTTTTTACACTTTGGGCCTGATTTTACAACATGATGTGGTAGCTCACCAGACTTGAGACAGGATGTGTGTCGCAAGTGGTTGTATATAGACCCCCATCCTAGGGGGAGGAAAAGGACAAGGAAATTATAATAAGTATCCTTAGAATGGCAGAAAAAGGGGAGATATTACTGATGGTGGATCTGGATATGCCAGACGTTAACTGGACTATATTTGCAGCAGCCACTTCTAAGATTGGGGTCATTCTAGATGCCCTACAAGGGGCATGCCATAGACAACTAGGAATGGAACCCTCTTGAGAGGAAGCAATCTTAGACCTGGTACTTTTAAATGGAGATGGTGAGAGTATCACAGATTTGGAAGTGGGTAACCATCTGGGAACTAGTGACCGCGAAATAGTATGGTTCATGATAAACACAGCAGTAGAGTCAAGCCATTCAAAGGCAAAGGTACTGGACTTCAGGAGGGCTGACTTTGCCAAAATGGGTGAGTGCCTAAGGAATGCACTAGCAAATGGGCAGGAAGGAGGGGTGGAAGAACAATGGGGAATAATCAAAACTGCCATCACAGAGGCAACAAGCATTTGTGTGAAGCAAATGAACAGAACAAAACAAAGTAAAAAAACACTATGGTTCTCAAAGGAGGTGGCAGTAAAGGTTAAGGAGAAAAATAAACCATTCAGGAAGTATAAGGAATCACAGAAGGAGCAGGGCAGAGAATTGTACCAGTTAAAGCAAAAGGAAGCTGGGAAGGCAGTCAGAAGAGCAAAGGTCCAAACCGAGGAAAAGATAAGCAACTCAGTTAAGAAGAGGATAAACCTTTTATAGGTACATTAGGGGTGAAGGAAGACCAAGGGAGGGATAGAGAGCTTAATAAAGTGGGGGGTGGGAAGAGCGTTGTGTGAAAAGGCAGAGATAATAGACACATATTTTTATTCAGTATTCCACAAATGAAGAAGAGAGGTACCTAAATAAAACAGTAGAAACACTCTGGATATGGGGGTTGATACCAGCCCATTCACAGAAGAAAGGGTTCTGAAAGAACTCTTAAAACTGAAGGTGAACAAAGCAATGGTTCCTGATGGAGGAGCCACTTGGTAAGTTGTTGTCAGAACTAGAGCAGCCAGAAGGTTTTGGGACAGAACCTGTGACTCGCATCAGTTCTTAACATACTGGGATAATGGTCTGGCAACCATCTACTCCAAACTCAGCAACAACATCCAGTCAGGTAGAGCACTGAATTAAGCAAGTGTGGGGTGAGGGTATCAGAACTGAGAAGTAAATTAGAGCACGGGGAGGGGGACGCTACTGTTTGTTAGTGTCTCCTATTGAAATGAATCAGCACTCATGGGATTATAGTGGTAATAGTGATATGGACTGGGATATCAATTGAAACTGCAAGGTCCAGCTAGTTGGACTGTTAGAGGGACGGCACTGTGGTTCATCATTATGTGGTAAATTTACACAGTACACTAGGACCCCCATGAGATTTGATGTGGGGGTGAGGGACCACTGCTAAATTATGTCCTTGCTCCCAGCTATCGTGTTTGTGAAAGTTCCCCAGGAAATGTCACTCTGGAAGAGAGCAGAGAGGAAGAATGTGGTATAAATGATTTAAAACACTGTCAGGTTCCTGTGAAAGAGAGTGACAAAATCATTCTCACACTCCACCTGAGCCAATCATTCTCACACTCCAACTAAGCTCACTGGCATTCTGGCAAAGCTACAACTCTGAACTTTTTTTTGTGGTGGAGGGACAGCTTATTTACACAAACAGGCAGGGCTAACTGTTCGCAAAAGTGAAAGTCTGAAATTTCAGTGGGTTGGTCATGCCCTTCAGCACCCCCCCCCCCAAGTCTCCTCCTATGACTCCAGGGTTTTTGCTGCCTGCTTCTGAATATATGTATATGTACAGTCACCTGTAATACAGTTATACATAGCCTTACATTTTTGTCAGGAAGTTGTGTAAAGGTCCCATTTTTCTGTAACCATTCTGCACTATACAGCTTTTCTGCCTGGGATTGTGCCTTTGGGCATTCTGCTGACATTATTCTGCTGCTGATAAAGCTGAGTACAGCTTTGGATCACACATTCCTTTCAAACTGCAGCTTCCCAAAAGGAGGAGGAGGAGGAGGAGGAGGGAATTGCTGCTCCCCTCCTTGTTTGGAGATGCCTGCTGACTGAGTGTTATCGTGGTGTAACTGATCGGTAACAGCAGTCTCATGGTGCTAGTTTAAACAAGCTTTTTTATAGTGCTCCTTGACTATCCTTTTTCTTGTCTGCTTTGGCTTGACTGGTAGAATTAGTAGGATTTTATTGTGAAGCAATCTTTACCTGCAGCGTTTACTTTGCAAATTCTAAAAAACAATTGGGAAAGTTAAAGGCAAAGCAGATCTATTAGAGCTGGAAAGAAGACCGGCACAAGTGAGATGTTCTACTCAATCTAACATTTTACAGCTGTTGCACGCTTCAGAAACAACGGCGTAACACAGCACAATATCCTTGAAATGGAGAAGAATAATGCCCCATCAGCCTTTGCCCAAGCCAGGCAACACTATTCAACTCAAGCAGTCTAAAGGTAAAAACAATTTTGAATCCTTACCTCATCTTGTTGCTATTGCCATCATTTCCTCTGCCCAGTCGAGTCACCAAAATATCATAGAACAGCGAGAACCACAAACTCCATCTGCAACTTCAGCTACATCAAGAATCGGCCTGACTAGACAGGTAAGAGTAATTCTAGTTCCAGTTTTAACAGTAAGCCTGGCTCTAAAATCCTTCCACCAATGCCTACATTAGTAAGCCCTGATGAATTTGCAGTTTCTGCTCAAACCACTCTAACTGAAATTGTGAACTGAGATGAATAAGGGAAGGTGATCGGATGGGGGAGTGCCACTGGACACCAGGGAATCACTGAATAATATGGAGATGGCAATCAGAGAGTGGGGGAGGGTACCACTAGACACCAGGGAAACATTATTTAAATATGAGGATGGCAGTCAGAGAGTGGGGGGTGCCACTAGACATCAGGGAAACCTAACAGACATAATGAGACAGTGATTGTGGGAGGGGGGCACCACTAGACACCTTGGAATGAGTGGATCGCTGCTCTCAGACCAGCCAGCAGCATGAGCTCCAGCTGTGGCTGCAGAACTAAAAATAAGTCCCACTGTTCTCATACAGAGAATGAGGGTGAACTGCACCTCTCACTAATTTGGGCACTCTGGATTTTGGGTGCTCAGAAAATGTATTTCTGGCAACTTTAAAAAAAAAACACCAGAATAGGTCCCATTTAGCGAGGTTCAGGTGTTTGTTTTTTTAAATACATAATTTTGTATGTACTTTAAATATTTGCAGGTTTAAACAGCAAAAAGAAAGTGGAGGCCATATGAAAAAGAATTCCCTCTCCCCCGTGCAATGGGATCTTGCCAAATGCGAAAAATAATAATTTTTTTTGTTCTATACAGCTATCTTGAATTGCTTACTGAGCATGATCAGAAACTAAATTAAAAAAATTAATAATTCTGCAATGGAATAATATTTTTTCACCAAGCCAGCGAAGGGCACTACTGTGAGGCAACCTTTTCTACCCTGAAAATTTCAGACCAAAATTCCAAACCTTCCGGGCGCAAGGTAATGACAAAAATAAAACAGCTCTCTGCATTTCAGAATTTACACTTCAGACCAGAACGAAGCATGGCATGTCAAGAGATCTTCCCATGAGACTGCGCATGCAAAATTTTGAGCAAATTCATTGATATGTTGCAAAGATATTAAAGTGCAAAATTTGAGGTTTAAAGCAGAACCTCCTGCTCAACCCTAAAGATATATATGGGATATACAATGGAGAGCTGTCAGATAAATGATTTATATATACAAGTGCTGTTTGACCTCAGGTAACCTAACAAGTGGTGTATGCCACGAGTGAGGTGTCCGAGGTCAAACAGCAGAAGTGTAGCTAAAGCATTTATCTGACAGCTCACCATTGTATACTTTATTTATGCAATAAGGACGCTTTCGGTCAGTGCAAAGATATTTGCTTTTGGTTGCTTATCTTTTTTTCCATGTTTGTCAAAAAAGTGAACAAAACATTGCATTTTCTGCTCTTTTTTGCTAATTATAAAAAACTCTATAAGGTATCTATAAATGAATCATTGCTCATTTTGTAGATAATTTTGCGCTGAACAACTTTCATGCTCGCAGTACCATGCTATCTTTTTTGTTTTAAAGTTATTCGCATTTGAATATGAGTAGTACTGCTACTGAGGCTGAACATTCTAAATGAATTCTGGAGTGATTGTGGCATAGCTACTATGTGGATACATTTTATTTATTCAATGGCTGTGACCATAAATGGATTTATTCAATGTGTCTTGAGCCCACCCCATTGCGGAAATCTATATATATACACACACATATCAATATGTATGTATACACACACACACACACACACACACACACAAATCACCATGAACATTTTGTCTGCTTCTAGGGCCTCTAATAATCTGCAAAGGATGATAACAGAAGACACAGACACGTTTCATCCTAGAAAGGACTCATCAGTGTGCCTCATCTGTATCTCACCCCAGGGAACAATGAGCCAGCTCTAATGTGGTTTCACTCATGATGGACCCAAAATAAGAAAGCAAGTTAAAAAGCCAAAGAACCCTAGCAAAAGGCACTGATGCAACTGTTACCCAAAAAGAGCACTGGTAACAAAGCCAGGTTTCAAAGAAATACAGAATCACATTGACCCACATAATGATTAAAGCAGAACAAGCATAAAGTTTCATGGTGATTTGCATATACTGAATATCCTATGATGCTTGCATTATGGGTTATGTATGAATTTGTATTTCTTTGAAACCTAGCTTTGTTTCCAATCCCCCTTTTTGGGTAACCATTGCCTCAGTGCTTTTGTGTAGAGGTTCTTTATCTTTTTAACTATGATATTTAATTTTTTATTTATTTTTAAATTCTGGAAACCTGGAAAGGCACACTGAGCCGAGGCTCATTTCCAGGTGTGACCTGGGGAGGGCTAAAACATATAATGCATAGCAGACATATGCAAACATTTTATACATACCATAAAAATACATCTACAAGTGCTCAGTGCAGTTCAGCAGAACCAGATACAATGTAATTACAGAAGGTAAGGCAAGGCAATTTTATTTCTGAGGCACCCAAACTTGAAGGCTCTGGGTGCCATACATAATAAAAACAAAGATACAAAATATATAAATAACACTTGTGCAGCAGCAAAAACTTTAAAACAGTGTTTTTAAAAGTCTAAATATAAAATATAACGATGTAAATAACTGAGGGTAGGGGGCAGAAGACTTAATCCCCAAAAGCCTGGTAGAAAAGATGGACCTTAAACCTCTGCTTAAAAACACCAATCGAAGAGGCCTCCCAGACTGCAGCTGGAAGCAGGTTCCACAGGGTCGGCCCAGAGACACTAAATACTTGATCACCAGAGGTCTTGAGCTGAACCCTGGGAACATTCAGGAGGCCCCTCAAAATGGAGTGTCGGTAGCGGGCAGAGGTCACAGGTGACAGGAGCTCAGACAGTTAGCCAGGACCCAACCCATATAGGGCCTTATAGGTGAGCAAGCCCAACTTGAAAAGGACCCTCCACCTGACCAAGAGCCAATGCAGAACACACAAAACTGGGGTCACATGGCATGACCGAGATAGTTCTGCCAGTAGCCAGGCCACTGCGTTCTACACCAGCTGCAGCCTGCAGAGGGTCCCCCCTGTGACCCCGAAGTAAAGAGCATTATAGTAATCCAGTCTGGAGGTCACAAAGGCATATAACATGTTGTGTACCACAAATTCTAACAAACTGGTTAGAATTTGTTTGAAATATACATACACAGTACATTTAGGTTGACTGTTTTAGCAGAAAGTATAGACCATCTTAGCATGCATAAGCTGTTTATTGCTTGGGTAAGATAGAAAGCCAAGGGGGTGAGGGAGGGCATGAGCAGGTGGGAGTAAGTGAAGTTGCTGTCTGATAGAGGTATGTGAGGGCAGTTCCTTAAATCACAAAGATCATATGTCAAATGGTTTCTGTTGAAATTTCTGAAGCACCTTTTTGTCTGAAAATGAATTACAGACCAGTTTATGATTATTCTGTGTAAGTAGAAATAACTGAATATGATATTCAGTTGTACTTACGCAACTGGATGAGATGAATGCTTTTGTGACTTTGATACATTGTGGCTGTTTGCCTTTCTATCCATGGGATATACCACCCTGTAGGAGTATGAGGCAAGGAACCCTAGAGGATGGTTGCCTCCCTGTAGATGCCATGGGAATAATTCCCTTGGCTAAAGGTAGCTTAGGAAGGAGCCCATGGGAAAGAGAGATGAGTCACTGAAGGAGGAGGAGTGGATGGTGGGGAAGTGAAGAAACAAATCCTGGAATAGCCCTGAAGGAGTGGCCTTTTAAGGCCTGATGGGGGCATGACATTGTTGCTCCTCCCATTGAACCTCAGGCATAGCCTTCCCATTCAATTGTGCTTACACAACTGGATGAGATGTATGCTTGTGTGACTTTGATACATTGTAGCTGTTCACCTCTCTATCCATGGGATATACCACCCTGTAGGGGTATGATGCAAGAAACCCTAGAGGAGGGTTCCTCCACCCCTGTAGGTGCCGTGGGAACAATTCCCTTGGCTAATGGTAGCTTAAGAAGCAGCCGTAAAAGAATACCCAAAAGGGAGTTGACCATCGAAGAGGCGAGAAATCAAAAGATATCAAGACCAGAAATAAGGTGATAGACATAGATGGGAAGGACAGAAGAAGAGTGAGATATGACGAGGATGACGAATCAAATAAAAGCAGATATAATGAAGAAGGGTGGACTTCCTAAGGAGAGATTGAACAGCTGGGGCCACCATCTGACTCCTTCCAACAGTGGAATCTAACTGTGGAACCTATGAAAACACTAACCCTATCTAATATTATGACTGATGGTATGGAGGAGAGGACCCCCCCCCCTTTTGAGGAGGAACTATCTGGGGATCCAGGGCCTTGGTCGCTTTTCCTCTAGGCTGAACGACATTTTGATTAGTAATGGCTCAGCTACTGCAATTTAGAATCAAGATCAAGGGAGGAGGAAAATATTCCAATTTAGAGGAAGCTTGCACTCTGTCCTACTAAGTGGGCAACTGTTGAGGGTTGTGAGCAATATCTCTGCAACTAGATACTCAAAAGCAAGAGAGGAGAGAGAAATGACTGCTGAGGCACTCAGCTGGCAAATGCAAGCCTACAAAACAGACCAGGTGAACCAGAGGCAGTCTTGATCGAGAATACCATAGAGGGTGCTGCTGAACCCATTTGGGCAGCCAAATGGGCTCTAATGATGAGTGCTTCACCCAAGCAGCTGGAAATTGTAAATTCTACATCCAGAGGTGTTGACGATATGAGGGACAGCTGAAAGTCCACCTAGAGTGAAGACATTCCCACTATGGGCCAGGGAGAAAGACCCCACTCCAAGCTTCCCATGCTCTAGACTTGGACTTCATGGGTGCAGAGCAAGATCATTGACTACAAGCTAGCCCCAAGCCAAGGAGCAATGGACACAGAAGGCATGTCTTTGACTGGAGAGCAGTTTGATGAGGTGGCATCAGACCCAATGGGAGGTATGCTTGAATAACTGATGTGAATAAATAGACCCTGAGGTTGGACTGAGTGAAACAGAACCAGACTCATGTCATGAGGAAGCTACCAGTTACTGGTAACTATGGGAGTGCATGTCAACCGGGTCCATTAAGAGCTGAATTAGGAATGGATAGAATTGCCTGAAGGTAAGAGCAAGAGCAACGGGGTGAAGCCGGCAGCTGACAGTGAAGTAGGCAGTACCAGGAGGACATCCAAGTACGTTTGACTAGAATGAGGGAATAGGGTCCGAGGAGTAGACAAGTAGGTAGGGCGATTTGCAGGAGGGAATAGTAAGTGATGTGACTAAGTAGGGTATGGTGGTATGGTGGGACGTCAGGATAGGGAAGCCCCCAAAAGAAAGCAGAGGTCAGAGAAGGAGAGAAAAGGAGGGAGGAGGGCAACAGCATAGAGTACCAGTGACAATCCAAGCACCTCCAAAAAGAAAGCATGGAAAAGGAAGGAGAAGAGGCGAAGGGCATGAGTCAGAGAGGAGAATGGCAGGGTGAAGCCCATAGCCAATGATCGGAGTATAAAGAACAGGAAAAAAATGAGGGGGTGACATATGGAAGACAGTCGAACCACAGAGAAAACAATGGGCAGGGGCCAAAGGGACGAGACATGGATTGGTCTGATGGAGAAAAATGGTATGGATGGTGATGGGCAGCACACAGCCAGCCTCAAGCCAGCAGCAGGAACAAAATGTACACAAAAGGCAGGGGTGGGTAGCATACTGCCCATGGGGGGCGCTATCATAGAGGAAAGACAGACAAGCTGAGAATGAAAGAAAAATGACAGTCAATGGGGTCCTGAAGAAAGGAGTATTAGAGAAGAGGGAAGACAATGGTAGGCAGAAAGACTCCCCAAAAGAAAGCAGGGGGGCAGTCTCCCAAAACAAAGGGAATGTCTGCTTCATTTCACAACAACATGCAGAGAGCCTGCCAAAATGCTACTACAGGTCCACAGGCAACAGATCCAAGCCAGTGAGAGTATGCAAGAGTGGGCTATGAAAGTCATCATTTGGTGTAGAAAGGTTAGGTACAAGCAGCCAAGGTGAGAAATGAGAGAACACTGACTGCCGAAACACAGAGTTGGAGAAACCAGAGACACATGGAGACAAACATGTTATGAGGTGCTGGGGAACCAGAAAAGGACCCAGAGATGCATACTGCAGACGCTCAGTTGCAGGCAGTAAGCATGGAAACAGGAAGGACAAGTGCTGGGTATTGGCAGGGCAATACCAGAGACAGACATGAAGGATCCATTGACTGAGAGGGGCGAACATGGGGTTGGCGCCCAGGAAATTACATCAGATCCTGAACGCCAATGAGGAGCGACAAGCCAGTGGGCGAAGTGAATCCTTATCGCCACCAGGAGGAGCTCAGGAAACACCAGATGGTGGGTGTGGGTGAATGAATATCTGAAAAATGAGGTCAGAGAAATGGAACCCGTGACTGCGGATGGAGGAGAATCACAGAGCCAGTGGCTGCAGGAAAAATGAGCCACTAGAGAGACACAGCAGGCTGGCGGCTAGAGGTGCTGCAAGCACAAAACAAGATGAAAGGTAAAAGAAACATAGGCAGGAGGAGCGATGCCTCCAGCCTCAAGGAAGAAATGAATCCAGGAACAGTCCAGGAGTAGTGGCCTTTTAAGGCCTGATGAGGAAGTGACCTTGTTACTCTGCCCCCTGAACCTCAGGCATAGCCTTCTCATTATGATCTCCCAAATGTAGTACCCTTACTGTACTTGTTATTGCTTTACAGTAATAGAAAGAGACCTAAATAAAAGGTTTCCTATTTTCACTGTGCTCCAAATGGTTTTCTTTGCTTCTGATCATAGTTATCAACTGGTCAAATATTAAAGGCCAAAAACTATTTCCTGGTTAATTGCTACTAGGTTGACTTTAGGCTGTATGTTGCTGTAATATTCAGATTGTTTTCTTTATATTGTTGTTTATCTTTCGAGAAAGGATACTATTGCAAATTAGATTTGCCCAATTGTTTTATATTAAAAAAAATCTACATTTTATTCTAACTATGCATTTTTAATAACTCAGAGGTTTGTTTTGGCACTGTCCTCTGTGAGACAAATATAACATCACCTAAGGATCACACACTTACCTCCTAGTCAAGACATTTTTGAAAGAGAGGTGGCTGGTTGTGAGCAGCTAAGTAGGGGTGATTTTACTGGTTGTTACTAGCTAAGTGGAATGGATTGTAGTTGATTTAGGAGACAAATGCAAATATAACAGATTCAATATTGTGTTGTGTTTGATGTTTGAGTCATTACACATGTTAGAAGAAAAATCAGTACCATATATCTTTGCTCCATCATTTAAAAACTGCACTGAAAAGCTAAGGGCTCAATTTTCAAAGCCCAGAGGATGATGCAAGGTGCCTACATCAAACAAAATTGACACAAGTGGCACCTTGCATCAAAAGATGTGGCAATCCCTATTTTTGAATGTGGTCTGAGTCAAAAAGGGGAACCATTGCGCCAAAGTGGCACTGCACCTGCCTTGAACCAAATTGGAGTGTGCCAGGTCACAAGGGAGTTTGCACCCAAAGCAGGGCTGCAACATCACCTATTCTGCAGTTTTGCAAGTCCCTCCATGGACACCGCAAGGGGCTCCTTTTAGACCAGCCAAGAGGTAGTCTAAGGGTCTTATGCCAGTTCCACACACTGTGGCACAGGAAGTCATGGTCTGAAAGTGGGCTGCTGGGGACAGAAGTGTATGGGAGTGCCTTATGGGCAGTCAGGGAGACAGTTGGGTGTGAGAAGGAGTGATGTGGCACCCAGCAAGGGTGCAGTTTGCATATGCTTACAGATGATGGGATGGGACCACCTGGGGGGTCCAGGGATAGAAAGTGACATGATACCAGGTGGGCATAGCTCTGGCAGCTGCCCCATAGGAAGTCACCTAAGGAGCAGCTACCAGAGCTGTGCCCATGTGTTGTCATGTCACTTTCTGTCCCTGGACTCCCCCAGGTGGGCCCATCCTAGTGACTGTATGCATATGCAAATGGCTTCCCTGCTGGATGCCACATCACTCCCTCTCATGCCCAGTTGTCTTGCCGACACCCTATGACACCTATGCCCCATGCCATTTCTGCCCCTGGCCCTCTCCTATCTAGCAGATTCACCACCACCACCACAACCATTCTGGCCCCTCTAGTGTTCTGCTGGGTTAGGGGGCCAAGTCCAGTGGCAATTCCTGCAGGTGTGTGTGATAGGGAGCTCCTGCCACTCTTGAGGACTGACCATTTCCTAAATCTGTTGCAACATACTAACATATTAAAATGCCAGCAGAATAGGCCTAATGGTCTCTTGAGTCTGCTCGATTTTCAGCATCTGCACTGAGGGCCGATTTTGGTGTCCCCCCTCCCCCTTGGGTTATACTGCCCCCAGTCCCAGATGTTCCCCATATCTTTGGCCTGGTCAGATTTACCTTCCCCCTGTACCTGTCTCATCCCCTCTTAAACCCGTCCACAGTCTCCACCTCTACCAGCTCCTTGAGCAGTGCATTCCATGTCTCCACCACCCTTTCAGTGAAATAACATTTCCTCCTCTCCTTTCTGAGCCTGCCTCCTTCCAGCTTACATATGTGACCTCTTGTTGCTCCACCCTCCTTCCTTTGGAGCACCCTGACTGGCCTCCCTTTATTGATCCATTTCATGTACTTAAAGACCTCTATCATATCCCCCCATCCCTCCTGTCCTCCAGGGTGAACATGTTGAGCTCCTTGAGCCTCTCCTCATATGTCCTCTCCCCCAGGCCCCATATAATTTTTATGCCCTCCTTTGGACCCTCTCTAAGAGTGTAATGTCCCTCTTTAAATGTGGTCTCCAAAACTGTACACAGTACTTGAGGTGTGGTCTAACCAAGTGGTTGTATGGTGGAAGGATCACTTCCGCCTTTCTGGAGGTAATCCCCCTGGAGATGCATCCCAGCATCCTATTTACCCTTGCCGCTGCCCTCCTACAGGTCTCTGAGTTGTTCATTTTGACATCTACCACTATCCCAGGTCCCTCTCACCCTGCGTGACTTGAATCATGTTTCCTCCCAGGGTATACCCCTGGCCTGGATTTCTGACTCCCAGGTGCAGAACCTTGCACTTCCCTGCATTTAATTTTAGTTTCCATTTACCTGACCACTTTTCCAGAGCCTCCAGGTCCTCCTGCAAGGCCACCCTCCCCTCCTCCTCATCCCCCACTGCACTCAGCTTTGAGTCATCTGCAAAGAAACTCATCTCACTCCTGATCCCCTTCCTGATTTCTGAGATATAGGCATTGAACAGGAGAGGCCCCAGCACTGACCCCTGGGGAACCCCACTAGTAATCCACCATGGGGATGAGGCTAACCCTCCAACCACCACCTTTTGTGTATGCTCAGAGAGCCAGTTTCCTATCCATCATAACCACTGTTTCATTACCCCCATTTCCTTCAGGTTAGCCAGCAGGCCACTGTGGGGTACTGAATCAAACGCCTTACTGAAGTCCAGAAAGAGGATGTGCACCAGTCTACCCTGGTCCATGGCCCTCGTCACCCAGTCATAGAACTCAGCAAGGTTTTTCTGGCATGATCTTCCCATGACAAAGCCATGCTGCCTATCATCCAAGTACCCAATTTGCTTCAGTAACCCCCCTAGCCTTTCCTTGACAATGCCTTCCATCACCTTGCTGACCACCGATGTCAGGCTAATGGGCCTGTAATTTCCCACCTCCTCTCTTGATCTCCCCTTGTGGATAGACATGACAAGGGTCACCCTCCAGTCTTGAGGCACCCACCCAGTCATCAGATAGATGTTGAAAAGCTCCACCAGAGGGACTGCCAGGACATCCGCCATTTCCCTCAACACTCTGGGATGTATCTCATGTGGCCTAGGCGCGTTCTTTGTCCGAAGGGACCTGAGGGCTTCCCTTACTTTCTCTCTCTCTCTCTACCAGGATTTCAGCCTCCGCATCCTCCCCCTTTTGACCCTGCACTGCTAGGCCCCCACCTGTCTGTGGTGGTCACCCCCTTACCCCAGACCCATCAGGGCCCCTGGTCTCTACCAGATGCACCCCTTCCTCCAGTTTGCCCCCAATCCCCTTGAAGGATGTAGCCCCTCCATCCCCCTGGTATAAACTGAGGCAAAGTACTCATTTAGGACTTCTGCCTCTTTCCCCACCTCCTGTGCCCAACCATCCCCTATCCTTATCTTGCTGATCTCCCCCTTACTTCCCTTTTCCCCCTATGTATCTAAAGAATTCCTTGTCCCCCCCTCAGGATCCCACTGGCCAAGGATAGCTCCTTTTTAGTCTTAGCTGCTCTCACCACCCTGGTGACTCTCTTGGCTATCAGCTCATATTCCTCCTGATCCCTTTCACTCCTTGAGCATTTGAAGCACCTGCAGGCTGCCTTCTTATCCCTCACCACCTCCTGTACCTCCTGGGTTGAACAGCAGGGTTTTCTGGCCTTACTGAACTTACGCCTTTCCCTTGCGCAGGATCTGGTAACCTCCTGTAGTCCCCTCCTAATGATCCCCCATCTGCTGTCAGCATCCATATCTGGCCTTATCCTGTCCAGATGATCTTTAAGGATCCTTCCCAGTTCATCTATTTCTTAGTGTATTCTATCCTTTACAATTTCTAGTCCATAAGGTTGGTCACTTGTGGGCATCCCTTCCCCTTTCTTGACTATGTATAGTGTCCTCTCAGGTCCTCATACAGGGAGGTTACTGTTGTAACCGCCAAGCATATGTAAAACAGGTTGTATCATTGTTGGATTCAGTATGTAATAACACTATGTCATAATATACCTTATGTTTATGAAACCTGTAAATGCTGAAAATACCATGGCACTAGATGTTTTTGATAATGGTAATAAGTACTAGGTGACTATTATAGAAATTAATTTAGTCATGTTATTTAAAATGCATGAAAATTGCTGTAAAGTGAACAAGTCTGAAATGCCATGGTAATTTGCATATACCCCATGATGCTTTGCATTATGGAAGTATGTATGATATTGAATTTCTTCGAAACTTGATTTGTTGCCAATGCCCCTTGGGGTAACCCTTTTTTTCAGTGTTTCTGCACTGAGGTTCTTTGCTTTTAGCTTGTTTTGTTTTCCTTTTTGAGCCCCTACTACCCAAGCAAATGGGGCCCACATAGGGATGAAGGGTTTTCACTGAAAATTGGTTAGATCACAGATCAGTGTCAGTAGATTCTGGCTAAGTGCAGAGAAAGGACATACATAGTCTGTTGCTGCAAACTAATGTACTGAAGAAGGAATATGGTATTGCAGAAGCTTATTTCCTGCATTTTGAATAAACATTACACAGAGATTATGTGTTGAACCTAAAGTTTGGTGTCTGGTCCATCTGTTATCCGACAACCTCTTCACAAACTTGGTGTCAGCAGTGGGATAACTTGCTGACAGTGTCTGGACTTGCAGAAGAGGGATGTTTTCTGGCGGATATCGCCCAGATATCCCATGTGGATCGATGCATCAGGAGTTGCCAGAGGAGAATCCTGAGAGGAAAGTCAGTGGAGTTCTGCCCGGAACCATGGCTGACCGATGAAAAGAAGCTGCTGCCTGGACTGGACCTGAGAGCTCAGAGGAAGGCTAAGCCTGAAGACAATGAAGAAATGCAGATCAAGGCAGACTGGAGGTGCAAGACAACACCCAAGAGGCAGAGACCCTGATGAGGATAATCCACTGGATGAGTGGGCAATGGCTGGAGGCAGACCGACTATGCAGAGCAGTGGAACACTAGTGCCAGGCGCTCAAGAGGTTCCTGCCAGAGAGTTTGTAAAAAGAGTCAGAGGAGGATTTTTCATGGACTCAGTTTGAGGAGGACCCCCTGACTGAGCAGGGTATTCTTTTGTTTCCTGTGTTCCCAGGATTTTATCTGTTGGAGGTCAGAGATGCAAGTATGGAACTTGAATGTGAGACCTCAGGTAAGACTGTGCCAAATGATATTGTACTGGAGTTGAAGACTCCAAGCAAGTAAGAAGAAGCCTATTAGGCTGAAGGGACTTTTTCTTGTATTGATGCAGTTAAATCTAGTAAAAGTATAGACTGGGATATACTGCAGGCTAAAGATGCTCTTATTGCCAAAATGTTTCAGTATAGTAAGATCAAGGAGGTGGTACATGTGTTTTATTTTTTTGATGAAAAACCAACAAAGGAGGTGGTGGGTAGAAAATGGATAAGAACATTTGTTGGGGTAACACCTAGAGCGTCTACCCTTAGGTGTCTGTATCAGTAGCTAGTGAAGTGAAATAAAGCAAGAGACATAGTGGGTTTATGTAGAGGGGTTAAACCTAGGACTGGGCCCCTGCTTAAAACTGGCATGTCTGGTGGGGTTGGAGCAGGTAATTACTCACCCCAGAGAAAGTCTTTCTATGGTACTGGACTTTACAGTTATCCAGATTTGTGAAGACTTTCCCTAAAAGAAGATGGGAAAGTACTGTTAGTCTTGGCTGAGAAATGTGTTAATGCCTCAGGGTAAAGAATGACGATATCCACTATGTTTATGATGGAATGTTTATTGTTAATAGGGACCTTGAGACAGAGCTTCTGAAGATGGATGGGTAGAAGCTCCATCCCTTCCTGGGAGAGGAGGGTGATAAGCAGTCTGCAATAACTGTTTCCCTCTTAAGGTGGGGGATATGTGACAGGGAGCTCCTGCCACTCTTGAGGACTGACCTTTTCTTAAATCTGTTGCAACAGTTCTTCTTATTCTATTCTATCCTTTACATTTTCTAGTCCATGGGGTTGGTCACCTATGGGCACCCCCCCTCCCCTTTCTTGACTATGCTATAGTGTTGTCTTTAATTTTCCTTTTCCCTCTCAGGTCATCTTACTGGGAGGTTATTGTTGAGACCTCCAAATGTATGTAAAACAGATTGTCTTTATCATTGCTGGATTTAGTATGTAATAGCACTATATCATAATGTACCTTATGTTTATGAAACTAGTAAATGTTGAAAATACCATGGCACTAGGTGTTTTTGTTAATGGTAAAAAGTACTAGGTGACTATTATAGAAATTAAGTTAGTTGCACTATTTAAAATGCATGCAAATTGCTGTAAACTTAACAAGTCTGAACTTTCATGGTGATTTGTATATGACCTATGATGCTTTGCATTATGGCAGTATGTATGATGTATTTCTCTGAAACTTGATTTGTTGCCAATGCCCTTTGGGGTAACCCTTTTTTCAGCGTTTCTGCACTGAGGTTCTTTGCTTTTAGCTTTTTTTTTTTTTGAGCCCCTGCTACCCAAGCAAATGGGGCCCATATAGGGATGAAGGGTTTTCACTGAAAAGTGGTTAGATCAGAGATCAGTGTCAGTAGGTGCTGGCTAACTGCAGAGAAAAGACATACATAGTCTGTTGCTGCAAACTGATGTACTGAAGAAGGAATATGGCATTGCATAAACTTATTTCCTGTATTTTGAATAAACATCACACAGAAATTGTGTGTTGAATCTAAAGTTCAGTGTTTGCTCCAACTTTTATGTCACAACCCCTCCACAGTGTGCCATATGTTTGGTGCTAGCCTGCAGCTGTCTTGATTCCTGGGCTTTGGTGCAGGGACCCCTCCTTTTATAATATTGGGCACAGGATTCCTGATGCACCCGGAGTTCTCTGCAGCCCTAGAGCAATGCACCTTGTATCACTCTATGGCCTGTTTGAAAATTAAGCCCTAAGTTGTAATAGAAGCCACCATTAAATATTAACCACAACTTCTAAGTGAAGATATAAGGCATAGGTAAGCTGGATTCCTGGATGCACTGACAGACAAGATGGACTCCCCCCACCCCTGCCTGCCCACCTAGGGGAGAGCCACACTGCCAATCTGGCCATAGTCAGTGAACACACATACTTTTAAACCTGTATCTGCATTACAATTGTTATTGTAGGGAGACAGAGTTTTGTTTTGTTTTGAAGTAAAGTTGGAGACAGAGACACTGACATGCTCATGACAACACCGACACAGTGACAAGCTGAGACACAAAGACACAAGCTTAGTGACACAGAATTAAGAGGAATTAAGAATGTTGTTGCAGCGGGAGATGTCTCAATTTATGTAACAATCACTTTCTTACCATGTTCTCAGTATTCTTTTCTCATTCATGCAGATGGGTAGGCAAAGAAAAAAACATAATTTGAAAAGCTTTTAAAAAAAGCCACCCTTGAATATTAGCCGCCCTTGATTGCGAGATGTTCCAAAATTACAATATCTACTAGAAGATGTGGCTTGTAATCAAGGAAATGCAGCACTTATAAAAACTGTTATACTCACATTTACTTCATTATTGAAGCTATAAGAAGAAGAAGAATCAGCATTTATATAGTGCTTTTCATACATCCAAAGCGCTTTACAAGCAATGCTAGACTGGTAGTGAAGTGACTGAATGTGTGGTGGTGGCCATATCGCACATCATCACCCACACACAGCCTGGATAATTGCATGAACCAGTTTTATGGGAAGGGGTATGTTGGCCAGACACCAGGAATGTTCCCTACTCTTTTGCGAAGAGTGCCGTGGGTTCTTTACTTCCACCTGACACCCACCAGGACAACACCAGGATGGGCTGAAGGGACCTCGGTTTAACATCTCATCCGAAGGACGGCACACCCCAGCAGTACAGCACCCCCCAATACTGCACTCGGATGCCAGCGATTTTTAGGTGCAAGTCCAATCCTGGTGTGGGACAAGAACCCATGACCTTCATGAGGCGGATGTGCTACCAACTGAGCCATGCTGACACCATATAAGGAGGAATGCAGTAATAAGGTTGCTGAATTTTAAATGTGGTTGCACCATCATTGTTACATCCATGTCCACAAACCTGCATTGCTTTGATTGGGCTGTTAGGTTTGGATGTAAGCAATTAAACCATGGATGTAGTTACAGGCTAGTAACTTTGTGAATAAGGGCAATACCTCCAGGAGGATTTCAGGAAGTTGGGGGGGTGCTGAAGCAGATAGCACCCTCTGTCTCCTTCTAAGCGGTACTACCTGTCCACAGCAAGGGGGAGGCTAGGTCACTCCACATCCAGAAATTCATGTCCTGGTGAAGGAATGGTGTGGAAAGGATGGTTTTGGCTTTATGGGGGACTGGGGCCCACTTGGGAAGATGCAAACCTGTATAAGGATGATGGCCTACATCCATCTGGGAAGGGAATCTTAGTCCTAAGTGAGAAGTTTGAATGCTTCAGCAGCAAGCATTTAAACTATCCAAAGTGGGGGAGCCAGGGAGGTCAAGAGGCTTAGTATCCCACCCCCCATGAGCACGTGCTCTACACAAATACCCAAGGAGTAGATACACAGACAGAGGGCAGAATTTAACATACGGGCGAAAGACAAGGAAGACCGTAGAAAAATGGCCCCAGAAAGGTAAAGGCTTATAGCAACAAAAAAGGGGACAGAAGTTACATCCTGAAGAGTTATGTATGCCAATGCCCAGAGCCTTAGTAACAAGATGGAGGACCTTGAGGCAGCCATGGCAGAGTCAGACCTGGACATTGTGGTCATCAAGGAGACCTGGTATAATGATAACCGTGATTAGGAGATGGGCATACCAGGCTGCAGTCTATTCAGGAGGGACAGGGCAGGCAGGGAGGGTGGAAAAGTGGTGCTTTATGTGAAAGATTAAAGGCAATAGAGATTCAATGGGAGCAAGGAGGGGGGATAATGTGGGTTAAGCTAGAAAGAAGAACAGGGTCAGCCATCCGCACAGGGGTAATTTACACACCTCTAGCCCAGGGGGAGAAGATGAACAGTGAGATGATGCTGGCTATCCAAAGGAAGGTGCACAAGGGGGAGGTAGTGCTGATTGATGTCCTTAATATTCTGGATGTTGACTGGAGCCTCCCAGCAGCAGCATCAACCAAGAGCAGACCCATCCTGAACTTGCTAAAGAGAGTCTTCCTTAAACAGCTGGTTGTGTAATCCACACAGCAGATGACTATACTGGACCTGCTGCTCACAAACAGGGATGGTGTGACAGAGATCACATTAGGGAAGCACCTGGGGAGCAGCGATCACCTGTCAATGTGGTTTGACATAACTGAAGAGGCAGAACCCAGCCACACAAGAACATAAATCCTTGACTTTAGGAGGGCAGATTTTGGAAAATTGGGGAAATGCTTATGAGTAAAACATATTGGCAAGGGGAAAAGGAAAGGGAGACCATTATGGTATTCCAAAAGGAGTAGCTGAGACAGTGAAAGCCAAAAAAATTGTATTTAAACAGCACAAAAAGACCGTCAGAAAGAGACAGGGAGCAGTACCATGATCAACAAAGGGAGACAGGGAGGGCTGTAAGGGAAGCCACAAAACAAACAGAGAAATGCAAGATGAAATCAGTAGTTAGGGGGGACAAAACCTTTTATAGATATGTCAGTGAATAAAGAAAGACAAGGGGGGGGTAGTGAGGCTGAAAGGTGAGGACAGGAGTAGAGTGGAGGATAACAACCACAAAGTAGACATACTGAATAGATACTTCTGCTCTGTCTTTACAGAGGAGGGGGCAGGTAATGGGCCAGAAGGGAGTAGAAAGGGCAGGAAGGGCATGGAAATGGATACAAGTCATTTTCCATGGGAAAGGGTCCTAAAGAGTCAATAAAGCTATGGGCCAAGATCGGGTACATCCCAGGGTGCTGAGGAAACTAAGATAGGTGGTGGCTGAACCTCTAGCAACTCTATTCAACCAGTCACTGGAAACACGAGAGGTACCCAAAGACTGTAGAACAGCTGCTGTAGTCCCCCATCATGGGTTGAGGTAGGAATGATCAGGCACAACACAGTCATATAAGTTATACCAAGCCTAAATAGGTGCGATTAGAGTTATTAAAAATAAAAAAAAATAGTACAAATAAACAACTATTTGTACAATCAACAAAACAAAGAAACAAAAAGCACAGCTCAGGGACTACAATTGGTGAGTTCCCTAATAAAGGTCTGTGCAAGGTCTCCCTACAGATAACCCACTCAGGAGATGTATGCAGGTCTTTTTCCAAACTACATCTGCAGAAAAGGTGCTGGCTCCTGGGTTAAATAGCACCCAAACTCTTCCCATAGAGGCCAGATCCCACCCCAATAATCTTTACTTCATAATTTTAGCTTTAATTATCTAGTTTGACATATAATAACATGTCCTTATCTTTAGAGTATTACAATAATCAGTAACAAAAAATGGCTAATACCATATAATACCATTTATATTGCCGTAGCTCCTCTTTTAGAGAGAAAAAGGATTAATGAACATTGAAGCAGCCCCCTTTCTAGGAGAGTGATATCTTAGGTCCCATAAATATGGCAGTGATGGGGGCTGTGGACTCCCTATAGGAGACTGCACCCACACCCTGCTAGAAGACCCCTTCCGATTGGGACACACACATACCTCTAGCAACCACCATACACAGCAACACACAGGTAAAACAGTCCCTTTATATGTTTAACTTCTCTTGTTTAAACCTTTTTTTCTTTCAGGAATTCAGTAGTTTATGCACTTCTCATTGTGTTCCACTTCTGCTGCATTTATTTATAAAACAGTATTAAAAATCTTTTGTTATTGCCCCTTAAAAGGAAAGAAAAGGTATGCATTCATGTGCATTTAAATAATTTTGTCCTCTAGGCAGCTTTTTCATAGGAAAACACTCACCGCTCAACAATTCAGCAACATAAAGAAAAGAAAAGTTTTATTGTGGGACCTTTGCAGCCACCAGCTGCTCTGTTCCATGGCTTTACCAGCACTTAGACTCTCATGGACATGCGAGGAGGAGAGCTTAGTCCAGGACAGCCACCGTGACCCGAATTATCATGTTAGCAGCTTGTACACCTGCAAGCAGGGGAAGTTTCATTCAATAACAGTGTCTAACACCAGAAGCGAAGAAAGACAATGCAAAGCCCCTCGCAAACATGCGAGAGGGTGCGCTAGGGCACATATAGGGGCTTAAGCTGAACATCTTGCAGGCTCTTTACTTACATAACAGGCAGCTCACGGCTAGAGATTTCAAGGCTATTTGTGATATTCAGCCTTGAACAGAACGTAAGGTAAACACTCAGGCTTTGTTTTCTTGCACAAACTAAGTGTGCATGGTTATTAAGGGAGTGGAAAGCAAGCGGCTTTTCTCCCTCTGAAACATATGTGCATACAGACCAAATTTGCAGGCATTCAAGCCTTGCTTTCTCTCTCTTTTAGCCTATCCTCCTGAATTCAAGTGAATTACTACCCAGGGTCACAAAAGAAAATGTTTTAGTCACAAAACAGCCCTGCTAGATATGTACAGTCCAAATGTAGAAAGGAAAGCAAAGGTTTTTCCCTTTCAGAAGCAAGGATATTCAGACATTAGAGGCATCCAATATACAAGGCCACAGTCTTTTTGCCATAACAAACACTGGAATTACAACTGCAAAGAGGTTGTTTTAGAAAGGTTTTAGCAAGCATAACAGTAAGGATAAAGGGATAGCAGTGGGTGGCCAACCCACTGTTATCATATTGAAAACAAAAACAAGTAGTTAAGAGATGCTGTTGTGCAACAGACTTCTGAGAATAAAAAAGGGTTAGAAAGAAAAATAAAGTCAGAAAGGAATTCATTCCAGTAGTGAGTCATGAGGGTTGGTTATTCTTAACTATCACACCCTCTATACAAAAGTGGGAACAGAGTGGAGGCGGGAAACTACAGACTAGTCAGCCTGACCTCAGTAGTGGGGAAGATCATGAAAACACTACTGAAGGAAAGAATAGTAGAATGCCTGGTTGCCAATGGTCTACAGGAACAAAGGAAACATGGTTTTACTGGTGGGAGGATGTGCCATACTTACATTATTGAATTCTCTGACTGGGGGACAAGAGAGGTGGATCGGGGGGGGGGGCAGTGGATGTGGCCTACCTGGACATCAGCAAGCCTTTGACACTGTGCTTCATAGAAAGCTGTTAAACAAGCTGGGAACATTGGAGTGGGTAGGACAGTGGGTGGGGAACTGGCTGGCTAGCTGGATACAGAGGGTGGTGGTAAATGCCTGTCACTCCACAGAGTTTAAGGTGACCAGTGGGGTGCCACAGGAAATCGGTGCTGGGTCCAGTCCTCCTCAACATCTTTGTCAGTGACATTACAGATGACCTAGAGGGGAGAATGTGCCTGTTTGCTGATGACACAAAGCTTTGCAACAGGGTGGGCATACCATAGGGTGTGGATAAAATAAAGAGAGATCTGCAGAAGCTTGAGGACTGGTCAAGGGAATAGCAGTTGAGATTTAATGCAAAGAAATGCCAGATAATGCACATGGGGCACATGAACCCAGGAACAGCATGTCATCTGGGGGGAAGGGAGAGGATATAGAAGGCTCCAAGTAGGAAAGGGACCAAGGAGTTATCATAGAAGACTTGGTTTGCTGGCCAAGGCACCTAGCTTCACCGGAGCTCTTTCCTTCTAAGACTGCTTGAAAGGCAGAGTAGAGAAACTTACCAGAGCAAGGGAAAAGGATTAAGACTTATTTTGGCTAAGCAGATTTACTGTGTGGTAGTGTTTTTATTTTTTACTCACAGGAATTGCTACTGTTTGTTGCTAACATTTCATTGTTTTATTTTTCTCTGTAGCAAAGTGTTTCTTACAGCGTATATCTTCTCTGAAATTATTACAGGTGGTGCCTTACAGGTTTTACAGTTTTATCTAACATTAGGATAAGCTTTCAGGGTTACTGCATTTGTTGTTGACTGATTGTTTCTGCTCTTACCTCCTTTTTCTTCGTCATGGGTTTCGCTTTCAGCAGGAAGGGCCCAGCCACCCACCCCTATCCCCAACCACCCCACACTACACTCCTTTTATAGGGTACCACAGTTGTGACATTTCCTGTGGTAGAGCAGGAAGGTGGATCAGTGGGGCCTCCACAAGGTGAGCTCATTTACAGGGGCACTAGTAATTTAACTTGTTGTTATAACAAGTTAAACAAAACACAATCAAACCATTACTTGCATTTTTTTTTTCCTTTTCTTTTCCTTCTAATTACTCTGACTAGGTTATAAACCCAGCAACTTATCTGGAATGGATATCATTAACTGCAGGTACTGTGGAACAATTTTCAGAAGGACATTCTTGCAGGATTTAGGACACTGTCTTACATGCTGGGCCTTTGGAGATCTTAGGGCTCAGCTCCTGGCAGCATCGGCAGAGATTGCACACCTCAAATTTCATATTCAAGAGGAAATACATTATAAGAACCACCCGCCATTTCCCCAGCATCCAACAGAAAAACCTCGACCGCAGAGGGTAGTTGGTCCTGGAGGTTGGCAGGTGGTTAGAAGGGGCAAATCGGGTGCCCCATCACTCTCTGCTCTCCAACATATTACCTCCAAAAACCATATAAACACTACAAACAGGTATCTGCCTCTATCTCTGAAATCAGAAATCTATCTCTGAAAGAGGCAGAAGACACTGCAGTGCAGGATACTGCAGCACAGGAGCTAGCACAACAAAACTCACCCAAATCAGGAACCAAAACAAAAAAAGCAAAAAGGAAATCCAAAAAACTTATGATCATAGGAGACTCCATGATTCGGGGAGTTGATACCCATCTCCAGCTAGGGGTAATGGTCAGATGTCTCCCAGGTACATCAGCATGGAGAGACACTGGACCGCATTGGTAAAATTGTTCACAAAGCAGGAGAAAACATTGATGTCCTAGTACACAGGGACTAATGATCCCGCCAGCCGGTCAGTTGTGGAGACCAAGGAACACCTGACCAGGCTGGGTGACAAACTATCATCTATTTCTGTCGGCATCTCCTTCTCTGAGATCCTGCCAGTCTGGGAGAGGGAGCAGATGGACAGAAGGTCAGAGAAGGGAGATAGGGAGCTAAACACGTGGCTCAAGGGCTGGTGCCAGAAAAAAGGACACAGATTTGTAGGGAACTGGCAACAGCTCTGGGAGCAGAAGTTCTTAAATTTGATGGACTGCATCTGACTAAGGAGGAGTCAGTGCATTGGGGCAGAAAGTTTGACGTCTTTGCAGAATATTTAAACTAGCAAATAGGGAGGGGTGCAGCACCCCATACGTCGAATGGAAGAACACCCTCCCCTCAGCTAGTGGTCAAACAGGGATTCAGCATGTTTGCAGTTCATTTGCATCACCAGGTAAGAAAAAAGGTTTGTCTCCCCATATGATGCACAGGGGTAATGCCAAACCTCACCCAACAACTAACACACCAAAATCTGGCCAATGGAAAATCATGTACACAAATGCTCACAGCCTGGGAAATAAGATCCCAGACCTGCAGACAATAATGTCAGAGGTTAAACTGGACATAGTAGCAATTAGTGAGATGTGGTTTACCAGTAAGCACACTTGGGAGACTTCAGTACCTGGCTATGTATTGTTCAGAAGAGACCGAGGTGCAAAAAGGGGGGGAGGAGTGGCCCTGTATGTCAATGAAAATATCAAAGCTACAGAAATTCAGAATACACATAAGGAGCCAGAAGAACTGTGGGTCACCCTGGAAACAGGAAATGGGACAGCCATAAGAACTGGGGTTGTCTACAGGCCCCCAGACCAGGGAGGACATAGACACATTACTGTTAGAAGATATACAAAACATGACAGCTAAAGGGAGGTTCTGATAATGGGAGACTTCAACATGCCGGATACAGATTGGTCAATACCAGCAGGAACATCTGCCAGAACTAGACACATAGTGGATTCCTGCAAGGAAGGGCCTCAAACAAATGGTACAGCAACCCACGAGAGACAGGGCGATCCTAGATCTAGTACTGACTAACAAGGAAGGGATCACAGATCTCCAGGTAGAAGGTCACCTGGGCCAGTGACCATCACATGGTATGGTTCAATTTGGCTACCATCTAAATCATCTCATTCCAAGGCAAAATATGGGACTTCAGAGGAGCTGACTTTGATAAGATGGCCAACAGAGTTAAGCTAGCCCAGGCAAAAAGAAACACAGGTGAGGGGGTACAGGCAAAGGGCAAGCATTAAGGATGCACACTTGAAGCAACATCCCATTGTGTTAGACAGAAAAGGAAGTGCAAAGAAGAAGGAAACCACTTAGGTTCTCAAATACAGTAGCAGAAAAGGTCAGAGCCAAAAGGCTTGCCTTCAGGAAATATAAGGAACACAACGGGATGAAGATAGGAGGCATACCAAACTGCCCTAAGGGAAGCAGGGAAGGCAGTAAGGCAGGCAAGTCCCAAACTGAGGAAAACTAGCATGAATGGTAAAGAAGGTGACAAGACTTTCTATAGATACATTAGTGAAAGGAGAAAGTCCAGAGGGGTATTGCTAAGCTTAATGGAGAAAAGGGAGCATGTGAGGAGGAAGACCCTGTAAAGGCATCATCCTAAACAGATACTTTTGCTCAGTATTTACTGAAGAGAAGGTAGGCAGGGCCCACAGCTCAGCATCATGGACACAGGGGGAGAGGTGAGCACTACTCCCTTCACAAAAGAAAGGGTCCTACAAGAGCTTGCAAAATCAGGGTGGATAAGGCAATGGGACCTGATGGCATACATCCCAGGGTACCTTAAGGAGCTAAAGGTGGAACTAGCAGAGCCATTAGCAGAACTGTTTAGTGAGTCTCTGAGCACAGGAGAGGTCCCAGAAGACTGGAGAAGGGTTCATGTGATCCCGCTCACAAGAGTGGTAGCAGGGAGGAGGTGGGGAACTACAGACCAGTCAGTCTTACCTCAGTAGTGGGCAAGATTATGGAGGCACTCCTTAGGAAAGGATAGTGTAACACCTGGAATCCATAGGGGCACAGGATCCAAGACAGCTTGGGTTTATAAAGGAAGGTCCTGTCAAACTAATCTCATAGATTTCTTTGACTGGGTAACCAGAGTGGTGGGACCAAGGGGAGCAGTTGATGTCGCCTACCTTGACTTCACAGCAAAGCTTTGACACTGTTCCACATAGAAGATTGATAAATAAGCTGGGTAGGCTCAGGGTGGTCAGAAGTTGGTCAACTGGGTGGCAAACTGGTTGATGGGCAGAAAACAGAGAGTGGTGGTAAATGGTATACAGTCAGAAGAGATGCAAGTCACAAGTGGAGTACCTCAGGGATCAGTCCTGGGGCCAGTCCTCTTCAACATCTTCATTAGTGACCTTGCAGATGGACTAGAGGGTAGGTTTGTCTGTTTGCAGATGACACCAAGATCTGCAACAGAGTAGATGATCCAGATGGGGTAGGCAGAATGAGAAGAGATCTGGATAAACTAGCAAAATGGTCAGAAGAGTGGCAACTGGGATTTAATGCAAAGAAGTGCAAGATCATGCACATAGGGAAGAGAAACCCTGAAACCACCTATAGGCTGGGAGGGGAGTTGCTAGCAGTCACAAAGGAAGAAAGAGACTTGGGCATCATCATCACTGATGACCTGAAATCATCCAAGCAGACCTCTAAAGCAGTAGGTAAGGCTAGGGGGTGTTAGGGTGTATTAGTAGGGGTATCACAAGTCGTAAGAGGGAGGTAATAATCCTCTTTACAAGACACTGGTTAGGCCCCATCTGGAGTACTCGTGCAGTATTGGAGGCCACACCTTCACAAGGACATTAACCAAATTGAGGCAGTCCAGAGAAGGCAACCAAAATGGTGCAGGGACTGCATCAGAAGACATGGAGGACAGATTAACAGAGCTCAATATGTATACCCTTGAGCAAAGGAGGGAGAGAGGTGATATGATCGAGGCATTCAAACACCTTAAGGGCATTAACAAGGTGAGTGAGTCTAACATGTTTAAATATAAGAAAAATAGCAGGACAAAAGGACACAGCATGAGATTAGAGGGGGGCCGATTAAGGGGGAATGTGAGGAAATTCTTTTTCACAGAAAGGGTGTTGGATGCATGGAATGGCTTACCACAAGAAGTGGTGGCTATGAATACAGTGCAGGGCTTCAAACAGGCATGGGATAGGCATAAGGGAGCAATACAAACGACTATGAATAGATAGGCCACTGACAGAGCAAAGGCCGATGGCACATTTATAAGGTAGAAAAAAGAAATGGGCAGACTGGATGGGCCTTGCGGTCCTTTTCTGCCGTCAACTTCTATGTTTCTATGTTTCTATGTTTCTATCTCTGCTGACTTTCAATGTGGGAAGTTAATGCGACAAGTTGACAAGAAAAGCAAACAGGATGCTGGGATGCATAAGCAGGGATATCACCAGCAGGAAAAGGGAGGTCATAATTCCATTATACAAGACATTAGTGAGTCCAAACATCTAGTAGAGTGTCCAGTTCTGGAGACCTTACCTACATAAGGACATAGGCAGGATGGAGGCAGTTCAGAGGATGGCAATCAAAATGGTGCAGGGATTATATCACAAAACCTATGAGGATAGGATGAAGGACTTAAACTCTGGAAGAAGTATAAAGTGTCCAGACTACCGGAGGATTACAATACCTACAGAGCCTCTCGGAGCACCCGTAAAAAACAAATCAGAACAGCAAAAACCATCTACTGCAAGGAACTGCTCACAAACTCTGCTGGTGACCCTAGAAAATTCTGGACACACAAGACCTTTCTTGGGGCTACCCAGTCATCGACCCCAGGGGATATGATCCTAAATGGTGTGCATTGCAGTGACTCAAACACTATAGCAAATGCCTTTAATAGATTATTTGTGAACCTGTCTCAGTACACCTCATCCTTCGCTTCACCTCCCACAGCATCTCAGCCTTACTGCACACCCCAGAGATCTGCATCTGATGCTGACCACTGACAACTAACTACTACCCCCCTTTCCACTTTAGAGCTATATCTAGATCCAAGGTCCAAAGGCTATTACAAAACATATCTAACAACACCAGCCCTGGCTCAGATTAACTGGATCCACGACTCCTGAAGCTAGCGGCACCATTGATTGCCTCACCACTGGCCAAGATTTTCACTCTGTCTCTCTCTCTCTCTCTTGACGTTGTCCCAGATCTCTGGAAGACTGCTTGAGTTATGCCTATCCTTAAAAAAGGAAACCCAAAGGATTTCAACAACTACAGGCCCATAGCCATCCTCTCTGTGCTAAGCAAGCTACTGGACAAGCTTGTTGCAACCCAAACCATTGACTATCTCACAAAGAACAACCTTCTCTCAGACACTCAGCATGGTTTCAGAAAAGGACACAGTACCTCAACCGCTCTTCTCAAATTCTCCACCTAGGTACTCTGTAACATGGACAAAGCCCTACTCACTGAAGCAGTATTTATCGATCTTACCAAAGCTTTCGATCTTGTTGATCATCCCCTGCTTCTTTTAACCCTGCAAAGGCTTAACTTCTCATCCTCAGTAGTTGACTGGTTTAACAACTACCTATCAAACAGACTACAACTTGTTAAATTCAACTCCACTCTCTCGGATGTGACCAGCGCTGACATTGGAGTACTCCAGGGCTCCATTCTGGGACCCCTTCTTTTCTCACTGTACATCAACAACCTAGATTATGCCATACTCTCCTGCTCAGCTATCCTATATGCTGATGATCTTGTCCTCTAATTCAGTACTGACAAAGTTAACATTATTAACAAAAACCTCTCTTCTGATTTCAGGAATGTGCAAACATGGCTAAATGCTAATAAGCTCATCCTCAACACAAAGAAGACCTAAGCCATGCTATTTGGCACTGCCCCCAAACTCAGAGCCTGTAAGGAACCCCTCCTAGTCCATGACTCTGGGGGGTCTCTCATCGACTGTGTCACATCCTTCAAATACCTGGGAGTCCTCCTTGATAAATCCCTTGATTTCAGTCTGCACATCCAGTCAACATGTAAAGCAACAAATGCCAAACTTGGAATCACCTATAAGACTTGTCACCTGCTAACACCATCTGCCAAATTGGCAATTGTCAAGGGTATTCTGCTTCCAGCGCTGACATATGGTGTCTCCACTTTTGCTAATGCCCATAAGACTGCTCTCCATAAATGGGATGTCACATATAACAACATATGTCGGTATGCCTCCTCTTCCCATCACCTCAAGCACCACTGCACACTGTATAGTGACCTAGGCTGGCTCTCCCCAACTGCCTACTGATTATACTCCCTAGAGACCCTCACAGACCAAACCCCCTCCTCCCTTGCAGCTGTACTTGTACCACAGACACCAGCACACGGACTACGCTCGGCAAACAAATTTCTGCTTACCGTACCCAGGTGTTTTACTTCAAAAGGCTCTGAAGCATCTCACTACACTGCCCCAGCCACCTGGAACTCCCTCCCTCCTGCCCTGAGGCAGGCTAACTCCCACCCAATCTTCAAAAAAGAACTATATTGTCACCTATCCCAGGACCCCTGCACATGCTTTGATCCCACTTAAAGCCTCTCAGCTAACCACCCTATTTCGCCCAAGAAACTGCTGCACTTCTGAACAAGCTTTGCTATAAAATGTCTTTATAGCTACCACTTAGCCCAGTTTCAGTTGTTATTTGCATGTATTAATGTCACTTTTGTCATCTCTGCATAGCTATATGTATCATCTCGAGTACTGTCTGACTCGATCTGTATTCTAACCTACCTGTACTATATACTATGTACCTGTATTATATACTATGTATTGTATAATCTCTTCTCATTTTATGTATGTATCCTCCCAGGTTGTGCCTGAAAATAGTCAACTTTGGCTAGTGCACCTAGCCTGGTTAACAAAAACTAAATAAATAAATAAATATGTACTCCCTGGAAGAGAGGAGGGAGAATGGGGATATGACTGAGACATATAAGTACCTCACAGGGAGGAAAAAGGTGCAGGAGAACACATATTTTCATAGAAACAGATGCTTAAGGACTAGGGAACATGGGATGAAACTATAGGGAGCGAGGTTCACAGGGAACATGATGAAGTACTTCTTCATGGAGAGGTTGGTGGACAAATGGAATGCCCTGCCAGTAGGGGAGGTGGGGGCAGAAACAATAACAGGATTCAAGAATGCATGGGATAGGCATAAGGGGATCCTAGTAGTTGGGTGAAAGGGACAACCTGGTTCCAGGGAAGCTTGAAGAAACACAGTACATGTGCTGATGGGCAGGCTAGGTGGGCCATAGACCCTTATCTGCCATCAACATCTATGCATCTATATATGTATCTGTGACTCAGTTTTAATATGGCCTTCTTATTTTTGGATGCACCATAAACATTTTTATGCAACTATAGCTTACACCCATTTTGGGACTTCATGATCCCTGCATAATGTGTCACATATTGGCTAGGGTGCTGACAAGCTTATCTAGGTCACATCATATGACCCCAGTTCTGTGTGAGCTGCACTGACATGCCAGTGAAGGAGAGAATTACCTTCAAGGTAGAGTTACTAACCTGTAAGACCTTATACCAGTTGGGATCTGGCTATCTGTCTGAGCTCCTATCTCTCCACCAGTCTTCATGCCCTATACACTCCACTAAGGTGGGTCCCCTTTTAGTCCCCAGGACCAGGCTTAGGACCTCATGGGCCCGGGCATTAGAAGTGGCCAGCCCAGTGCTTTTGAGTTTATTACCAAGGGCTCAGAGGGAAGCCCCCTTGATGGGGCCTTCAAGAGAGGTCTAAAAAATATACCTGTTTAAATGGGCCTTTGGATGCCTATGATAGCCTATGGATCCATATATTAATTGGTTATGCTGGATATTTATTTTGTTCATTTATTTATTGATTTATTTATTTATTTTGTTTATTATGATGATGTCAGTAGGAGCTTATATTTATGTTAGCGCTACAATTGTCACTTATATCTTAGCGTTTGTTTCATAAGGCACCCTGGGCCCCAGGGAAGGATGCCATATAACTAAACTTACTACTGGTTACAAGTTGCAAAGAGGAATAATTTATCTTCTGGGGATGGTTGCTCAGAACTGATGCACCTTTTCTGGTTGTCGTACTGTATACTGTAACTTGTGGTATCTGGTGTAAAGGATCTTGACAGCAACACATACTGTACATGTTGTGGGTGGGTAGTGAAAAGAAAGGAAAAACTCAGGAAAGAATGAAAAAGAAATACAGGACACATTTTCCTATCCTGAAAATCCAGATTTCCTTTCAATCAGGTGCAGTTTTTTGTAATATACTGTATTTCTGTTATCATATTTATTTTAATTTAAATATTCTAGGCTTGATATGGTTCCCTACATGGATATATTAGCCATGGTTTTTACAGTTGAAAAGATAAACCAGGATCAACTTTTGCTGCCTAATAAAACCCTTGGCTTTGAGATATATGACTCCTGCTACACAGAAGCTCGATCAGTTGATGGTACATTGAGGCTGTTGTCTGGACAGAAGAAACTGATTCCAAATTATACCTGTAAATCATTTCCTTCTCTGGCTGGCATTATTGGAGATATGACATCCTCTTCATCCCTTCCTGTTGCAAGACTACTGGGGATCTACAGGTTTCCACAGGTAGGAGAATGTTTCTGTGAATAAAAATGCACACTAGTAGCATAGTGAAGCAATCTCCATGCAGAGACGGCTAAAAAGAGGAGGCCTATGTAAACTCATAGCCCATCTAGCTACTTACGATTGGCTCCCCATTTACACCACGCAGTCTGTAGACCTAGCTCTCGATCACTTTATTACCACCTTTAACAAGGCCTACAACATTTTTGCCCCACTCACCAAACAAGTACGGAAATCCAGAACCACCCCTTGGTTCACACCCTCACTACTTAACCTGCTCCAATTGAGGGATAACCTTTGGCATAAGGCCCTTGAATCCTAAAGCACACATGATAGACAACTATACCGAGTGGCCCGCAATAAATGTACATGGGCCTTACGACAGGCTAAGGCTTCTTACTACCACCAAACTCTTACCTCCTCATGGAGAGATGAGAAAAAATTCTGGAGCAACTTAAAAGAACTAAATGGGAATTCCTGCCCCCCCAACTCTCTATAAATGGAGAAGTCACACAAGACCCCTCCGCTATAGCAGAAGCCCTCAGCACCACCTTCTCGGACCTCTCCCATATCCTCCTCCTAAATTATTCCACCCTGCCCCCCCACCTCCCCGACACTTCTTCTAGCTCAGATTCACTACCCTTCAGGCTGAGAATCATCCCCAACCGGGAAGGAAAACATTACATTTCCAATGCAATTTCCAATTCCCGGTACAGCAATGATTCACTAGATCTTAAACTCATTTGGCTGATGCTGGATGTCATACTTCCCCACCTTACTAAAATTCTCAATCTCTCTCTTTGCCTTGGTAAGTTCCCCTCAACCTGTAAGAGTGCTTTAATCACTCCCATTCTGAAGCGTGGAGACCCCACTCTCTCAAGCAACTATAGACCTATCTCTATCCTTCCTCCTCTCTCTAAAGCACTGGAAAAAATAGTCACTGACCAGTTTACAGAACACCTAACTAGATACAACCTACTAAGCCATGCACAGCACAGCTTCTGGACAGGCCATAGCATTGTCACCGCACTTTCCGAGCTCACCTCGTACATTCATGAGGCCCTAGACCAAGGAACTATTCCAGGTGCAATCTTTGTGGACCTTACCAAAGCCTTTGACACGGTCAGTCATGATCTGTTGCTTCATGTTATGCCACAGCTAAATGTGGTCCCCGAGACAACGGCCTGGTTCAAGGACTACCTCTCAGGCCGGTCTCAGCAAGTTAGGTTAAATACCACCATCTCCTCTCGCAAAGCAGTGAGCTCTGGGGTCCCTCAGGGGTCAATCCTTGGCCCTCTTCTCTTTTCCCTCTTTTTAAACTCACTTCCCAAGACTTGCAGTGGTCATATGCTTCTCTTTGCGGATGTCGCGGTACTATTTTGGAAACACCCTCAACCTAGCGCCCTACAACAAGCCCTACAGGGTTTCTTTGGGGAGCTAGAATCATGGTTCGATGAGCACTGACTGATCATCAACTATAAAAAAATGAAATCCATGATATTTGTGCACCGACAAAGCCCACACAGCCAATCGGCACTACTAATTAAAAATACACAAGAAACCCCCCTTGAACACGTCACTAACTTCAAATACCTGGGTATCACGTTAGATACCTCCATCTCCTACCATAGCCACATTCAACTTCTTTCCACCGCTGTTAACACTAGAGTGGGAATCCTCTATAGAGTTAAACACTGTTTACCCCCACAGGCCTTGCATCTGGCAGTCTCCGCCTCAATCCTCTCCCTAATTGATTATGGGATAGCGATATATGGATCAGCAGAACCCTCCGCACTACACAGTATTAACACTGCCCTAAATAAAGCCTGCTGACTAGTCACCGGCAGTGACCATCTAACTCATACATGTGACCTTTATGCCTTGACTGGTTGGCTAAATTTCCAACAAAGACTTCAGTACCACACCTACATCCTGGCAAAAAAAAATACAACTTCAGATAGCCCCACTTGGCCTTCTCCCCATAATCAGACCAGCCCCCCCCCCTCAGGCACAATACTCGACTCGCTATTAAACTCTCATTCCAGGTCCCCCACTGTAGGACATCAGTGGGTCAAAGATCGCTTCGGTACCGTACTTCTCTGTGGCTTAATGAACTACCTCCTCGGCTCACTCAGACACTCAGCATCTCTTTATTCAAAGCAGGCCTCAAAGCCCAACTAATTGAGTCTGCAACCTGTGACTGTGGCTAGCTCTGCCCACCTAAGTATGCTACCTAACCCCATTAATAACAGACACAGGGTCTCCATAGACCCCACGAATACGCCTCCCCCCCCATCTCTAACAAATGATACCTGAATACTGCCTACCACTGCCTCTGCTGAACTAAGATAAAGCCTGGAATGAACTACCAGTACTGTTTGTCTAAAACTGAATGTGTATGTTTTCTTGTATACTGCTTTACTACATATGTATCCTTGTATTTCGTTCCCCCTCCACCCCTGTAACCGACGTGGAGCCTTTGCAAATGAGTCTGTGACTCAAAGGGTTGTAATTCCGATTATATGCAATAAATAAAATAAAATAAATAAACCATGACACGGTGTGGGTGATGCTGGATTTACCCATGCCTGGCATAATTCAGTCATGAGGCCGCAGACCGGGTGACTAAACTTTGACAGGCATGGGTAAATCCCAGCATCACCTGCACCCTGGAGTGGTATATTGCAATTATACAATGTCCCATTTTTTTTAAACTAAGAAAAATAATAAAGAAAAGGGTTTTCCTCCAATTGTATATGATTTTTTTGTGAATTTATTGCTGCACCACAAAAAATAGTGCTGTGTTGCTAGGGAACTGGCAGTATAGCCTAGAAGTTAGAGTAACAAGCTGTACATGAACTTGGTACGTACAACATACCTGGGTTTCATTCTTTTATTTCCAAAAACAAGTTCACTGTGTCCCAGCTCTATTTTGTTTTTAGGAGCTTGGGCAGTGTTTTGAAGGTAGTGTATGGTGTCCGTTTGAAGCAGGGAGCACTGGCTCCATTTGTGCACACACTGCATATGTGCGGCAGCCTGAAGCATGACAATTGAACTGTACTGGGAGCAATCTTTTTTTTTCCATTTCATTTGTGCATAACATATGAAAATTCAAAAATGGGAATGGCATACTGAAACTGTGCACATAACAGCAGCGCTACAGAGGAGGGAGGGGTGTTACAGGATGGCTCAGTGACTGGAACAGAGGCTGAACACAGCAATTGTCAGAGGAGTTTTAAGCAGGAAGAAGCAACCATAATTTTTTTTTTTTGTTAATTACATTTGACAATTGTGGAGGATGGCACTTGGATAGTGAGGAATGCCAGCTCAGCTGCCCCAGCCAGCCGAATCCTACCAACGCACTTTATTGTTGGTAAGGGTGTGTGAATTGTTTTAATAACTTTAAGGTGCGCTGTTCACACAGCACAAATGAGATACTGCTGCTACCTGTGCAGTTTAGGAGCTGTAGAAACTGCCACCACATCCGACCACAACTTCCACTCGCTCAATCTGCACTGACTTTCACGAGGGTGCATCCATGCATGCTGCGGAGGGGGAGTAATGCCAGAGATCCAGCTAGCATGGAGGAGGAGCTGCCTGCTGCTGAAACAGAGCAAACACAATTGCAGCAGCACCAGTCCAGTACAGGAGGATGTCAGCGGAAGAGGAGTCAAGGATGTGTGGAGCCAAGAAGGAGGAGCAGGCTAGCAGCAAGCAGCTGCTCAACTTACACTATCCGAAGCCAAGGTACGAGGAGGGGAGTGGTGGAGCTGGAGTGTGCAAGCACCTGTTTTAAATGGCTGGGAGATCAGACTCGGGTAGGGGGATTTAAATGGCTCACAGTGACAGAATCGGTCAAACAGGAGGGTGATCCGATCGCTGGCATGCAGGGCTGGTCTCGGAGCTGGGCAGTAGCATTTCTGCTGACTCCGGGGGCTCTGTACCTGCAGGTAGACTAAATAAAATATTAAAACAAATTAAAATGCAAATTTTGACTTAGGGGCCATAGGCCCCACCTGTGGTCTGGGCCCTGGTGCAGTGGCATCCCTTGCACCCCCTCTGACACCAGCCCTGACAATAATAGTTATTCATGTTCTGTTGTGAAGTAATCCTGCAAACCCAATGTAGGATCTAGGTTAGTCTGTATGGCTACCCACAAAGACTTTATCTTTGGGGCATGACCAAAAGACATGAAGAAGTGTGCCATCCTCTTGACATCCTCTGGTACAAGCCCCTGAACTTAAAAGACCCTTTTTCCTCAGCTTCACATGGGTATAATATGTGTTATGCATAATGTGGTATTGCATAAGGCAGAGTCTATCCTGAGAGATGTATTTATGGCAGAACTTCCATAAGGCTGACCAATTGGGAGTATATTGAGGGAAAAAAGAGACCCAGAGCCTAGTGGGTCCTTCAGGTCTCCCATATTTCCAATAACTCTGGTATTGTTTGCATCCATCCTACCTGTACCAGCTTGTTTGTATCTATGTCTTAATTTTACTGTTATACTTATGTGTTGTACTGCTATACTGTGTATTTTGGTTTGTCTTACTGTGACAAGGTACCTTTGTAAATGAGCCTATGGCTCAAAGGTTTTCCAAACTGCTGTTTAAAGAAATAAAATAAAATAGGACACAATATATTTTGGAAATAGCGCCTGGTGACCCCAACAAGGAGGAGAGATCAGATACAAACATAAAGGCAGGTAGGCAAGGAGGGATGTTACCAAATACTGTAGAAAGGAGATGCTTTAATTGGACCAGCCTGAAATGAAAAGCTAACAGAATGTCAAATTTACGAATTATATTAGAAACTGAGAGCCATTCCCCTGTGTCATCCAAAAAAGTAGAGATTATCCCATCCCCAATTTGGGGTAACCATTTATTAGATATCATTGTTTTGTTTATTGTGAAAGACTGGGAATTCCAAATAGACTGAGACAAGTCCAAGTATGGGGAATACCTCAGAAATGAACAAAGCTGCGTGTAAACTCTAAGGGACGTTTGAATAGTGGGACAGCTAACGGTGTCAGGAAGGGACTCTATTTTAAGATAGAACATTGTTTGGGGGTCAATGTTCTTGGACTGAATAAAGTCTAACTCAGTTTTGAGCCAGACCGGTCTTAAGTATTCTGGACCTGGATTCACCCAACGCATATACTTTGCAATGTGACTAGCCCAGTAGTAAATTGCTAGATGGGGGATCTGCAGTCCTCCATCCATTTTCTGAGCGGCTAGCTTATAATATGCTAACCTGGTTTGTTTATTAGACCAGATAAAATTTGTGAAAATTTCCTGCATTTTCTGAAACCACGATAATGGAGTAAAAGAGTTAATGTGCTAGAGGGGATAAAACAAGCAAAGAAAAACGTTCATTTTAATTATATTAATGTGACCCCAGAGAGAGAGAGAGAGGGAGTTTAGACCATCTATTGAGGTCCTGAACTATCACTTGGGAAAGAGGCTCCAAATTTTCTTTAAACCAGGAGGAGGGGTTACACGTCAAATTAATACCAAGGTATCAGAGAACAAGAGAAGACCAGCCAAGACCAAAAGGAAACAAATCATTTTTGAAAACCTTATGATTAAGAGGGAAAATGGAGGATTTATTTATATTCAGCTTATAGTTTGAGAGAGTACTGAACTTGGCGATTTCCCCTAACATGACAGGAAACAGGAAATTCCAGTTGACGCGATCAAATGCCTTCTCGGCACCCAAGGAGACCAATCCCGTAGGAAAGGCAGCATCCCTGGACACCGAGACAGCGTGTGACAGGGTATGTAGATGGTCAGCTGATGAACTCCCCCTCATAAACCCCACCTGAGACATATTGATCAGGTCTGGAAGGACCCATGTTATTCTATCAGCCAATATCTTCGAGAGAATTTTAACATCTTGGTTCAATAAAGAAATTGGTCTGTAGCTTTGCACTAGTTCTGGTACTTTGTCGGGCTTAGGAAGGAGAACAATCAGGGCTTCAAACAGATGTGTATCTATTCTTGCACCAGAAAGAATGTGACAGTACAACCGGTAAAGAACCAGTAATAATTGTGATCGAAAAGTTTTATAGAATAAAGCGAAAAAAAGTTTGGTCCTGGGACCTTGTCTGAGGGCAAAGCCCTGATAACCTCTGATATTTCTTCCAGAGATACTGGGGAGGATAGGAATTTCCTCTGTGGTGCAGATAAAGAGGGTAGAGAAGAATCCTTCAGGTAGACCTCGAGCTCTTCTAAGGAAAGGGAGTTGTCCATGTCCCTATATAAGTGCTCATAGTATGAGGCAAACTCTTGCACAACCTCAGAAGGGGACACCTTCAGGGATCCATCCGCCTGGGCCCTAATTGGAGGTATGAACCTAGCAGATTCCTGCTGCTTTAACCTCAAAGCCAGCAGGCGACCTGCTTTTTCCCCTTGATCGGTATAGCTTGCTTTGGTGCAAATAATAGATAGCTCTGCTTTCTCCCTTAACAGATCTAAGTATTTATCTTTAGTACGAAGCCTCCTCATATCCTCTTCCGAGGCATTAGAGGATAGCTTGGTTTCCAGAGACCTAATTAGAGATAATGAAGCTAGTAGTTCCGCCTCTCGAGTCTTTTTTCTTTTTGTGGCTAGGCTAATAATAATCCCTCTCGTGTATGCTTTGAAAGCACCCCACAACATATCAGGTGCCATGTCCTATGAGGAATTAGTGGAGAAAAAGAAATCAATCTGCTCCTTTATTAGGTCACGGTATTTGATATCTTTGAGCAGTTGGCCATTTAATTTCCATCGGGTTTCTTTATGGGAAATATTAAGAAAAGCCAAATTGGAAGTCACCAGAGAGTGATCGGACACTGGGCCTGGCTGAATCGAGGCAGATAAGACCCCACCCAGAAGGACCTGAGAGAGAAAAAGATAGTCGATGCGAGACTGGGTTCTGTGCACAGGCGAATTGAAGGTATACTCCCTGTCCTTAGGGTGTAGTACACGTCACACATCACACAGTCGGCACCGATCCAGAAAGTCCCTAAAGGCCCTCTGTCCGGGCAACAAACCCCTTGACCCACTACCAGACCTATCCACTTCAGGATCAAGAACCAAGTTGAAGTCCCAGCCCATAATTATATCAATGGGAAGCATGGGAAGGAGAATGGAGATAAGCTTCATAAAGATGCCCGGATCATCTGCGTTAGGCCCATAAATGCTGCCAAGTAAAATTGGCATCGACCAGAGACTCCCCTGGACCAGGACATATCTACCATCCAGGTCCGTGAGAACTTGTTCAGAGATAAAGGGAATGCCTCTATTGACCAGAATCATAACCCCACAGCTATTAGTGGACCCCGAGGCAGTAAACACCTGCCCAATTTGTTGCCTTCTAAGTTGCAGAGATTCACTTTCCAGTAAATGAGATTCTTGCAAGAATGTGATCTGAGAAGATAATAAGCTTAAATGTTTTAACACTAGGTATTGTTTAACTCTTTTCCTTATCCCCTTCACATTCCATGTAGCAAAATTTATACTACTGGCCATCTAAATAAAAAAAAGGAGAAAAGGGAGACTCTTATGTGAGATCTAGGAATTACAACAATCAGAATTAAGTGACCAGGAGCCTGTGTTTGCTGCTGTATGCCCCTCCCAACCCAACATCAACTTCCTCCCATCCACATCCCCGCCCCCAAAATATTCCAAACCCACCCAACGAACATGAAAATCATAAACATAATATCACCCCCACCCAACTGTCAAGAACAACGTTCAGCACAATACCATTTTCCTTCCTCCTCCTCCAACCGCCCAAACATGTACCCAAAAACCCTGCCCTAACATGTGAACCTTCTTATACAAACAATGGTCATTAATATCTAATCGAAGGTAAAGATAATGTAAGTGATAATAGACAAGTACTGGACTCCTGACATCCAGGAAAGCAGAGAGCGAGAGCGAAAGGGGGAAAAAAGAGCATCCCCCACTTGGGAGCAGTCCAGAAAACCCAAATACCTGAGAAGGAAACAAGCAATGTAAAGCATAATAGCAGAGTATGCTATCATAACAGCTGCCACTAGCAAGATTGAAAATTTTCCCAGTGACAAATATTAGCCAAAGAACTAAATGCTCCCAAGTAGTGGATCTCCATCTGTTCCCAAGCCCCCACTGTTATCTGTACCCGGGAAGAATAAATACCTGAGACAAATAAAGGGGTTGGACCATCAAAAATACTGCAAGAGCGCCCTCTAGTGATAGTATCTCGAAAGCGCTGATACCAAGAGGTCGCTCTCTTAACTAGTGCCCTAGCAATCAAAAACACCAAGCCTGTGGGCTTTCATTATATAAACTAGATCATGAGAAATAATTTGGTGTCCTTGTAAAAGGGAAACTGGAGAATGTGATCCGTGTGAGAAAAGAGGGAACTTCCTCCCAGACAAGACACAACCCCCTAGAGACAAAATCCTGAGATATGAAGCCGCTCCAAAACACTGAGCGCTGAGATGTAAAGTATAAGAGATCAGAATTCTGATGAGGATAGTCCCCTCCGTTGTGATATTCAGGAACCTTCAAGACAAGACAGTTATTCATTCTTCTTTTTGCACAGTAGCACGAAAAAATTCTTCTCCCTTCCATCGCAGGGCAGGATGAGACCAACCAACCAGATCAAGTGCCCAAAACAGATCAGGCAAAGGAGCCTTAAGTCCCACAAGAGCAGCTTCAGGATTCTCGTATGTTGACCAGGTACCATCCACTGGTACCTGCAATATAGCTGGATACCCCATTCTAAAGTGAAGGCCTGCTGCTATAACTTTCAATACAATAGGGTAAACAGCAATGCGCTTCACCCTAACCAATCCCGGTAAATTTGGGGCAATTCTGAGCCTGGCATTTTCCCATTTTACTTCTTGCAGCTCTCTCACTTTTGCCAGAAAATGTTGTCGCCCCAGATAATTTAAAAGGTGACAAATGATGGGACGTGGCGTTGATCCTGGAGATGGCTTGGGTCACTAGGACCTATGCGCCCTTTCAATGATGTACTTAGCCCCAAAGGGAGAGGGATCAGCGACCTTTTCCCTCAGCTTCTGCACAACTGCGAGCATGTTCTGGCCTTCCTCCCCTTCTGGAAGGCCCAAGATAACAATATTGTTTCTTCGGCTGCGGCCCTCCAAATCTTCCAACTTAACTTCCAGACTAGAAATCCTTTGCCACGTAACTACGAGACTGGGATCGATTTTTTCCTCTTGCTTCTCAAGAGAGGAGATTCGAGCTTCATTATCTGAAGTTTTCATCGTGACCTCTTCCAGTTTTTTAGAAAGGGATTTAATTTCAGCTGAGATTTCTTTGATTTCCTCCTGGAAGGGTTTAAACTCTTCCAAAAATCTGCTCAAAGTTAAGGGTTCTTGCTCAGTGATCAGGCTTGGAAGCTCAGGCTTATCCACTGCACTTGAGGTCCTTGATTTTTTTGGGGCCTTCTCAGGAGTGACCGGCAGTGTGTGCTTCTGTGGAGGCTTCTTCATGTAGACCTCCATAATCGATGAAAACAAGTAAGCAGGAGCCCGGGATATTTAGAAGGCAATAATCTGTAATCTTTCTGGTTTTTAGGGAGAAATAATGACCAAAATAGTGATTATTTGCAGGTAGGAGGCTGGAGCTATGCAGAGGAGCTTCTACTTGGTACCCTGCATCACGTGATCCTGAGGTTGCTTCTTGAGACCGGCCCATGGAAGAGAGGGAATCAACAATATGGGAATAGTTGACCATGTCAAAAGCTTTAGTCAGGTCTAGGTAAACAGACCAAAAAAAGTGACCATGGTCAAGGGCTTTCTAGATAAAATTGGTGTATTCCAGAAGGGTAGTGGAAGTGCTATGGCCCTTCTGGAAACCATGTTGCTGGGGATATTGTATATTATAGATTGCTAGGTATTCATTGTGCTGATCAGAGACAATTTTTTCAAGGACTTTGGAGATGGGAGGTAGGATAGAAATAGGGTGCTAGTTACCCTGGGAAGTTCTATCGACACTCTTTGGGATGGGAGTGACAACAGCCAATTTCCACTAGCTGGGGAATTGGCTGAGACACTGGGAAAGATTAAGAATTTTGGAAAGGGGGGACAAGACAGAATCAAGGACAAGATGCAGGAGCTTTAGATCCAGGGAGTCTCTGCTAAATCTGGATTTCCTAAGGACCCTAGATTGATAGGATTTTGCTTTACACTGGGATACTATCCTGAATCGGGGGGGGTATTCATGGGGGGGTGCAGTGGGGTTGCTGCTGTTGTCAAAGAAATTGGGGAGAAGAACTGTGCTAAGTTTGGATAATCTAGAGGTTCATAAAATCGAGTGTCCCTCACACCATGTTCGTATTAGCTCGGGGGACATGGTACAAGTTTAGATAATCCAGAGGTTCATATAATGGGGGGTCATATAATTGAGTTTATGCTGTACGGTGCAGTATTGAAGGTGTTAGCAATGCTCAAGGGGTTCTGGGTGAGTACACGATTGACGTTGAGCAGAGTGGGGGAGGGGACGAGGTTTTGCCATTAAGTTCCTTCATATTGTCCAAGAACTTCCACCCCATACCCCAGGTGGAGGTGAGATTGGTATGGAAGTGTACAGCCTTGGCTGCTCTGCAACACTGCCTGTCAAAAGGGAGCCCAGTTGCCAAGGCTTTGTGCCAGAGATTATCATGGGTGGACATGAGGTCCAGAAGTGCCTGGGTGATCCAAGGTGTATCAGGATATTTTGTAACCCTTTTTATGTAGGGGGAGAAAATGCCACAGATGAAGTTGAAGGTGGTAATAAAGAATGCCAGGGCATTATCAACATTAGTGGCTGCATCAGTTGGGGTCCAGTCCCAGTTTAGGAGGTAATGTCTGAATTGTTGAAGAGAGACTTTTTTGAGGAAGTGCTGGTATGTGGTCTTTGGGGGTGTTTTTTTGTTGGAGAGGGACCATTTGCAGAGGATGGGGGAGTGGTCACTTAGGGAGTCAGGAATGATGTTAACCTCAGTGATTATCTCAGGGAAGTTGGTGAGGATGAGGTCTAACAGAGTGCTATTTCCTGAATTATAATTGATTCTAGTGGGATTTTGGATGCCGTGCCAGATTAATGGCAGCAGCTGTGTCCTATATTGAGCAGCGGAAGGGACCAACCAACTGATGTTAAAAACACCTAATGTGAGTATCTCAGCTTTTTTGGCAGTTATGAGATGTAGTCAAGGATGGTGTGGAAATCAAGCTTTTGGTCATGTAGTGGGATATATACAGATATTAGTAGCAGTGTTTTGCTTGAATTCCCGAAAGCTAACTTAATTGTTAGAGCCTGGGCACCATAGCTGGGGGATATCTAGAGAATGTACCCTTGAAGGGAGTCCTGAAAGTAGATGGCACACCCGTCTCCCCTTTTTCCTCACCCTGTCAATTCTGAAGATTGTGTAACCATTCAATGCCATGGCTGAGTCAGGGGTTTAAGAAGTAAACCACATTTCAACAACTGCAAGGATGCTGGGTTTGTGCTTTGTGGCCCAGACTTGGAGAAGAACATGTTTCTTTAATAGGCAGCGTATGTTCACAGAGGCTATCAAGAGACCACTCACATGACAATTAGTAGGGCTGGGAAGTGAGACTGAGCCTGGCTTGGGGTGCACATTGCCAGAGAGGAGATGTAGCAGTAGGGCAAGACTATAAAGGAAGCGTTGAAGCAATTTAGGTTTGATGTACAGTTTGCTCAGGCGGGGCAAGGATAAAATAGAAGGGATGGGGAGGGAGAGAACATGCCGCAGAATGAGATAGGAAAGTAGGAAACAGTGACTACTAGGGCTGATTGCAGGTATCAATTGCAGTGTGATGAGTGGTGGGGTATAGCACAGTTTTGTACCACTCTGCAGTACCAGTGGGTTTGTAACTAGAGGCGGGCCAGTGGGTAGTGGAGAGTTGGTGGAGGGAATGGGGGGGTGAGACAAGTAGTAGAAGGAGGATGGGATTAAAGATGCAAATAGATCTACAATGGTTGGCCTGATGCTATGGTACAGCAGTTTGGTCACCTCCTCTGGTGTAGAAGGTCATGGGTTCAAGTCCCTGGGCAAATAGAAGGGACAGGCAGGTGGAATAGGACAAAAATCAGGAGTGGGGCCAGGAAAAAGTGGATGGGCATATAGTTTGGGAGGTGGGGTAGACAGGTAGAAAGGAGAGAAAAAAGGGTGTTAAAGACTGACCCCTAGTGGTCAGAAAAAAATAAGTAACAAATGGGAAAGTTGGGACGTAGTTTCTGTAACCAACAGGTCACATGACCGAAAAGCACCTATAAAGGCAATTATTTTACACCACACAGAAAACCCTGATCACAGGACTGAATAGCTCCCAGAAGGTCTCAGTATCTGGCGAACTGGCTCCTGCTGCTGCTTCACCTGCAATGGGAGCAGGGTGGGGTGGGATTGTTTGCTGGAGCCTAGAGGGAACAAACGAACAGCGGTAAGTGGCAGGAATAGAACAAAGGACTGGAATAGGAATGGATTGCACATGCATAGCACTAATCATGGATCAAGCAGCATTGGAAAACACCAAGCAAGTAGGCTAGTAGCAACTTCGAATTAACACAGCACAATACATTAATATCAAGCTCAGTGCTAAATCAGAGCATTTCAGACAGCCTTAAAGTTACTGAAAAGCACCGTAATAATTACAGGCAGATGTTCCGTAACCAGGGCTGGCAATAAACTATCAGAACTGTCTGCTGGATAATAAATGTAAGTAAAGTGCACAGTGCAGTCCATCCAAACAGCAGTTTAAAGTTTCAATTAATTCCTTTACACCCCCAATGAAAACCCTGCTCACAGGACTGAATAGCTCCCAGAAGGTCTCCATACCTGGTGAACTGGCTCCTGCTGCTGCTCTGTCTGCAATGGAGCGGGGTGGGGTGGGTTAGGTTTGCTTGCTGGAGCTTGGTGAACTGGATCCCACTGCTGCTCTGTCTGCAATGGGAATAGGGTGAGGTGGGTTGTCTTGCTGGAGCCTGTTGAATTGGCTACAGCTGCTGCTACTCTATCTGCAGTGGGAGCAGGGTAGGGTGGGTTTGCTTGCTGGAGCCTGGTGAACTGGCTCTCATTGCTGCTCCATCTGTACTGGATTTAAAATTCAGCCCACAAGCACACAACAGGAGTTTAGCACTCATCTCTAGTTTCACTGGATTTAAAATTCAGCACTCAGTCACACAGCAAGAGTTCAGCACTGTTTGACGGTTTCACTGAATTGCAGGTTGTTTCAACCACACAGCAGACTGGCAGCTGTGGCACAAAAGATTCCCCACCAGGTGGTGGTGGGAATTTGTTTTTCAACTTCAAACTTAGAAAAGTTCAGCAGTTGAGGTAAAATACAATTTCACCTCCTTTTACATTCCAGATGTTGGAAATAAAAACAAATTACTCACCTTAGTAATATTTCTTCTAATGGAGTCTTGCTGTAATCTGACTAATTGCAGTTAGCCCCAGCACTTCAACTGCCCCAGAGATGAAAAGGTTAAAGTCTATGCCAGGCATAGAATGTTCATCTCGAGCTCAGTTTTCAAACCTCTGTCCAAGGTACTCTGAAGCATAACCGTCAGATTCCTACGAGCACTAAACTAACTGGCTAACAGTCCAGAAAGTGTTTTAATTAAAATGCTTGCCAAAAAGCTATACATATGTGAAAAGGGGAATGAAGACTCAAGTCAGTCAGTAAAGAATACAGGCAAAGTCATAGACTGGTTCAGATGAAAATCTGACACCACCTTGGGAAGGAACTTCCTATTTGTGAGAAGGACCACCTTATCCCTGTGAAATGAAATGAAGTCAGGTTCCACTGATAAGGCCTGTAATTCATTGATTCTCCTGGCAAATATGATAGCCACCAGGAATGCAGCTTTCCAAGTCAGGTACTTTAGTTCAGCTGAAGAAAGAGGCTCAAAAGGAGGCTGCATCAGCTGTGCAATACAAATGTTCAGGTCCAGCAGAGGAGTGGGGTTCTTGAAAGGAGGGTTGATATGAATCAGCCCTTTGAAAAAATCTTTCAAAAACTGGATGAGATGCTAAGGAAGAGAATTTCCCTGCAGAAATGAAAGCAGAAACAGCTGCCAAATGCACCTTGAGGGTGGCAGGCTGAAGGATCAAACTATTAAGATGCACCATATAATCCAGAACAATAGCAGTATCAGCTGAATCCAGTTGGATGTGCTTCTGAGCACACCAAAATCCAAATGTCTTCCATTTGGAGCTGTAAGTCTTCCTGGTGGAAAGTTTTCTACTAGACTTAAGGATATCCAGAGCTGGCTGGGAAAGATTGAGACCTGCATACTCTAGCTCTTCAAGAGCCAGGCCTTGAGCCTGAGAGACTGAAGGCTGGGATACAGGATCCTCCCCTGAGAAGAGGTGAGGAGATTGAACCATCTGGGAAGGCACAGAGGTATTCATAGGATTCATAGGATTATCAAGCATTTTGTCCTTAGTTGCTTGCCTTAGGTTATAGTATCCCACACCTGTTAGAATAAAAAGCATCCAACTCTCTTTTAAATTGATCCATTGTGGTACTTGCAACTACATCATTTGGTTAGCCATTCCATAATTTAATCACTCTTTAACTATACTAGAATTTTCTTTTTGGAAGTTTCCATTTATCTGCTGCTTGTTGAAAGGGATATCTCCTAGTATCATGTGATGATTCTTTTAGTCTAAGGCCAAAATCTGACAATATTATTTTATCCTGTAATGCTCTAAAGGTCTTGCACATATCCCCCCTCAGTCTCCTTTATTGTAAACATATACAGGTGTTTAAGTCTCTGAATATGTCATGTCACGATATCCCACTATCATCTTTGAGGCTCCTCTCTGCACCCCCTACTATCCAGCAATGTCTCCCTTTTAGTGTGGAGTCCAGACTTGTGCACCATACTCCAAGTGGGGCTGTACCAAAGCCTGATACAAGGGGATAATGACTTTTTGTCTCTACTTTTAATATGTTGTAGTATACAATTTAGTTTTTGGTTTGATTTTCAGTAAAAATATTACAATGTGAACTGAAGTGGAGATCAGGGGTTATAGTTATCTCTAAGTCACATTCCTCACTAGTGATAGGCAATGTTTTATTTAGCATGTTATATGCTAGGTTAAGATTCTTATTTCCCAAATGCATTATAATGCACATGTTCACATTTAATTCCAGCTTATGTTTAATTTTCCAGTTTTCTATGTCTGTAAGTGCATTTTGCATGATACTGCCATCTTCACTGTTGTTAACTATTGTCCCAATTCTATAGTCATCAGCAAACTTGGTAAGTCAAATGTTATCTTGTTCACAATTAAGTGAGGATAATTGTGAGGATATATATATATATATATATATATATATATATATATATATATATATGTGTGAAAGAGACAGTGTCCCAAAACAGAACCCTGTGGAACCCCACTTGTCACATCTTCCCAGTCTGACAGGGTTCCATTTATTGTTACCCTCTGTCTCCTTCCAATCAACCATGATTTGATCCAGTTTAACAGATTAGCCTCCAATTTAGTTTTTTCCAATGTAATTATCAACTCATCATGTGGCAGTTTATCAAATGCTTTGGAAAAATCAAGAAATATCATGTCCACCGCTTCCCCTATATCCAAGGCCCTACTCACTCTCTCATAGAAGGATAACATATTTGACTGGCATGAATGAGACTTTACAAGTCCATGTTGAGTAGCATCTATCAGATTTGTACTTTGCAAATGGATCAGAATCTTATCTTTTATTATACCTTCAAGAATCTTACATATTGTGGTGGTAAGGCTTATAGGACGGAAGTTTTCTTTATTTGTCTTAGGACCTTTTTTTAAAATTGGTACTACTACTGCATCTTTCCAACATTGAACTACTTTACCCAAATGTAGGGATTTTTGGAAAATATATGTTAAAGGAGGAGCCACACTTTCTGATAACTCTGCCAGAATTCAGGGGTGAATATTATCTGGACCATGAGATTTATTTATGTTTAGTTTATTTATGCATTCCATTACATCTTTAACCTCAGTTTTAATTTTGCCAAGTACTGTAGGTGGAATAATAATGGGATTAATTGTGTTTTTTGTAATGTTAAATATTGAGCAGAAATTACTATTTTGAATTTATTTATTTATTGAATTTTGATGACCGGGTAGGCCCACTGGGCCCCGGAGGTCCCTTTTTCAGGGGCGACCCGGGTGAAACAACAACATTACAGGTAACGGATCAGTACAGTCATGTGAGTGTAAAGTATAACGAATAAGAATATCAGCTGATTCTTTATCATTTGCTGTATTACAATCTGTTTTTTTAAAAGGGCCTATGATATGCATTGGTTTTTCATCCTATTGATATGTGCATAGAATAATGTATGGTTACCCTTTGTTTTTGAAGCAAGAGTCAATTCATAATTGGCCTTGGCTTTTCTAATAGATGTTTTTACTTCCTTAACCAAAGCCCTATAGACTTTATTTCCTTCAGGATCATTCGTTTTCTTTTTTATTCTATACACTGTAATTTTCTTTTTAATTAGTTTCTTAATAGATTTATTAAACCAGCCATTTATATTTTTTGTTTTATTGTATGTTTTTTGGTTGGTATGTGAAAGCTGGTTTCCAATGTAAGTTTGTTGAGTAAATTTAGTCACATTTCATCTACTGTTTTATTATGAAAAATGTTATACCAATCTCATTTTTTTCCTAGATTGGTTAAATGATAGGAAATCAGCTTTTTTAAAAATATAACTTGTGTGTTTGCGTAGTGGTTATTTCTGCAGTTAGATCTTCTCTAATTTGAAATAATATCATCTGGTGATCACTATTTCCAAGAGGTTTTTTTTTTTTTTTTTTTTATTTTCTATTATGCTCTTTTTACTCCACCTGAGCTGCCTGCCGCCCTATCCTCAGCTCAGACACGGCTCGCCGGCTTCTGTCCCTAAATCAGCCACCCCCCTGATTCCCTGTGGCTTACCCCCCCGTGGGGGCCCGCAACACGGGAGGCAGATGCCGTGGGCACTGTAGTCTGGTGGGGGCTTGGCCTGGGGCATATCGAGCCATAGCGAGCTTCATTCTGGCAGCAGGCTGCTCCGTTTTTTCCACTTTTTCTGTGAGGCGGGGCCGCCTGCCACATCACCATCCGCCCACCTCCAAGGAAATCTTGAGCGTCGGCTGCATGGGAACTCCGGCCTCGCAAGTCCCCAGCGCACCGAGTGCTGCCCACCTCCCGGAGAGGAGAGCTGCCAGTGGGTGCTCAATCCTACTCCCCGACAGCCCTCCGACAACCGGAGCCATTCCCGACCCCGGGTCGCCGGCGTCGCAAGCGGAAATCCACCGCTGCACTGACGGGCCGGCTTCCAAGAGGTTTTATGATCTTGATATTTTTTATATTCTCTCTATTTGTCAAAACTAGGTCAAGAATATTTTCTCCTCTGGTTCCAAGATTTACTTTTTGATCTAGACCAACCTGATCAAATGCCTCCAAATATCTGGTATCAGAACTATTAGTACCACTTTGAGTATTTCAGTTAATTCCTGGCAGATTAAAATCGCCTGTTAATATGTGTTTCTCATATGGAGCTAGGTTACATATATAATCTAATAATTGATTATCATCTTCAACAGAAATTGAGGGAGGTCTGTAAATCAATCCTAGATTTTAACACCTTTAGAGAAAAATAGCTTGACCCAAAGCATTTCTACATTGCTAGGTTTCAGAATAACTTCTTCACTTTTAATATCTTTTTTTATATAAATAGCTATACCACCCAATTTCCTGTGGGTTCTTGATTCAACATAGAGTGTATAGCTATTGATATTTTTATTGTAAGGGTCAGAATCTTCCCACCAGGTTTCAGTCACTAGTGCAATGTGAAGGTCTTGGGACTGTAAGAAGTATTTAACTTTGTCAAATTTATTTACTAAACTTCTTGCATTTAAAAGTGCCCCTTTCCAATCATGTATTAGTTTAGGTGTAACTGTTTTATTTTTTATTTTGGAACATTATATTTGCTGGGACATCCCCCCCAAAAACCAGTTTAAATGAAGCTTAATAACCTTGTTAATTCTCTTCACCAATAATTCTGTCCCCATTTTATTTAAGTGCATACCATCCACTTTGTATACAGTTTGGTTTTGGAATGTAATGGAATTATCCATATAACCGATTGTATTTAATGCACAAAAATGCCATAACCATATATTTACTTTATTTATGGTAATATTTTTGTAATCCTGGTATCCATGTGTGGGCAGTAATCCTGAAATAATTAATTCACCCCCTTTGTTTTTAATTCGATCAGTTAATTTTTTGAAGTTATTTTGAATTGTCACTCTGTCACTTCTTCCTATATCATTAACTCCTACATGGAGTATAACCATAAAACCATCTAATAGTTGGTCTATACCAATCAACCTAATTCCAGGAAGGGTTCTTACTACTGTGTTTTTCTTTCTTCCTTCACATACTATTGTATTGATCCCCCTTATGATGGAGTCACCTATAACAAGGATATCCCTAGTCTCCTTGTTATCATCCAAATGGGTACAGCCAATATTTGTATTGCAATGGCTGTCATTGTCCTGGTGATGTACGTTTATAGGACCTAGAGTGTTATTTTCTACCATTTGTGCAGATGGAAAACTACTAGTTACCTCACGCTTTTCATTTGGGATTAATTTGTAATTCTGATTGGAAATGATAGTTAATGTGTCACTGTCAGGTTCTATGTTATGTGTCAACATTTGTTGTTCAAGGTTTAGGATCTCATACTTATTTTGTGTTTCTATTGGCTCACATTTTGTTAGCATGGTACCAGTGAATTGTTGTTTGTTCTTTGTTGGATGGATTGGGTGTTTCAATTTAACTAATTCCCAGTCCTTCTTAACTTCAGGGCCATGTCTCAAATTACTCAGTGTACTTGTTAGCAGGTCTTGGTCTTGTACAGAACGGTTCTCTACCAAAGTGTCCATAAAGTTTTCCAATTCTCCTATTTCTTTATGAACTTCCACCCTATATTTGAGTTGCTTGATTTCTTCCTTTAGTTTTTCTATCAGTGAGCAATTTTCACATGTGATATTATCTTGTTTAGTTCCTTCCATATACATTAAGCAGTTATTACATTGTTTTTGAATTTTCTTGCACTTTGTTTTATCCTGAGACATTGTACAATTAAGACTGTCTACCTTTCTCCGCTCACTCACTGTTTCTTGCACTAGATTTCCTTAAATGGACACAACAAGTCAAAATCAACACCACCCTCTCAACTAAGCAACCTGTTCTTGCAGGGTCCCACAAGGGTCAATTTTAGGCCCTCTACTATTCACTCTCTATCTAAACTCCATCCCTCAGGCCTGCAGTGGTAAACTATTGCTTTATGTAGACAATGCCATAGTATACTGGAAACACCCCAATCCAAACTCTCTTCAAAATACCCCTCAAGGCTGCTTTAGAGAACTAGAATCCTGGTTCGCTGATTATCGATTACTACTTAACTATAACAAGACTAAATCTATGATCTTTGCTCACTGCCAAAACTCCAACAGTATTGCCCTGTTATCTATCTCAAATTCTCAGGGCACCCACATAGAACAGGTCCTTAACTTTAAATATCTGGGCATCACTCTGGATACATCCCTTACATACCACATACATATTAAGCAGCTCTCCACCTCTGCAAACATCCAGATTGGGATATTATACAGACACAAACACTGCCACCCCGCCAGGCACTAAGGCTGGTGATAACCAGCTCAGTCCTATCCGTGGTCGATTATGGGATAATAATCTATGGTAGGTATGACAACATAGCCCTAAACAGCATCAAACTAGCCCTCAATAAAGCCTGCAGACTGGTCACAAGCAGTGATAGATTAACCCATACGTGTGAGCTCTATAATCGAGCAGACTGGCTGACCTTTGAAGGCAGACTAATGTACCACACTTGCCTCCTAGCAAAAAAGATCCAAATGAATCTTGCACCCAAGGGCCTTCACTCCCTCAACCAACCAACCCCCCACAGGAGCACCCCTAGGTACCTGGTGAATACCAGTCTCCTAGTCCCCCACTGTTGGACTACCCTAGGGCAAAGGTATTTCCAGTATTGTGCTCCACTCTGGCTAAATAAACTTCCCTCCTCCATCTCCCTGGCCCCTAACCTTGGCCTATTTAAAAATGGTATCAAGAGATTTCTCCTTGACTCAGAGATATGTGGCTATAACAACCAGTCCTCACTAACACGGTAGGTGTCCGAAAGCTAGCATTTCCCAGAGCTCCAAACTGAGGCCAACATAGGTAATGGTGCCAAAAAACAAAAACTCCCAGATTGGAGATGGCCGCTGAATTGGTAACCAGTCCCTCTCCCTCGCAATGACCCAGGGTCCTTTAACTACCCTAGAGATCTTAACCATGCAATGTAAAGCTAGCCATGTAAATTAACTTGTACAGAGTAACCATGCATAATTTGTCTTAATGTAATGTTTTGCTTAGTAAGCAATGTACAATTTGTCTTTAAGTTATGTTTCTGTTTTGTACTGATGTGGAGCCTTTGCAAAGGAGTCATCGACTCAAAGGATTGTAATTCTGAAATTTCAATAAAATAAAACAAAAATTAAAAAAAAGCAGTATACCTGATTTTAATTTGACTATACCAGGTCCCAGTCATCCCCAGTGGACACAGCAGACACATGCAGATGCTCATGTCTCTGCTCGCAAAGAAGCACACTCGTCCCGATCAAGCTCACCCCGCTCGCTGGGGGCGAGTGTTTCATATGATCCCAACTAGGAAATGGCATTGACAGTGACAACAGAAGAGGATATCAAGGTTGCCTGGCCCAGTCCGGAGCTACCAGGATCACTGTGCAAGGTTGGGACCTGATCTTGATGAGCACTCTGAATATCAGAGGATAGGGAGGAAAAGCATAGAGAAACTTGTTGGTCCAGTCTAACAGGGGAGCAACCAGAGGAACAGACCCCAGAAGAGGGTGTCTGCAGCAGACCAAGGGAAGCTGATAGTTGTCTGGGGCTGCAAAGAGATGTATCTCTGGAGTGCCCCATCTTTTGAAAATGACTTGAAGAATAAGAGGGTCCAAGGACTACTCGTGGTGACCCTGAGAAATCCTGCTGAGAGCATCTATAAGTACATAGTCCTTTCCTAGGAGATGCACAGTGATCTGGGAAGTTTGCAGGGAATAAGCTAGAGACCATATTTTCATGGCCTCAGTGCACAGGGCCGAAGACCGAGTGCTCCCTGCTTGTTGATGTACCACATGGTTGAGGTATTGTCTGTCTTGATCTGCACCACTTTCCCTTGGATCATGTTTGAAAATGTCTGAACTGCTAGAAAGACAGCCCTGAGTATAGATTTATATGCAGAAGGGACTCCTGAGGGGACCAAGTCCCCTGAGCTGTGTGCTGATCCAGATGAGCTCCCTACCCCAATAGGGAAGCATCTGTGGTGAGTATTTCTGTGGGGACCTGACTGAGGAAGGGAACCCCTTGCCTCAAATTGTCCTCCTCCAACCACCATTGGAGGGCTTGAACCAGAGTTGGGACACTGGAACCCACTTGGATAGGGAGTCTTTTCTTTGAGACCAAAAAGCTCTGAGGTGAAATTGAATATCTCTCATCTGAAACCTTGCACCTTGCACTACCGCAGTGCATGCTACCATATGGCCCATCAGCTGCAAAAAGTGTCTGGCTGGCTGAGACACCAGTGGATGAAAAGAGGAGGCCAGACTGATGTGAGACTGGACCCTTGGGGAAGGAAGAAAAGCCTTGGCCTGTACCGTATTGAGCTCCATGCCTATGAATGTGAGAAGCTGGGAAGGCTCCAGAACTGATTTTCCAGATTCAGGATGAACCCTAAAGATTCCAGAAGATCTTGCATGACCTGTACATGTGACCTGACTTGGTCTAAGGACTGGCCTACTATAAGCCAGTCATCTAGATAAGGGAACAGCAGGATGCCTTGTTTTCTGAGGAAGGCCACCACCACTGCCAGACACTTGATGAATACCCTTGCAGCAAATGTCAAACTGAATTGCATTGCTCTGAACTGGTAATGGCCTGAGGGCAGTTCGAATCTGAGGTACTTTCTGTGGGACTGCCTGATAGGTATGTGAAAATAGGCATCTTTGAGATCCAGGGAGCTAGTCAGTCTCCTGGTCTCAGAGAGGGAAGAATTAGTCCCAGAGTCACCATCTTGAACTATGGTTTTAAGATGTGTTTGTTTAGGTATCGTATATCTAGGATGGGTCACCACTCCTCTGTCATTTTTTAGGGTAAGGAAATACCTGGAGTACAATCCTTTTTTTCCCTGTGAATGAGAGGGACCTTTTCCACTGTCTTCTTCTGAAGAGGAAGGGGAAATACTTTTGCCATCAGCCTTGGGAACCTGGTGAAGCAGAGTGCAAGGCCCTGGCTCACCACTTCCAGAACCCATTTGTCTGAAGTGATAGACTTCCAGGCTTGGAAGAAGTGAGTCAGCCTGCCCCCTACAGGGACTGAGATGACCCTGACTGACCCCTCAGGGTGTCTGTTTGGCAGGGGGCTTAGACTGAGAGGAGGATGCAGCCCTTGTCATCCCCCTTCTGCCTCTTCCCCTAAAGAACCCCCTCTGCTGAAAGGAAGAGGAGGCTTGGGCCTGATAAAAAGACCATTGAAAAGGCCTGCCCCTGCCAGACCTAGATTACTGCCTTTGAGGAGTGGTCTGCTTCTCTTTGGCTGTAGCACTCCTGTATGTGGTCCTGTACTCATCCATCTTTTTCATGTAAGCCTCTGTTTGTTCCCCAAACAGAGAGTTACAGAGACAGAAAAATCCATGGCCTTGGTCTGGGTATCCTGAGACAAATTGGTACACCTGAGCCAGGTAAATCTCCTCATGGAGACAGATGTAGCCATAACCCAAGAATAGACATCATTCAAATCTACAGCAGCATAGAACTGTACCTTGGAAGCTTCAATGCCATCTGCAGCTACCTGCTCCAGCTTACTGGTTAGCTGGGAAGGGTCATTCTTAGCCAGTTCCAGAATCGTATCCCACCTAGACTTCTGGTATCTGGCCATATATGCCATGTAATTAGATTGCCTGAGTCCCAAAGAGGATGCCAGGTACTGCTTTTTTGCCATGACATCCACTTTTCTGGAATCCTTATCTGGGGGATGAGATTCCAGAGGAATATTAGCCTTGACACAGGCTACAGCTTGCACTACCCCCACATGGCTGCAGTGAGTAGTAAGGAATTCCATCCCAGGACCTGACAAAGCATACCTCCTGTCCATCTTCTTATCCACAGTGGGTATGGATGTTGGCATTTGTAAGATCTTTTGGGTCTGTTTCCCTAGGGACTTATGCAGAGGGATAGACCCCCTATTGAACTCTGGGATCTCCATCATCTCAACATAGTCAGGCTCCTCCTGATCCTGCTCAGCTTCTTCCATAGGGAGCTAAAGAGTGTCAGCCACCTTCCTGTAAAACAGGCAGCGGGAGGAGGACTCAGAGAGCCTGGGAGGAGAGACATTGGAAGGTCTGTCTGGGGAGATGTCCAGTTCAATAGGCTCATCCAAACCCTCATAATCTTCATCTTCATCTTGTTCTTCTTCCTCCCATTTGTGCTCAAAAAAAGCCTCAGTGTCATAATCGGAGGCGATGTCAGTTCAGTCAGTACCAAGCAAAGCGACTGTACTATAGCAATCACTTTGGAAATTTTGTTGGTGGCTGGAACATGAGAAACGGGATCCGAACCGGCCGACTTACGTATCTGCTTTGTAGGAACCGATTCCTCAGGATCGGCTCTCCTCTTGCCTGAGGGGTTATCACCCAGGTCAGTAGGCACCCCCGCAGGTTCGGCCGAAATGGAACCGGGCTTACCATCCAGGTCAGAGGAGTTCTCAGCCTCCCTTTCCTTAAGCCAACTCAAGCATTTTTCAACAGTAAATTTAGGAACATTTTTGCAACTTTGGCAGTCAACCTTGAGGTGGTCAAACCCCAAACAACAAACACAGACAAGGTGGGAATTGGCCTTGGCAAAGGCCTACCCACACTCGGTGCAGTGCTGAAACCCCGTGGGTCCGTTTTTCTTTTTGGGTTTCTCAGACATGCCTCAGACAAAAACCCCAAAGTTAAACGTTTTTTTCAGGAACCGATAAGTACACAATCTCTTCTTCCTTTTTTTTTTTTTACTACTTCGGTTCCTGACCCGGACCGACTAGTGGGGAACTGAAATATAAAACAATTTCTTTCAGCAATTACACAATTCTGTCTACCTACAATACACTTACTGTACCGGGACAGAGATGTGAAGACCAAAACATTAGGAAACAGTTGATAAAAAAAATGACTGATTTACTGCTACTAAACCAAAGTGTAGGAGAGGATCTCTGGAGCGACTTCTCAGTTAGGCAGAGTAAAGAATCTGGCGGTTACGCTTCAGAGTACCTGGGACAGAGGTTTGAAAACCGAGCTCGAGATGAACATTCTATGCCTGGCATAGACTTTAATCCTCTCATCTCCGGGGCAGTTGAAGTGCCGAGGCTAACTGCAATTAGTCAGAATACAGCAAGACTTCATGTTGTTTGAAATAAGACTTTCACTGGGTATTGGCTGTGGCAACCCAAGGAAACCCTTCAGACTCTCCTCAGAGCACTCACACAGAGCCTCTACTCCTCTGAAGGCTTTCAAACTGCAACTGTCAAAATGGAATCTGCCCCCCACTTGATTCAGAAGATCAGATCAGGGTCCCAGTTGGTCAAACAGGCTATCAGGCAGTTCAGTCATTAGAATATTTACTTGACACCTGATTGATAGTGCTGCAGTCACAAGGCTGGCAAAAATGGATGCAGCAGTAAACAGCATAGTGCATCCCATATTTTAGCAAATAAATGCAGCCAAGCCATACAGCTTTAATCACATACAGTTGTAGCTGCCCACTGCCTTGTTAAGCATCTGCAGAGTGGGTTCTGGCAGTGGCATCCCCTGCCTGTCACTACCTCTATAGCGATGTCCCCCCAGGGTGACAGCAGAGCTCATTAATTATTCATGAGCAGCTTTGGCTATTCCTTAAACTGACAGGCACCTATTTATTTACTAGCACTTAAGAGCACTTTAAACATTTAGTTTGTTTCTCCCGCTCAGTGGCTCCCTAACCCCTTTTATCTTTGCTTACACTCGGGGGCCAGAGCACACACAAACAGGCTGCTCTAGAACTTGGAGGAGTGGCTTTCACATATGAGTGCTACAGCACTGGCACAGTGCAAGAGGGAGTGAGAGAGGAACAGTGAGTTGACCGCAGCCACTCCCGCACTGAGCTGCTTGGCAATCAGCTGAATCGACAAGCATATGGCTTTACTTTTACTTTGCTCCACCAGTCCCCACAGCAAGCAGAAGAACAATGGGCCGGGGGAGCATTCAGGGACATGGCGGCACAAACCACGGGAGGCGGCATGCAAGGTAATCCCCCACCATGGGGGAGGAGTTACACTCCCCCAAGTCTTAAATACTTGGCATTCCTGTCAAGTCCACAACAGGGCCTAGTACCAATAACATTAACCAGTACTAAGCATTTTCTCTCTAATCACACAAATGGAGCCAGATATTCAAAACTTTGCCCCGGGATGCAATTAGCACTGCCTGGTGTGGTAAATTAGCCCCGACCCAATAGCCCACTATGTTCAAAAGGGATATCCCTAGTGCTAAACCTGCTGATTATAGCATGCTAAGGAAGTCAGACAAACTGGGCTGGGAGTGCAGTGCAAACATAGCTCAGGAATAAGACAGCTCTGAATGGTATACTGACAGCACAGCTATGGGAATACCATGAAGACCATTCAGCAGTTCACGGCAATGGTCTCTATGAATTCAGACACTATTGCAGCCGGGGTGTTTGCTCCCCTCCTCGAACTAACTCTGACCGGAGTTAGTAATCCTTAGTGCGGGGTTGCTGGGGTTTAGATCCCCTCCACAGAAAACACTTGTTCCCCAGCGACGGCACAACACCAGTTGGCAATGCTGTGTTGTCACTGTGCTGAAGGTAGACAAATTTCTTGTCACTGCGGCAAAGTGGAACCACTCTGAATATAGCAACCAGGAAATGCACACCACAATGGCAGCCAAGTGCACAGCAATGTGAAGGAAGGTAGAGGTGAACTATGTGGCCAGTGTGTGTGCCAGCAAAAGCATGGACTCAGTAAAGCTGCAAGCAGCAGCGCATGTGAAATTATATTTCACAACAATGTACAATATTCCCAAAACGTTTGTGTGGTGCCGACACATTTGTGCAGGTTTCATACGGAACTAAGCTGTTTGCCCAACGCAATCACATTTGCCTGGAGCTAAACTTTTCTATACTCAAAAGTGACATGCAAATGAGCCTAGTTAGGTAGTCTCTGGGCAAACATCCAGAGTAGCATCTCGTTATGACCTGATTTGCTGCAGTTTGCACAGCGTTAATGCAGGGTTCCACAGCTCTACCTGTAGGTCAGTCTGGAAGTACAGTAGCTGGCTGGGTCTACCCACAGCTCCATTTAAACAGTACAGCATAGCATATTGTGCCCCAGGTGAATACACAGCACAGGCACAGGTAGTGGTGCTGTATGCAACTGTCAAACTGTAGGTCATGCTACAGTGCATAGCTGACACTACAGTAGCAAGGGGGCTAGTAGTGTGAGGGACACAGACATGCCTATGGTGTGTGGGCTAAGATGACCACTGCACTGTACACAGTGACAGGCCCAACTAGCAGGTGTTTACTGACAGTAGACATTACTGTTATGCTGTTGTGTGACCCAGATATGAGGCACCACTGGCATGGGATGCTCACAGTGACATATACATGGCTGGTTGTGTGTTCTGTGGTGTCTGTACAGAGATGCAGTATGTGACTGGGGGGGGCACATATGATCAGACAGACACACTGGAGTTGGGGTATTCCCAACACTGACCCGTGTGTACTGCGTGATGTGTCCCAGCCTTGTGGCCACAACCAGTCTGTGGTTCAGCCTCGCCATGTACATACCGTGCCATCAACTCCCTCCATGCCCACAGTGCTGCAAGTATGTACTGACATCTGTTGGTGTCCACAGAAGGGTGGCCTGCAGGTGTGTGCTGTATGGCCGCACTGCCTTGGTGTCCACTGGGAGCTGAGTTACCACTTACTGCCTGGCATAGCTGGGGCTGGTGGCAGATGATGGCATCATAGTGATGCCATCAGTAAGCAGCAAGTGTCCTCTATGTCTGGCTTATTTCTGTGTGTCGTACTTATTGTTTAGGGTAGCACAAAGCTGCACAAAAGTCATGAAAAAGCCACACAAAGCCACAAAGTTGCACAAAGCTGGTTTGCCCAAAGTTAAGACTACCTTTTTCTGGGTGATAATTTGCACTGCACAAAGTGTTGCACTAAAGTCGTGTAGCACCACTTTGCACGGTACTATTTGCTGAATATAGCATTGTGCTGACACACACCCTCAGTTTGCCCCTTGCATGCATTATACTTCTGCCCAGCACTAATGCGTTTTGTATGTGCTATTTGACCTTTTGAATATAGCGGACCCACACTAGGCTGGTGCTAAACTTGTGCAAATAGTTTGTGCCCAGCACAAAATTTGTAATATTTGTCCCATGATTCCTAGCTAGCAGAGGAAATCAGATACATTCTAGTCTAGACAAATGCAATTTATCTGATTAGCATCAAGGACATTTACTAAAAGGCCTTTTAAATTTATAGACAGCTGTCATAGTAATAGAAACATAGAAACATAAGATTTGGTGGCGGATAAGGACTTCTTGGCCCACCCAGTATGTCCATTTCCCTACTTAATGGATAAGCTGCAGAGCCTAGTTGACCAACAGTCTACTTCTTCCTACCCCCACCCACTAGAATTGTCTTATGCCTGTCCCATGCATTCTTGAAATCCACCACTGTTTTTGACTTCACAACCTCCTCAGGAAGGCTGTTCCATGCATCCACAACCCTCTCCGTGAAAAAATTCTTCCTCACATTACCTCTGAGCCATTCCCCCTCAATCTTCAAATTGTGCACCTTTGTTCTCACACATCTCTTTTTCTGAAATATATTACCCTCTTGGACTTTGTTGATTCCCTTGAGGTACTTGAAAGTTTTATCATGTCTCCCCTCTCCCTCCTTTCCTCGAGGCTATACATATATTAAGTCTCTCTTCATATGTCTTCTGGTGCAGACCATGACCATTTTAGTTGCCCTCCTCTGGACTGACTCCATCCTGTCTATGTCTTTGTGGAGACTGGGTCTCCAGAACTGCACGCAGTACTCCAGATCGAGTCTCACCAGCTGTCTGTACAGAGGGAAAACTACTTCCTGTTTTCTACTGGTGATGCCTCTCCCTATGCATCCCAGTATCCCCCAGCCCTCCTTACTGCTCTCTCACATTGCTTGCACACCTTTATGACTACCCCCATATCCCTTTCCATTTTTGTTGTTGCTAGTATCTCACCCCCCATTGAGTACTGTTCCCCTCGGTTTTTGTTTCCCAGGTGTATTACTTTGCACTTCTTTTCATTGAATCTAAGCTGCCATACATTTGACCATTCCTCCAGCCTTGCCAAGTCCCTTCTCATCCTTTCCACCCCACCTTGTGTATCAACTTTATTGCAGATCTTTGTGACATCTGCAAAGAGACATACTTTTCCTTCCAGTCCCACTGCAATGTCACTTATAAAGACATTAAAGAGGACCGGTTCTAATACTGAACCTTGCGGTACCCCACTAGTAACCCCCTCTTTCTTCATAGTGGACTCAGTTTATTTTTACCCTCTGTGTCCCATTCTCCTGCCAATTCTTTATGAATGACATTATCACTTTAATACATACGTTATGAATGACATAATGAATGACATTACCACTTTAGTAAGTACACTTTGTGACAATAGCAACTCCACTTATTACAGTACATTTTCTAACAGATTTCAGCTTCCCCTGGTACTTGTCATGGCTTTACTTGTTCTGGGTGAAAGGGCTTTGGATGAGCACACACAATTTCTGGGCAGAGTTCTGAAGGTGACATAAATGCCTTTGTGTACCATGTGCGTTTGGAAGTCAGTGGGCTTTCCTAGAAAGTCATAGGCGAGCTTTAGCAATGGCTTGATAGCTCTTTCAAAGTGACAAGGTGGAACTATCATTTCTTTTCTTTTGGCATTGGGGGTGCACTCCCCATTTCACTGTCCATTAATGAAAATCCTCAGGCAAAGTGTGCCCCACAACTTCCTCTGGCAGTTCAGTTACTTCTTCAGGCTTTACAAGTTCTCCACTTTCTTCCACTTGCACTTCCTCGGAACCATGCCTGTCATCCAAGGGTACATCTACACTTAGAATTGAGTTTTGAGTTGGCATTGGAATCTCTGCAGTGGGCATACCTTTCACATTACTTTGTGTTGCTGGTGCCCCTTGAAACAGTCAAGCAAGTTCTGATGTGGGATTGTATGCTGTGGAATACATTACTTCTTCCTCTGACTCAGAATCAGAACTTTCTTGTGCTGCTTGCTCATCAGGATTTTCAAGGAGAACTTCAGAATGCTTTGCCCTTTGATTTCTTTGATATATGTGCTAAGCAGACCTTGTTGCAGGATGTTTATGAGGTCATGGCACTTGTTGTCCAGAGCTAGTGACCATCTGTCCAATGGTCAGCAAGTGGTTTCTGTGGCTTGTCCAGTAGCCACTAGTGTCTTCTTCAGGACAAATGTTATACACAGGCATGTCATGTACTTTTTCAAGTGACAATATAAGGGGTGCTGCCCCATCTGTCAGCAATTTTGTGCTTCCCAGGTATTCTTAGATTCCTCAGCAACACCTGGTTACCTGGTTGTAGATCATGTGCTTTGACTCATTTGTCATATCTGTCTTTGTTTGCTCTGTTCCACTCGGCTGTGGCATCTGCAGATGACTGGTATGCAGAATTTAATTGTTTAGTGTTTGTACTTACTGTAGATAAGACTTTGGCTTTGCTCCATCAGCAAAGACACTGAAACACAGATCTACCGGGAGTCTGGCCTCCTGGCTGACATTAGGCTGTAGTGGGAGAACCCAGTAGCATCGCTCTTTGTGCAGTTATGTGCATGGAACAAGGCACTTACTTGCTGACTCCATTTACTTTTGCCTCTTGGGTTCAGGGAGCCAAGCATGTTCAAAAGTGCTCTGTTGAACCTCTCCAGCTGTGGAACTCCTTGCAGTTGATAGGGGTTGGTACAAGGCTTTCTGATCCCCCATAAGGACAACATTTCTTTTACCAAACGACTTTCAAAGTCCCACCCTCGGTCTGAGTGTATTCTTTGAGGGGCTCCGTAATGCACAAAAAATTTCTTAACAAGGACTTTGGCAACTCTAGAAGCCTTTTGACAATTAGTCAGGTATGCCTGGGCATATCTGGAAAAATTGTCAGTGACTACCAGAATATGGGAAATTATTTTAGAGTCTGGTTCTAAACTATAGGAGGCAGTATAGAGCAGTGGTTTAAGGCTCTGAGCTACAAACCTGGAGACATGTGTTTGAATCCCACAGCCCCCACCTGCATACTGTGTGACCTGAGCAAGTCACTTAACTTTCTTGTGCTCCCATATTGCACCTGTAAACAAGTTTTCAGCTTAGTGTGTCTCTCCTGGTTAAAAAAATAAATAAATAAAACTGAAAAAGTCTATGCAGACCAACTCCATGGGGGAACTTGTCGCAATGTTTATTTATTTATTTATTTATTTACTTGTTTCTTGTTTACCGGGTAAGTACACTAGACAAGAATGTTGCCTATATTCAGGCACGACCTGGGAGAGTACAGGCAGGAGAGACCACAGTCAATAATAAAGAGTATTTCATGACACAGCATGAAGTGAGAACAAAACATTTGACAGTATACTGTCAAGTACAGTCCTTATCAGTGACAGCAAAGAGAAAACAAATAACATTACATTAATTAATTTCACCCTATGAAACATCATTGACTAACTGAGTGACAAACAGCAAACAAACTTAAAAGAAGTAGCTTTATAACAATAGGATTCCTGATGGATGTGGGAACATGCAGATTTTAGAAACCAGCAGGAAAACAGTACATGCCAGAGGGAGGAAAAGATGCTAGGAGTAAGTCTCAAGTTACAGCACAAGAGCAATGGTCGGATTCTATTAGGTGTGCCCGAAGACCCAGTTTAAAGGCCTTGTGGGATTTGGAGAGTTTGATGTAGGAGGGAATGGAGTTCCAGGAATGGGGGGCAGATATGGCAAAGGAAAGTTCTCCTTTTTTTGTGAGATATCTGGGAATTTCAAGTTGGGTTTGAGCAGATGCCCTGAGGAGGTATGCTTGGGAGGTCTGCGTTAACAGTTCAGAAAGGTATTCAGAGGACCCCGTTCTGATAGTATTATCAGTTACACAGCCAGCAGAATAGTGTCTGAGCAAAGCTGGGGAAAGCCAATTCAGTTTCGAGTAGAGATGACAGTAATGGGTAAGACTGTGAGTGAGAGAGCGAATCTGCATATACTGTTATAGCAGGTGCTCCATTTCTGGAGAGCTCCTTTGCTAGTTTTAAGGTAAACCTGAGAGCAATATGTCAGAGAAGGGAGGAGAAAACCTTGTGCAAAAGCAATCCGGGCAGCATCATTGAGGGAGGACCTAATTTTAAAGGCAAGACCGAGTTTGGGGTAAACCGCCTTACATGTAGCCACAATGTGGAGGTTAAAGTCAAGAGATGGGTCGAGAGTGACTCCTAAATACCTGAAAGAGGTAATGGATTCAAGAGGGGAGTCATCTAGAGAATGTATCAAAAAATCTGGAGTAAGAGATCTAATTCTTGAGGTGGAGCCAAAAAGCATAGTTACAGTTTTCTTAGCATTCAGTAGGAGCCTGTTTTGTAGTAACCACTCCTGTAAGAAGTTGAAGTCAGCTTGAAGATCTGCCCTTACTGATAAGGGATCTTTACTACTGGAGAGAAGCACCATGTCATCAGCATAAAGGATCAACGAGGAGGAGCAGGGAAGGGAGAGCAAGTTGTTAATGAAAAGAGAGAAAAGTAGTAGGCCAAGAATAGAACCTTGGGGGACTCCAACAGAGGTGGAGGAAAGTTTGAGACTGCAGTTTCAATTTGAACCAATTGCAACCTCCCTGAGTGGTAGCTATCAAACCAGGAGACGGTCGACTGGTCAAAGCCAAGGTAGGACAGTTTGGAAAGTAGCAGAGAGTGATTCACAAGGTCAAATGCCTTTGTGAGAGCGATAAATATGGCCACCATGAGCAGGCTCTTATCCATCGTCGTAAGGACTACATTTGTCAACTAAAGTAGTTTAGTTGTGGTGCTGTGTCCTGTTCGGAATCCATGCTGGGTAGGGGATATAAGGTTGTAAAGGTGCAGGTAATTTGAGACCTGAGTGGCAATGGCCTTCTTGAAAAGTTTATTTAGGGTAGCGAGAATGGCAATCGGTCTGTAATTTGCCATATTTTTGGTATCCCCTGTTTTGTGAACAGGGACAGTACGGGTGGTTTTTCACAGCGTAGGCACTGTTTGGGTTAGTATGGAAAGATTGAAAATTCTTGCAATAGGAACAGTAAGGGCAGGGGCTGCCTGTTTCGAAAAGCTTGGCAGTAACCCATCCAGATCTGCAGATCCATAAGGGGATACTGATTTAAGGAGATGCAGCACCTCAGTGGTGGAGACTAATGTGAGACGAAAGGAGGTTTCGTGCGGAATTTGCACTTCAGAAGGAGGTGTAAGAGGTTGGTTGAATTTCTCAATGTATTCAGAGATATCTGAGAATTGAGCATTAAGAGCATTAGCAATAGTAGGTAACTTATTACACTTTGCGTCATTCAGTGTCATGTCGGTAATAGCTGTCTTGAAATTTTTTATGTGGTTCCAAAAACCCCTGGTATCACCCGTTGAGGACTGGAGAAGCTTAAGGTAGTAGTTCCTTTTGGCCATCCAAATATCTTTTTTGCAGGCATTTCTCAATTGTATATAGTTAACCCAGTCTTCTGATTGTTGGGACTTCTTCACCAAGGTCCAGGCCTTGTCTCTTTTTATCATGGCTTGAAGGAGGTCTTTTTTTAGCCATTTATTAGGGGAGCCCCTGAAACGCCTTTTTTTCAGAGGGATGTGCAGATCCTGCAGGACCAGAAGCTGAGACATCAGGTATTCAAGTGCTGTGTTTACATAATCAGTGTGATAGATGGGAGACCAGTCTATATTACTAATATCTTCGAGAAGTGCTGTTCGGTTTAGTTTGGCAAAATCATGAAATTGAATGATTCTTGGGGGGGTTTAAGGCAGTGGCCATTCCTGATACAGAACGTAGGCAGGTGATCACTAATAGAAGTGGAAAAGGTCCCTGCAGCAATTATTTCATTTGCTCTATTTGTAGCCATCCAGTTCAGGAGAGATTGATGCTCAGAACTGGCTGAGATTTGTGTAGGACTAGAAATCAGTTGAGCTAGGTTAAGTCTGGTGAGAGCTTCAATGTATGAACTGGTGTGACTACCTGCTAGGTCTAGGTTGAAATCTCCCATTAATTTGACTTCAGATCTACCCTTTAGAGTGGACAGATAATCCAAGAGCCCATTTAAGCCAGGGAGAGCCCCCTTTGGAGGATTGTATGCACAGATCAGATTTAGCCTTTTATCATCACCTAATTGTAGAACCGTGTGCAGAGCTTCAGAGTGATTTGCTATCCAGTACTGGTGTACGGAGATGAGATGCTCTTTATAATAAAGGGCAACTCCTCCACCCTTTTGTTTGGTGGGGTGATCGGATCTGGACAAGCTGTAGCCAGTAATTTTATACATGGAATCAGGCATAACTGGCCTAAGCCATGTTTCAGTTAGTCCTAGTATGTCTGGATGGTAGTGGGCTATCCAGACTTCAAGTTCAGGAAAGTTTTCTGGTAAACTTCTGATATTCATATGGGCAATTTTCAAGCCCTTAGGGGAGAACCATGAGGAGTCATCAGTGGACCTGGCATTCCAAGGGGGACCAGGGTTAGATTCTATGTCTCCAGATAAGCATAAGCACAAAAGCATCACCCAAACTTCTTTGTAGAATCTATAATTGTGCTTGAGGCATTTGGGCAAGCTGGGGGGGGGGGTAGAGTAGGAAATGCCCTAATTTGAAAGGATGCGTTACATAGAGGGACAGGTTAAGAGTTGGGAGCAAGGTTCTAGTTGGTAGAAGGTTAGAGAAGACAAAGGAGAATTCTTCATGGCAGTGGGACCTGGGGTATCCAGCTAGTATGTTAAGTGAGAGATAGGAGAGGGGGATAATGGTGGGTAGTAATCCTGATACCACCAGAAGTGTCCTTGGGCAGGCAAGGGAGAACATTATGTATGCAGTGAAAGAAACCTCTGGCAATCAGGGATTGTTAACTGGAGGGGGGGGCACTCTGGGGTAAAGCTTTTCTTTGGAGGCATCTGCCGCAGCTTTTACAGTATTGCTTTACTTCATTTCCCATGCAAGGTCAGTAGAAACATGCACGAGCTGAGTCCCACTTATGCTGACTTCCCAAATGTCCCATATCATTGTGCAATGCTTAAACTACCATCTCTTTGAATTTAGTTGGTAGGACCAATTGTAGACAAGGGAAACCTTGGTGAATCTTGTATTTCTCTGTGTAACAAATTGTTCTTCATTTTAAGTTTAGGCCACTCTAGCAACAACAATTTCACATTGGGATTGTTTGTGACTACTTGGGCAGCAACACCCCCTTTTTGCAGGGTGCTGATACTATCTACTACGATTTAGTCATTGTTCTGTTTGCAAGTCTTGAGGAGTCACTTGTGGCAATGTGTTTAAATCTAAGGAGGCAAAGTTGCAGTAAGCAGTTGGGATATAATCACCAGGTGTTACAAGGCTGTTGACAAGATGTGAGGCAGTTTCTGGAGATGGTGGCTCGTTTGTGTCAAACATTTTGCATAAGGCTTTTACAGTCTGTTTTGGAATTCCTAGCCAGTCTGGGTTGCCTGATTTGGATGCCATAGGGCATCAAGAAAGTGCATCTGTATCTATATAATTTAGGCTAGGCCTGCATTCCACGCAATAGTCATAGGTGGACAATGCTGAAAGCCACCTGTGTCCAGTGGCATCAAGCTTTGTAGTAGTTTGTACATATTTAGTGGGTTGTTACTGGTTTGAACTGTGATGTACGCCCCACAGAGATATTCATTCAATTGGTCCACAATGGCCTTTTGAGGGCAAGAAACTCCAACTTATGTGGTGGGTATTTTTGTTCAGCATTATTCAAGCTTCTACCGGCAAAGACAACTGGGCACAGTCCTTCAGGATAACTTTTGTAAAGGATTGCTCCAAGACCACTGAAACTGGTGTCCATACGCAGAAATGTTGGGGGTCTGCATATGAAAGAACTGGGGCATGAGTCAGGCAGTAAATTATTTCTTCAAAGGCCTTGCCACATTCATCAGTCCATCATTGGCCAACAGGTTCAGATGTTTTGAAATATTGATTGGGTTCGTGCACTAGCAAGAGTTCTTTCTACCTTTGCCTTTGTGGGTGGGTGCATAGTCTTGTGTCAGATTCAATAGTGGTCTCACCACTGAGGAATAATCTTTAACAAATCTTCTGTAATACCCACAGAAAGCTAGAAAATGCTGCAAGTCTGTTATATTTTGGGGTTTTGGCCAAGTAGTTAGGGCTTGGATTTTACTAGAATCAGTTTGGATTCCTTAAGCTGATACAATATGCCCCACATACTTGACTGAATGTTGGAAAAATGGGCACTTGTTGATGGAAAGCTTGAGGCAGAACCCCCTCTAATTAATCCAGAACCTTTAACAGTCTGGCCTCATGCTCCTCCAGGATGTTCCCAAACACTATGACATCATCAAGGTAGCCCAAACATTATAAGAGATTCATATTGCCAACAGCTCTTTCCATCAGGCGCTGGAACATGGCTGGGGCTCCAGAGATACTTAGAGGTATTCTGAGGAATTCATAAAAACCAAGAGGGTATTTGAAAGCAGTTTTCTGTCTGTCTTGAAGGGCCATGGGTATCTGGTAGTACCTGCTTCTTAAGTGGAGCACGGAAAACCATTTTCTTCCATTAAGACAATCCATGACCTCTTGAATTCTGGGCATGGTTTATTGGTCTGGTATTTTTCATTTGTTTAGAGTTCTATAGCCCACAAACATGCGCACTTCTCCATCCTTTTTTGCACAGTTATGATGTGGGAAGCATGTGGGCTTCATGATTCTTGGATAATGCCTGCAGCTAGCAGTTCTTGCAAGTGTCTTCTCATGTCATCCATGTCAGCTGGCATCAATCTGCGGGACCTGTTACAAAAAAGGTATTCATCATGAAGACAGATGTGGTGCTCTTCTCTGGTTATGCATCCCACATCCCACTCATGAAGTGAAAAGATAGTCCTTTCGGCTCACTTTCTGCTGACACTGGTCTTCCACTTCTCTGGTAGAGAGGGATTGCCAAAATCAAAACATTCAGTGTCAGTTCCAGTCTGGGTGCCATCTCAGGTTGGAGTAGGTTGCACTGCTGTATCTGCACAGTACACATGAGACAAAGTGTGTCACTTCCTCACAACAATGTCTGTTTCAGTGAGATTATTTACCTAGATGGTAACTCGTCTAGCGTAAGCATGTGCCCTCACTGGCAAGACACTGTGTTTTACCCAAAGGCCTTCTTGCAGACCATGTTCCTCTGGAGCATCCAACATCAATATCTGTTTTTTTACATCTCTCTTCAGGTGCACCACACCACTGATACTGCACTCAGCATTGGGTGGCAGTAGATGTTCTTCAGCATCACATTGCAAAAACTACACCAACTGGATCATCTTGAGCTTCAGCTGGGGTCTTAGTCTATCTCTGGTAGGCCTGCTACACCAAGGCATCAGCACACAATGCTTTTCCTTTCTGCTTGGCCTTCTTCTCCTGGCAAATCTGAGTCAGGTGACCAAACATATGCACATTGGTGACAATAAGTATGGGTACTCCATCAAACATTGTCGATTCAGGACACACTAACATCAAGGTTTCCACAGGGTCTCCCATCTCAGTGACTTGAGAGGGGAAAGCAATACACACTTTAAGATAGCCTAGGTGGTGTTACATGATGCAAGCACCGAGGCTGGAGCTAAATTCCAGAGCTCTACCCAGACCTCTTAAAAAGTGTGCTTTTCTCATGTTCCAGCAGCTAAAGTTTTGCAATTCTTATTTGTTTGCCTGTTTTACTCACTGGGACAACGATGGCAGAAACAGAAATGGAAATTTATCCTCAAAATGAGCAGTCCACATCCTGTCAGTCTGATGGTGAAGAAAATAAGGCCCTGGAGATGGAGGCCAAGCGACTACACTGCAGCTGTTCCCTTGCTTCACCAATCAAATCTATACCTGAAAATCTCTCACTGACTCAAATCTTTCAGGGGCTAACAACAATTAAAGAAGCAGTATTTGCTTTAATCGCTGATTAAAAGGATCTAAAACCCACCTTTAAAGAACTGACTCAGAGGTTAGCAGACACAGATGTCTGTATCTCCTCTCTGGAGGACTGACAGAATTGCTGGGAGCAAAACTTCACAGCCATGAAAATAGCCCTCACTAAACTGGAAGACAAGGTGGATGACCTTGAAGGTCACAGCAGAAGAAACAATTTGGTCCTTCTTGGATTACCAGAGGGTGAGGGACCAAACCCTGTTGATTTTATACAAAAATTCTGCCAAAATGTTGTTGGTTCCTCTCCAAACACCATCTTCTATATTATAGAGAGGCGCACCATTCATTAAGAGCTAAGCCTGCTACTGGAGATCCCCCTGGACCACTAATTTTTAAAATACTGAACTATTTAGATCAAGATTACATCTTAAGGGAAGTTAAGAAAATAGCATCTCTTCAGTGATTTGGGGCTAATCTGTGGATTGGCTGGAAATATCCACAAACATCAGGAGTCAACAGTTTGATTCTGCAGAGCAAGTGGCACTAGAGTTCCTGAAAATTTTTCCTGACCTGTCTGGAAAAAAAGGTGGCTGACAAAGACATCAAGAACTATACTACTACTACGGCTGCATTGCCTGGTCTAAGTTACCTTGACTAAATAGGTACCCTATATTATGGAAGAAGTATACTTTTCTGGCTTTCTTCATAAGACATTCATTTTTGCAAATTTTAGGTGATACACAGTACCCTCTGATTTAAGCTTCCTTCAGTGGTCAGTATGAACAGCAAAATATTTTTGGAATAGCTAGCAATGCCGGACTTGTCTTACTAAAATAACCTCAATGGAACTGTGTACTGAGGTTACTGATACCGACTCATTTTTTTATTTCTTTACAATTGTTGTTGGGGCAGTAGACAATAATATGAAAATTCAGCCTTTTTTTTTCTTTTTACATGACTGGAGTTCCAGAACTTTACATTTTGCATCCAGTACAATGTTGCTCTGTCAGGAGAATGGTAAGTATGGACAGAAAAATCTTTTTGGAATAACTAGCAATGCCGGACTTGTCTTATTAAATTAATTTCAGTTGAACTGCGTACTGAGGTTACTGGTATCCTACTCCTTTTTTCCTTTCCATTAGAATTGTTGTTTGAGGCAGTCCATAAATAGTATGAGTATTTAGCAGTTTTTTAGGCTTTTTACATGGACCAGAGTTCCAGAACTTTCCCTTTTGCATTCAATACAATGCTGCTACGTCAGGAGTATGGGATCTAATTGCTACCTCTTTAGGTTTCTTTTGGACAGCTACATATTGGTTCTTCAGCCACTTATATGTTACAGAGAGAGGTATTTCATTCATCTTTGTTATCACTTTAAAGTATCTGGTATCTAGTGATATGGGCAAGTTAAATTGAGTGACCCAATACAAGTGACTCAATTTGACCACCTGGAATAACAACAAGTAGGAAAGGATAGCAAGGAGGGGAACGGTGACTGTTATGGACAAGAATCGGGAAAGGAAGATATGGTGACTCTGGGAGGTAGGTATAGTGGACCAGCATATTGAAGGAAGTTTGGACAAGCAGTTCCCAACTGGCCAGTTGGTGTAGTGGTAGGGATGTGTGCTTCTGGTGTGAGAGGTTGCGGCTTCATATATAGCTGCAAGCAATAAACATTTTTATGCCACTATGGGACTTACGGTACTGTATATACTTGCGTGTAAGTCAGATTTTTGGGAGTGACTTTCAGTTTCCAAACTCATGTTCCGACTTATATGCGAGTCACTAAGGAAGAAAAAAAATGAAGGTTCTGCTGTCCTGATTGCTTCTACGTCCTGAGCTGAGCTCACACCTAATTAATAACATCTCCCAACCAGATGATTGACACTATTGCCCGATTAACACCTAGTGCCTGTTTGTCTCTATTGTCTGTGCAATGGTAGACTGCAATAAATGTGTTTTTTACAGTAACATCTGTGCACTCAGACTAAAACAAAAAAGATGATTTTAAATTAAGATGAAATGTTTGCATTGAGTTCATGTTCTGTTTGCATTTGCTTATAAAATTCAGTACCATTTAGTGAAATTCAGATATAAAAGAAGCACCCAACTTATACGTGGGTCAAACACTGAGGTAGGAAATTAAGGTCTGAATAATGGCCCCACCTTATACATGGACTGATTTATATGTGAGTATATATGGTAGTAGTTTTGTTCAATGATCTGAACTGTCCCCTCCCAAAAATTCCCCTGTACTTCAGTTTCAGGCTCCCCTCAGAGTTGAGAATCTTATTTGTGGAGGGTGAGGGTGAGGGGGGGGGGGAGTTGTCCCCACATAAAAGAAAAGTCACTGTTGCTCATTTCCAATATGGTGCTGATGGGCACTGTTATTTGTGTTGCTTTAGAAAATGGGCAATGAAATCCCCAGGCTCTGATTGGTTGATACCGCTGACAAGCCAGGCATCTATCAGGCAACAGATTCTGGGTATTAAAAGTGCCAGCTTTGCCACAAACTGCAAAGCCAAGATCATCCAGCAATTAGAATGTTGCATAAAAATAAGCTGCCAAGTTTTCCTCTCGCTGCTTAGTGGGAGAGTTTGCGGCCTCTACCCCCTAGTTGCCCAAATCCATCACCGATGTCACAGTCACCGAATAAAGCAACATAACATCCCTAAAAAGCAAACAAAAAAATCCACAAACCTAGCGAATGGCCATATTAACAAATAATAGCTGCACAGTGTAAACAGAGAACCACATCATCTTGGCCCCAGTAAAGTCGACGGCTCAGTTCAGAGCACTAAGCTGGCATCACATTCCCTGAAGCAGCCAAAAGTAACAGGTGGAGTCCCTGCGGTAGTAGCTCCACACATAAAATTCTCCGACCTGTTAAAAGAAAGGTTGATTCCTGCACAGTGTTTGAAAAGAAACAGTTTGCCATGCTGTAACAGCAAAAATATCATAAGCAATCCCCCTTTTACAAATCTCGGCAATCACTCCTATAGTATGGCTTCTCAGCCTGCATTCCCATAGCCTGTCAGCAAAAAGTGACCCGATCAGCGTAAAATGTGATAAAAAGCAAGCATGTACCCAGCAACTGTAAATACCTCTCTGCCAATACCTCTCTGCAATCTGTCCATATCATCCTAAGAATGAAAGCAGGGGGATCCTCTGTATCACAGACATGCTCGCTGCATCCTCAGTAAGCAAAAAAAAAAAAATAGCGAGCTCGTGACAGCACAGCCGAATGAAAGCATGCTCATGAATAAAAAACAGCAAATTTAAACAGCCAGTTAACCAACTACATTCTGTAGTGTTTTCTCTGTCTCTGTCTCTCCGAAACAGTAAAAGAAAACTTGGCAAAACGTTAGAAAATGTCAGACAATGCACAGGTAAATAAACTGCTAAAATAAACATTGCAATGTGGTAGTAGTATAAAAAATGCAGAAAACAAAATGCACAGCAGGTAATTAAATAATTGAGCAGCTGAGAGGCTGGCCATATTTCTCATGACCAACAAGTGTTGAAAGTGTGCTGTTTCTAGCATACTGACATACTGCCTAGGTATAAAAATGAAAGTCCAGTTTAAAAAAAAAAATCCTGTCAATTTAGTAGCCCTACTGCTTATTCTGTTAGTAAAATTGAGGCAAACTCATTAGCCATGTTTTTACTTATTTATGTAGTTTTAGTTGACCGGGTAAGTGGAGTAAACAAATCCTGGGTATTTTCAGTCATGACCCAGGGAGGGGGATACAGATGAATCCCAACTGACCGTGAACCAGACTAATATGTTTGCGTTATTTTTAGTGAATGAGGGAAGTTTGGCCAGTACACCGAGGAATTCCCCTACTCTTTTCAATAAGTGTCATGGTATCTTTAACATCCACCAGAACTACCACCGATCCAGTTAGATGGGACCTCGTTTTAACGTGTCATCCAAAGTTGGCACCCTCAGAAGTGCAGCACCCCTCTCATGCTGCACTACAGAGTCAGTACTGGGATATTAACCAAGCGCCAGATGTGGGAACTGAACCCACAGCCAAGGTTTAAACTGCTGCATGCCCCTGTACATGTCATAATCTCCCATGGATATAAATGACTGCTGTGTTTCCAAGATAGGCACATTAAGAATGAGTAGAAAATGTAGAACAATAAAAAAAGAAAATGTTTTTCCAGTGAAATCAGTAGAATGCCTCAATATGATTCCCACCCTCCCCCCGCCAACAAAGCAACCTTTGCCGGAACCGTTCCTGGGATGCTTAGTAATCCTCCAGTTTTCTCTACCACTTGCTGCCAGGTGCCCAAGCAGCTGTCTAACCTGTTCTTGTCACAGTAGCCAACAGTGTTGCAGACTTCTGCCAGCAATTCTCTGAGACCTCCCAAGCATGCCCTAGCTTGTGGATCTCTATGTCACACCATACTTTCCACAGTATGAGGTATTTGCTCATGACAGATATTTTGCTTTATCTTTGTGTGCCTTTCAAATATATGTTTGAATATAAATTCATTATGTGCCCGTGTATAGTATCCTAAAAGAAAAAGTGTGACAGATATGTAGAAATGTAAGCTCACACTCTATTTTTTTTTTAAATTAAAGGTTAATTTCAGGCTGCTTGAGGCAAACACTATCACCAATCTGTTTCCCTCACAAGAGGATGACCGTGCAGTACCACCTGCACCCAAGAAAATAAAAGCAGACAAACCAACAACCTCTCACAGATTTCAAGCAGTGACACATACAGAGCTTGACAAATAGAAGAAGAACATGAAGAGGTAAATACAAAAAAAAAACACAGCATGGGCAGTAAATGTTCTCAGGCAGTGGGCAAATTCTAGATTCATTGAACTGGACTGGCACACAGATACAGTAGAACACATAAGCAGCACCTTGAGTCAGTTTTATGTAGAAGTCCGCACAACAGCAGGTGAAAATAATTCGATATCTGACTACTGTGCCTTAAGAGCCGGTCTAAATAGACACCTGAACAGCCCAGCCATAGGTCGCAACATAAACATAATAGGTGACCAAAGATTCAAGCCTGCCAATAATGTTCTCACATCAGTTATAAAAAAAAAATAGAAAGGACCACAAAGATGAAACAACCCACCACCCAGCAATAATTGAGACAGATCTCAACACACTCAGAACATCAAAAGCCCTGTCTCCTGATACCACACCTGGACTGGTGCACAAAGTGTGGTTTGATATACAGATCCACATGGCCAGGCGTGGCCGTGAAGGTCTCAAGGAACTGACGCCAGACTCATTTGCAGTGCACACAGATGAAAATGGCTTGCAGTATGTAGGACTTAAATATAACGAGCCAGCCAAAAATTACAAAAATCCATTAGAACAAAACAAAGACAGTTATAGAGGGTCTATGTACTCCGAGCCAGACAACCCAATGTGTCCTGTTAAGTCTTTTCTGAAGTACTTATCTAAGCTGCCAGAAAAGGCAGCAGCCTTCTACTTACACCCACTAAGACAAAGTCAAGTGGTACTAGTCACATTGTCCTTTTGGTATTCCAAAGCACCAATGGGGAGAAATTATCTAGGAAACTTAATGCCTAAAATCAGCAAGGAGGCAGGATTAACCAAAAGGTACACCAATCACAGTGTTAGAGCCACTGCCGTTCAGCTTTTATCAAATGCAGGACTCAGCAGCAGAGAAATAACTGGCATTACTGGTCACCATTCCGAAAGCAGCCTAGCCAGCTACTGGTCTCCCAATACCACAGATAGAAAGAACTGGAGCTCCATCTTAGGTGGATATAACATCCAAGAGACTGATACAGCAAAGCAAGGAGAAACTGAAAAAATGACTGGCAAAGAAAATGGCAAAGGCATGCCATCTCCTAAAACCGGTACTGAAGATAGTTCCTCTGCAACAAACTTTTCTCCATCGAACTGCACTTTCAATGCACCAATTAGTTTCATCACAGACAACAAATAATGTGCACTAACTCTAGTATTTTTTTTCAAACTGTTACACCATTTTCTAAGTGCAATAATACCCTCCAGGCTGGGCGGTACTGGTCAATACAGGACCTTCCAGGGGCTATAAGGCCCTCCACCTGCATTATCGAGCCTCATCACACCCCTGGGTGGTCCGGTATTGACCAACACCGCCCACCCTGTCAGGTATTATTGCTTACATAGTGCACATCACTGTTTGCATTTTCAATGATGTGCACTCACTGATATGGCAATCGCTGTTATGTTTTTACTCATATCACATGGAACTACAGTATTAATTACATATGAAATGGAGTTTTAGGAGGTTAGATGTGCTTAGACTGATGTCTACTCCCCACTCCCAGTCATTTAGCTATGACACTCATTCACAGTAATAATCGATCTTTTTATTTTGTAACATACTCAATGTATAACTAAGGATGCATCTTTAGTAATACCCATCTATTAATAATTATTTTGCAATCCTTCTAATCAGCAGGTAACAATTTCCTGGACTAGGCATAATATGTACTTATCTACCATGGCTAGTTATTCTTATTTTTTTAGTATTTAGGCGTCATCTTATAGACATGTTTTTTATGGCAGTCATCCCTTTTTGACATATTGGGAGCTGTCTCTTTTATTTTCATAACAGCCTTAGTAAGACTGACAGTGGGAGTTTTGTAATTTTTTCCTTGATAATGCTACCGCTATCATTCCATTTTACCAGTTGTTGTATTAGTGGATTAAAAAAAAAAAACTTATGATCAATATGCAGCACCAGATTGTTATAAAATATTTATTTCTTTTGTGTTGCATGCCAAAGCTATTGGCAATGGACTCTCCCTTTTTCCAACACCAGCTGACAGTGTAAGGGCACATTTGTATGGTTATTTAGTTGTTTTACAACCTTTTATATCAATTCTGTGCTCTAGAAATGTCTGCATTGAATGCCATGCAAAGTTGTCCTATTAGGAGAAACGGGGGTCACTACTCCATTTATTTGTCCCCTTCTAATGACTATACTTGATTTGATTGGTTGTTTTAATTGTAAGAATGCGGCACCTGCTCCCTGCAATTTTATACTGTGTTGCAGTTAAATATTTTGGACTACAGGAGAATAAACCTTATTAAAACTGATATTCATCCTCTGGTTCTTGTCAGTTTGCTATAAGGCTCAGCCAAGAAAATTAAGGTTTCTTTTTTTGAGCACTGTTAAAGTATACTATATTGTGGAACCTTCTAATAATGGTGATCTGCTTTAAATAATTTTATGGACTGCTCATTTTTAATGGGGGATCATTTTTTCTGGTGGTGCTGTTGAGTGTCCAGTCATGACAGTAACTCATTTTTTTAATATATGTCCTCCTTAATTACATCCATATTTCATTTTGGCGTACTTTACCAGACCCTTTGTCTTCAGCGTTGTTCCTTTCCTTCATGATGGATTGGTTCCTTTAGTGAATGGGCAATTTTGAGTTCTATCCTAGATAACCATATCCTTCATTATAGACAGGGCTATTCCCCCTCTCAATTCTTATCAGCCTGGTAGAACTTGGAGAAGAAATATGCATTTTCTCCTCATTGATATTATAAACCATTACCATAGTTGCCCAGCAAATTTGTTCCAGCAGGGGTTGTTGGAGGTGGTGGGGGTTTGGGGTAACATACAGTTCTTTTTATTTAATGTTGTCAGGAGGTTTGGACAGGGATAATATTAGTGCTCCTCACAGACCTTAAAGACTGGATGAGGGGAGGAGAGTCGGCCTTGGTAGAAGCTATTTAAATCCTATTCCTGTTCTTGTTGTTATGGGCAGGGATGGCCATTTGAAAGGGGTTTGGAAGTTTGTTTGGGTTGTTGATTTTTCTGGGAGGGGATACCTCGTGTACCACCAGAGGGTTAGTGGGCATAGGACATATGTTTTATATACCCTTTTTACTATGGCTAATGTGATTAACATTGTTACATGGAATATTAAAGGAGGAAGGGACAATGCTAAATGATTTGCTATTCTTCATCACTTATCTAAGTTCCATCCCAATATTGTTTTTCTTCAGGAGACCCATTTGTTAGATAACCAAGTTCCTCAATTATGCAACTCTTGGGTTGGGTAGGCTTCCTGGATGGATAAACACCCAAGGCATAGGGAGGTGGCAGTGCTCATTGCTAAATGTCTCCCCCTTGATTTTATTAATGAGGTCAGGACCAGGAAGACAGATTTTTGTTTATACCTGGGAAACTTAGCCGTTTTGAGATTGTCCTTGGAGTAATCTATGGGGTTTACCTGAATTCTTCTTCCTTTTTTCCCACTCCTAGCCTCTGCCTTAGCTCCATTTAGGCATTTACTGGTTATTATCTTAAGGGATTGGAACCTGGTCTTTGCCAATGACCTTAATAGGTCATATAGGATCAAGGTGGGGTTGTCCCAAGCTCAACAAACCCTTCAGGAATGTTCTGATAACCTTAGTTTAGCTGACCCATGGAGAATCCTGTATTCCACGATTCTTAATTTTATCATTTTTTTCTGTCCCACATAGAGTTTTAACTCAGAGAGATTATTTTTTAATTAGTAAGCAGCTGCTTCCCCTTCTGGTAGACTGCCAGATACAGGCCTGGGTCTATGGTGATGGTTTCTTACAGCAGGAGATATGTAGATTAAAATCATTTTTGAAAGACACCACAGCAGTGTTACAGGATTTAGAGGGTTTAAAATGGAAAGAAAATTATAGATGGCTTACAATTGATGTTTTCTCATTATATACAAGTATTTCTCAAAGCCTGGGGATCAAAGTGGTAACAAAAATATTAGAAAGTTCATCAGTGAGTTATCCTGTTGAATTTGTCATGTCTTCACTTGAATGTATTTTGAGAGCAAATTTTTTCCTTTTTGAAGATACTTTTTATTTGCAGAGCTAACCATGGGGTCCTTGGTCACTCCCTCTTACGCCAACCTCTTTATGAGCTGCTGTGTGTGTGTGTGTGTGGGGGGGGTGATTTTGAACCAAGGCCACAACTAATTTTTTTTGGACATTGTAAAATATAAAAGTTATATAGACAATCTGATTTTGGTTTGGCACCGAGCAGGAGATGGAGTTATTTGTGAAGTACATAAATAATAACTACTTACCTCTGCTTATATTTTTCCCTTTACCACTCTTTCCTTACCTACACTCCTCCTACCCATCCTCTTACCATTCCACTCTCCACATCTAACTCCTCTGTTCACCCTCCCTCCTTCCCTCCAATTAGCTTTATAACCTGTACCCCCTCTGCTGTCACCCCCGATTATGTATCTGCTCTCTTTCACTACTAGTCTCTGGACTATCTCCTGTCAACCCTCCTCCCAGGTTTCCATCTTTCCTTTCTTCTCCTCCTTAGCCTTTGAAACAATGCCTAAGTTACTGTACCAGACTTCAGCCTTATGTCATAGCCTTTGTATTATTGTATAATCTATTGTAACTGAACTGACTCTAGCTACTTTGCTTAGCCTATGTCCTTGTACATATAATGTGACTTTACTACTTATTGCCATTCCTGTACAATTGTGTTGCTATCTACTTATTTGTTTTAATGTTCTTATTCTTGTTTAACTTGATGTGGAACCTATTTAATGAGCTTGTCCTCAATTGTGTCATCCAATATCTCAATAAATAAATAAAAAAAAATAATGATGTGGGACTGACATTTACAACTAATTCAGATTCAATGGAAATTGACAGTTTGGACCTCATTTTGGTGGGTGTACTGGGCCAGTTTGTACAAACTAAGTGATCTGATGTACTCATGTTTTTCTAATGTAGGGAACCTCCTTGCATCGGTTTATGTACTTGTCGCCATTGTAAATGATGTTATGCTCATGTATTACTACGATGTGAAACCTCTTTAAAAGAGTCTATGGCTCAAAGGTACTTCCTAGAACTAACTAACTAAATTAATTAATTAAAAGTGCTTTAGGAAACCCACAGTGGGAAATAGTGTCTTACACATCCATAGTTCCCACCCAAAACCCACTATCCTAAATCTTCCTTCTGGATAATTAAAACACCTTAAAAGAAACAGCTCAACTCAACTTGAGTTTATTAAAGCAAAGGGTGAGCTATTTGAAAGGTTGACAGGGACAGAATATGAGGAGAATGTGTTACAAGAGGCTTTAAAAAGGGTAGATCAAATTGAGAGACAAGATCTCTTACAGCATAAAAGTTCCAAGAGCAACCCTGAAAAAGTTGTTTTTGTGCACACAAATGGACCTGTGTCCATGGACTTACGTGCAGTCATATTAAAACATTGGCACATTTTGGGGCTTGATAAGGACCTCACAGAAGTACAAGAGAATGGCCCATTAATAACTTTTAGAAGGGGCAGATGCCTGCAGGACCTCCTAACAAGGAGTGAATAAAAAAAAAAACAGCGGATAAGAAGATGTGGTTGGGTAATAAACTGATGTATTTCTTTTCCTGTAAATGGTGCATCACAGGCAGAGATGTGGCCCAGGCACAAAGTTTTGTGAACCCTGAGCCCTTGGGAGTTAAAGAAGAGGGGATCAAGGAGAGGTTCCGAAGGAAATGAACACTTCTTATATCTCTAGGCTGCCATTCCCAATGTGTTGTTTACAAAAGATGTTGATCCCATTTCTGGGACAAAAAGTAGGAGGCACTCAAGAATAAAATTTGTAGACAGTCTTTTCATATTCAATAATTCTTTTAGTCCATAAAAATGGCAAGCCTCAATGTTTCACCTAGCAAATAGGCTTTATTAAGAGATGCCCTTTTGTTTTTATATTTATAACTCTGTGATTACCTTATTCAGTCATTATCTGAAATCGCAATCCTGTGTCTTCTGAAGGATTTATATAACTTAATTTTTTACTTCTTGCAACCTTATGCTTTAATGAAATCACCATATGCTTCTTTTCATCCAATTCATGGCTTGTCCTGCTTCTTCTGTCTGCATCAGATGCCAAACTGCATATCATCTAGACAGTAAGGTGTAAGTAATTAATTTCACTGGCAGGTGACAGGTCCAGCTAAGTTTTACACATCATAGAGTGTGCACTGATGTTTTTAAGAAAACTTTACTGGCAAATTCTTGTCTATAATGCATGCATTGAAAATTCTTGGGAGTCCTAAGACAATCTTATAATCTTATTATGTCTTTAATCTGGGTGGAGGCTGCTTTTCTGTAACCACATCCTTATACACACTGTGATACCCATAGCTTGATTTAGAAGTCATCTGCTCCAGCAGTGTTATATTATGTCAATTAAATTTATATGCAGTAGGATTCATTGTATGTGGGTTCCACCAAGCACCTTTGACCCTGGGACACTCCTGGCTGAAGATATTATGGTGCTGTTAAACTTCTCTGCCATCATTTTCTGTATTTTTCAAATAAGTATTTTAAACCAATGGGGATTTTTCCTTTTTCTTTTTCCTGCATGACCTAGCTGTTAAAATTATTGTTTTTTCTAAACAACTGCCATTAGGCTTCTGATGAAGGACTGGTTGGTCCGAAAGCTAGAGGACTTTGTTCTTGTTGTTACATCTGTGTTGGTCCATTAAAAGGTATCAAATCATCAGCCTTTTCAGGGATCACAAGGCCTTTTAATTGACCCAATATCAGAGATTGAAGTTTCACAGACCATCTCTTCCCTCCCCTTAGATAAAGCCTCGGGACCAGACCATTTTCATCTCTTTTCTACAAAAATTTAAGTAGGAGTTGCTTCCACAGTTGGTTAAATTATTTAGCTATTGGGGTTCTTCACCTATTCCAAGAAAAATCTTTATTTGAAGCCTGCATTGTATTCCTTCCCAAACCTGGGAAGGACTCCACTAGATCTGAGAACTATCGTCCCATTTCCTTATTAAATATTGATGACAAATTATATGCAGAAATTTTAGCTACCCATTTATCTACAGTATAGATTAGTCTTTTAGATCCAGAACAAGTGGGCTTTGTTGCTGGTTGCCATGCTAGTGATAATTTCTGCAAATGGTTTCACTTCTTCTCCGCATCCAGAGAGTCCAGTACTGATTTGGCGCTGGTCTCCCTGGATGTGGAGAAAGTGTTCAATCCCATAGCATGGCCCTACCTCTTTGATGTCCTAAAAAGATATGGGTTCTCCCCAGAATTCATACAAAGAATTCAAGTGTTATATACAGTAAATATCCCTTGGTGCATATTTTATAAAATAACTGTCTGATGTTTTTGGTTGTCCAGGGGAAACTGACAAGGCTGTCCCTTATTGCCTTATTTATTCAATTTATATATTGAACCACTAATGTGCCAGATAAATTGTGCCATTAATATTCCTGGCATCACAGTAGAGGTGAAATATTAAAATTGTCCACTTTTGCTGATGATATTTTGCTCCATATCACAAATTGGAGGAAGTCGTTGCCAACTGTGCTTCTTATTATAGACAATTTCAGTCAAGCTTTGGGCTAAAAATTAAAAATACATGAAATGGTGGTCTTTCCACTATCTTCCTTATGTCCCAAAGTTGAAATTCCTAAGCTAGGCCGACAATGGGAATCTAAGGTCCTGTCTTATCTGGGTATTAAAATTCCCCAAAATTTAAACCAATTAAAAGTACTAAATTTAGATCCAGTTCTTAAGCAAAGTGAGGGAGATCTAGGTAGATGGCCTCAATTATCCTTATCATTGTGAGGGAGAGCAAATGTCATCAAAATGAATGCGCTTTCACATCTTTTGTATCCTTTAATTGTGCTTTATATTTTCTCATGAAACAACCTTTCTTTGGTTGGGTAAATCTCCACGTAGGTCATACTACAAACTGTGTAGGACTTGTAAGATGGGAGGACTACAATGTCTAGATTTTTATTCTTACTATCTTACCCTACATGGAGCAAAATATTTTCAGTGCAGTAAATCCAATGGCATTAACAAACCTCCCCCCAACTGGTTAGTTATTGAGTGAATCTTGGCAGAGACTCATGGTATCTCTTCAACCTCCTTGTTTTTTGTCCCTTTATTGAAATTACCTAAAGAACTTTGCTCAACCCCTTCTGGATGAGAAATTAAAGCTCATGTGCAACTATGTACATTTCTTCATCTTTCCTACCGCAAGGAATTTAGTCAGCCCTGCTTTAATAATATCAACCTTTGTATCTCAGGTGTCCCATTGATGCCTGAGCATTGGCTTGACATGCCAGTTGTTATTCTTTTTTTATTATTATTTATTTATCTTCTCTTCTGGGAGGGATTGTGCTTATGGTTTCCCCTTCCAGCCAACCTTCATGTCCACTTCCACAGTTGTTGCCAGAGCTCACCCCCCACCACAGCCCTTCCCAGGCTTCATCACAATGGGTATGTACCCCACCATTTTGGAGATCTGGATGGTGGGCTCAGGAGGGACCTGACTTGGGTGCATCTGTGGTGGCACCATCGAGGCAGCTGTCACACTGCTGAGGGATTTTATGTGTATATTCCCTAGTCCCCCCCTAGTTTGGGCATGCAGTGGAGACAATGACACTACAAATCATGCTTCTGTAAGTTGCACATCTGACACTGCCCATGCTGCCACATCCAATCAGCCTCAAGGATGCACCAGCCATGACCAGGAGCTGGCATCTCGGCAGACCACCCTACTTACACTCCCCGGAGGAAGAGAGCTGTCCATGGGACCCTCAGTCCTCCTCCTTCTCCTGGTTGACCCTCAGCAATCCATACCCACTCCCAAACACAGGTGACCAGTGTGGTGTGAGGTGTGGCATCCAGTGTCTCAGCCCTCAGCATCATCTGGGCCAGCTACCAGTTGTTATTCATAATGATTTTATTATGGGACATACCATCTTTTCTAGTAAAGAGATTATAGAAAAGTTTTCTGTTCATGCTAAATATTTTTTTTAGCTGGCACGAATTCACAATTTCTTGCAGTTCTTTCTGGGAAACCCTCTGCGGACCAACTCAGTGGGTACCATTTTTGGAAATTTTACTTCTTACTTTCTCAAAGACAAATCTGTTTCATGTTTGTATCAAGAAATTAACCAGCAAGCCTGGAACTCACCTAAACAAATAGCATTTTATTGGAAGAACTGTTTGGAGTTGGATTCTCCTGACTGTTCCTGGTACACTACAGTATTTGGTCTGATGTATAAAGGTTTACCAAACAAGACTGCCTAAGACTGTTACAGCTCAGTATTTTGCAAGGCTTATATTATTCTCCTTTCTAGAACAATTGGTTTGATACCTTTTATTGAACCAGCAAGGATGTTACAAAAGGAACAAATAGCTTTAGAACCAACATGTCCTTCATCGGAAGCTTAATGACAGTTATTTAGAAAATTCCCATATTAATAACACTTAGAACATGCAGAAAAAAACAGAAATAATTCTCATTGGTTTAAAACAGGCATTTAGAATAAAATTAAAGTGGTAGCAGAGAGCTTGAATATCTTAAGTGTGCTTTCAGCTGAACCGAAATGTAAAAGTCAAAGGTTGTCCAGAGACAGCAGCAGGCAGAGAGTTCAACCCACATATATTATACCATGTATTAGTCTAATGAATAACAAAACATTAATATTCTCTGCTCAATAAATTATATGTCAAGTGAAAAAAACTCTCAAAGACACATACTTCAAGAATGAGGTAAGAGTACACCAGCAGAAACCAGCTTTAACTCTGCCCAGAACTCTGTTAGTTTGTGAGTATGGCCTATGACAATAAAATGACCCCGGGAAAAACAATTGCAAGCCAAAATGTAACATATTAGCAAGTAAAAATTAAAAAATATAATAAGATAGGCCCCAAATATTACAACAGAAATTATCTTTACAAGGCATATAGAAGGATGAAAGTGATGTTTACCAAAACTGAGTAAGTGTATCACACTGATGAAAGTAAAATGATGTTTACCAAAACTGAGTAAGTGTATCACACTGATGAAAGTACAACTGGCTTGAGAATATTTCCAACATACTCTTGACCAGCTATTATGTTCCAGAAATGTTAAGGCCTTCAGTGCTGTAACAAAATGTTATATATGATAATATCAATTGACAGTGTAAGTGCCAGATACAAAGAAGTACTATTAAAGAACCCAAAAGAAATTGAGACTACGCAGTCTGATATGTATAGATTTCAATAAATTGTCAGTGTATAATCTAAATAATAGATATATAAAAACAGTATAAAGAATCTAAACAAAAATTCCTAGGAATTAAATCCCCCCTGGGAAAATAACTACTTAAAAAGAAATATAAGTACATAAATCCTAATACACCACCAATTGCACCAATCACTACAATAGTTAACGAAAAAAGAATTACACCTGTCATGTACCTCCAAGTAAATGAGACAATGCATCCTAGTAAGTACAGAATGTAAAAACAAAACAGTATATACACAAACTACAGAACTAGCTGAAGGAAGTAAATATTCACTATAATATGAGCCCAGAGTCCTAGCCACTATGACACCATAATGTCATGTACCTGAACATTTATTCTTTAAAATTATTTAGGATGGGCAAATCAGCATCCCCGTTATGTGACCATTGTAGTAAGGAAGATGATACTTTATACTGTATGTTGTGGACATGCCCCAAGACATCAGCTTTTTGGACTTTGATTAAGAATGCCATTGCTTCTTTCTTTGGTCATTGTGATTATTTTATAGTGGATATTTGCCTTCTTAGGGATTATACATTGCCTCCATGCCACTAATTAAGGACAAATTGCATATGGCCTTGATTGCATTAGTTTCAAAATTGCTGATCCTAAAACACTGGAAGGGCAACTGGAAACCTTCATACTCTGAGTGGCTTCAAGAACATTTTATTGCTTTAAATGCTAAAGGTGAAGTTGCCTTGGCTCACCATACTGTATGTGGTATAGGTTCCAGGCTTGTTGGTTATCCTTTTATTCATATTTCAAGCATAGTCTTTAAATTTTCCTTCTTGGATCCCACTCTCCTAGGGTGACACATCTAACATCTATTGAAGCTATCTTGTGGAACCAGCCTGGCTTATTTGTTTCTTTTATGCCCACTTTCTGTAGTCAATTTATTTGATTTAAGATCACAGTGCTTGCATGAGGGTGGGGGGTTAGGCAGTATTGTTGTCCTTATTACTTTTCTTGTTCCTTTTTGTTTGGCCATTAATGTTTGTATGATGTATTTGCTTTATGTTATTGTCCCTTATTATATATGGTGAAATTGTTAATAAAGGATATTTAATTGCAAAAGAAAGGTAGCCTAGGTGTAACGGGGTTGGAATAGTCAGGATAACAAATCAAGCAGGCCCACAAACTTACTGCATAAAAAGTGCTGGAAAGGCATTTATCATTTTATTTGTCGGGAAACGTTAACTTCAGGATTCACAGAAATCAGGAAAATAAAGTTAGTTCAGTCATTTTCAAAGTCTCAACAAAATAATGAACATATAAGCTATACTCAGGATGAGCCACTGCTCTGCCCAGCAGTGCCACCAGGCTATCTCCTTGCAAACGTATATACTTTAGAGGTCCATCACCTCTGACAGTCCAACTGACATCCTCCATCTTAACTCCCTAGTAGTAATCTTTTATACATTTCTGGGGAGTGACATCATAATCAGATGATCCTCCTTCTTTTTGAAAAATCAAAATAATATACTACAGGTTCCTTTTTTACTTTACATTTTCATTCCTAAACATCAGGTATATAAGTGTATAACAGTATTTGTAAAATAACCCATAACCTTACTTTGATGTCCTAAAACAATGTTCATAGAGTTAATTAGTCTCAATAAGGCTAAACCCCTCCCTTGATAGTGACATCACTCATTACTACTTCTATAAAGGCAGACAGACTGTGGGCTGCCAGCACTATAGAACACCCATGCAGCCCAACAGGTAAGACAAACAAGAATATATTGCTCACTTTAAATTTACTTCTTTGCCAAAGGGCACACCACGCAATATTTAGGGACTCTCTGGTCTCATTTCCTACATGGGTTTTGTTAGTGCAACTTCTTCATTCATTTAGAAGCTAGTATACTTCCACACTTTAAACACTGAGTTTTAGTTTATTGAAACGCTCAATACAGAGAGCTCTGTTTCAGAGAGGTTGCTAACAACAAAGGTTATCTTAGTTTTTATTTTATTCAGGTTCTCTCCCTTCTCTGCAGCTATTAATTTGAAAAGTAAAGTAAAACTCTTTTCTTTTGGCTCATTAGAGGCATGAACCGAGCTGCAAATGAAAATCTTTTCTTAAGGTTTTCTATGTCGGGGGGGGGGGATTTCAAAAACTGCAGAACTCTGCCTGAACCAAACAATAGTTTCCCCCTTCTACTAAAATAAAGTAGAGCAGATTGGTAATTCCTTCTTCTATTAACTAAACCAATGCTCCCAAAAATGCAGCATCTGATATGAAAAATGAAAAGGGAAAGGGCACGCTAATAATTTTGCTTGTTCATTATATTTCTGTATAACAGGCTATCTGCTCAACCAAGTCTAACAGATAATGTTAGAAAAACTAAGGACCTAACAGGCTATTTTAAAAGGGTCTTGCAAAGCTGGGAAACAGACAACTCTTAAAACATATTGTGTCTGCCCCACTGGGCACTTAAGGTACTTCCACTTTCATGGAAGCAATGCCCCTTTAATATATGTGTCTACATTTCACATAAATGCCTTCACTATTCCGCATCTGGTACTTTATACCCAAGCATGTTATCTCTTGGGGGGGGGTACTTGGAAGAATATTAGGGCCTGTACTCATCACAGGGAGCACCCTGTGACACTAGGTATGGGTAGGATTTGTCACTCAATAACCATACATTTAAACCTTCCAAGGGCGGACTTCCAGTGACATTACCACAGTGATGGCCACCTGGTAAACACACTCCAGAGTTGCCTATCATTAAATCACAATTATCCAGTAGCAAAGTTAATTCTCAGGGTAAATAGTTCATCCGGAAAAGATATTGGATGGCCTCTAATAGATCTGGGCATAGAAACTCTCAGGCAGCTAAGTTAAAAAGCCTGATGGAGACAGAAAGTAGACAGGGCCCATCGAGAGAAACTCATTCCACCTTGTCAGTAAGCAGTTTGGCAGATCCTGAAGATAATATGGAAGTCGGAGATCAAAGGGCGATCATATCCAAATTGGATGGGATTTTCAAGGCACTGCATAGAGTGGAGTCATCTGTAGCAGACCTTAAGGCAGATCTGAAGGATATGGATAAGAGAACCACAGCAGTTGATGAATGTGTAGAGGGCCTAGCAGATTCCTCAGGCCAACATGACTGGGCTATTCTCTATTTGTTCACCAGGGAGAAAGAGCTTCAAATGAAACTAGATGATAAGGAGAATCGTGCACGTCGGAACAATTTCCGTATCTATGGAGTTCCTGAGGACATGGAAAAGTCCTTTGAATCGATGGAAGCCTTTGTTCTACACATTTTAAGAGACATATTAAAACTCACTGAAGATATCCCTCTCCTGATCGAAAGGGCACACAGATCTCTTGCCCCCAAACTAAAAGATCAAATGGCTAGGCCCCGTTCTATAGTGGCCCAAATGTTAAACTATCAAGACCGCCAGCTGGCCCTCCAAACGGCCTGGAAAATAAAAGAAGTCAAAATAGACAATCAAAGACTGTTTTTTGATCAGGATTTCTCAGACTTGCAGAATGAAAAAAGAAAACTAGTCAGAGGAATCATAAAGCAAGTGAAAGAGAGAAAAATCCAGATACAATTATACTATCCAGCTAAATTACGTATACATACAGAAAAGGGCCCAGTCCTCTTCGATAGCTTGCATGACATAGTTCCTTTACTGAAACAGCTAGGCCTTCAATGCCCTGAGATGCACGCAGATACCCTGGAAAATGAGATCTTTCACTCAGTATGGTGATGAGCTGGTAAGCCTAGAAGAACACAACCCTACTTTATCACCTGACTCTCACATTTGGTATATGATCTGAAGGCAATTCTGAGCACAGAGAACAAACTAATACCCTCAGATGCAGATAAACAAAATGGAGCAGAACACTGGGACTCAACCTGAAGCACTTAGAGGTACTGTCTGCATCTTTTTTTTTATCACTCCTTCAGAATTTGGTTGGGAGAAAATGAGTTATTTACCAGGGAAGAAAGTGTTGGATTTATATGAGGCATTAAAGGCGAAGTGTTACAAGTTGTGTGGACTTTATCAAGCATCAGTAAGGCTGAGGAATATACAAGAAGTGAATACTGAAAGCTGAATGTGACTGAACCACACAGAGACATGTATATGTAGCCCACAACAAGAGCTACACAGTGTAATGGGACAGTAATGCTCCTGGAACTTTGGCTTTAAAGGCAGTGGGGAGGGTGGAAGAATGTGTTAAATGCACCTGAGAACAGGAATAATTGTATTATGGTCCTCTTTTTCTAACTAGTGGCCTTTGGATATGTTTATTTGTTTATTATTTATCCAGGGTATAATGGCTCATTTAAAGACCAGCGCTTTCTAAAAGTTGAACTCTGAATTAAAGGAGCGCCATACAAAACAAACAGGAATAATAACTAATAAAATAATATGGGCGATATTTGTGCTGTGGCCCTGCTCTCCCACTCACCTCCTTCATACTCGGTAAAGGGTGGGTGGCCCTGGTGACAATGCTAGGTGGCATCAGTGCTTAGAGGATCTTGGACCTTTTGGCCGCCTCAGGCCCCATCAGGCAGTGACATTCACACATACTGATTCCACAGAATCAGGCCTACGCATAGTAGGAGCCAGAGCCTAGGCTCAATCCTCCCTGCAGTAGTGGGGTCACATCGTCCACTGTATAACACCTAGGAAGTTGGTTTAAATAGTTAAGACTGTTTCTAGTTGGCTGTTTCAACTGGCGGGTTTGAATTTTAGATTTAATATAGAAATGCACATGTGTTGGTTAAGGTGCATATTTAACTGCATTTATTCATTACTTACAGATGTGGCTAATTTGAAGGTAATATATTTGGAACCCTTTAAGGAAAAATATTGGGAAGCTTTGGGCATACGGAAGGAATTTTATCATTTAAGATGTGTCAGTCATTTTAGTATTGAGACAAATCACTTTTCCATTTTTCCTTTTTTTTATGAATGGGTACCCTTACAGTAACTTCTTTAAATGTTCAGGGCTTCAACTCCCCAATTGAAAGGGCAAGGATACTCCATTATCTGCAGAAGATGAAGACAGATATTGGTCTCATTCAAGAGACCAGGTTATTGGAAACGGAACATGAGAAGTTGAATTGAGGTTGGGTGGGTCAGGTAATATATTCATCGCATCCCTCAGAGAAGCGAGCTGGAGTTGCTATTCTTTGTTGAAGAAACCTACAGTTTGAAATCACATCACAGGTGATTGTAGAGTGGGGAAGGGGATTAATAATTACAGGAAAGATATTCACGTAGGTAATACAACTAAATTTGTATGCCCCCAATAGAGACAACCCCCTATTTTTTGTCAGGATTTTGGGGAAAAATAGCAGAACTTGGGGAAGGATTGATCTTAATAGGTGGAGATTTTAATTGTGTACCCAATCCACAGTTTGACCAATCATCTAAGAATACGGTGACAAATAAAGGAATGACCAGGGCAGTTAAGGCAGGAATGAAGGAGTTAGCTTTAATGGATGTATGGAGGGACCTGAATAAGTTGATTAGAGACTACTCTTTTTATTCATCACCTAATAATGTCTACACAAGAATTGATTATTTCCTGTGTAGCATTCCAGGTTTTCATAAAGTCAAAAGTTATGAAATTCTCCCCAGGGCAGTTTCTGATCACTCTGCAGTGGAGCTTACTCTAGCACTGGGTGATTGGGGCAGGACTACACATTGGAGAATGAACTCTTCCTTGCTGGACAGAGAGGTGTTTCGAACCCGTATACAGGAGGTACTCAAAGATTATATCTCACAAAACCCAAGTAAAGGCCCGGGCTCCTTGTGTTTCTGGGATGGTTACAAAAATATCTCCTATGCCTCCCATCTTAAACGATCCAGGCTGGAACAACAAAAAACTCTAGAATCTAAATTAAAACTCTTGGAGGATAGAGCTAAACAGGGAGAAGGGGAGCTGCAAGAAATTAGAAAACAACTGCAAGCCATTTTAGATTATCAAGTTGAAGGGAATAAAGGTATATGAATCAAACATTTTATGAATCAGGAAATAAAGCCAGCAGATTACTAGCATTTAGACTAAGGCGGGCACAAGCAGACTGCTATGTTAAGGATCTGCAAACAAATAAATCAAGGAATTTGTCCCATATGTTCGCACCTAAAGACATAGCGGCTGCCTTTCTGGACTATTATAAAAACCTGTATGAGGCACCCTTAAAAATGTACAAACATAAATCTTAATTCATAGATTTCTAGAGAAAGTTTCTCTCCCAAAATTACCTGCATAATTACAGGTCCAATTATACTCTCCTATTAAATTGCAGGAAATTGCACAGGTCATCCTTAATTAGAAAGGAGGTAAATCTCCTGGCCCAGATGGATTCAATGCTGAGTTTTACCAAAAATTTAGAAACGTTCTGGTCCCCACACTGGTGCAGGTTTTTAACAGAAAAAACAGGAGGGGGGGTTCCACGGTCTTGGAGTGATGCCTATATTGTTGTTATTCCTAAAGAAGGCAAACCTCCAGATACATGCAGTTCATATCGACTGATTTCACTCCTTAATATAGATTCAAAAATCTTCACAAAAGTTCTGGCCAACAGAGTGAATTCTGTTCTTCCGGGTTTGATTCACCCAGACCAGGAGGGGTTTGTACAACATAGATATCTTAAAGACAGTGTTAGGCGCAGTTTAAATATATTACACTCAAGGAGTAAGGGTAAAGAACAACAAATAGCCATAGCGATCGACGAAGAAAAAGCATTTGATCGCTTACATTGGGACTTCCTTAAAGAGGTGTTGCTAAAATTTGGGTTTGGACACCAATTCACAGAATGGATAGGAGGAATTTACAACAACCCCACAGCCAAAGTAAAAGTAAATGGTACAGTGTCCCAAGCCTTAAACATTAATAGAGGTACATGACAGGGATGTCCTATATCCCCTATTCTTTTTGCTTTGAGTATAGATCCCTTTGCCCAGATGATTAGAGACCATAAGGGACTGGTGGGCATTAATATGGGAGGGGAGGAAAAAATAAAATCTCGCTCTATGTGGATGATTACATGTTATTCCTGAGGGATCCCATATGAACTTTTCCCATTTTAAACCAGATCTTAGAACACTACAGTCTAGTCTCTGGCTTCAGAAAAAACAGGGATAAAACAGAAATGATTCTCGTGAGTGGCCAATGCTCGGAAGAGCTAAACCAAATAATCCCCTTTAAGTGAGTTTCAACCCAAATTACATACCTGGGCATTTACATTCCAATTGAATTGCATCAATTATATCATGTAATCTATAATAGACTGTTTCAGGAAATTTCCACAGATTTGTGGAGATGGAGTGTCCTTCCCTTGTCCCTGCTTGGGATAATTGAATCTATTAAAATGAACATACTGCCCAGATTTTTATTTTTGTTTAACACTCTCCCCCTCCGGATTCCTAAACCAGAGTAAAAAAAGATAACTAAGGCATTACACCATTTTGTGTGTGGGGGGGGGCACGCCCCAGGATTGCATGGGAAACACTGCAGAGACCCAGAGATGGGGGGACCATGGAGTCCCAAATCTTAAAATTTATTACTAAGTTGCACATTTAGGTGCATGGGTAAATAATTTAATTAATGATCCCAATAACAGCTTGGTACCCCAGGATATACAGGGGGAACCAGGACTAAACCCACAATTAGATGTTAATGGCCCTGCAGGTCACCTTCTCAAAAAGATAATAAAGAATCCTTGGACAAGACAAACCTACAGGATATGAGGTGAAATAAAGAAATACCTAAATATCACATATATTCTAACTAATAAGTCAGAAATCAAAAACTGTACAGAAATAACACCCCCCAGAATGGACTTGATGTTTACCCAGTGGAAGAGACAGGGCTTAAGGTTTTTTAATCAGTTTGTCCTGTCAGGTCAACTTGAAAAAACTTTTCAAACCCTGCAAGGGGAATTCCAGCTTCCTAGCTCCCATTTTTTCAGGTATCTGCAGGTAGTATCTTTTATTAAAAAAGGAGACAATATTACCTTAGTGCAACAATCCCCATCCCAGCTAACCCATGCAATTTGGGATTCAGTTCTTATACTGGGAGAGACAACTGTCACAAGGGAGGCCCTCAGGAAGGAGGCAGGGGGCACCACAGGGAAAGAAAGCAGCTCCTGGTGGGGGACTCAGTTATTAGGGGGATACAACTGGGGAATGCAGGGAAAACTGAAGTAAGGTGCCTGCCTGGTGCCATGGCTTGGAGGTACAGGAAGCGCATCCTTAGGATCAGAAGAACAATTGCACAGGAGTCTGAGCTGGACATCATTGTCCACCTGGGGAGAAATGACTTGGCTCACCATGAGATTAGAGCAGTGCAGAAGGACTTTGAAGAGTTGGGGAGGGGCCTAAGACAAGTAGCACACATAGTATCCTTCTCAGAGGTGCTGCCTGTCAGTGGCATAGGTGAGGCAAGGGTACTTTGCACCATGCAGTTTAACGAATGGTTGAAAAAATGGTGTGGAGCACACGGGTTTGGCTTCATTAGGGACTGGGGTTCTACCTGGAGGGACACCAGCCTATACTGGCAGGATGGTCTGCATCTGTCCAGGAAGGGAACAATTCTTTTGGGCAATCAGTTTAAATGCATCATTGGCAAGCTTTAAAATAATCAAGGGAGTCACTGCTATGCAGCAGGAAAATCAGCCCCCTCCTACAAAACAGGGTACTAAATGAGAAAAAGACCAAGGTAGAAAGGTCAGTGGGGGATGCTGCTACAGAAGGTACAGCCATCAAAAAATGGAGAGCAATGAGTACCAATGCCCATAGTCTGGGTAACAAGCTTCCTGAATTAGTGGCCTTGATGGAGGAGGAACATCTGGATATCGTGGCAGTCACAGAAACATGGTACACACAGAACCATGCCTGGGACATAAACATTCCAGGATACACTATCTACAGGAGGGACAGGGAGGGTAAAAGAGGAGGAGGAGGAGGAGTAGCTCTCTACATAAGGGAAGGAATCAAAGCAACAGAACAAAAGAGTAAACAGGGAGGAGGAGAAGAAGCACTGTGGGTCAATTTGGAGGCAGGTAATGACACCACAATCCGCATAGGGGTTGTATACAGACCCCCCCCGGGGGAGGAAATGGACAAGGAAATGATAGAAAGTATACTTAGAATGGCAGATAAATGGGAGATATTGCTGATGGGTGATCTGAATATGCCAGATGTTAACTGGAGTGCAGTTGCAGCAGCCACTTCTAAGAGTAGGGTTATTCTAGATGCCCTACAGGGGCATGCCTTGAACAACTAGTATTGGAACCCACTCAAGAGAAGTAATCTTAGACCTGGTTCTCTCAAATGGAGATGGAGAGAGGATCACAGATGTAGAAGTGGGGCCATCTGAGACTAGCGACCATCAACAGTATAGTTCACAATAAACACAGCAATAAGTCAAGCCATTCAAGGGAAAGTACTGGACTTCAGGAGGCTGACTATGCCAAAATGGGTGAGTGCCTAAGGAATGCACTAGCAAATGGGCAGGAAGGAGGCGTGGATGAACAATGGGAATAATAAAAACTGCCATCACAGAGGTAACAAGCCTTTGTGTAAACAAATAAACAAAACAAAACAATGTAAGAAACCACTATGGTTCTCAAAGTAGGTGGCAGTGAAGGTTCAAGAGAAAAAGAAAGGATTCAGAAAGTACAAGGAATCACAGAAGGAGCAGGACAGAGAATTGTTCAGTTAAAGCAAAAGGAAGCTGGGAAGGTAGTCAGAACAGCAAAGCCCGAACCAAGGAAAAGATAGCCAACTCAGTTAAGAAGAGGATAAAACCTTTTTAGGTACATCAGGGGTGAAGGAAGACTAGTGAGGGATAATGAGGCTTATAATAAAGGTGAGGGGGTGGCAGAGAGGTGGCGGTGAAAAAGACAGAGATACTAAACAAATATTTTCCTCAGTATTTACAAATAAAAGAGAGAGTACCTAAAACAAACAATAGAAACACTCTGGATACAGAAGTTGATACCAGCCCATTTACAGAAGAAAGGGTTCTGAAAGAACTCTTAAAACTGAAGGTGGACAAAGCAATGCGGCCTGATGGATTCATCCCAGAATTCTAAAGAACTAAGTAGAACTAGTGACACCACTGACTACCTCTTAACAAATCATGGGAAGATGGGGTGGTACCTGAGGACTGGAGGAGGGCAGATGTGATTCCCTTTACAAAAGTGGGAGCACGGCAGAAGCAGGAAACTACAGACCTGTTAGTTTAACCTCAGTGATAGGGAAAATGATGGAATCACTTCTGAAGGAAAGAATTGTCGAGTACCTAGAGGCCAGAGGGGCACAGGACCCAAGGCATCACAGATTCAGAGCGGGAAAGTCATGCCAGATGAATCTAATAGATTTCTTTGACTGGGTGACCAATGTAGTAGATCAGAGAGGGGCTGTGGACATGGCCTACCTGGACTTTAGCAAGGCATTTGACTCAGTCCCACACAAAAGATTAATATACAAGTTAGCCAGCCTGGGAGTGGGTCCCAGATGATAGCCTGGGTAAAGAATTGGCTGGAGAATAGGACATAGTGGGTAATAGTAAATGGAGTCCACTCTGAAGAAAGGGGGTTACTAGTGGGGTACCAAGGGTTCAGTATTAGGACTGGTCCTCTTCAATGTATTTATAAGCATCATTGCAGAGGGACTGGAAAGAAAAGTATGTCTCTTTGCAGATGATACAAAGATCTGCAACAGAGTTGATGCACAAGATGGGGTGGAAAGGATGAAAAGGGACTTGGCAAGGTTACAGGAAAGGTCAAATGTATGGCAGCTTAGATTCAATGCTAAGAAGTGCAAGGTAATGCACCTGGGAAGCAAAAACCAAGGGGAAGAGTACACAATGGGGGGCAAGATACTAACAACAACAAAAATGGAAAGGGGCCTGGGGGTAGTCATATCAGATGACTTAAAGTTGGGCAAACAATGTGAGAGGGCAGTAAGGAGGGCTGAGGGATACTGGAATGCATAGGGAGAGACAACACCAGTAGAAAACAGGAAGTTGTTATCCCTCTGTACAGACAGCTGGTCAGACCCCATCAGAATACTGTGTGCAGTTCTGGAGACCCAGTCTCTGCAAGGACATAGACAAGATGGAAGCTGTCAGAGGAGGGCAACTAAAATGGTGCAGGGTCTGCACTGGAAGACATATGAAGAGAGACTAAAAGGAAGCTAATCTGTAGCCTTGAGGGAAGCAGCGAGGGAGAGGGGGCATGATAGAAACTTTCCAAGTACCTCAAGGAATCAACAAAGTCTAAGAGGTAGCATCTTTCAAAAAAGGTGTGCAAGAACAAGGGGCACAATTTGAAGATAGAGGGGTGGCTCAGAGGTAATGTAAGGAAGTATTTTTTACAGAGAGGGTTGTGGATGCATGGAACAGCCTTCTGGAGAAGGTTGTGGAGTCAAAAACTGTGGTTGAATTCAAGCATGCATGGGACAGTCATAAGGCAATTCGAGGGGGTGGGGGTTGAAAGAAGTAGGCTGCTGGTTAACTAGGATCTGCAGCTTATCCATTATGTAGGGAAATGGGCAGACTGGGTGGGCCAAGCAGTCCTTATCTGCCGTCAAATTCTATGTTTCTATGTTTCTAAAATAAATTGGTATCTAGTCTCATGGCAGCTTATGCTGCATCTAAAGAATTACCTCCCCCACTTTGTCATACAGAATGGGAACGGGAGCGACATATTCAATTAATTGAAGTGGACTGGTACACTATATGGGAGGGAGTTAAACATACATCACCTTCTAATAATTGGAATGAGTTCAGACAGAAGATTGTCTCTAGATTTGTTCAGACTCCTTCTAGAACAAAACATTATTTAACAGGGGGCTCAGACTTGTGCTGGAGGAATTCTCATGGTAGGGGGACCCACTCTCATATTCTTTGAGACTGCCCTGTAATACAAACTTATTGGACCAAAACAGGCACTCATGTGGGGCATGTGCTTGGGTGGGAGGAGAGGCCAGACTTCCAAACCCTGATTTTTGGTCTGCTTCTAAAAGTTTGCAGATCCAATAGCCAAAAATCATTTATTGGTATCTTGCTGGCAGCTGCCTGTAAGGCTATAACCAGACAGTGGCTCACACAAACCACTCCAGCAATTGAGGATTGGATTAACATACTAAAAGAAGTAGCAAGAAATGAAAGAATTGCTGCAAATCTACGGTTAAAAAAGGATAGATGTAACTAAGTCTGGCTCCCTTTCATGCATTTGATAGAAGAATTATATGGTATCCCGGTATTGGATCAACTAGCCCAAGGATATTAAGCAGCAGGTTTCTCCACAGTGACATGGAAACCCAGATAAGATACCCTGGAGTTTCACATTGTTTCCCCTCAAGATATATTTTGATTCCCCTTTGAGGTTTTTTAGATATAAGTTACAATGTATAGATTCGTTTGGATGATACAATTATAGAAAAACAAATCAGCCACACAATAAGTTTGTTGGTTTCTTTTTTTCTAACTATTTATTTTATTTATTTTACTGCTGGATTATATGTTCTGCTGTGCTAAACGAAGGTCTGGAAATGGACTAGTCTCTTGGGGGGAGATCAATCTGTTCTCTACAGTCATTCAAAGAGGTAATATCTCCTCGGAAGAATTAGAAGATCCTCAACCATGGCACCTAGAATCTAGAACAAAAAGGACAGATGTAAAAATTAGCTTAATTCCATATCAATAACTGTAATATGTCAAGAAAGCTAACCAATACTGTCAGACCGGATTATCTGTATTATAGTTATATGCACAGTGTTCAACTGAATACAATTTGAAGTTTTAAAAAAATAAACTTTCCAAGGGCAGTAGCTTGTGGTGCAACAGGTGCTGATCGTTCAAGTTCTTGAAAATGATGGTCACTTGGGAACCACTGTCTGAGATATCTGGAACAAGCACTCCTTAAACACTGACAGTGGTTTCAGTGGAAGGCCCAACAAGTTTGTTTAGGTCAAATGGTGCAGCCTCAGATATTCAGATTAATGCCTTTGCTACAAATAGGTCGGAGCTGGGTGTAGCTGGGGCCCCAGTGTGCTCCTTTACTGGGGCCCTTTGAAGTTTAATGGCCTGCTAGATTTCTGAGCTACCTTCTCTAGGGTAACCTGTCAATGACCCTCTGGAGATTATTCTCGGATTGACATTGGTGCTAAATATGTCCATCTCCTCCACAGTGGTAGGAATACACAGCATCCTTGCATCATTGCAGTAGAGGGGCCCCAACTGGGAGATTTTTTAGCTTGGCTCCTTCCTGAGATGGAGCTCCAGATGACTGAGGATTTTGGAAACTTTGGGATTCCCACGTCATTCTCTTCATCTCGGCCAGTTACACATCCTCTAGCTACACAAGGTTGGGCACTTTCACCCCAGCACTTATAGCTGATGGACTCAGAGAACAGCGAGAGAAAGGAGCTGCTGCTATAACTATACTTCTCTACTGAGACTAAAGAACTAGAACTCTACTAGTAGATCCTTCAATTTAGGGTAAAAACAAAACAAAAAAAGAGCATGTTTGAGTTAATGGAAGTGAATTGTTATATTTTCGGTTATCTAGGTGTTTGTCTGAGTTGGCTAAAGAGAATTGTTATCTGTGCAATTATCTAGGTGTAGAAGGACCTGTAAAATAGGGGGAGTGGCTTATCTAGAAGGAAGCTAGCTGTCTTCAACTTAAAAACAGACCTAGATAGCTTCTAGCAGAGAACAGGCAGAGAACAGCAAGGGGAAAAAGCTGCTTTTATAATTATACTTCTCTACTGAGATGAAAGAACTACAGCTCTACTACTAGGACCTTCAATTTAGGGTAAAAAAAAAGAGTTAGTGTGTTTGTCTGAGTTAGCTGAAGTGAATTGTTATATTTGCAGTTCTCTAGATGTTTGTCTGAATTGGCCAAAGAGAATTGTTATCTGTGCAATTATGTAGGTGTAGAAGGACCTGTAAAGTTAGGTGGAGTGGCTTATCTAGAAGGAAGCCAGGTGTGATGGATTTAAAAACTGACCTAGATAGCTTCTGGCAGAGAACGGCAAGAGGAGGGGGCTGCTGTTATAACCATACTTCTCTACTGAGACTAAAGATCTAGAACTCTACTACTGGGACCTTCACTTTAGGGAAAAAACAAAACAAAAAAAAGAGTTAGTGTGTTTGTCTGAGTTAGCTGAAGTGAATTGTTATCTTTGCAGTTATCTAGGTGTTTATCTGAGTTGGCTGAAGAGAACTGTTATCTGCACAATTATCTATGTGTAGAAGGACCTGTAAAGTTAGGGGATGTGGCTTATCTAGAATGAAGCCAGGTGTGTTCAATATAAAAACTGACCTAGATAGCTTCAAGTAGAGAAAAGGCAGAGAACAGCAAGAGGAAGGAGCTGCTGTTATAACTATTCATTTCTACTGAGACTATATTGCCCTCTTCAATCCCCTCCACCCCACCCTTAGCTATTTCTACTTTTTTGGGCACGGGATTTGACTGACCAGAGGAATTTCCTGTTTGGGAGCAGGAATGGTTTGATCACAGAGCCATAAAAGAGTCTCCATCCTAGAAGGGAAAGAGTAAGCCTCTGTCCCTCTCCTCTCCCTTGCTGCTTGAGGTCTGACTGAGCAAGTAAGGAGACTACTGAGAAATATAGGAACTTCTTGTCTCAGAACAGGAAGATCAGGAGTTTAAAGGGCAGTAAGTAAGTAAGTAAGTAGGGAGAAAAATAAATATTTTTTTTAAATAAACAATGGAAAGAGTAAGTATTCAAAACAACAGTTAAGGGACCAGAAATAAGACATGATGGGAGTGGTGCAGTGCAGTGGCTGTGGAGCAGCATTCTTCTGGAAGATGTTCTGGAGGATGCGTGTTGTCCGATCTGCAGGCACCTCTCTGTGCTGAGGGAAGAAGTTGCTTATTTCCGGTCTGAATTGACCAGGATTTGGGGGACCTCCTCTCCCACCCAGGGACCAACAGGGCCACAGCCATTGCCTCAGAGGCTGCCAAGAAAGAGGAGTGGTTGGACCACAGTGGGCTCAGGGAGTATGAGGGTGGTGGAACAGAGGTGTATCCTTCCAGTTGTACCTCTCCACAATTCATACGTCATTCTGGCAAAGTGTGGTTCCTCTATGGAGGCACCCACAGTGGAGACAAAGGAGGATGCTAGCAACCTTCACAAAGGAGACCCACAGGAGGGTGGCATGGGACCCCACAGGAGAAGAAAACAACTCCTGGTGGGGGACTCCATTGTTAGGAGGGTAGAACTGGGGGAGGAAGGGGAGAAGGAGGTAAGGTGCCTGTCTGGCACCATGGCATGGAGGGACAGGGAGCAAATCCTCAGGATCATGGGAGCAGCTGCATGGTGGAGGGAGCTGAATGTCATTGTCCACATAGGAACAAATTACCTGGCTGGGAAAGGTATCAGAGCAGTGCAGAAAGAGTTTGTGGAGTTGGGGAAGGGCCTTAGACAAGTAGCATGCACGGTAACCTTCTCTGAGGTGCTGTCTGTCTATGGCATGTGTGAGGCTAGGGTGCTCCACTCCATGGGCTACAATCAGTGGTTGAAAAACTGGTGCAGAGCTCAGGGATTTGGCTTCATTGAGGACTCAGGGTTCACCTGTAGTGATCCAGGCCTATACTGGCATGATGGTCTGCAGGAGAGGAACCAGGATCCTAGGTGATAGGTTAATGTGCTTCATTGGCAAGCATTTAAACTAGCCAAGGGAGGAGGCACTGGAAAGGAGCTGAGAATTCCTAGCCCCTCCTCAAAACATCAAGGTAGTTAGTGAGGTAAACACCTAGTTAGAGATGTTGATAGGGAGAAGGGCAGGAGTAAATGGAGGAAACAACAAAGGCAATAAGGAAAGGGATGGGGCAAAAAAGGGGTAAGGCCTTCAAGAAATGGATGGTAATGAGTACCGATGCCCATAGTCTGCGCAACAAGCTCCCTGAACTGGTGGCCTTGATGGAAGAGGGATGCCTGGATATCATGGCAGTCAAAGAAATATGGTACACAGAGAACCATGACTGGGATGTTAACATACCAGGATACACAACCTACAGGAGGAACAGGGAGGGTAGAAGAGGGGGGGCAGGAGTAGCTCTCTATGTAAGGGAAGGGATAAAAGCAACAGAATAAAAGAGTAAACAGGGAGGAGAGGAGGCACTGTGGGTCACCTTAGAGACTGGAAATGGCACCACAGTCTGCACAGGGGTTGTATACAGACCTTTATCTCAGGAAGAGGGAATGAACAAGGATATGATAGAAGGCATCCTTAGGATGGCAGAGGAGAGATACTGTTGATGGGGGACCTGAATATGCCAGCTGTTAACTGGAGCACCTTTGCTGAAGCCATATCAAAGAGCAGGGCCATTCTCAATGCCCTACAGGGGGTATGCCTCAGACAGATAGTGTTGGAACACTCTTTTCAGGAGGGGAGCAATCTTAGACTTTGTGCTCTCAAATGGGGACAGTGAGAGTGTCTCAGATCTAGAAGTGGGTACTCATCTGGGAACAACTGACACCAAACTGTGTGGTTCATGATAAACTCAGCTGCTGAGTCAAGCCATATAAAAGTGAGGGTACTGGACTTCAGGAGGGCTGACTTTGGCAAAATGGGACAGTGCTTTAAAAAAGCACTAGCAAACAGGCAAGAAGGAGGGGTGGAGCAACAACAGGGAAACATCAAAACTGCCATCACTGAGGCAACAAGCCTGTGTGAAGCAAATAAACAAATCAAAATAAAAAAAAAGCCACTATGGCTCTAAAAGATGTGGCGGGGAAGGTTAGGGAGAAGAAGATAGCATTTAAGAAAGTATAAGGAAACACAGAAGGAGCAGGACAGAGAACTGTACCAGTTCAGGCAGAAGGAAACAAGAAGGGCAATCAAAATAGCAAAGGCCCAAACTGAGGAAAAGATAGCTAATTCAGTTAAGAAGGGGATACAACCTTTTATAGGTGCATTAGGGAGTGTAGAAAGACAACGGGAGGGATAGTGAAGCTGAATAGAATGGATGGTAGGTGGGCAGAGAAGGACAGTGAAAATGCAGGGATACCAAATTAATACGTCTGCTCATTATTTGCAAAAGAGGAGGAGGAGGAGGTACCTAATCCAATTAACAGAAGCACTCCGTATAGGGGTGTCGATCCCAGTCCTTTCACAGAAGAAAGGGTTCTGAAAGAACTCCTAAAACTGAAGGTGGACAAAGCAATGGGGCCTGATAGGATTCACCCCAGAATTCTAAAAGCGTTAAGGGTCGAATTAGTGATACCACTGACTACTCTTTTTAACAAATCATGGGAGGATGGTGTGGTACCTGAGGACTGAAGGAGGGTGGATGTGATTCCCCTTCACAAAAGTGGGAGCAAGACAGAGGCAGGAAACTATAGACCTGTCAGTTTGACCTCTGTGGTAGGGAAAATGATGGAATCACTTTTGAAAGAAAGAGCTGTTGAGTACCTAGAGGCCAGTGGGGCACAGAACCCAAGGCAGCATGGATTCACAATGGTGAGGTCATGTCAGATGAATCTAATTGATTTCTTTGACTGAGTGACCAAAGTAGTAGACCAGGGAGGGGCTGTAGTCATGGCCTACCTAGACTTTAGCAAGGCATTTGACACAGTCCCACACAAAAGATTAATAAACAAATTAGCCAGCCTGGGAGTGGGTCCCAGGGTGGTAGACTAGGTAAAACATTGTCTGGACAACAGGACACATAATGTAATAGTAAATGGAGCTCACTCTGAAGAAAGGGGGGTTACTAGTGGGGCACCACAGGGTTCAGTACTGGGTCCAGTCCTTTTTATAGTCTTTATAAGTGACATTGCAGATGGACTGGAAGGAAAAGTATGCCTCTTTGCCGATGACACAAAGATCTGCAATAGGGTTGATACACAAGGGGGCGTGGAAAGGATGAGAAGGGACTTGGTAAGGTTGGAGGAATGCTCAGAAGTATGGCAGCTTGGATTCAATGCAAAGAAGTGCAAAATAATGCACCTGGGAAACAAAAACCCAGGGAAAGAGTATACTGTGTTGGGGAGGGTGGAAGTAGCAACAACAAAAATGGAAGGAGTAATCATATCAGATGACCTTAAGGTTGGCAAGCAATGTGAGAAGGTAGTAGAGAGGGCTGGGATGATACTGGGTTGTATAGGAAGATACATCACCAGCAGAAAACAGGAAGTTGTTATCCCTCTGTACAGGCAGTTGGTGAGACCTCATCTGGAGTACTGCATCCAGTTCTGGAGACCCCATCTCCACAAGGACATAAACAAGATGGAGGCAGTCCAGAGGAGGGCAACTAAAATGGTGCAGGGTCTGAAAGAGAAGTTATATTAGGAAAGACTAAAGTAGCTTAATATGTATACCCTTGAAGAAAGGAAGGAGAAGAGAGACATGATAGAAATATTTAAGTACCTCAGTGGAATCAGCAAAGTCCAAGAGGGTAGCATCTTTCAGAAAAAGAGATGTGCAAGAACAATGGGACAGTTCAGGGGCAATGTGAGAAAGTATTTTTTCACAGAGAATGTGGTGGATGCATGGAACTGCCTTCCTGAGAAGGTTGTATGGTCTAAAACTGGGGAAAAAATCAAGAATGTATGGGACAGACATAAGGCAATTCTTGTGGGGGGTAGGAAGAAATAGGCTATTGGTTAACTAGGATCAGCAGCTTATCCAGTAGGTAGGGAAATGGGCTAACTAGGTGGGGACAAGCAGTACTTATTTGCCATCAAAGTTTATGTTTCTATTAAGGGTTCTGCTCTCACGGGGGCTGAATCTACTGTGACAGGATTGGTCATTATATTATTTTGTTCTATAAGCAGTTTTTATAACCCTGCCATTTCCAATGGACTCCCACTGTCCAATACAGCCAGCTGTATGCATGCAGTAGAGATAGGTTGGTGTCTTCACTGCACTTCCTGTTCCTCAGCCTATCTCACTTCCCTCAGTAGAACCCAGTGGCAGTGTGGGTTAGCGAATCTCTCTTTCAACCTCAGCTTTAGCAACAATAGTTTAGAATACCCAAATGCCTTCAACACCAATCCAATCTTGCTTGGTTTAAGTCCCTGGTCTGCATTTCCCTTTTCTGATGCACTCACAGCAGAACTCTCTTCAGGCATTGTAAGTATTTGCAGAGTGACTCTCCCCATGTTGTCGGGTGGCTTTGAACTTCCAATGCAGATCATCACTGGACACAGTGCTGCCTAATGCATTATCCAAAGCAGCAAGGTAGTAGTCATCAACACTGGCTTCTGGGGCAGTCGCTGGCAAGGACCAGATGGCATCCAATGCCAACCCCTTCAAGCACTCAGTAAATCTCTTCCACTTCTCCACCTCACTGCATTGCAATTCCTGCAGCATGGGCACCTCATAATCGATCCATGTATCATAGTTATCTTCTCCAGTCCAAGTTGGCTTTATACCAGAAAACATGCGTAATTTTTGGTACAAGTCAGGGACCACTGATGGAATATAGGTGGGTCTTTGCCATGGGTTCTGAGGCAAGTCACCTCCTTGGTCATCAAGTACTTTCTGAACTTCCTCAACAGACTTTCCTTCAGCTTGCAAGAACTTGGTAAGCTTCTCATTAAATCCTTCAGATTGGGGGAGGCCTCTATTTTGTGAGTCATACTAGCCTGAGTCGCTATGGACCATGCAACCATCTTCTGAGGTTAGTACATGAGGCACTATAATGGAATCAACAACATGTCAACACTCAATTTCCACATTTAAAGTCTTAGTAGCAGAGTCCTTCAGCCAATCTCTCAGAGCAATTGGGCCAAGGCATTTGATCACTGACAGACCCTCTTCTGTATTTTCCCTGTCTGTCCTGGGGGGGGGGAGACTGCCAGGAGAAAAACGGCTTTTTGAGGATCCAGATTCACACCCTCATACCAGTCAATAAGTCAATTCAATTCACTTTATTTACTGGGTAAGAACACTGGGCCAAGGCCCTTTTTCAGGATCGACCCAGAGCTTCATTTAAAAAGAAGTTAAGATGGCATAGAAATAGTACAAATATGTATACAGAATAAATTACATTACTAACAAGTACATAATATATAGAATCGTACAAAATTGATATATCTAAAAACTATTACACACAACAAGAGATTGCAAGTAACAAAACATTTAAATATTTCTTGCTTGAGATTAGTGATGCAGTTAATAGGCAAAGTATTCTGTAGGTTCAGGCATTGTATGGAAAATGCCCTCTCCCCATACAGGTAACAGACCTTGGAATGGACAGCTGTAGCACACTGGATGACCTTAATAGTCTAGTATCATCCCTGATGTTTAATAACCTAAACAAAGGAGATGTACAGCCGTGAACAAGTATGTTATTAGTCAAACTACCCAAATTGTATGAATATGCCAACTTAGGAGGCAGCCGACCAAGATCATTATATAAAACACAATGATGTGTTTTAAATGGTTTGGCCAAAACAAATCTACAAATGGAATTAAAAGATTTATTAACCTAATCCAAATCCTATTTTGCCAAGTTTGAGAACAAAAAAGAATTATAATATAAAGCTGATAATAATACATTCTTAGATATCATCTCTCTTGCTTCTTTGGTTAAACAGTCCTTAATTCGGTATAAAGCACACGTTTTTTGATTTACAGACTTTAATGTTTTCCTAATGTGTGCTGAGTAAGTGAGACAAGGGTCAAGTTTTATTCCTAAATATTTGGTTTCTGTAACTTGTTGTATAATATTCCCTACTAAATCATAAATTATTAGAAGTTTCACATTATGCAATTTAGGTATGGAACCAATAGAATACATTGCATTTTTTTAGAATTTAATATCAAACGATGCTCTAACAACCACTTGTTCAAGGCTGAAAAATCTTGATTTAAAGAAACATTTACAGTACAAGCCACATTAAACTGTTCCACCAGCTCACTGCTCTGGCATTACTTTTTTAGGCTGGCAATGCAGTGGCAATTGATAATGCCTAATCTACAAACTCCATTTCAACCAAAGGCCAGCTCACATGCATTGAATATACTAGGCATTCCAGCCACTGTACAGTACAGTAAATTCCCTTCAGCTCCTTATTTTGAAATGCATTTGCAATGCAGTAAGTCCCTGAACTGACACTGCTCGTGCATGCAGGAGTTTCAAAATTTCTATGCCCCTTGATATTTTATACATTTTTAAACAAAGAAGACCTGTAATTTAATTCCATGATTCATAAATGTGCTGTCATGCTTCTTGCCCTTTCAGGCTATGGTTTTATTCTAAATGGTAAAGTGCTACAAAGGGGATTGAGGTACAGTACTATACGGAGGTCTGATTTTCAGCTGCAAAGAGAATGGTCCCACTCACTTTCTCACTCTCTCTCTCTCTCCGTTTAAGCTGCCTGTAAAACAATTTGGGGAATACAGTACAAGCATTTAGGATGTGTGGGTGGGTGAGAGTATTTAAAATGCAGTCTAAATAGACCTCTCTAATCAGCACAGCCCGACAGCAGCAGAAAAGAGAACAGTCATGCTTGACCTCTCTCTCCGTGTAAGCTGCCTGTGAATTAATTAACACAACTGTAAGCTACTGTGGTAAATCCATAACAAAATTTCTAGACTACAGTATAGTATGTGGTAAAACAAGCATTTGGGATGTGTGGGAAGGTGAGGGAATTTAAAATGCAATTGGGTTGTGTTTGCTAGAGAGATCCATTTAGAGAAGCCCCCGAGGTGCGTGCAGCAGTAAATGAATTCAGTACTGTACAGTACTGTATAAGCCTCAATTAAAACAAAATGATTCAAAAGTCTATGGCATTTGCAGCATTTTCTGTACTGTACTTCAATGGACCACAGTCAGGGGGTGGTGGGTAGCAGAGAGTAGGACATGGGCTTACAGCAGTAATGGTGACTGTACAGTTTGCAGTAGAGAAATCTGGCTGCAGTGCAGTGGTTAAGGATTTTGTATGAGTTGCTTACTGTGTGCACTGCTCATTACAATGCATTAATAAACATTTCCAAAGAGCTGCAAAGTAAGCGGAAACTGAATTGCAGCTAAATGCAAACCTTAGGAAACTTTTATTAATTAATTAATATATTTATTTATTTCGAATATTGGAATTACAAACCTTTGAGTCATAGACTCATTTCCAAAGTCCCCACGTCAGTTACAAAGCAAGATATATTATAGCAGTTACACTGTCAACATTTAAACAGATATCGGAGGGTGATGTGGACTGTACAAATGTTAGCTAAGCAGGGTGTGGGGAAAAACATAGTTACATAGGTACAAATATATTAGCGACTCAGAGAAGTGTGGCCTATGCAAGAGGTTAGCTAAGCATGGTCCCTGTGACAAAGGGACTAGTCATAGATAAAGGAAAACAGTACAGTCAGGAGAGATCAGACTTTGTCAAAGCAATATTCAGAGGCAGTACGAATGCTTACAGGCTCGGGCTATCAGGTAGCAGATAATATGGCTAAGGGCCAGTGCAAGAGCGGATAGTGAGGAGGTGGTTCCTAAGGGCTGCCTTGCAAGGACCCAATTTGGTGAGGCCAGTGACAGATGGAGGAGGGCATTTTAGAAGGTAGGGGCCATGACCATAAATTACCTCTTTGCCAGGGTTGTCTTGACCCTGGGGATCTGCATGTAGGTAGTGCTAGTACTGCAAGTGCTTACTGGGTGCTCTTTGGTAGTAAGGGATGCTGCTAACCCTGGAGATGTTAGCCCAAGGAGAGATTTCTTGACTGTGAGACAGGCCTGATACTTGAGCCTCTCATTGAAGTTGAGGATCTGCCTTAGGGAGTAGAGGGTGCAGGTGTGCATTGTCCGTGCCACACCTGACAAGAGCCTGCTTTGTTAAGGACTACTTTGCTTTTGTTGAGAGCCATTGTGTCTGCCATGCTGTAGATCAGGAGACCATAGTCTATCAGAAACATGACAGATGAGGTGATGGCTAGCTTTAAAGCTTTGGGGGGTAAGCAGTCCTTGTGGCAATAGAGGAGGCTGATGTGGGTGTTCACTGCTGATGTGAGTGTGTGAATGTGGGTATGGAAGGTGAAGACAGGCTCAAAGGTAACCCCTAGGTATTTGTAGGAGTAGACCTGTTCAAGGGGGTGGAGTGAGCTGGAGACGATGTCGAGGGGACCTTGAGAGAAGCCTAATTTAAGGAAGTTGTCTAGCAGGAGGGGGAGGTTTATTGGGTCAAAGGCCTTGTAGAGGTCTATGAACATGGCTGCTACTACCTGTCCCTTATCAAGTGCAGTGTGAGTATAGGATGAGAATTCTAGGAGGGCCGTGGTTGTGCTGTGTCTAGCACGGAAACTGTGCTGATGGCTGCAGTGCAGGTTATGAATGTCTAGGTAGGCTGTTAGCTGATCAGCCAACACCTTTTCTAGGGCTTTGGAGGGGAAGGGGAGGATTGAGATTGGTTGGTAGTTCCCCATGGATAGGTGATCCCACCTTTGTGGATGGTTCATCACTACTGCAGTTTTCCATGTTTTGGGGAACTGACCAAAGCAAAGGGAGAAATTAAGGAGGCCCATCAGGGGGAGGAGCAGTACATACAGTGCCAGGCAGGGTAGTCTAGTGTCTAGTGGATATTTCAGGGGGCTGGTGCCTTTCAGGGCCTTGGCCAGGTAAGGCTCAGCTTCCTGAGGGGTGATTACCCTCAGGTAGATGGGTGGGAGAAAGAGCTGGGGGGGAGGGGTCAGAGGTGGTGGTGGGGCTGAAGAAATTTTGTGGAAGGACTGAGCTCAGGTCAGTGAAACTGGTGTTGAGGGCATCGGCTATTTCCTTAGGGTCAGTGGTAATGGAGCCATTTATTGAGATCTGTGAGGGGGGTGGGGACCGCGATTTGCCATTTAGTGTTTTTATGATGTCCCAAAATTTGCAGGAGGGCCCCCAGGAGGAAGTAAGTTGGGCCCTGAAGTGTTCAGTCTTCACTTGGTTGATGGCCCAGGTACATTTATTCCTCTCTGCATGATAGGCCTGCCTGTCGGCAGCCTTTGCAGAGTCCCTGTTCTTGTGCCATGGGTTGCCTCTGTTCTTTAGCTGTTGGATGAATGCAGGGGTTATCCAGGGTGCATTGTTCTCCTTTCGGCGGGTTTTCTTTTTTGGGGCAAAGATGTCACAGGCAGAAGTAAATTTTATTTATTTATTTAGGGATTTGGGTCATACCTTTGAGCTCAGAGCTCTTTTACAAAGGTTTCACATCAAACAGTGACAATGACAGCAATAACAAACAGTTTACATACAATACTCGAATAGTAGGTAGCTAGTATACAATAAGGTTACAATGTCATTCATAGTACCAATAGTGATAGCACAGCATCAAGAGCATTCAACTAAGGTAAACGATAGTGTTTACATGTAGCGAAGGAGATAAAGAGGTGTGACACCTAGTGTGAGAGTCCAAGGAGGAGTCAAGGTGAGGGGGAGGGGAGACTTGGGGGGGGGAGTGGGCGGCCAAAAGAAGTGGCTTTGTCTAGGAGGTTGGGAGGTAGTAGTAGTAGTAGGTTGGTTTTAAGACTGACCAATTGAGAGAAAAGGCACAGGGGGGAGAGCAAGACAGAGGGATAGGGCAAGAGGGAAGAGTGGGGGTTAAAGGAAGGGGAAGGAGAATGTGGATGAGTGGGAATTATGGGTGTTGGAGTCCTACTGGCAGTCACAAATTGTCCTAGTAAGAAGGTGTTGCCTTAGGCCATTTTTGAATTGCAAGATGCATTGGGAGTTTAGAATGCACATGGATGTAGTCTAGTGCAGTGTCCATGCTTGTGGCCTGACAAATTGGGGTCCAATCTCAGTGGGAAAGGTGTTCTTTGAATTTGGTGAGGTTAGCCCGGCAGAGGATACACCAGAGTGTGGTGGTAGGTGCAGGGGTAGGCTGTTTGCCTGACCAGGTACAGCTCACTGGTGAGTGGCCACTCTGGGAGTCTGGGAGGACAGTTATGTCCTTATTCTATGGGGCCAATTGGTTATTATGATGTCCAGAAAGATGTCCTTGCCTGTGGCAGGATTGTGCCTAGTGGGCTGAATCACCAGCTGATGGAAGTCTAAGGCTGTGAGCGCATCCTTGGAGGCAGTGGTCATATCGGAGAGCCAATTTAGATTGAGGTCCCCCAGGATGATATGTTCATCTTTGTGTTGGAGACTGGCGATATATTCTGTAAGGGATTGGAGAGTCTGGGACTGCTTACGAAGGGGGATGTAAGCCACTGTGATTATGGGGGGGGGGCCTTAGGTGGATTGGGGGTGATCTTGATGGACAAGGCTTGTGTACCATGATCCAGGGCTGGGGGTGGTATGGCTTGGGCAAGCAGTGAGTGTTGCAGGTACAATGCACATCCACCACCTCATTTTCTGACTCTGTTGAGGGGGTGTAGGGTGTAGCCTGAAATGGATACAAAGGAGTCTGGAGTTGACTTGGAGAGCCATGTCTCCACCAGAGTGAGGATGTCTGGCTGGTGTTGTATGATCCAGCATTGTAATGCAGCAGTTTTCTTTAGTATGCTACGAATGTTCATTGAGGCAATCCAGACACCAGGGGTGGGTGTGGGATGAACTGGGGTGGGGGACCCAGGTCCTGGGTTAGGGTGGACATTCCCTGAGAGTAGAAAGAGCAATGTGAAAAGCCTAAGAAGGGGTCAGAGTCTTTTAGAGCTGTTGGACACAGGGCTATATCCTGGCCCTGTGCAGCACACACAAGGTGTAGATAGGGAGTGTATGATGCTGACAGCTGGCCATATTAGGGTTGGGGGAATGTTGGTGATTGTGACCAGTATGCATGATGATATAAATGGGAGGGAAGGGGAGGGGTACTGCATGGGTGGATGTGCTGGGGGAGCTAGGACTGAGTGTCCTTACCAGCATCAGCTGGTGGGTACTGCTTAGCAAGGGAGAGGTGGGTGTTGCAGGTGTGGGAGCAGACCCACAAATAGGGGCACAGCCAGGCTAAGAAGGCAGACCATTTTGGGTCATGAGTCTGAGATAAGTTTTTTTTTTTGTGAGGTGAGATATAAGGGTGGGCTGCCTACCTTCCACTAGTGTAGTAGTCTCTGTGGTGAAGTGGTAGGGTGCAGGACTTTGGTGCACTGGGTACCAGGTTCGAAACAGGGGGAAACTGTCCACGGGGGGCCTGGTTGGGTATGAAAAAGGGAGATGCACAATGTGGAAAAATATTGGGAGAGCTGTAAAAAGAGGTGGTGCACCAGCGACTCCTAGTAGTGGAGATAGGATATGCATCTGTATGGGGGGAGGGAGGAAGTAGAGCTGAGGAGGGTGAGCTAGAGTGGTAGAGAGGGGAGAGAGTGAGGGAAGGCAGTGCTACAGGCTGCAGAGGAAGAGATGCCCTGTGGTGGTGAGAGCTTATAAGCTGCAAATGGAAAAAAGGGGAGATGATGAAAAATGGGACAGGAACTCACATAACCTGGGAGTGCTTTAAATTAAGGGTTGGGCAAGGGTGGCTGGGGCAGGCTAACATCCCCACATAAATGGTGCTGTGAATGAGGGAGTAGTTACCTCTTTGTGTTCTCCAGGCCTTGTTGCAAGCTACGTCTGGCAGCCGGAGCAGTGCACACATTAAGCATCTCACTGAAAAATGCTAAACCAGTGAGTTGGGGGAACAGTTTAATGTGACTTGTACAATATTTCACTCACTTTTAAAGAGCTTTTGAACAAAATTATATTGTCCACATAAAGCAATGTTCTAGAAACATCTGGGACCATAGCAATGGGCTCTATAAACAGAGAACAACAGGGGCCCCAAAGTGGACCCCGTGGCACCTTATGTCAATGCTCACCAATCGTTGACTCCAAATCCTCAAGGTTTACCTTTACTGAGTGGGCAGTTAGACAACTCTGAAAAAATTCACAGGATATGTCTGTCACACCAAGGCCTCTCAGCCTCTGGAGCAGCATGGCATGTTTGACTAAATCAAAGGCTTTCAATAAATCAATAAATACTGCACCTGTCAACATTCCAGTATCCATAGATCTTAAAGTGTAGTTTGTGTAATGTGCCAATTCTGTACCAGTACTGTGAAGCCTCCGAAATCCATACTGCTCTAGACAGTGAAGACCTTCGGCCTCCAGATAGTCCACCAATTGACCATCAACCAGTTTTTCAAAGATCTTACTTAGCAGAGTAAGAATAGAAATCGGTCAGTAATTGTCAATATCATGAAGTTGGCTAGATTTAAATATTGGCTTAATAATAGTCTGCTTCTAGACCTCTGGAAACAGTCCAGTGATTAAGGATAGATTATAAATTTGTGTCAAAGGTTCATATTAGAAGTTAGAGAGAAGTTTTAGGAACTTAGGTTCCAAACCGTCAGATCCCGGACTTTTATTAATAGACATCTGTCTTAACAACTTATGCACTTATGGCTGGATTGTTCGGAAACAAAAAGAACTATTACAAATAGGACAGTCAGATCCTACATCAGTCAGTGTACAAGAATAATAAATAACTGGATAAATCAATTAACTTTTTAAAGAAATGATCACATTTCTTTTGTATCAGTTATAACAACCCCATTTAAATTGATAGTCCCAGTTCCTGTACTTGGTTTTGAATCTGTGCATTTTTTAAATGATCCCCCAAATTGTTTGGAGTCTCCTAAAGAATTTGTTTGTTGCCTTTGAAAATTATTTGTTTTTATTCACAAGCAGTTTACATTTATATCTCAGGGTGCGGTAACCATGGAAGGACTCAATATTATTAGTGTTTTTTTATGTCTTCCATTGTTTATCTATCTCCCTCATCAGTGCAAACAGATTAGGTGTAATCCATTTGCTGTTTTTACCTTTAACCCTTAATTTAATTAGGTGGAAATAGCTATCCTGTATATCTAAGAGTGTAACAAGTAAAAAGTCCACAGCTGCACTAGGGTCAGGAATAACATACAAAAATGACTAATCTATCTTCTGTTGCTCTGAATCCAAAATGTCATAATTAATATTACTGTAATTTCTATAGGTCATTATTTCAGGTGGTATTTTTATTTTAGTATACCTCCAAGTACAATATATTGGCATATGGTCCCTAATACTATCAGAATATGTTCCACTTTCTATTATCCTACCCACTGTCTTTGTTAATATCCAATCAATTAAGGAATGTTGGTTGCTATGGTAATTCATCCAGGTAAAGCCTGAAACCAACTGGATTAATCCTGTGCTAGAAACCATTGATTCTAGTTCAGCATGAGCATCTCCCATCCAATTCAAATTAAAATCACCCATTACCACAACATATTTAAAAAAGAAGCAAACTGATGAAAATACTCTTAAGAACTCAGTTAAGACCCTCATACCAACCTTAGGAGGGTTATATACTCTACAAAACCCTAATTAGAAACAGAGAAACAGAGAAATTGCCAGCAGATAAGGACCGCTAGTCCCATCCAGTCTGCCTGTAGGCACTATACATTGTATGTGGCCACTGATCCTATGTGATCAATGGCTTGCCATGACTCCCTCACCTCTCAGGCTTCCCTTGTTCCTGTACCAAGCATGCTTAAACCCCTCCACTGTGCTTGACCCCACTACCACCTGTAGCAGACTATTCCATGTGTTGACTCCCCTTCCTGTGTAGAAAAACTTCCTCACATTACCTCTTAATCTACCCCCTCCAATTTCATATTGTGCCCCCTTGTTCTGGTATTTTTTCTACATTGGAAAAGCTCCTGTGCCTGCACCTTATTTATGCCCTTAAGGTACTTGAACATTTCAATCATGCCCCCCAACTGTCTCCTCTCCTCCAGTGAGTACATATTGAGGTCCCTTAGTCTCTCCTCATATGTTTTGTGGTGCAAGCCCTGCACCATCTTTATTGCCCTTCTCTGGATAGTCTCCACCTTATCTATGTCCTTGTGCATTTGTGGTATCCAGAGCTGCACACAGTACTCCAGGTGATGCTTTACCAATGTTTTATACAATCACATCACCACCTCCCGCTTCCTGCTAGTGATACCTCTTCCTGTGCATCCCGGCATACCACTGGCCCTCCCTGTTGCCTTTGTACACTGCTTCGATACCTTAAGGTCATCAGAGATGATAACCCCTAGGTCCCTTTCCTCCTTGGTGACAGTCAGCTCCTCTCCCCAACCTGTAGCTCTCCCCAGGGTTCCTTCTACCCAGGTGCATTACTCTGCACTTCTTCGCATTAAACCTCAGTTGCCACATCTCTGACCATCTTCCAAGCTTTTCCAGGTCCCTCTTCAATTTCTGCACCCCTTCTGGAGTATCCACCCTGTTGCAGATCTTGGTGTCATCTGCAGATAGGCAGGAGTTTCCTTCCAGCCCCTCAGCAATGTCACTAATGAAGACATTGAACAAGACTGGTCATAGTACTGATCCCTGAGGTACCCCATTGGTCACCACAGTCTCCCCAGATTGTAACCCATTTACCACCACCCTCTATCTCCTGTCTGTTAACCAGTTCCTAACCCAGTTCACCACCTTGTCTCCCATGACAAGACTACTCATCTTGTTAATCAGCCTTCTATGTGGGACAGTGTTGCAGACTTTTCTGAAATCCCAGTAGGCGACGTCTACTGCCCCTCCCTGATTTAGTTCCCTAGTCACTCAATCAAAAAAAACTATTAGATTTGTTTGACATGACCTTCCTGCTGTGAATCTATGTTGCCTCAGATCCTGTGCACCACTGGATTCCAAATGTGTCACTATCCTTTCTTTCATCAGTGTCTCCATGATCGTTCCTACCACTGAGGAGAGGCTGACTGGCCTGCAGTTCCCCACCACCTCCCTACTGCCACATTTGTGCAGTGGAACTACATGTGCCCTCCTCCAGTCCTTTGGAACAACACCCATGTTGAGTGACTCTGTGAACAAGCCCGCCAGAGGCATTGCTAATTCCTTTTGCAGCTCCTTTTATATACTCGGGTAATTTAATACAAGTGGCCAACTGTAGATTTAGGTGTAACCATTCACGAAGTGTAGACTGCTGAAAAGAAACATCTACATTCGCTACTTCAAGTCTATCTGTGACAAAAGTCATTATTCCCCCCATTACACTTACTATCATTCCTAAATACATTATAACCCTCTATTGTACATATTCCATTGGTAATATTGGGTTTTAACCAAGTTTCAGTTATACTAAGCATATCTGGCCTATGGAGCCCAATACAGGCCTTCACCTCAGCTCTTTTATTAATGAAGCTCCTGATGTCTACTGCAAGTCATAGTGTCAACGAGGATTTGGGGTTTGGGGTTTGGTGTACTGTCCTCATGAGCAATGACTTCCATATGTGGCCCAACTGGCAAACAGCAGTGTCTCCAAATATGTAACCCTGGCACTGTGGCTAAAAGGGCTACTATCACTGCCTTGTGGGCTCAAACAAGGTTCAGGGGCCTGGGTTCAGTTTCTGATGGAAAAAAGGGGGGTTCTTTCCCAAAAGTAAGGTAAATAGCGCAGTGCCTCAACCCAGAGTAAGATGTAAAGTGGGTCAAATATTTTTAGCAGTGCATCCCCCTGGGATGCTCTACCTACCCACCTCCCCTTACAGTCATTCCATATATGGAATACCTGGAACAAGAACCCTTGGTTTACACACATGCAATTATTAACTGCAGCTAATAATATGCTCACTAATGATGTGCTCACAAAACAGTTGTCAAAATGTCAAACAACATTTTAATTACCTGGGGGAGGGTTAAGAAATGGGAAAAAAGGATCTAGAGGTTAAACAACATTTTTTTCCTTTGGCGGCTTAAAACATCAATGACCCGGATAAGGGCAGAGCCCTCCCCTCAGCAGTCACACAACAATAAAAAACCCTTCACGACTGGTAGCAGTAACCACACTGTCAACTTGGGTACCCAGATGTTGAAACGGTGCAGGCCCAATAAGGTGCAGCTGGTTAGTCAGTGTTGGTGCACTTTAACATAAATAATAACAGTTATGGAACTATGTATAAAACCCCAGATGCAAGGCAACCTCTGTGATTATTCACAGTTCTGAAGTACAGTTGCAGAGGCTGTAGGAAACAACAACAGGATGGTCAGAGGACTTGAACATCAAGTAGTGGAAGTGGTTGGAAAAAGAGGCTTGCTGGTGGAGACAAGGTCTGGCATCTTGTTACCTTTCTGGCTTGACTGAAGAATCTAGCAGATTGTCAGCTTAGGTATTACACACAGAACTGCAGGAGCACTTCCCAGCAGCTTCACAGTCCACATGGACCCCAGACCCCAAGAGTGATCCCATGGTCCAACTCCACCCTAAATGGATCTAGAGTGCCCTAGCACTTGTGCCTGGACTCGTAGATCCCTGTTTCCTAATCTACCCCACTTTATAAGGGTTAGCAAGTCCCTTGCCAGGCTCTAGAACAACCTTAACAAATTGCAATCTCTGTTTTCACTGGATTCTGCTCAGCACTAAGGCATGCAGCATTAGTTCAGTGCTTTTCTCTAGTTTCACTGGAGTTAAAATTTATTCATCAAGCACACAGCAGGAGTTCTGCACTGTTCTCTGGTTTCACTGGATTTAAAATTCAGCACTCGAGCACACAGCAGAAGTTCAGCACTGTTCTCTTTTTCGCTGGATTTAAAATTCAGCAATCTAGCACACAACAGGAGTTCAGCACTGTTCTCTGGATTCACTAGATTGCAGGTTGTTTCAACCACACAGCAGACTGGCAGCTGTGGAACAAAAAGTTCACCACCAGGTTGTAGAGGCAGTTTGTCTTTCAAGTTCAAACTTAGGAAAGTTCAGCAGTTGAGGCAAAATACAATTTCACCTCCTTTTACCTTCCAGATGTTGGAAATCAATAAGGTTTTCCCTGGGTGTTGACGGTGGAAGTCCCAGGAAACCATTCAAACTCTCCTCAGAATACTCTCACAAAGCCTCTCCACCTCTGGAGGCTTTCAGAGGGCAACTGTCAAAATTGAATCCATCCCCCTCTTGATTGAGAGAATCAGCTCAGGGTCCCAGGTGGTCAAACATGCTGTCAATCAGGCAGTGCAGTCATCAGAATGTTTACTCAAAGCCTGATTGGTCACAAGGCTAGGAAAGATGGCTGTAGTAGTAAACAGTTTAGTGCAATCCATACTTTAGCATAAAAATTCAGGCAAACCATACAGCTTTATATATATTTAATCACAAGCAGTTGTAGTTGCCCCTCTGCCCTATTAGGTGACTGAAGAGTGGGTTCTGGCAGGGACATCCCCTGCCCATCACTACCTCCATAGCACTAACAGCATATTATTTTACATATTATATTAACATATTATTTATTATTCATGAGTAGCTTTGGCTGCTCCTTAAACTGACAGGCACTCATTTATTTGCTAGTGCTTAAGAGTGCTATAAAACATTTAATTTGTTTCTCCCCCTAAGTGCCTTTGGACCCCCTTTCATCTTTCCTGCACTCAGGGATTGGGGCACACATAAACAGGCCTCTCTAGAGCTGCACAGAGTGGCTTTTACTTACGAGTGTCACAGTGCTCATACAGTGCGAGATGGAGTAAGAGAGGAACAGACAACCAACAGCAGCAGCTAACACACTGAGTTGCTCAGTGATTGGCAGAACCGATATGCAGATGGCTTTACTTTTACTTTGCTCTGCCAGTCCCCACAGCAAGCAGAAGAACAACAGGGCTGATGGGAGCATTCAGGGGCCACACTGGACTGGGTACATGGTGGCATGAACTGTGGGAGGTGACATGCAAGGTAGGCCCCCACCGTGAGGACAGAGGGGTTACAATTATATTGTACTTTTTTATTATGTATCCCTGTTCCCATCCCCCTCCCCTGGTTCACACTTTAGAATGACCCCTGAGTCACTGGGCTTTTCCTGGTTACCAGTTTGTAAAAAAATAAATAAACTAATAAACAAATAAAGTAAATTCATCAATCAATAAATCAAATAATTTCTTTATAGCCTGCTTCTTCCAGTTTCTAACTTAAAAAGCAAGCACATAGCAAATTGTCTATAATTTTTTTGTACTAGCCTCAATGGCTAATTTCTGACTAAAGTCATATCAACAAAAAAATACTACTGTATATAAATCAGCTGTACACAAATACTCCTGCATCACTATAGTTTTTTGTATGTCTCTGCCATGCTGTAGAAAAGGGTTCATAGATATATGTCTATGATTTATAAAGTTACTGATACTGTACATGCATATTTGGGACTTTTAGGGATTGAAAATACTGTACAAGATGTTGGGAAAGAGTGTTGTAATCTAAAAACAAATTACACTTGAGTAACTTATATTCCTGCAGGAAAGCAGAAAACATACTGTATATAAACCTCTTAAGCTTCTTGGGCAAAGCTGAAAGAACTGAAAGTGTTCAGAAATGGTTTAAGTTCATTTTATTTACTTTTTAATTAAAACAAGTTTGCAACTGCTATTAACTTTTGTATTTATAAACATATGAACATACAGATGGTAGGACAGAAGAAGGCGTGTTGCCTATCAAGACTACCCCACACTTCTCAGCAGTAAACTGCATATAGATCTAATTGGGTGTGGACACATCATGTGTATCAATGGTCTCTATGATTTTCCACAGTACTACCTAATGATTTTATTTAGGGGAAAATATTGACATTTGTTTAAATTCTCTTGGAACATTTTCTGTGATGTACTATACTACTGAACCATCATCTTGGATATGATTATAAGTGAAGTGCTACACAGATAGACTGGTGCATTGTTATTGATAGTATTTTCTTCTCATAGCTGTCATATTCTTTCAGATAAGCCATGGGTCATCGCTTCCAATACTGAGTGACAAACATCAGTTTCCATCTTTTGTCCGGACCATTCAAAGTACTTACTTCCAACCACATGGACTGGCTCAGTTAATTATGTATTATGACTGGACTTGGGTAGGTATACTTGCTTCTGACAATGACTTTGGAATACAGGGAAGCCAGCAGCTCAAGGAAAAGCTAATTAAGTCTGGCTTCTGTGTACATTTTTATGAACTCCTTCCTTCCCAGATTACGAGGCACAAAGTATTCTCAATTGTTCAGATGATAAAGCGATCCACAGCCACAGTAATAATAATTTATGCTTTTGTAACTCAAGTGACTCCCCTGATGGAAGAGATTTCGTTACAGAATGTAAGTGGCAAAGTTTGGATAGGAAGTTCCAGTTGGATAACCTCAGTTTTTACCAGGAAAAAGATCTGGAATTCACTGCATGGCACAGTTGGGCTTATGACATATAGTAGCAAAGTTCCAGGCTTAAAACAGTTTCTTCACAATGTGCATCCTTCCAGATATCTAAAGGACATATTTGTTAAAGAATTTTGGGAAACAGCATTCCAGTGCAAGTGGCCAGGCAATTCCAGTGTTGAAATGGCTGTGAATAATGGAGATACTGAACAAACTGTGTATTGCACAGGATGGGAGACATTGGAGACCCTTGACAGAACTGCATATAATGTTGATAACTTTGTATCTACCTCCACGATGCACAATGCAGTATATACACTGGCACATGCATTACATGACCTGCAGTCCTGCAGACCAGGGGAAGGACCATTTGCTAATGGAACATGTGGAAATATTAATGATTTGCACCCCTGGCAAGTAAGAGTGAAAGAATGTTACTTTTTTTTTTATATTTTAACCTTTCTAATGTCAAAGCAAGGCAGATGATTGTTACAGTTTGCACAATACAAATACTAATTACAATAGCTACATGCAAATACTGCACTTATTTATTTACACAAGCATATTTTACCAAGTTGTCAAGCAGGGCCCTGAATGGTTAATTTCCAGATGTGATCTTGGGGGGGGTGTTTAATGAGGAAACTATTAGAGTACATGCAACAAGCAGTTATCACAGCATAGAAAACTAATAGCAAATAAAGCAACAGAAGTTACAAATAACACTGTACACGAACCAGTGTAACAGAATTTACAAGATTTAGAAGTCACAATAGCATATCCTTGAATACCAAAAGCAGCATAAACAATGCAGAATGAATAAGTGAAATCAAGAGCATTAAAGGGTACAGGAAATGTATGCTAATGGGCAGCAGTTAATAATGACCCTGTTAACAGAAATTAAATTCATGCAAATCATCCATATTTAACAGTACATGAATGAACACTAATGTGAAAAACTGTGTTTTCAGTTGTTTACTTTTCATGGACAACATTCTACACAGTTCCCTTCACGGAATGAGTAATTTGGAATTTTTACTATGTCACGATTTGTGTACAGAATGCCAAGAATGAGATCTCGACCCATCAGAACCATAGTTAGAGTTACAAAAACAAACCATGATGTAGCTAAAACTCTAGATCAGTGGTTCCATGAAGAGAAAAGTAACAGAATGCTGCCCATTAAAACAAAACAATGCAGAACACAGTTTTTCTTGTAACATTTTATCCAGGTACATTTAAATATGGATCATTTAGGGGTGTGAATACAATTTCTGAAAATAGGAACATTAAAAACAGCAGCCGGTTAGAAATAATTTCCTGTCCTCTTTAAGAATCAGCATGACATAGTTTAGACAATCAGAGCAGTCAGACACCAGCATAAGTGGTGAGTAGCATGTTCAAGTGACAAGTGGTAGAAGTAGTTGTGGCAGAACTGAGGGGCCATATGATACTCCTTTAACCCAGCCTTGGCAGAACAAGGCCTGGCCTTGGCAGAACTTGAGCAAGGTGTCAGGGTAATGGATCACTCCACAATTAGGGGAGTCTGTAATGAATGAAGACTTGGCCTAGACTCTATCTGCAAAGAAGTTTTTGGAACCTATTTCCTGATTCTGGTATGTGGAAATAAGAGGCTTATGAGGCAATGGTTAAGATCCCATTTCAGTACCCTGAGAGTTTCCCTGCCCAGAACTTAATGCTCAGGAG